>JAWWEE010000105.1:97572422-97707580 GCA_035221455.1 Xenops minutus
GGAAGGAAGGAAGGAAGGAAGGAAGGAAGGAAGGAAGGAAGGAAGGAAGGAAGGCCGTTTCTGCAGACCAGAAAGTGTGAGGATTTTACAGGTCTGGTATTGCCAGATGAACACCAGTCAGAAATTGTACCTGAGCTGAATGGCCTGGCATGACTATATGCTCTAGCCAGCTGTAACTAAACACACATATGCAGCTGAGTGAATTACAGTGGATTAATTTACATAGAAACAACAACAGTTTTCTGTATGCTGATGTTGTAATTTCCTTTGAATCAGGTCACTCTTACTTATTTGATTATTTAGCTGATCAGCAACCCAAACCATCTGCACTCAATTAACAATGTTATTCCTGCTAAAATCTGAGTTTGTGTTATTTGTAGAGATATTCATAAGGTTCTTGTTCATTTGAAGAAATGCTGTACTGACTTATCTAACCATTCATGGGAAAGAGTTGGCACTCACTCTAGGTGCTATATCTGCTATCACATATCCTTCTTCTTTGCTACTATGGAAGGCATTTTGAAGCAGACATTTTTAAATACCCCTTAACTGCTAACCCTTCAGTGAGACACTGCAAAACAAAACAGCACAAAACAGGTATTAGTTATCTGCTAACAAAGCACAACCTCAGAAAGAGTAATTTGCTTTAGCTTTGGGTAGCTAAAAGGTATAAATTTGCATCCAAGTTCATCACCCTTGGTTCGTCCTGCTATGAATTAAGAGAATGAGTCATGTGTAGGACAGGATTCACCACAGCATACACATTCACAAGGTGAATCCTATCAAAGTGTAAAAGAGTTGATTTTCTTCATTTATGTTGATGAAATAAGCCTGACTACTCTCTGCACAGATGCTCTCATTACAGATGCCTAAATTGAAGTAAAGGAATCTAGGCAGGTTCTCTGAGAATCTTGGCTGTTCTTTGAGAATCTGAAATGTCTGTCACCTGCCATTTTGTTTTGCCATGATTCTAGGGTTTTAAGTTCCAATCATAGTATAGATTTTAAGAAAGTTGTCATACTCCTGGGAAATATACAAAAGGATGAAGTATCTTTAATGGGCAATAGTAATGAAAAGAAGCAGTGAAAGATGGAGAAGTTACAAACTAGGTAACATACAGACTCAGTTACATACCGACCTCTGGCTGACAGTCCAATAACATATACACAAGTAGTATCCTGGCACTTTTGCCACACTGCCTTGTCCCGTGTCCATCATCCTCAGCATTACTATAGCACAGCAGAAGGCTGTCTCCTTTCTGCCTCTTGGCAGTGAGTGCTCTGCATGACAGGCAAAGCTGCATTTCGCAAAATCTAAAGCAATTTGTGTCCCTTTCTCAGTTACTCTTTTTTGCTCAGTTACTCTTTAGGGCCTTAATTTTTCCTGTGGCTATATGTCTGGGGCAGATGCATCTGTGTTACAAGCTAGTTCTTTATATAATTCCTTCTCTGTGGCATTGATTTTTCAAATCAGAAAATTCATGCTAAATAAAAAATTTCAGCACTTCCATTCCAGCTGTATTTACTCTATATACCAGAAATTCTCAGTAGTGAAATTTAGATGTTTATTTCTAGTCAGGTACAATAAAGATTTCACACTCTTAAATGTAGGATTCTTTTTCAATTAATCTTTTTTTCTCCTAAAAATCCAATTTAATTCAACTTTTATTTTTCTAATTCCAATTATCAAAGACTGATTATATTACTTCCCTTGCTTTTCCAAACATTCTGGTCTTTTTTCATTTCTTTCTGATACTTTGTGTTTTCCAGGGAAAAATATCTGTGTATAAGGACTCTGCTCAAGTACCTTTCATCAGAGTAGTTTAACAGAGTTCCTCTACTTCCCATGGGCAATGGTATGTGTAGAGATTGCTCTGAGGAATGAATACTGTTCCTGTAAAAAAATTGGCCCAAGAGGTGTCTCAGTTGCATCCTAGCAATGCCTTTTTTCTAACCACTAATTATTATTCTATTCCTCAGTGTCCATCCTGTTCCTGAGGCCAAAACGTTCCAGAGGCTGTCCTGACCACTGATGAGCTAGCATCCGTCCTAAGGCAATCTACATGACTTCATCATGCAACTGTGCCCAGTGCATGGCCTTCTTTTTGTGGATCTCTCTACCCTTCTTTCTGTTGTAACTGAAAGTTTGAACCCACTTTGTTTTCTGCGTATGAATTCTGTTTAGGTATGGCAGCTTTCCAAAACACCTCTTATATGTAACTGTATCAAGAGTACTTCATATTTTCTGTGTGTATCACATTAAGTGCATTGAAGTCAAACATTCAAATTGGCTAAAGCTCGACATGTATTCCTGTGCTGGCACAATCACACAGTCTAAATCACAGATTTCTGTCACAAAACAAGACACAATGACTGAGTAAATTCAGTTATATGCTTTACATAAATACCTTAATAAAGACCATGTCAGCAGCAGGTTTGCAAAGATACTTTATCTGTTATAAGCAGCCAGATTTAAAAATGTGCAGTGCTAGAGAAATGTACCATTCACCAGGCAGTTAAGTCACCAGTTAAGTTATTCTGTGATTCTGCTGAAAAACTCAGGTCCTGTTGAGACACATGAGCTGACAATCATCTTATAACAGACCTTACAGGAGCACCTTCCAGTAGTTCAGACCTCACACCTTAAGGACTGCATGGGGCTAAAGGACTGCAATGCAGTAACTTCCTTGCAGGGTGATTTGTTATCACTGCCTGTTTCTCCAGCTGAATGTAAGAAGAAAAAGTGGGAGAGCAGCTGTTCGTTCCTGTATTTGATAAATAATTGAAAGCTTCCCTTTGCCTATAATATCACTCTATTCACACTAAGATTATTGCAGCCTTTCTAAGGATCTCCTGACTTCAAACTGGGATCTTAAAGGAAAGTCAGAACAGATAACTAAATAAGGCAGCCCTTTTTTTGGAAGGCATATAGTTTTCAATTAAAAATCAGAATATAATATTTGCTGGTATTGAGTCTTCCTGCAGAACATATTTCTGTCTTACATGCCCTTTTTGTCATTTTGAAAGCCTAAGCACAATGTTAATTTTTATAAATATATTTTTTAATTCTTGTTTGACAGGGTCAGAGAGGAGAGGTTCAGGAATGTTAACTTTAAAAGAGTTAAGGGAGAAAGGTAAGAACTGGCAGCGCTAACTGCAGTGTCTTCAAACATAGTTCACATCCATTTACAAAACGCACACATGCCTGTGTAGATTTTGGTTGCCAGTGGACTACGAGGTTTGATGCCCAGTCAAGCCAAGACATAAAGGAAGGCCTTAGCAGTGGCATGTGTTCACTGCCCACAGGGGCTCCAGACTCTCACTGCAACCTGATTATTAACTACGGCATGTCGCTGCAGGCTCTGTCCTCACTCTTGCAGGCAGAACATTGGCTACTGTGTAGAAACACTCCTGTTCACCTTTCTGTGTCACTGTCCCCAGGCTGCTTATTCATGTTCATGTATTGCTTCCACACATTATTTCACACCAGTGCAGGGAAGGTTTGAAGCATGAATATCAGTCCTCAGCAAATCTTCATTTGGCATTTTGCCCCTTGAAGAACTGAGGTTTCAGCATCAGGTCTTGAGCCTTCATGTCTCATCTTAAATGGGGTCATAATTCAAAATCTCAGTTTTGGGACTCCATTCATTTTCAGAAGGCACATCTGGACACAATATTGCTCAAATAAAGTTTCTAGACCCACTGCCTACACTTGCTCTCAGGCTGCTAGCCTGTGAAAAAGAGCTTTGTACCTAAATATAAAGTGAAATCAATTTCTTTACAAAACAGATTAGTGTCCAGGGAAACTTGTGGGTTTGTTTATTTCTCATACACTGTCTTTTTTTTTTTTTTATTTAGCAGTCACTATGAGTCCTAAACTAGAATTTCCATTAAAATTCCTTTGAGATGTGACTACAAATATGTGAGCTGAATATGTAAAAAACTGAGGAGTTTTGTTTGTAGCTTTGTTGGATTCTATAACTAGCTCCTTTTAAATTTTTCAGCAGTATTTCAGATCTAAACACTGAGATTCTTTTTTCCTTTTAGTATTTGGAACTTGACTTGAAAAATCTAGTCTTCTTTTCAGAAGATGGAGACTCTGCTTTGAAAGATTAATTTTATTAGAGTTGGGAAGCTTTTGAAGACATTTATTTAAATGCTTATAAATTTTATCCCACTTATCAATGAGGCAAATAAAATCTAATTTTGTGTCTTCCCATATTTACTATAAATACACTTGCTTGCTGAGAAACATCCTGTGAGAACAAAGCAACAGCAAGTTCCCTGCTTGAGAGCTCAAAGGATTAGGTCAATTGCAGAAGTTTCCTTTCCTGAAAGAAAGCTTAGCCCAGGAAAACAGCAGTTTGCCCCAGGCTTAATTCACTACAAGAAACAAATCTGCCAGATATCTTAGCTATGGGTTAAAGCTGTTTTGCCATAGATTTCAGATATCTGCATTTACTAGCTCAAATGATACACTAAGATTCTTGCAAAGAGGTCAGTGGCACATAGGTGAAAAACATACGGGGTACAGTGGGAGAGACAGAGAAAGACTTTCTATAATTATGTTGGGGATTTAAAAAGTTAACAAACATGTTGTGTTATGGGGTGGAGAATGCCCCTGAGAAAATTCAGTAGTTTCCATACACTTCTCTGGTTTTGTTACTCATCCTCCCACATTTCTCTTTCCTTCCTCATTTCCGTCACAGCTGCACTTCAAATAATCTGGGCCTGATTTCCCTTTCCCTTGCCCCAGTTTCACTGCAGTTTGTTGAAGTTAAAGTTTATTTTGTTTCTTTACTTCAGGTAATAGTAATGTGATACCCAGGGACATGAAGAAAGAACTTGTGAGTGAGGGTGACATAGAATTTGGGAATGATGCTCTGAGAAAAAAAACATAGAAAGAAGACTATTTATTCACACATGTCAAGTGGTTAAACTATGGAGAAACATCTTGTCCAGTTCCTTGTCTGAAGACCAAAGCATCTGTATACAGAAGTTTTTTCCAGTTGTGCACTGGCTATGGATGAAACATCATGTAAAAAGTGGTGCTTACAGATTTGCAAGAATTTTGCTCCAATTTTGGTGGGTGTTTCAGGTAGAAGTGAATTACAGTAATTTCAACATAAAAAAACCCCAACATTGTATCTATGGTGCACTGCAGCATATTTAATAATTTTTTTTTTTCTGTTTTGAGCGAATAATGTCCTAAATCATCTGTAAGAAAGAGAACAGATGAGTGTTAGGAACATTCTTAGGTCTACAGCTCTAGCACTTCTAATAATGAATTTGTAACTACTCTCATATAATGTAAATAAAACTATTGCATTCTATGTATATGAAAGTTAGCACAAATTACATGCATAAGTGGAAGCTTCTTTTCCTTGAGAAGGATCTGTACCTGACAGAGGAACTCCTATTTCCCTTTACATTCTTGCAGTGCCACTTACCAGTGACTTTTAAAACTACATGTTGCAAAGATTTTGGAGGCAACATCCAGGTCTCAGCCTGTCATTGGACAGAATAGGTCATGGTTACTTGGATCTCTTCATGTGCATGACCTACTGCCTCAGGAGACGTGGAGTCTCTGTTCAGATGTAGCCCTGGATAAAACATAACATGTAGATAAAACCAGCAGATTTCCTGCTGATCACCAAAAGATGGGAGCAGAGAGCTCCTCTGTCTGCAGAGCATTAAGACACAGTGTTTACATAACATCCTTAATCATTTTTTTCAAATGTGTCACACAGAAGTTTTACAGTGCTGCTCCTCTCAAAGCTTCTTCCTTTCACGGTAAGAAAAGGGGTTGCTCTTGAGTCCAATCCAAGTTATTGTTCCAGCTAAAGACAGAGTGTGTTGCTGCACTGAGAAGAGCTGTGTTTATAACAAGGGTTTTACATTTTTTGTGTTTAAAAAGTAGATACAGGTCTGGTCCCATCTCTCTAAGCCTTCAAAAAGAACAATAGAATTTATTTAATTAAAAGCAGAGCTTACAGGTACATGTACAGTACATGTATTATATATAAAATACAGGTTCAGTCAAGATGAGAAAGACATTGAATGAAGTGTACATTGCAAAATATTGCTAAATTATGACAAACAACTTGAGTTTGAGTAGCATATGAAGTATATCACAGAACTTATTCCTAAATTAAATCAATAATACCTTTAAAACTTTTTCCATCTGGCCCTCACTTTCTCAGGTTATTCAAGGAAAATAGGCCTAGAATTAAGTGTCACTGATTCAATGTACAAAGAGTAAAAAGCCAAAAATAATATTTGAGAGAAAATTTACTTCACACACAACATTTTATATTGCCAAGCTACTCTGTTTTCTTTTACATCCTAGAAAGTTTAGCATAAATTATTTACAATTGATGGCTGTTAGCATCCATACTGTTCAGTCCACTCTAATGAACTTCATTTGAGATTGAATTATATGAAATCATTCCCCAGTTAGCAAGCTATCCTTTACAACTAATGATGATTCCTTATAAAGGCAGGACATAGTGAACATATTCTTCACTACACATCTACAAATCACATGCTAGAGTCAAACAACCTTAAGATTGCAGAGCAACCATGGAATTGTGGCAGATGCACAGTATCAAGAAAACTACTCCTTCCCATTCAGGCTTGAAGGAGTTGTTTAGCATTGCCAGATTGGCAATGGAAAGAGGATATGCAGATTCAAACAAAGATACACGATATTCTAAGTCTGCAAGAGTTTACCCCACCATTAAACCTAAATCCCACCATTTAGAAATAAATTTAGAAATAAATTGAAAGCAGATAATTCCTAGGCATTAGCTTTGAAAACAAGCATTTATTAAGGGGATTTTTTTAATTAGATATTGTCACTTTGACAAGTGAAAAACAATAATAATAATTTCAAAACTATGTAACCTCAGTGAAAGCATGGGGATGCTAATGCACATGACAGCTCCTATAAATCTGCTCCACTTTAGAACTCCTATCATGTCTCTGCTCCTTAGATTCCTTTACAGGTTAATTTCTAACTATTCAAACAAAGGCTGCTCCTGATAACTTCTTTTTTATTATAAGGGTATGACAGGATAGTTAAAAATACTTCACAGGCTGAAGGGAAGGATATTCACAATAGTCAGGTTTATATACCCAGAGAGGCTGACTGAATTGAAAAGGCGTTATGCCTTGAGCTGCATGTGAAACCAGTTCCTTTGAGAGGGACTGAGACCAAGACTACTTCATGTACTCTCTGGCTGGAACAGCACAAGCTGGGGACAACCAGCTGGAAAGCATAGAAGGTCCTGGGGATCCTGCTGATATGAAGCTGACCATGAGTTAGGAAAGGGCCATCATAGCAAAAGCCAATATCCTCCTGGGTTGCATTAGGCAGAGGACGAGGAAGGTGATCATTCCCCTCTTTTCAGCACTGGTAAGTCCCATCTGAACTGCTGAGTACAGCTCTGAGCCACTCATAACCAGAGAGATGTGGACATAGTGGAGTGAACTCAACTAAGCTCTATGAAGATGATAACTGTATGACACTTCATGAAAGGCTGAGAAAGTCAGAACTCTTCAGCCTGAAGAAAAGAAGACTCAGGAGAACCTTATAAATGTATGCAAAAGCCTTCTTATTCCTATTTGAAATGGTTTTTTTGCTTCTTGAAATGTAGGTTGTATCACCACTACAGTTTTCACTTCTAGGAGACTCTATAACATTACATAGTGGCAGCTGCTTTGAAGGAACTAAGGCTATCTGATTGACGCATCCTTGTCATGCTTTTGGGCAAAGGCTGTATTTTAATCTGTTCACATACCACCCCTACATATAAAGTAATTTCTGAGGAAACAAGGTAATACTCTTTTAAGTATATATTCACAGGCAGAAAGGCCAGCATATTAGAGCCAAATATCTTCTCTGGGCTTCATATTATGTTGCACATATACACAACTTGCTAATTTTGTTCTGTGCGTATAATTCTTACACTTAATGAGTTTCTACTTTTCAGAAGTTACCCTACTATCGAGAAATGCACCAAGCATAAGGCATGAAAATAACCCATACTAACAACAGAAGAAAAAATTCCTAGAGGCATAAAATTGTTCATAAACACAAAATACATTTCAGGAAACATTTTTGACATATGGTTATGGAACAATTTGAACAGAGTGCAACCATAAGGCACATACAGGACAACCAGTGGATCAGGCACAGGAAAGGTAGGGTCCTGCTTCATCAACCTGATCTCCTTTTATGAGAGGGTGATTCATCTAGTGGATGAGAGAAAGGCTGGTCTTCAGTAAAGCCTTTGTAACTGTTTCCCACAACACTCTCTTGGAGAAGCTGGCAGCCCATGGCTTGGACAGGTGCACTGTTAGGTGGGTTCAAAACTGGCTGGATGGCCAAGCCCATAGAGTGGTGGTGAGTGGTGCTGCATCCAACTGGTAGCTGATCACTAGTGGAGGTCCCCAGTGTTCAATATGAGGTCAGTCCTCTTTAATATCACTATTGATGATTTGGCAGAGGGTCCAGTGTTCAGTTCTGGGCCTCTCATGACAAGTAGCAAGACATTGAGGTGCTGGAGCATGTGCAGAGAAGGGCAACAAAGCTAATGAAGGGTCTGGAGCACAGGTCATATGAGGAGCAGCTGAGGGAGTTGGGCTTGTTTAGTCTGGAGAAAAGGAGGATAAGGGGTGATGTCATTGCTCTCTAGAACCACCTGAAAGGAGATTGTAGCCAGGTGGGGGTTGGCCTCTTCTCCCAGGCAGCTAGTGACAGGACAAGAGGAAATGGCCTCAAGATGCACCAGAGGAGGTTGGACATTGGAAAGAATTTCTTCACGTAAAGAGCAGTTAAGCATTGGGATGGGCTGCCCAAGGAAGTGGTGGAGTTGCCATCCCCATAAACGGTCAAAAATGACTCAATGTGGCACTTGGTGCTATGGCTTACTTGACATGGTTATGTTCAGTCAAAGGTTGGACTCAATGATCTTGGGGGTATTTTTCAACCTTTATGATTCTATTCTATTCTAGTCTATTCTATTCTATTCTATTCTATTCTATTCTATTCTATTCTATTCTATTCTATTCATGTTACAACTCCTCAGAAGAATCACACATCAGGCTCCTTTTACAGTTGTACTTCATTCCAATTTTACTGTCTCTACCCCAGACAGCAGGCTAAGTATAGGTATCACAAACATATACAAAACCAGACGGCAGCCAGTATTCTGGCATAGCTTCCAGCTCAGCTGTCATCCTGGCTGATTCTCAGTGAGCTCAAATATAATCCATTGAAGATGTCATTCCCACAGGAAGCTGAGGATCAGTTCACACAGGACTTTGTGTTTGTTTGCATATGCGTATTCACTGTAGTTAATGTCATTTTACTGACTGCACTTAAAAATTACCCTCCCCCTGAGCCGTGTGAAATGAGATTATCCCTCAAACCATGGGACTGTTTCTGACAAAATACATGCAAATCAAGCCACAGCTATTCTCCCATGTGCATGAGAACTATTGGTTTCAGGAAAGAAACATCTAAACAACTTCACATCCTATTTTGTCTGCACTACTCCTAACAGAAATAATGGGTTGGCTACTTTTTAAAGCTTGTGTTCCAGAATGATTGAAAAGTGATTATGAGCAAATCTTTTATGTCTCAGACAAATATCAACCTTTTCCTTAAGGATTCTATGTCATATTGTCTTTCCAGGGTAAACTTTGAAAAAAATGAAACTGTTTTAACTGTAAGGATAAATGTGCATATTAAAGCAGCAAAAAACGGGACTGAATAATAAGAACAAGATTATTATCTATTATGTAATCCTAAACTAGCAAAGTCCAAATGAAGATTTATGGTTTATATGTCACCAGATTCTGACTGGCTGTGAAAAGATTAGATCTAGTTTCAAGAAAGATATTACTACAACATCTAGCTATCTATTGAAGTAAATTGAGTCACGTCAATTATTGAAAGATTGTAAGTGAATGAGGAAAAATATTTTTTTAACAAAAAGCTCTCTAATAGGGAGTAGTTCCAGAGCAGAAAAATGCAAGTTTTCCCTTCATTTAACACACAGAGCAAAAGAAGAAAAAAAAAAATATGTCCCCAAAGAATAGGGAATAATCATTGTATGATAAATGTGTGAGGTCCCAACACTGAGTGGAAGTGTATGGCTGTAAGAATATGTGGACAAAAACATACATTCCACAAAACTGAATAGCTCATACAACTAAGAGAAAAATGAAAAAACAAGTGTTCCCAACTAGAATAATAAACATTCAAACCCCCTCATCTTTGGTGTATTCTTAACAATACAATGCCAGGTATCTTTTCATAGTGTGCAAGTCATATTTTAAAGTCTTGTGTACCCTAGAAGCTGTGGCACAGCTTCCAAGCATGGCACTGGCACCCAACATTCACTCATCAGTTATGATGCGTTTTTACACTGGTGGGACTGACCACCAGTTTACATTGTCTGGATTTTGCCTGAGTATCCAGTGCTGGTATTACAGGGCAAATCTTTTCAAATCCTTTAGCAACACTGCTAATACAAATATTATCCTGTGCCAGCACACTGTCAGGAACAGTAATGCTGGTGCTGTCCACAACAGTTTCAGAGAAGAAATAAAAGGTGAGGAAAGTGAAGTGTAAATATGAGATCATGGAAGACAAGTTGGCAAATGTGAGTAGGGATCCTGGTACTTCTGTTTAAGCAGGAACTGTGAAAATATCTTTTTCCCTTAAAATTTCCCTCTCCCTGTCTTCAGCCTTTGAAAGGTCTCTGGGACACTATTTCAGGAATTCCCTTCATTTCTTGACCCAGTTTCTAATCAATAGGTAAATTCTTTTGAAAATCAGAATAGGTTCATACTTTAAGACAGGTAAGTTGTGTGACACCTGGCTTTTGAGATCTAAATTCTGAGGCTTACCAAAAGAGTCTCTCTCTCTCAGGATCCAAACTTCATTTCAACCGACGAAGCCAATTCTGACACACACTTCAGTATACTTAATTCTCCTGAGGAATACTGTCAAAGTTGGTGCAAAAAAGCTTTGAAAGGTCAGACCAAAATCATTAATGCTTTCTGCTATATTTCTGTTAGTTGGTTTTTTACATTTTAGTAAATATGGACAGATTTGTTCAAATTTCCATGTACTGGAAAAATAGAAATATTCAGGCACAATCTGGAGTAAAAACTATTTCCAGGGAAACTTGCAAGGTAGTATGGAAACAAAAATCCTACCTGGCAAAAATCCAGCTAGTGAAAGGATTTCTGAAAGAGAAAAGCACGCTAATGTCAGAACAAAAGCTCTGATAAACTTCCTGAATTTCTCATCCTGAGAAAAATTCCCTTCTACATGACTACTACTGCTGTGTGATCACCTCCTCCTGCATATCCCTGTGAAGAACTAGTACTCCAGGGATTTTTTTGCCTTTGATGACTGATCTGTCTCAGCAGCTGGAGGGAGTTTGCCCTTGACTTCTGCAGAAGCTGGGTCAAGATCCAGAACAAATAGTGACAGATTTCTATTCAGTTTTGTATGAACTTGGTGGAAAAAAAGACCCCACCAGGTAGAGGAGAAGGGGAAATGAAATAAATTTAAGGGTAGGGTAGATTCTTTACCTGAGACATCAAACAACACATTTTTGCATGATACTGTAGGCCAACTTTCCTCATATCAAAGCAGAAGCATTCAAATCAAGATTGGATGTCCAACTTGGCAAACTTTTCTGTTGTTTTAGTGAACAGGCCAAGGATTGACTAACACTAGATCAGAGCTGGCAAAAATCCTTGTGATTGTACTAGACTGATTTATGCTGACTGAAGATCCAGCAGTACACCATCCTCTAATAAACTAAGGTATACAAGAGGTAATGTGCTAAAACTTTTAATAGTTTTTTTTGCGCTGAATTTATATTACTGGCAAAAGACTTCAGAATTAATTTTGGAAACACTCAAAAACATCAATTTGCAAAACTCTTGGAATCAAACCATTCTGGCAGTAAAAATTTGAAGTTGATTTGAAAGGTATTCTCCATGGAAATCTTTTATTGGAAAAAAGAGTGCACAAAAATTCTACTCTGTAGACCAGAAGAAATGCAAGCCCTTTTCATTAGACGTAAATTCTATTTTAGCAATTAGACATAAAAAGAAAAGGCTTTTCAGAGTAGCATCACTGTAAATTCAAGGGATTGCAACTGATTACATGTATGTGTCATTTCAGTGAAATTATTTCTGATTTGAATTTAAGACATCTAAAGCTGATCCCAAAATATTTTAGTTCTTCATCCGTCATAAAAATATTCTATAAAGCCAGAGAGAGTATTTTCTTCACAGAGTTACTTCTTCTAAGGCACTTGCCACCTTCCTACTTAAGAAGGAACATCTTGTTATTGCAAATAACATGAGAGTAATTTTGTTAACGTAAATAGTGTGTTCCCTGTGGCTCTAGAATTCATTAATATTAAAATACCAATTGCAGTGATTCAAGTAAAAATTTCTGAAATTGAACAGGTAAGAACTAAAATAGTACAGGATTAAGAATCTGGAAATATGCAGTTATCTTTGTTTCACAGTTCTTTAATCCGTCACATTATCAGCAAATATCTGTTGCTAGTTTTTTCAGTTTCCCCAGTTTTTAATTTAACTTCAGACAGTGCCCCCATAAAATGATTTTTATATAGATTCTCCCCCCTGATTTTATGGGACAACTATTCTTACATGCTTTTTCTTCAGTATGTGGTGGGGGGGGAAACAAAACAAAACTACTCTTTTCACAGATCACAGTTCTTTTTCTAATTAAATATTTACTGTGCTCACATGCTGATTTATAGCTTAGGTAACAGAAGTGCAACTATGTAAAGACCCCAAGGGTAGGAACAGTCAAAAATGTCCAGTTAGTTTTGGCCCACTGTCAGTCTGATTTCTGCTTTCCTCCTGAACCAAACCTGTGATTCTCTGCCAAGATTACAAGTCTGTCATGAGAAGAAATTCTTACAATTAATGTAGACTCTTATCCTTCAGCTTTCCTTAATGTCATGCTCTCCTAGATTTCCAGAGAGAGAATGCATTTTAAAACCTAAAGTCACAAAAGTAGCAGAAATCAAATATTGAAAATATACGGTCTGGATCTCCAGAATTATGGAGCTTTACCTGCTGATTCTCCAAGTGTTATTCATACTTACATTGCTACTGTGCACAAAGCTGCTACTCTTCACAGAATAGCATTTCGCCTACATAAGGTGTAGACCTCTACTTGACTTGGGATGGACTGTCTCCTGGAGTACTGTTTTGTTGGTCACAATGTCTGTGGATATAAGGGTATTCATGGCTGGACTGCATTATGATAGCACCAGAGTAAGTTTGTCTGTATAAAGTTACTGAGCAAATGATGGAAAAGGAAGTGACTTTCTAAATAAAAAAAAAAACAAACAACAACAAAACACCAAAAAACCAAAACATAATAAAACAAAACAAACAAACAAAAAAACCAACCAGCCAACCAACCAGACCAAACCAAAACCAACCAAACAAAAAAACTGCAAAAGTCCTTGCACATTGACTTACTGGAAGTATCATCAGGTGACTCCTTTTACATCTTTCTGATATTAAAAACTTAATGCCACACATTGTAATTTCCCAGCTTTGAGACTGGTTTGTATGTTCTTAAAAAAAATCCAAAAAGGTTTCTTGAAAACATTATATTTACCAGTATATACTTTATTCACAGCCTATTATGGAATGGAAATACATCCAGTAACAACAGTGTGACTCACTTTTTAAATTCTTTGCAAATCATTAAAAATTATACCGGGAATCAACAAGAAAATATATTGTTTTGTTATATGATGTAGAAATATGAGAAAAGACGGGGACAACTGCCTAATTTGCAGTAATAGCCACACAGTATAATTATTCAATTGATGCAAATAAGCACAATAGATTTTTGACAATTAAAATAGTGTGAAATTGTCACAGGAACAGACAAACTCTCGTATATATTCTCTCAGGTGGATATACTGGGGAATGCCCCTCAACATGTAGGCTCCTTTTTTCTGTAAGGTATTCACATGGACAATTAAGGATTCCATACTCTTAGCTCAAGGCCAAGCAAGGCTTTGCTGGAATCCTTTAGCTGCCAGATGAGCAGAGTCCCAAAACCTTCAGAGATTTTTCTTGCATCCTCCAGCAATAAAATGACTGCCAAGGTTAACTGTCAGATATTTGTAAGGAGCAGTAAATCTCACAGTGAGAAAGGTATTTCCCATTGTTTAGTTATAAAAAAAAAAGCTCATTGGAATGTGTGTGAGAGGGAAAGAGAAACTGTGCTTTGAAGCCTGGGCTTTTTTCAAGACTGAACATCTTGAGTCTTTGCACTAAAAAACATTTGCAAAGAATTAATATGTGAATGGGAGCTAGCAATTCAGCAGTCATTATGGAGAGAATTATAGACTGCAGTCTGAGGCTTTCCAGGGCACAGCCAGTTTCATATACTAAAAGAACAAATCTATTAACTTAATTTCTCCTGGTTTGGCTATGAATATAGCTTGCAATTAGTTTATAGTTTCTCTTTGGTGGTTGTTCTGACTTTTCTAAATATCTAAATAAAATTCCTTCAGCAGTGTTCTCTGGCCTGTTCTTGTATATGGAGCACTTCCAAATTGGATTGCTTATGATAATCTCTTCCTGCAAGCTATATTCCATCAGAAACACCTGTGATTTTTAAATTCCTGCAGCATCTTGGTATGTACAGATTAGGGTATGATGTTTACACTGTACAAGCAGCAATCCTGCTGGTCCTCTAGGAAAAGAATAAAAAAATGTAACCAGAACTGGACAGTACAATTTTTAATCAAGAAAAGTATGCAATTAAAATACAAAAGTCTTGAGGATTGCTCCACCAAGCTAAAAGAAACAATAGCACCTATTTATTTTTTTTTCTACACAACCCTTGTTTATCCATCTAAGGAATGAGATGGAGTTTCTTTTTCCCTTTCAGCTTGAGTGATGGAGCTTTCAGAAAAGTAATTCTACTTGTCCTCATTTGGGACAGAAATACCGCAAATAAGGTTTTGATTTCTTTCTTAGAAGCAGTTTCAAATGTTGCGTAGCCTGTGATCCCTACCCTAGATTAGAGACCAGCCATATTATCTGAACTTAGGTAATAACAATGGTGATGAACATTGCATGAGTTAACACTCACCTTCCTACTACTTATTGCAACATGTTTCCCCCCAAAAAGGTAAATATCAGATTGTGCATGAGTTTTCATTCAACTTCCTCTCTCTGTTGTTAGCCATCACTAATAGGTGAAAAATAACTCCCTTCATCTCTGTTTTCACCATATTTTAGAATATAGATGACAGAACAGAGAAAAAATAGATACAGATATTTTCATATCAATAGCGCTTAACAAGAGTGCTCATAACTAAAAGATATTGAAGGAGGAAAATTAGAATTATAAAGCCAAATCTAAAATTATAAGTCCAACACAATGGCCATGAATTCAGCAAAGAGGTAACTTAATGGGAACACAGCTGAGCTCTACACCATATATTAAGGGAGCCCAAATAATTCAACAAATTTAGCTTCTCTAAGTATGCCAACTGGAAATAGAAAAATTTCTCTTTCCAAACTCATGGCAAATATCAGTGCAACATCAACTGCAGTCTAGATCCTGTTTTATTCCCTACCTGGAGCTGGAATAAATATCTTGGATATGAAACTAAATCATTCATTCAATGACATTAATCTACTCAATTATTAGAATCTTAAACTCAGTATTTTTAGCCATCAACACCCTTGCAGCAAATGTGGGTAGAGCCCTTCCCAAATCTTCATTCGCAAAGCCTAGCCATGATGAAACTCAGTATTATATAATCTATATGAAAATAACTGTCTAGGAAACTATTTCTTTAGACCAAAAATAATCTCAGTTTTAAGGATCAGTTCTGTAGAGGATAGAGTACAAGATAGAATATTGCTTGTTGAGTTTTGAAAATCTTTCATTCACTCTGTAGAACAGGACGAGCAGCTATGTGAACATCAGCCCAATGAATCAGGAAAAGAAATCTATTATATAACGAAATCCATATGTATGAAATACAATATGATACTGACAGTACTTAAACATCCTTGAAATTTCTGAGGGTATTCAACAGTAGTTCCCTTATTCAATGGGAATGTATATTCAAGAAAGTGAAATCCCATTGTGAGAAATAAAGATGGATTTGTTCTATAAGCAAAAATTTATGGCAGTGTAAGTACAAAAAATCAGTTAACTCTTGTTACATTATGCAAAACAAAGTCCAAAGCAGTCATATACATAATTAGTGCTTTGAAAGGAGACATTTCCCAGAATTGAAAAGAATTATGATCCAAGTCAGCTAGCAGAAAGAATTTAAGTAGAAAACTCATATTTCAATTGGAAATCAATTAAAGATATTTTGTTTCATGTCCAGAAAGTAGTAATCCTATAAACAAGAAAGAAATATGTTCATAAATAAATAAATAAACTCGCTGAACAAAATAAGATCACAGCTATAAAACCAGTGTGATGTCCAGAAAATTCAGAAACTAATACTCAAATATGCAAATTAGAAGTTGGAAAATGGGAAAGAAAGTAATATAAAACATTAAAACCTAAAAAGAACAAGGACAATGAGAAAGAACACTTCATTACAGAATGATTAAAGTTGCATAGTTTTATTATTCTATAGAAATTATACAAGCATAAAATGATAGATAAAATGCAAAAAAAAATTATGGTCAGTATTGATGGAATGTGGAAGGAATCACAGTAATGCTTCAGAATGCACAGGCATAATGTCATCAGAATCATAGTTCGAAAAACATAGTGCCATTTTTTCTCTTGGAATTTAAAAATCAAATAAGATTTATTAGTATTGATTTTTTTCTGTGAGTCATCCAATAAAAAAAAAATACTTTTTTATCTGCACCTTTCATATTTCCCTTTATTCACAACTTTCTCAATCTCTTTGTGTTATTTTTCTCCTGTGAATACTTTTATTTTCTAAAAAGATGTCTTTTGCTAGTGGTGTCTACAGTGTCATTTTAAGCATCTAAACCAAAAGGCTTTTGGCTACTTCTGTGTTAACAAATCAAGCACTGCCAGGGAACATTCCTGGGCACTGAAACTTGAACATGTTAAACTCTTAGAACATTCCCTGGCACTATTTTTCCTGGGCCAGCAATTGCTCAATCAAACAATTTCCAGGTATGGCCTGAGAGTTAGTGCAATCCAGGGACTGATCTCGAAGGATGCACAGTCTGCTTTGTTGCCTGCGATGATAATGGAATCTCTTCTATGCCCCTTGGCCTCAATGCCAGGGAATAGTCTCAGGTGCACTGTTGCCTTGTAAATATGTAGCCTTTTGTGTCAGGTCAAATAAAGACGGACCCAAAATTAATGTCTGAGATTCTGAAACAATGTCCTCTCACAGTTTTGGCCATGAGTTTCAACTGTTCCCAAAGCAAAGGCACTTTATTTTACTATTTTCAAGCTGTATTTTGGACTTAATTACTCTGCTACTAAAAGCCCCAGTTTTCTGTCCATTTTTTGTATGATCCAGATAATAAAAATTTCCTGTAGACAGTTTATTAGGCATAGCATGCCCTTTTCCCTTATAAAAAAAGTTGCGTGGGTCTTGAATGCTTCTCAGTCTTTTTAATCTGCCTTTTTTTTTCACCTGGCTTTGTTAGCTCTCATCACTTGAAAACAAATCTAACAGCTTTCTAAAGTATAGTGTGAAAAAAACCTTGAAATCCATTGTTTTCTGTATTGTCTTTCAAGCTTAGAATGGACTAGGTAGGACTTCTACCAGATGAAGGTTCACATTCAATAATAGTACTATTGGTATGCAACAAGCATTTAATGATCCCATGGCAGTCTATCTGAATAATATTTAAAGTACAATATTTGTGAAGGTGAAGTCTACCTGTCTAAAATCAGTGTCTGAGTTCCCTGTTTAGAGGATGGACACATCCTTTAAACCAGTTTCTGGTTCCCTAAACCAGAAAAGGTACAGCCATTCTGCCTGGCAGAACCACTTTCTGCAGCTCCATTGACATACATCAAGCCTACCTTCCTCTCCAGATTCTGGGTGATTTAGAAGTCTACATTTGTCGTTAAAGGTACACAGAACAAGGATGCATCCTGTTCCTGCCTTTTTCTTGGTAAGACCATGTATTCACTGGGCATATTTTTCTTTGGCCTAACAGATTAATGATTAGAGAATTCAAGCAGCAAAGGAGAAATCTGAATTCTTGGCTCAATTTTGTTCGAAGGAGAAATATTTCAGCACACAGACATGGAGGAATTGGGTGGAAGCTCCTTGCCTTCTTTCTCTTTTGAAGGAAAAATGCAGAGTGCAGAAGAAAGCCAAATCTTGTGCTGGGAGAGTAAGCAAGAAGGCTGCTATGCTGTTACTCAAGTAATCAGGTGAGACAAAGAAGAGACCAAGACCTGGTGACTGCTTGCAAAAAGGTTTTATTTAAGAGTCTAAAATAAATCTTCCAAGGAGCAAGATCTGAAAACATGAAGTGTCTCAGTGCTAGTCATTCAACAACATTCAGGTACTTACTTCTTCCCTTGGCTTTTTCATGCTATGCAGTTGGTAGAACTGAACTGCACAGTGGGTTTGAATTAAAGTGAATAATATTCTCAACATTCACGACTTACAAACTTACTAACTAATGCAGGGAGTTCAATATCTTCACATTTTAACCTGTGCCTCCTGCTTTCTGAATTAAAACTTTAACCACCTCATATCTTCCAAGAAATAAGTGCTACGGATGTCTGTTGAAATATGGACAAAAGCAAACTTCCACACAGAACAACCCCTCTGAAGATGAATGGAATGAAAAATGTCTGTTAAAGTGTCTTGGGAACTTCCAAGCGAAGTTAAAAGGTGCCTAGTAAATACTGATGCCCAGAATTTTAGGACATCTTGAAGTGAAAGCTGATAAGATTCCTGTCTGAAACATGATGAGTTTTAGAACTTGGAAAGGAATGGACCTTAGGACTACAACTACGCCACTAAGTTAAAAATGCCCAGGAACTGCTTTTGGCACTGAAGCAACCTGGTGTGAAATAGTCTGTCATTGATAATAAATGTTTTTACCCTTCTAAAGCAAGATGGCTTCATCCAAACTGCGGAGTGGATTTTTTATAGCACTATTTAATTTATTGCCATAGATGTTTTAGATGAAATGGATCTCATCCAAAATTAGCCCAGTCCCATATCTGAAACAATCTTCAGTGAAGTACTGTATTTTAGCAGCAATATTTCTTTTCTGTTTTCTTCCACAAATGCATAACCTCTTTCTATGTTTGATTAGGGGAGTCCACACTCCTTAACTGGTTCTATGGTTATGTGATCTGTGTTGGAACAAAGATTTACTGTATCCACAGGCCATGTTTTTTTCCAGTTTTCCAAGAAGCAGTCATCTTAACACCTACAACCTTCTATTACCCTGGATCTTCATTTGCAGCTATTATTGCTGTAAGTGGAAGTTGGATACAAGGATTAAAACAAGCTATTTCCATTGGGGACTGATGCTGATACTTCTGTTTAACAACACTGAGTCATCATGTTTTCTCCGATGCTGTTCACTTACAGTCTCCTAAGATATTCCCATATGTCTTACGGGCTGTGAAGAGTGAACACATTTTGACAAGATTCAGACATGACATTACTGAAGCCAAATAGCTTAGCTGTGTTCCACAAGGTATTGGACCTTTGTATGAATAGTAAAATTATGCAAAGGACAGAAAATATTCACAGACCTTTTCTTTGATATATATAATTCCTCAGGGTTTAGGTATGAACCAGCTTCCAACTGCTGAAGAAGAAAGAGCTTCCCCAGAGGTGGTATCTGCCACAACACCCTGTTACACCAAGCTGAAACATGGCTTCCAGTCACTGCTGAATGAAAATACACACATAGTTCTCTGACAATAATTAACATATTTTTTTGCTTTCATGATTAGTAGCATTAGTCACAAACATTTCCTATGATTACTCACAGTTCTAACATGGCAAATTTGCCAGAGTTATGCCCATAGTTAACTATAATCTTTCATCATGTATGAGAAGAGGTGAGAAACAAGCTGGTGTGTGCATCTGAGTCAGAAATTCAATTACAAGAAATCCATTCAGCCAATGGGGGAAAAAAATAAATCCAGATAAATTGTACAAACTTTGCAAGTAAAGCAACAGTGCCTGACTTTTGTGTTTCTCTGTTTGACTTGCAACTGAAAAATAGTAAGATATCCAGTCCTGTCAAAGCTCACACTTACACAAGAATGCACTGAAGCTCAAATAGTAAAAATTTCCAGGAAATCTGGAATCCCACTGTATGTTTTCCACAGAGAGATCTTACAGCAAAGCAGACTGTACTCATACATATGAATAATTACTATGGCCTGCCAGGAGTTCACATCACCATGATCCAAAAATGAGTGCAGAAAGGAGAGCAAAGTTACAACACAGGCTGTGAAAAAAAGTCTTAAGAAAGGCAAAAGTGAAAAGGGAGCCAGTAAATTAGATGTCATGCTGGAGAAAACAAGACAGGAAAAGGACTAACTCAACAGGAGACAGAACATTCAAGGGCTCAAGCTGTCATAATAGAACAGCTGGAACAGAAGAGCCTTTTCCTATGGTGGTTATTTCTTCCCGTTTCTATTTTATTCTGGGATCTTAGGAGAAAAAACAGACTCCATGTATGACTTCCCTTTATTTTGTTTAGGAATTCACTGGAACGTGGGGACCTAGATTGAATGTCACTTAAGACAAATAAATTAGAAGTTACATCAGCAGAGATCCTTGATGGTGAAGTGCTCTCTAACATGACCTAGCAAGCTGACCATGTTTTGTCCAAGTGTGAACATGCATAGCATTCACTTAGTTTTGAATATCCATTAAAAATCAGTTTAAACAAGAGCTCTCCCAATAGGAAACAGGCAAAATTGTCCAAAGCTTTGAACACTGTTCTGGGAAGAACAGATTTTTTTCCCAGTTCTGTCAGTGAACTGCTGTTCTTTCTTCATCTGTCAAATTTCTCAGGTCATAGTTGACAGTAATTAAGTGTTATGTAAGAAATAAATATACCATAAACTTGATAAAGAGGCTTGATTAAAAAGTATTATTAATTTAAATTAAGGATGTTGAATTAACTAACTGGCCATGGACTGTTGTTGCCATGGAATTTTGCAGTTTTTTTCTGAATTAAATAAATAAAATAGCTTTAATTACTTCCTACACTTCCCTTTTTCTTCTCTCCCACTATTGCCTAATTCAACCTGATATGAATGCAATAGTAAAGAAATTGCAAAATAATATTGCATGCTGTTTAGAATCAAAAGATTTTGGTTGGTAAGTATCTCTGGAGAATGTCTAATCCAACCCCTGTCTCAGGGCCTGCTACCAAGCCAGGTCAGGGTTTTCAGGGCCTTGTCAAGTTGAGTTTCAGCTGTTTCAAGCATGGAAACCCTGTATACTTTCTAGGCAACTTCACTCAATACTTAACCATTGTCACAATGAAAATTTTATCCTCATATCCATGTGAATCACTCTTGCTACAACTTGTGGCTGTTGCCTCCTTTCTCAGACCATAACAAAATAGTTAGGGCTGGAAGGGATCTCTGGAGATCAATCCTCTCTTAAATATGTCCGGGCTGATTCAATCTATCAGAGGGATTCAGTGTCATTTGGAAGATCCTAGGATCTCCTTTATGGCATCTTCCTGCCATCCAGTAGGGCCCACATGTTCCCAAGTTCCTGTACAATGTTGTCGATCTACTGTGGATGTCTGAACCAGCCAGGGGCATCTCAGATGGCACTCAGGAACCACTGTTTTGTTGGCTGGTTAAGTAAATAATCTCAAATATTCATAAATCACTCTGAACCATATTTTTATTGCCTGCAGTGGAAGATTAAGTCCTTAAAATGCCTGTAGATATCTAAATTCAAGCATCTAAGTGAAGGTGTTTTTTGTGCCATCAGTGTCTCGGCTACCCTAATGCAGAGTGACAGAAATGGCACTGCAAATATTACCTGTGGTAATGAGGCATCAGTGACAGTGGCTTTAGCCACCTTCTGCTTACAAGAGCGGTTCTAAAGTTAGGCTTACAACAGAATCACTGAGCAATTTTAGCGAAATCATTTGGGGAAGAATACAATGAATACATTCAGCAGGAATGAATGTTAAATTCTGCACATAAGAGCAATCAGCTGTATAATGACAGGACAAATAATTATGATCTCTGGTTCTACAGAAAAGGGTCTATGAACTATGATGAGTCATAAGTTGAAAACTATTCAATGCCAGGCTGCTACAAAGAAACAGAACATACCATACTAAGACAGATAAACAACAGTTTCATCTGCAAAACACATGAAGTAACTCTTTCATTCTACTTGTCAGTAGCATGACCTCAGGAGGACCACCATGTCCATTTTTGGGCAGTGCAGATCAAGAAGAATGTGGTTCAGTTCAGACAAGCAACAAGAATGACTGAAGGTCTTAAAAACATGGCCCATAAATGCTGAAGGAATTAGGACTGGGTAATCCAGATAAGGCTGAGGGAAGAAAACTTGGAGTGACTTAATTTTTTCTGCCTTTAAGAGTAACAAAGAGAACAAGGCTAAGAGAAAGGCAGAAGACCATTTCTGATCTACACTAAAGATATTTGGCCACTATGATTTATTTCTCCCATGCATGTGTATCAGGATCAGGGTCCACGCAGCCAGTTTGTCCATCACTACTGCTTAGCTCACCCTTATGAGCTAGGCTTTTGGCACCAGAAGGCTCTGAGGAAATGTGGAGCTACTGCCAGACACTGAGGATTGTCCAGTCTTGGAACATTTTTTCCACTATACTGTGCATCAGCTTTTATTTGTACAAAGAGTGTTTACATTACATAAACAGAGGCAAGCTACACAAATCATTTCATAGCAAAGTTTGACTATGTCTCTGCTTCTTTAAAAGCAGAATCCAAAATCCAAGTGTAATTATCAGCTGAGATTTAAATGGTGGTGTGGAATTGTACACAAAATATACTTCTTTTTAAAAGAAAAAAAAAAAAAGAAGAAGAAAAAATAAATCGATTGATTAAAATCTGATGTCAGGGAGCAGCAAGGGCCAGCTACTGCCTCAGGGCATGGAAAATGAAGGTGATCAAGGGCAATCCTTGCCCTCCCCAAGCAGGTACAGTCCTGTGGGGCTGAGCATGGTGGGAAAAACTGCGGGCTGGTAGCAGGGTCTGCCAACAGCCAGGTCCACAATCGATGCTGGGGATTGCATGAGGGACAAAAGAAGATGGAACCAGGAAACAGCTGCAAACAGACACATTTTCAAAGCAGGGACAAAGAGCCTGTGAAAGAGCTGAAATGGTGTTCCGACCCTACCAGCAGGGTGGAGGAAGACAGGCAGGGCCAGCAAGGTCTGTCAGTTCTCTTCTGGTCCTGTGAAGTTTCAAAGGAACCAAAAGTAACATACTCTTGATTTAACACACACCTGACTGATTTTAAGGATATATGTATTTAACCATAAATGATTCTACATAGCACTTCAAAGTTTAAAGCAGACAGTTAAAATGTTGTAAATACAATGATTTAGCACCAAGCCTGACAGAGTTCAAGAAGCATTCAGATGATACTCTCAGGCACATGATGTGACTCTTGGGGATGGTTCTGTACAGGGTCAGGACTTGGAATTGATGATCCTTGTGGGTCCCTTTCAGCTCAGCATATTCTGTGATCCTGTGATTCTGTGATCCTGTGATTCTGTGATTTGTTCACTACTATTGCATTCAAATATAGACATTTCTACCAGTAGCAAAACACAAGATATACTTGTTAGTAAATACAAGCTTAAGGAAAGATTTTTAGTCTTGGCTTAAGCTTAGAGGTTTAAGTTTACCAGAATTACAGCTTGGGTTGGTGGCAGAACTATGCCAAAATGCTTTTCAATAGTTATGTGGTTTTGGAAAAAATCTCATGAAATCTCCTGAGAATTGTTGTTTTTTGAGAATCTTGGCTGCATCTCAAATGGGAAACAGGCTCTTCCAGCTTTGGGATCTTACTGGAAACCATAAGCAAAGGAATGATGTTGAAGCTGGGAATTCAAATGTTTCCCCACCCTTCTTGGCTACAGATTAGATGAACTGAATGTGACACACTGGTTCAATCCATCTGTTTTTTCGGGCACTATCAGATGCATAGCTCGTTTCACTGACAGCAAATGGATGAAATAATTTGTATTACTTGCATTCTGCAACAGCCTCAGTGAGCTGTTCTTCTTCCCCACTTCCCCCACAGACACAGACTTAACTATTCATCATGTGCTCCTCACCTCATTGTACTATGAGACAGCTGTGTTCTCATGGATTGCTTGAGACCATTTGACTGCAAAAGTTGGCTGGCAATCCTGTACAGCTGTAACCTTGGCCCAATAACTTTCTAATGAAAGCCATGCCACAGTGGGTACCGAAGGGAAAACAAATACCCTTTTGTCAATGGAAAGTCTGGCAGGGAAGCAGCTCCACTTTTGTTTCAATAACAAATTTCCCTTGACTGCAGCCCTCCCTTTGATTTTTTTCATAGTTAGTCAAATTGACAGAACAGCCAAGGGCAGGACAAGACCTGCTGTACTTTGGGGTACAGCTGCCAATTATTCAAAACAAAGAATATATGAACAATTAGCAAAAAAAACACTAAATCAACTCTTACAGTGCTGCCTTATGGGAGGTGGTTTCATTCCTCAGACTGGTTTCTTTTTCGTATGCACACACATTTGTAGAAAAGCCTGGAGCAGTGAGGAATGTCTGGCATTTCTGCTGTCAGTGTGCATGTACATTGGAGTGCGTATTTTTAGAAGCCCATCACATCCAAGTATGCATGAATTCTCACGTAACCTCATAGTGTGAACAGCTCATGGAGTCAGGGATGTGAGGGTTTATCAGATTAAGCACACAACTTGGTTCCTGCTGAGTGTTCTCCACACAAACACATGCTACATATTTCAATCCAGGGGCAAAATATGCTGTAAGATTTAAATGGAGAAGAGAAGCAGCAAGGGCTACGGTAGCTGGGGTAAAGAATAGTTCTACAGGGCAGAGCTAAAGTTCATTAACCTGGAGACAACATGGGGAAAGCTGGATGCGCAGTACATTTTAGGCAGACACATGCCTTTGTAAGTGGCTTTAAGAAAATGTTTCTTTAGGGGACATTTTCTGTAAATAGGACATTTCTGACAGGTCTACTGTAGTTTTCTGACCCATGCCCAAAAGTGAGGACTTATTTCTTCTCTCTTGGCTGGACCACCTGACAAGGTGCCTTTAAGTGTCTTCTCAGCAGAAGAAAAGCAGGGTGAGCTTTACAAAGACAGCCCGGGGAAGGTCAGCTTCAGAGAATTCCTGGTTTGAGACATACACTTATCCATATAAGAAGAGAAAGGGACAAGTCTGGACTAGAAATTTCTGGAACTTTTTCAATTTCCCTTTATTTCCTAAAGGGATAAGAATACCATTTATTACAATGACAAAGCCCAGCAAATATAAGGAAAACATTTAAGAAAATATCCCAGTGCTAGAGAGAGAGGCTTTACTGGTTGAGTCACAGAACAATTTTACAACACTTTCACTTAAAGAGGGCACTTCTTTAAAGATAGGGTAAGAGTCTGCTGAGTGGTTTTAGATCCCTGAAATTTTGTAGGCCAACCAGAGGAGAGTTTAAAGTGCTTTGCGTATCTGCTTTACTACCAAAACATCCAGAATCACTTGACATGTAAATGATTAGTTGCACTGAAAAAACAGGACAATATTCCACCAGTGCACTTTTGAAAAAACTAATTTTTTGCAATAAAATAGGGCAAACATCAATGTGAACTGTGGGTCAAGTATTTTTTACATTTTTTTTTTTTTTGCATTAAAGGGCTTAATCAGGTATTCAGTATCTGATATAATCACCAAAAGTTGGGCCTAAAGGCATTTGCTAAGTAAAATCCAAGATTAGAACATAAATACAACATTCCTGCATAAGGCAGCTTTGATCTAAGGAAAAATACCAAGGAAGGATTCTTGTTCTATTCCTCCCAGAACACAAATGAAATAGCCCTTGTGTTAACTTTCTCTAATCTTCATTACATCTGTATGTCTTATAGGTCTAAGACAGTAAGACAGAAGTAATTATAATTTAATTGTGTTGGCTTAGAGGCAATCTCTACTTTTGGATACAGAGATTTTAAAAAGGGCTAAATTGACCTTCCCCTCCTGTTCCCCACCCCCTTGTTTTTTAACTTAAGTTTCTTTAAAAAAAAACAAAATGAAGGCATGGGCAGGGCGGGGGGGTGGGGGTGAGGGGAGTGTTGTGGAGAAAAAAAAAAAGAGACAAAGCTAAAGAGAAGGCTTGTGATACTTGTTGCTTCTTATGAACTTGTCCAGAATTCCTAATACATATTTCCTTAAAAGAGGAGATAAAGTCTTCATAAAGATAACATGCTGTCATGCCACTGGAATTGTGCAGGCTCGTGCAGCCTGCAGAAACACTGTGCAAGAATATGCTGAATGTCTTCCTAGTCCCTATGGTAACCACAGGAGCAATCAGTGGCTCTGAGGACAAGTGAGAAAAATTCCTATGAGAAAAACAGACCCTTTCTGACTAGAGCAAAGAAAAGGCACAATCTCTGCAGCCTCTTAGCAAAAATGTCATTAGACCTTTTAAGTATGCAAACAAAGATCCAAGTATCACAAAGGGGATGAAAAATAAAGTGCTGGCACAAGACACTGGTTTTATGATAGGGCTTGAGGTAGAGAGGCAATTTTCAGCCTGTAATTCATATTTCCCTGCTACTGCCAAGGCTTCCTTAGACTAATCTCTTCTCTTTCAGGGTGCCTAATTGGATATCCTCTGAACAAAGTCTCATGGCTCATTTTGCTCAGCGCCCAACATCAGTCATCTTTAGAGGTGCATCCAGGTCACTGCCAGGCATGAGTGGGATTTTCTTACTCTGGGACAGACATACCTATTACCATCGGCATATTATCTCTGTAGCATTCCTGTCAGAGCTCACTAAGCTGAGTTCCTTGTCACAGCATTATCTTATGTGAATTCTCACAAGTGAAAAATATGAACTGCTCATAATTTAATGTATAAAAGATCAGCTTGGTATACTAAAGATAAGCAACCCTGCTGTTTCTGCTCTAGAGATCTCAGAGAACAGGAAGGAAATGTTCCTGAGGAACATGGGGGAGAGGAAGAGGATCTGGAGCATAAATTTGCAGCAGAGAATTGGAGGAACTGGCTGGGGAAGATGAACACGTGGCATAGTAATTGAAGTTCATAACATGATTTTACATTTGAACATCAAATTTGTACCAAATATTTAAAACCATGTAAGCTAAATACAGTTTCTAAAAACACTTATCTACGCTCCAAAACACATAAGAATGTCTCTACTGCACAAAAATACGTTAATGACTGTAATAATGAAGAGCTCATAGCCATGTAAATATTATACCTGGTTTTAATCATTGTCTAAATAACTAATTGAGCATCCCACAATGCTCAAACTAGCAAAGTAGACTTTTCTACCAAATACATTATTGCTTAAAAGTATTTTCTTGCACCTCACCCTAAAGATTGAAGAGTTCTTTCCTGCATGTCACCAGAGCAATGACTTCCACTAAAAGGGACCCTTTATGTTATGCCTCTGATCTAGAAAATACTGACTTTAAAATACAAATACAGAAATTCTTCACCTCATCATTCTCAGGAGCCATTGCCTTTTGAAATCTCTCTCCGCCATTATTCGGAAAGACAGAAAAAGTAAAGGGAGAAAAATAATCAACATATTTAGTATGTTACATAGAGAAAATATATTTTTCCTTCCTGTATATTACTTCCAGAATTTCAGCAACAGATGCTACTGAACTACCAAAACTTCTGAGACCAGAGGGGTTGCAAATTGCTTTCTTCCTGCCCTAGGTAAGGTAAACATTTTTCTAGGCATTTTTTGAGTGGCACCTCCTAGACAGAAATGTGTCCATGTGTTCCACAACACAAATGGAATGAACTGGTCAGAGATGCAGGACACACAGAGTCCACTGCATGTGATGCACAGAATTGACCTCTCAGAGCAGAAGCGTACATTTCCAGTAGGTCTGGTCCATCCAAAACATGATCTATCAGTGAGCCATATGCACAATAAAGTTAATACAGTAGTCTGAATATACATCATTCATCACTAGCCTCCACTGCAGTAGCTGTCATGAGAATTGTCCTCACAGGTCCTGGCAACCCTCAAATTTCATACACATCCATGTGGTAAAGAACTCTGCTTTCAGGGAATATTAACAGCATGCACCAATTTACTTTCCAAATCCAGAAAATATATTTTTATATCTCCTGAGGCATAAATTTTTGTCGTTATTTTTGTTGTCCGTCTTATCTTGGTGCATGAAACCCAGATCTCTCATGCTTAAGTTTGCTGCATTTGTTTACTTTCCAACACCCCTTCCTTCTCATTGAAGTACACAAGTCTTAAAAAAGTCATGACCATGCAAGAATGGTGTTAGCAGTAGCAGGAAGATGGATGGTAGATCCAGTTTTGAAAAAGCTTCAAAGCAAGAACAAATGCACTGGTCACCCTCTTATCTCCTTTCCCCTTTATCAAAACTCATCTCTTCCTGCTCTTAGGAGGATGCTCCAGGCATCCCTAACAGCAGGAGATCTGTCAGAAGACCTTATAAAATCAGTGAAAGACTGTAGGTCTGAAGTCTGCTGGGGAAAAGAATAGTGTCACTTCAACCAGAGGAACACATCATTAATCAGTCAGTAAAAAAATGCTGGGATTAAAAAGATGTACTCTCTCCTGTTATGCTAGATTTTATCATTTCCAACAAACTGTTGGTAGAACATGATAAAAGAAGGAGCAAGGTTTTTGGATTATGAGAGCTCACTGTTAATGAATGTGAGGGCTGCAAATGTGAGGGTTGGGCTGGGCATTCAATTCAGGTAACTAAGTGAAGGGCTGTTTTTTACTCCTGCATATGCTGGGGAAGAGCCTTCAGTTGTACAAAGACAGAATGAAGATCACTGCTTTCCCCTGCCACACACTTGTGGGTCAAAAACGGGAGGGGAATTAATAATCACTATAAATAAGGGAATACAAAAGACAAAAAGATGTTACAGCAAAAGAGAAATTGGAATCATAAGTTAAAAACAAGAAGCAGTCTAAACAGAGACAGGTTGACATCAGTTCAAGCTATGGGACTTGAAATAATTTAAGACAGTCACCTTTAAAAAGAAATAATAAAAATGCCTTGGTTGTATCAACAGCTTAAGCCCTTCTACTTAGTAAAATCTCTGCTTCTCTTTTCTCCCCCTTTTTTTCCTGTTTTCTTTTCATGCATCTTGTCATTTCCCTCAGGCCTTATCCTTTGAAGATAAATTTTCAGAAAGGTATTGTTATTTAGACTACTTAAAACCAGAGGTTTTTAACTACACCAAAAAAACCTATTATGTTGTTCTGCGTCTTTGAAAAGGGGTGATATTTTTAGATAATACTAAGTTAATACAACCTAACTTTTTGCGCAACCATATTTACTGTATTATGGCTCAAAATACCAATGTAGTTAAATTTCTGAAGAGATAAAAATGCTTAAACTTCACCATCTATAAAAATGAGGAAAAAAAAAAAACTCACATGAAAATGAAATTACCATCATAAAACATCCCAGAATCTTTAAGGGGAAATATTTTCTGTTATTTAAATGGGGATAAAATGTTATTGAAAATTCTTTTGAAAAAAACTTTATAAAATGCTGAATCACAGAAAACATAAAATGATGTTGGCTATGTCCCAGGCAGAAAAAAAGATAAAATACCCACCATGCAGTGATTTCCTAGAAACTCCTTGAATGTGAAGTGTGTCACACAGAGGACTTTTCTGATGAAACCATGTATATATACATTCAATAAAGTAAGCAACGGAGTTAGTTCTGGCAGAAGGGATCTGCTTTGAGTTATTGAGAATTTGCTTTCTCCTCATGTATCACTGACAATTTAAATCAATGGATACTACAGTTCAAACCACCAGAGAAGAGTAAAACCTGGGACTGGTAACCTTACTACCTCATTCCCAGTCATAGATCTTGGGCTGTTCCTTTTTGGCTCAGTACAGGACACCGTTCAACCCATCCATCTACCCTACTGCCTTCTTACCCCTTTGCACACATGCACAGACTGAGGAAACCTAGATGCAGTTAGCTAGTTTAGAAAAGATATTTTGTTCCAAGCTGTTATGTTTCTCAAGTGAACGTCAGATGAATTCACAATTGTGGGAACTCTTGAAACATTTCCAGCTCTACACAACATATTTGTTTTAGGGCTCCAGTGACGTCTGTAATGTGTGGGTCTGTTGAGATTTGGAACAGATGCATTATTTTCCTCAGCCACCTGGAATAAAGTAAAATATTGAAAGAGCCGGTTTATAAGGACTCCCTGGTGTCCACAAACTGGTCTGGTTAATACGAGAAAAAAATATTTCTGATTTTTTTCAACTACAAAACAAATATCTAAACCTGTAATTGCTGCTTTCTGTCAAGGAAATAAAAATGTCATGAGACTTGCAAGGCTTAAAATCAACACACAGTAGCTTGCCTAGTGTCCTGTTTTGAGGGTACATTAAGGATTTGTGAATGGGGATTCTTTTATGTAGCCATTTTCCCTTAAAGATGGTATATAATGAATCTTCCTATATGCAGGGGCCATGGGCTGTTACAGACAAGTCTACAGAACCTGGATACTGGCAAAAAACAGTGGTGCTTCAATATCTAGAATTTTTCAGGGGTTCAAGAAAAAACTTTTTACTTTAGTAAGTGCTTTAAAATGTTTTCACAGACTGACCAGAGTTTTCCCACATTAAGATATACAAGGTTTTGTCTGAACTGCTCTTGCAAATTGACCTGAAATGTCATCACCATTAGGTGAATGAGGTAAGGTGTTTCTTAACTACTGCTGGGAATAGGAAGGACATAGTACTTACAGCAAAAAACATTTGTCAGAGACATGAGATTTGGTCCAAGTTACACACATTTCAGCAGTAAATGTAAAGGCCAGTTGCCTCTCCAATCATCCTAAGCTGCTGGCCTAAAAATAATATGTTTGGGTAGATAATGCTCGAAAAGAGAGAACTCTATGGCCAGCTCTGTTTGCAGGCTTTACAACCCTGACTCTATTTTACATGCTACAGCTCAGCTCCAAAACATATACCCTGGAATTCCCAAAGAACTAGGTTTCAGACCTATACATTCCATTGAAATTATTTTTATGCATTTCTTTGAAATTTTCAAACAGTACAGTCTGCACTTATTGTCAAGAGAAGATCAAGTTTAGCTGAAGTTATCTTTTGTCTCTGCATTTCAGAGATTGAATGGCAATTCATAAAATATGATTTTGTAACAAGTATTTTTGCATGACTAACAAAATTCCACCATCGTTCTTGTGTGCTCGCCATTGTGTAAGACCAACTCTACCACAGTCAGTTCATCTCATCTTTGAAATATTGTGACATTTATATGGCAAGAGCTATGTAAGTGGATCAGTGTGAGAGAAGTAGTTGGCACTTCTCAAAAAAACCCCAAAAAAACAAACCAACAAATAAAAAGTTTATTTTTCAAGCCTTTCCTTTGCTGAGTGAGCTGGAATATAAATACATTTCATTATAATATGGAGAAAACAAAATATGGAACACATTCCTCTCCCTTCACTCCCCCAAATCTAAATTTTCATTATCTAGCAATGTATAATGAGCTACATCTGTAAAACAGCACTGCTGCATTTGAAAATCCCAAAGGTCTACAGCAATTCCTAACAGATGTATCACTGCTTTTACACAAAGGGGAGTAATAGTTTGATCAGCTCTTCAGCCCACTAGCCGTAAGAAATGCATCAAGTTATATCTCTAGTGATGGCTATAACATCTGGTGATGGTATCATGTGCCAGCTTGTTTTTTCAGCATCTTACATGGTCCTAGGACTAGGTCTGGCTATGAAGCTTGGCAGAAAATTGCACTACCCTTCACTTCTTATTGCCTTTTCAGAAATGCTATGGAACATTTCAATGAAATGATAATGCATTTATGAAGTCTATTATTTAATGAGCCATTTGTCATCCTTACGTCATTGCTACAAGCCAGGTATCAGTTTTACAGGAAATGTCTGCTTATGTTAGACTCAAAATTGCTCTGCTGGGGCTTGATGACATGCCTAATTCTTCCAACTAAGCCCAACCTGGAGCCAAAGTGGGAGTAAGATGAGCATACTTGAATAAAAACCTAATGGGAGGAGAAGGATTAAGATGAAGGGTTAAGGATGCACGGAGGGGGAAAAGAACAAACAGCCAAGGTGGCAGTGGAGAAGGCAAGCTGAAGAGTGCATCAGAAGTGACAGCAGGACCAGATCTGAACAGGGACTGTTAGCTAATGGAGAAATTACATAGAGCTGTAGTCTTCAAGCAACTGTCATACAGAGCTTCATCATCCTGAATCCCTCGGAGTTAGCTGCACATCACTATCACAGCCCTGGATTGCAATCAGCTGTTCTCACGTGAAAAGTAGCCAAGCCTTTGGATATAATTGTTCTCAAGTCTGTAAATTTTCTTTGTCTTCAGTCCAAGAACATTTAATATTAGACACCACCTAGTTCTCAGTCTTTCAAGTACTCCTCTGACAGTTTACAAGCCATCAAATTACAGGCAAAGTGTTAAAAAAAATAAATTCTCAGTAGAGTTTTAAATTGTTAGCAAGTAGCTGAAAATTAGCAGTAGCATGCCTTTTCTCAGTTACATATGAAGGAAAATGTGATTTCAGAGGCATTGTCTTAAAAGAGTGGCTAAAGTATATGCTCAGTGACGTTCCTTGGAAGAAGGAATGGTGCTTTGGACCCCATGGCAAAGGTATTATAAAGTCCAGGCAGGATGATATTTAATACATAACCTTAGTCTCAGCGTGTCTCTTCAGATTAGTGTAGGCTGCTCACTGTTCAGCATATTCTTTCGTCACACATTTTTAGTTTCTAACTTTCGTTCTGCATTACACTAAGTTTAATATCCAATACTTAGATTTCAGATGTTTTTGCAGAACCTGAATACCTAAAAGATAAATATTTATTTAAAGAAGTTCTTCCATTTTAAGCCAGGTACTTCTGAATATTTTCAAAGACAGCCTGTTCCTCAGTGAGTCTTTTTCAAGGTCCCACTAATGGTTACTTATCTACAGATATTTTTTGTCCTGTGTTAATAAGAAACCAAAACATTATTCTATGAGTAGTTTATATTTTTGCAAAATAACATCAATATTGTAAAAAAGAATTGTTGATGCTGCACTTTGGGAAGGCCAGTGGAGGCTACTACACAACTAATTCAAATTAGGACACTAACACTGTTTTGCATTTGGGGATGTCTAAAAACCATTGTTTTGTAACATGGAAATGGGAACTGTGGAAGCCTTCTCATGTGATGTCTTTCATTATTAGAAAAGTAGACCATCCCAGTGAGAATTCAACCAGTTTTCAAAAAGATTAAAAAGTTGGACTGCTTCTACCTCATGTATTCTATTATAACAATGGCATGCTTATTCCACTATATGGTACTTAGATATGAAACTGAGCAAAACTGGAATATCCCTCCTAGACGCTTGAATATTTTTACGCATCCCTTCAGCAAAATAAAACCACCACCACAAAGAAAACAAAACAAAACAAAAAAACACACCACAAAAAACACAAACAAACCCAAACAAACAAACAAACAAAACACCTTAACCTGGACTTCTGCAACTGTAGGCTTCTATTTCTTGGCCTCAGCACCACCTGACAAAAACAATCTGTGGTATCAATAGAAAGACACTTCAGTTCTGGCCTGAGGTTACTAGAAACATTATCATTGTATTCAAACTCTGAATCAAATTGTAAAAGTACAAGAGGGTAGTGGTTAATTCCTATATAATAACAAATTTCTAAGGTGCCCAAAGTGATGTCATTGAAAGATTTTTGATGTTGCTATTTTTTTATCACAATAGTAATATCATTGTTTTTACTGAACTGTAAGAAAACTCCTGTGCTGTCAATTTTAAAAATAAATAGTAAACACATGGACACGAGTTGTTAATCATGAATAGCTGTCTTTCCAGCAGAATCAGAATTGTTCTTATCCACCACTATGGTAACTCTTTCCTGTGGATCTTGAAAAACAGAAAACTTGGATTATTTTATAAAAACGTGAAAAAATAAAATTGTGAAGGTCTAGAGTTGCAAAAAAGAAAAACCTATGTGCTATTTCAATTTTCATATCAAAAGAGTTTTATGTCTTTCTCTGACCATAATTTTAGTGGTATTTCTGATAAAGTAGCTATCTTTGGACAGATTTCTACTCATTGGGAAAATGCTATATTGATTCTGTGTCTACTGTTGTACACAGTATTTTCTGTCAACATCATCTAGATGACTATAAAGTTGTTCTTCCTACTATAAATATATATAAAAAGAAATTTATTTTTGATGTTACAATACCCTGAGATTACCTCAGTTGGTTGGAGCATGGTGCCAATAACATCAAGGTTGTGGGTTCAATCCCCATAGGGGCCATTCATTTAAGAGCTGGACTTGATGATAATTGTGGGTCCCTTCCAACTCAGAATATTCTATGAAGTCTTCCTACATCAAGCAGCTAATGGTCATTCAGAAAATTTGCTGCAGTGATCACAGATTGCTGGTGATTACCATATTAATATTTTAGTAAAAACATCCAGGCAAACTTGATAAGGAATTTGAAGGCAGAGAGTAAAAGTGTATCTAGGAAACTGTATCTTTGCTTAATACTACCTCTGCTCATTTTTTTCCAGAGAAATCTCTATTTGAACTTCTTAAGTGGAATTAATGCAGCTCATTCCTTTGGGAGGAAGGGAATGAAAATGCAATCCATGCCTATAAAGGTATATCTACTGTCAATCAGAAGAATTTGAATTTAGAAGTGAAATAATTAATTGCTTCTCAACCTTCATCAGGTACATTTGTGAAAGAGGGCATCTCTACAACTTTCTCAAGAAGTCTGTGAAGCAGAACTTGGAAGAAATAAACTTGTTCCCAAGGATGGTTAGACATTGCATGTTTGCAGAAGCTCTAGTGTGTTGAAGAAAGTGGAAGTATGTCTTGTCTAAATCCATATCTGCCTAGGAAATTTTAAGGGAATTATACTAACAGGCTATGAAGCCAGCATTTTCCAGATGAATTCAGGGCTGAAGATTTCCTGAAAAAAACCCAGACATTCTGGTGAAAGGTCAGATTGAAGACTCATCCAATACCTCGGAAAATTAAACTGGTGAAAACTATCTGCTAGCAGTGCCAATATGCTTGTGTGTGCCTTGTCTGATGACAATTTCCAGTTCACTTGGGCTCAGTGACATTCTGGTATGCTTTATTGCTTTCAAACTATGTCAACTGGGATTTTTCCTTCAGTTTATTTTCAGATGGGTAATCTGAGTTTCAAGTGATTTGAGAATTTATTTCTAGGGGCATAGGCTATCTGACAGGAATTAGATATGCATAAGTATGGTCTCACTGTTACTAATTCTTCACATAACTAATTCCTTCTAAATGAAAGGACAGAAGAGAGGACACAGAATGTCATTTCTAACCCTAAATCTCCACTACAGAGCAGGTGGTAGGAAATGGCAGGCATTGCAAGGCCATTATCAGCCACTCTCAGACCTGAAAAATTCCTATGACAATCAGATCATCTAAGACTCAACTTCCCCTTAGGTTAAAGTTCATGGAGGTTTTACATGGCAGATTTGTCTTCCTTTGGTCAAACTCCTCCTCAAAATAAAGGCAAAGCTCATGAAAATGAAAAATGAACAGGGAAAGGAAATAACACATAAGAAAGAACAACAGTAGGTTTTCTCTGAAACACAACAGGCCACCAGTGAGTTTCAAAGGATTTATGACTTTACAGGGGCCTGCATTATCATGTCTTATTGACAGATGGGAGACAAACACTGAGAGTTTAAATTAATTGCCTGAGCATGACAAAAGCTAACCCAAGAGGAAAACCATCCTGTTTCTTATCTTCAAGATCACTCTGCCTTCAAGTAATTGTTCCAAATCTAGCCAGACAATGGTTAAGAGATGTTTTCCCCTCTTTCTGCCTTGGTCCAGAATATTTTTTATGATCAAGATGTCAAACAATGTCAATGTAGAATCCAACAACTGTGGAGACAGGAGGGTGAGCAGCTCAATTAGCCACATGTCCTTCCTAAACACCCAGCAGTCCAGATGGTTTCTTTAGAGCTCTTCTGATAAACAATCTCTACAAACATGTTGCAGGGTTGATTTATATAGAGATGTTTTTGCTCTTGCTGAGCAGGACTTACACAGAGCCAAGGCCTTTTCTACTTTTTGTGCTGTCACCCTGGCAAAGAAATTGGGGCTGCATGGGAGGTTGGGAGAAGACATGGCTGGAACAGGTGACCCAAACTGACCAAAGGGATATTCCATACCATATGGCATCATGCTCAGTATAAAAAGTGAAGGAAAGAAGGAGGAAGGGGAGACATTTGGAGTGATGGCATTTGTCTTCCCAAGTAACCATTACACATGACGGGCCCTGGGTATGGCTGAACACCTCCTGCCCATGGGAAGCAGTGAAATTATTTCCTTCTTGTGCTTTGCTTGTGCGTGCAGCTTTTCCTTTCCCTATTGAATTGTCTTTACCTCAACCCACAAGTTTTCTGGCTTTTACTCTTCCAATTCCCTCCCCTTCCTGCTGGTGGGGGAGTGAGCGAGTGGCTGTGTGGGGCTTGGCTGCTGGCTGGGGTGAAACCATGGCATACTGTCATGTTAGTATCACCAGCACAGGAGTATATAGTTTAGTAACAAGAGCAATAGCAACTTGTCACCTTTTCAAATACTGCAGATAGTTCTTACACTGTATTCCTTTCACAAAGAATAAAACTTTTTAGATGATGATGATGAATAAATCAGCATAAAAATAAAAGCTGGTATGATGTGTTTAGATATACTGTAATTCTTGAAAATAAACAATTTACTATATATTTATTTTTGTGCATTTGATACTTAGTTTTGTGCAAGTTTTACCATGGACTGAGCAGATGAATGTCCTCAGTTTGACACTTTGAGGAATTAAATAGCGTCACTCAATGCTCAATAACCATTCTGCTCCAGAATTGCATTCTATTTAAACCACCTCAAACAACCCCTTCCTTCCATTTTTTCTAGACATTTTCTTCGAAATAACTGTGAATTGTTGTCTTATTCAGACACTTCATGATGATTGTTGGGCAAAAACTCTTTTAACTTCCTTAAAAAAACAGTCCCTGTAGTGCCATAAATGTTTTTCTCTGAGGTCCATTCCATTTGATAGAATAATTTGGATCTTTTTTCTCAGTCACCAGTGTCATGTAATAAAGAGGAAAGTGAACTACAGGGGTCACTGGATAGGTGTAAGAAATATCATCTGCATTGTAGAAATAAATATATGAAATCACTACAGTCACAGATGACATTCACTCATAGTAATATGTTTCATAATTAAAAGAAAATACATGTAAGAAAGGAATACCATTTTCAGTGGAAGCTTCCTTCCTGCCTACAGCAGGAAATTCATGTATTCCATGGAGATATTCTAACTAATTGGCTCTCAAGTTTACAAGACAAAAGGGGAGTATGGTTTTTCTGCCTGATTGCCAGAGATTTTATTCAGGGCCCGAGAGAGAAATGTATTTGTGTAAATCATGATCCTGTGCATGCTTCCTTGGAGTGCTGTCCAAGGCTGATGTAACAAACTCTGGGAATCTTCACTGAAGACCAAAATGTGCTGAGATCTGAGATAGTAGCCGTCATCCTGACAGTCTGGCAAGCTGCCTGGGAGAATTCGCTGGATCTGCTGGGAGAGTTACATGTCTCTAAAGAGTGAAGGATTTCCTGATATCTGGCCCAAACCACAAAAGTTAGTTTTTACATGGATTCCAATTTCATTTGTAGCTCAGCACTCACACGGATAGACTTTGTGTGATAAAAACTACACAGAAAAAAAAAATTAAAAACTGTTTTCCAGGATAATATCACCGAGGTTTTTATTGATGGTGTCCTGTAAAAGGAATATCGTTAGCAAAATTTTGTCCTTAAATTGTAGTCACATGTTATGCCTAGCAATCTTAATATGAGTGTTCTCTGGAATACTTCTGTTTTCAGAAACTGCAACTTTAACTTCTCGGTTTATTCAGTTTTATTGTATAGGGCATACGTGTAAACAACAGTCAGGACAGCCTGGGATATTAAAGAGAATGGAATTCCTTCCTAGAAAAAATATATTGTTCATTGTTTCATATTGTTGTGCTGTCACAATGAACTGTAATAGGCTGACATTACCCAAACCGATCTCCTGATCTTGTGTCTTACCAAATTCTTTCTCCATCTTAATACACATAATCCAGAACTCCAGCAATATTATTCGGTTATTTGGGGGGAAATCCTGGCCCAACAAGGGTCTTTTCGAGGACTGACCACGAAGTGTTGATGACATTGCCACATCGGCTTAGCAGAGACAAGATTCCAGCCCTATCTTTTATCTCCTGTTAACAGATTTTTATGGGAAAAAAACCCCTACCTGTCTGGATGACAGGTGAAACAGAAAAATAATGGTTCATTTAGGGAAGCAGTTCCTACAGCACTTTTGCACTTACTAAGAATTTAAATTGTAAATACTTAAATTTCCTGTAATCGCATAGGAAAAGAATATGATTTCAAAACAGCTGAAATGAGCAGGCACAGTCATTGCCATGAGCTTTCTTTAGACCAGACTTCATACTACTATCTTGTTTGCTTTGCAAGAACCTGTGAAAATGAAACCATGACGTTTTCTGTGAAAGACTGGGATTAACACTTTAGTTTGTATGTAGTAATAAGCAGTCAACTATTCAATGTTTGGTTTACAAAAGAAGTGTGTGATTGTTGGGGCATTTGCATATTCTCCTATTCTATCTCTTTCATTTTTACTATTTAAAATAGTAATTAATAAGAAAAAAATACCATGCAAGCAACTTTTCTATGCATAAATATTTTAATAGTCCAAATAATAAATATTTGGGATTTTAAGGTAGCCATATTTAAATACTACTGCTAATCTGAATGCTTCTAGAAAACAGGTAAGATGGTTTGCAGTGTTTCTAATGGAGAAGCAAACCCATTATCCGTAATTCTACACAGAACAGAGCGGTACTCCTTTTTACCAGCTTGTAAACAAATAAGATCACAAAACTCACCAGAGACTGGTACTTACTTGTAGTGTTAATCTCAACAAATACACCAAGGATTGAATGAACTCAGGTCTTCATCTGTGTTTGAATAATTTTCCAGAGTTGTGGTGGATTCCATGGGCACTAGGAAGTTTTCGCATCTGCTAACCACGGCTGCTCCGCAGGCCAACAAGGCATTTTATTTTCCAGTGGTGCAAATCCAACACTAAAATATGTAAAATTCCTGACCACAGCTATAGCTTAATGTAGCTCAGACTCTTTAAATTTTTATTATAAACAGTTCCCCCAGCCATATTTTTCTGCTCTTTTGTAAGTGTGGGCTATTCTTGCTGTAATCTAATTTAAATTAAAGACAGAACTACAGGCTGCAATATAACAAGCTGAAAGGGAAAGCAAAGACAAGATTATCACTAGGAATACACAGACTACAAAGCATGTTACTACACTGTAAATCCAGACTTTCTTATTGAAGACTCTTCTCAAAGCGCTCACATTTTTGAATAGTATATCAAGAGTGAAGCAAACAGTTCCAGATGTGGGGGAAAAAAAACAGAGACAGTCATCAGTTTTTTTTCATTTATGAACATCTCACTGCAGAAAAGAAGCAACAGCTCAGCCTTCATTTATTTCTCTTTTACTTTTTATTCTCGCAAATGTTGTCAGTCATGCTTGGCTGATCTTTGCTACAAGGAATCTAAGATTTACCTGTAGCCGCATTAGAACATCTATACCAGATTAAATAATATGGAACCTGAAGTAAATGATTTTCTCTAATGGAAATTAAAATAATCACTCATAAACCTGGCTTACTTTCTAGACTGAGTTTATCTGATTAGTGTAGCACAGTTGAAGTAAAATCATTCATGGGGGAATAAAGGATGTGACTCCTAACAAAATTTGGGCTTACAAAGATCTGGTTGAATGTGAATTCTTGATGTGATTTAGTGAACAAGAGTCATCTTAAATCTCTGAATGTGCACTCATCTAAACCTTGTAGTTTAAAAAAAAAAAAAAATCTGATCTAGTTTAAAACAGAAACTAAGAATTAGGATGAGCAGTTCAGTACCTGAATACATACACATACAAACATGCAACCTGAAACTTTTTGTGAGAGTAACTCACTCCCTACTACAATTTACACTGTGGTGATGCAGAAGTAACCTTTTAAAGTTTTCCGTCAACACTGCATAACTTTTTAAGACATTATTCAAACACAAGACATGTTTTAATATGAGAAACACTGGATGAATTGAGTTTACTAGACAAGGCTACAGTGACTTCTCTGGGCTTTAAAAGTCTATTCACCTAAAGCAATAGGTAAGGAGCTACTGGCCCTTTTTGTCATTCCTAATGTGCAAAATTCTTTAACTCAAAAAAGTAAGGTGATGTTTTCTGAATATATCTGGAGATCAAATAGAACATATTAAGTGCTTGTGAGGTAAGATTTGGGGTAACAATAGCTCTACTGCAGAAAAAAAAGAACATAAGATGAAGGTTTTAAAATCCACACTAACATTTGCCTGCAGCAGAAACAAGCTGCCCTTTTCTGACTGCAAGGCATCTATTGTTTGCTATTGCCTGAATTGATTGTTGTTATAAACAAAAATCCAAATAATCCCACAAAAATCTTTAGATACTTTCAATATAAGAGAATAGTCTGGCAATTTGTAAGGGTGTATGTAATCATGCCAAGCAAGTTCAGCTGGAAGAAAGCATTTATTCCACTCCTACAATGTCTCCAGTCTGCTGCACTGCATTCAAGAAGGCTTTCTAGAAAGCCTAATTAGAAAAAAAAAAAAAAAATTCCGTGACAGCATTTGAGTTTTTAAATAAAAGTGTAGGTTGTAAAATAACTCACTTTCACCCAGACGGAGAGAAAATGTTTTATTAAAACAGCTTGAGCATTCCTTCAGCAACTGGGATTGCTCTCTATATATGAAAGCTGTCAGACTTGCCTCTCAGGTGTAGCAAGATGGCTTTATACAGAAAGAGTGACTTAGGAAAGAGCAAGCCCTCAGCTTGGTGTCTTCTAGCAGAGTTCCTTGGAAGTGTGAAACCTGTGTTATTGAAATCCATAACTGACAGTGCCAAGTCTGTCACCCAAGCACAGGAATAGAACAAGAACCCCTTTGGGCAATGTTTCTAACTGGCTGACTCTGAACCCTCCTCTGAAGCATCCCATTCAGGCCTCTCTTGTCCTTATCCACCAGACAGGACCTGCCATTCTATGGCAGTTTGACTACCAAACCACTACACATTCTTACAGGTCAGGCTGATGATTTTCCCCAATAAACATCGTGGCCTACAGTCTTGATGTCATAGTTAAGACCCTTAACTATGAAAGCATGGAGCATGATAAAAGAAAAGGTGATCTTCACTGAAAGAGAGGTAATGCCTCAGAATGGAGGTAGAGAACTAAAAGCAGCCTTACTACCACTCTAGTAGCTGGTTCAATAAGAGATGAAACTGGTTCCCAGTGCTTGGGGACTCTGTTGCAGTCTAGTATATGTATTGCTTTGGTATACTTAACCCATTCCTATATTACTAATGAATTGTCATACCTGCCTGAAAAAATTCAGGCCTTGATGAACTATTTCCTTTCTACTCCCCACCAAAACAAAGGAATAGCTTATTTTCCTTTTTAATTCCTGATTACCTTTTTTTTCCCCCCTGTGGCTACTATTTTTCATGATAATCTCTATGAAAAGAGACATGAAGCACTTAACTGTGCTTCTATTCCAACCCTTGGAAGAGATGCAAGCCGGGTTTACAACGGACAGCATCTCATAAAGATGAGATATGTTTTTGCAACTCAGCAATGTTTTTAAAGCATGTGACTTGTGGGAATGTAAAGTTGTACCACTGAGGGAGGCATGACTATCTTTACTGAATGCAACAATTAGGTTCCTTTATTGCAGAAATTGCTGTTCTGTTTAATTTCTGAATCTATTAAATTCATAGCTTTTCAGCTAAACATAGCTGGCCAGATCTTGTAACTTGGATATATCTGATCTGTCCTCTTCCGTCTGTTACCAGGCTGGAATGCTGAAGAACAGCGAAAGGACCATTCATAAGACTTGGATAGCAAATACATCAGGCACAAAAGAAAAGGGGAAATATGTTGGAGGTTCAGAGGTTTCCTTACCATGTCACATCAGGCTAAGCATGAAAAAAAGGAAAGAGAAGGAACTCTTGCATGAAACTAAGCAGCCAGGACAACTGCAAAACAACAGTCTGATATTGTTAGGATGCCTGCTTTAAAATAAGGTATTAAGAGACAGTGCTGTCTATTTAATACAATCTTTCTATTAGGTACATTATGATGCAAAAGCTGGTTGGGACAGTATTAGCATCTAGTAATTCATTTACTACTTCACAATTAATTGGTTCGTATTAGTTTTAATAAGAATGTTTCATTCCATTGTGAGTTTGAGAAACTTTCAGCATGAACAAGATATGTGCATGCACTCATATTGGTATTTCTTGTTGATATAGGCTACCTAATAAGCTTTTTTTTTTTTTTTCAAGTATCAGATCTCATTTTCTCCTTTAAATAAAAAACCCAAATGAATTCTGAAATATGCTTCACTGAATCCAGTGGAGTAGATGGGAGACCATAAGAGGACAGTAGTTGTATTTCCCTGTATATGCTTAACTTAATCTTTTTTAACAATACAATAGAATAATGCAGAAGTTTTCATAAAATTAGTCAAATATACTAGCTTTTGACAGCTTACTCTAGTTTTCAAACTGAAGTTCCAACATGTCTGAAAATCTCACTGCAAAGATTACTGATTTTGTGTACACTATAGGCAAAAAATATTAAACTAATAGGGAATTCAAAAGAAAATATAAGGAGAAATCTTTTAGATCATATAATGATCTATGGTGTGACAGAAAAATATTTTACACAACGAAGTTAGTGAATGTGGGAGGTCATTCTCCATAAAGATGACTTTAATCATATTGCAGCCAAATGATGTTTTGCTGTCATCAACCAAAAGGAATAAAATTAAATAATTTATTTCAAATATAACTGAGTCTTCCTCAAAATGTGTCAGTATCAGTTCAAGAGTTCTTTCTAAAAGTGTGCACTTTGTGATTTGGGGTTTTATAACTGTTAGCAAACTTCTTGGCAATTAACCCTGGTTATAGTCTTGTTTGGGCTAAAGAAAAAAAAATAAGATTCTGAAATGTAAAGACTTAAATATTATTATATTAGGCTTAGGAACTTAGGAACTGACTATGTCTACTAAACAACGCATGCATTACCCATTAAGTTATTAGAAATGTATAGCAGTACTTTGCCAAACTAATTTTATCTGAATTTGGAGAAAAAAATAATTTTTAATGGATAGTGACTGAATACTACTCATTAACATTTCAGATGAGCAACAGTATATTTCATCAGCCTGCTGGGAAATACACAAATGATCCTATTGCAGCTCTGCTTTTCTAGATTTGCCTTATGTAATACTCAAAGTACAGTGAAGAACAGTTAACTGCAACCTGAAAATTATTCTTAACTTTGTCTTTTGGAGTCCATCTTTAACATCTCCCATTTCACTGTAAGGCAACTTAGACTTGTATAAATTTCAGTATTTTTGTATCACAAAATTCTTTACTGCATAACGTTATGAAGAAGCAGATGAATTCCAGGTGGATCTGACAAAGAAACTGACCCAGTGTCCTGGAGATCCGAACACCTCACCAAAAAATGAGAGTAACTTACTGTGTGTCCAGCAGCAAATCCTATCCTGTGATGAAGAAACATGATGAGCTAAACAAGATCTCTTTTGCACAGAAGGCTCATTTTGAGCTGAGACTACATGATGAGATTACATTAATTTTGTGAAATCTGTGAAACGATATAAATAAAGAATGAACATAGAATCAAGTGCTTGGAAAGGCAAGTCATGACTGGAGCTATTTCAAGACATTAGGAAGTGAAGAAACCGTGTAAGAACAGACTGAAGTATGTATGCATTTGCATGCAACTATTATTACATTCCCATAAAAAATAGGAAGTAAAAAATAGAAAAAAAAATATTAAGCACTAAGCACTAAGTTTTCAAGGACACATTTTTGCTAAGAAGTAAGTGCATTTTTAAATATCTTTTCTGAGTTTATCGTACCTTTCTCACCCTACCTAGAAGAAAACAGTGAATAGATCCTTTAATTTGATGTGTCGTAATGTTACAGAACCTACTGCATCTAAATGACTCATTAGCATATTGCTTAGTTCTCAAAAGCAGAGTCTTGATCATGACAATCTTGCTTAAGATAAGTAATATGAATCTTTGATAAAAGCCTATACACTGGAACCTTGAGCAAATAATCTAAACAATACACGTATGAGAAGAAATCACTTGAAATTTCCTTGGAAATGTGGCCCATTTTATTTTAACTGAAAAGCATTCATTATACAGTGCAAACAGTTCTTTGGTAAATTTACTGATTAAAATAACAACACTGACTTTGTTTTAGGTAACATTAAAAAAAAGAAAATAAATATGCAAAATTTGCAACATATTACAGCAATATTCTCACAGTGGCTACTGAGGAAATGGTCATCTAGCCATTGGCCACTGTTTCAGAAATGTTAAAATCAACGCTGATTCTACAGACACTGCAATAAAACAGAACTAGTACAATCCATGACTGATTACATTTTAAACTGTGGATAAAGACCTGTTTTTCCTGGTTTATAAACAGATGGATGGCAGAAAATAACTCAATATTACACTTGTTACACTTGTTTAAGCATATCCAGGCCCTTAAGCCCATTTTACATACCATATGAATTAACAGTGAACAATGAAGAAAACCTCCACTTTACTCTGGAGGCTAGAGGAAAGAAACAATCAGATATAAGGTACTATTTTATAATGGATAAATGGAAACTCTCTTCTCCTATTAGCGGAAATCTTGAGAAAGTTTATTTAATAAAAAATTGGAATAAAAAATGCAAGTAGTAACCTGCTGGATGTATTACTGCCTTACTTAACTGTTTAGACAGTTAAATTATATTTGGGTTAGCTCTGCAATCCTTCCCCTTTGAGGAATTTCTGCAATAGGTCAATGGGAGTTCCATCTGAGTTGGAATTACAGGACGAGACATGTGGTTTGGACTCTCAACAAAAGTCAACAAAATAGCAGAGTATCAAAGAAATACAGGAATGACAACCTCTAGGAACCATATGATACTCAAACATGCTCGCCACACACAATTTCTAGATGTATGAACATAGAAAATTACATAAATCAAAACACTGTATATAAAATCAATTAAAATATTCTTAAAAATATAAATTGTAGTTCCATGTGTACCACACCCTTTAACACAGCACTCACATGTACATATTGCTTCTACCATAGCATGAAACAAGTTTCTTTAGTAAGCTTTAAAGATACACCAAAGTTTGAATGCGTGTCATGATAACAGTTTATCAAATTAGAAATTATTAATATTAGTAATCAGAGAAATTATGTGCCAAAATATGATAGTGGATTTCACATTGCTGTCCTAGGTTAGTTATTAGACATGTTCTGCCATGTAATAATTAAGTATTCAGTCTGTTTGCATAATCTGAAATGTTAAACACATGAATGTTTAATTTTGTGCAGATTTCTTTGATACCCAAATCTCTGTCCCCTAAATTTGAACACTAAACTCAGAAGTCAGTGAACTCTTTAACTAAAGAGCAGCCCTGGTTCTAGCTAGTCCTGATTTAGGATTAAATGACAGAGCCGTAAACTCTAACAGATTAAGTATTCAGGGAAAGAATCAATTTTGAATAAACATCAAAAAAAAAAAAAAAAAAACCACAAAAAAACCTGTAAAATGAGGTAGGATAGTTGTCCTTCAATCAATATAATTCCTGGTCAAAAATATGAAGTTTGCCTTCTGGAAAGTACACAACTTTGAAATGCTAGTGTACACATATAATCTAAACATTAAACATTTATTAAATAGGAAATAAAGTCCATTGGCAGACCCTTTTTAACATGAAAGATAAAAATATTGAAGTAAAAATAACTGGAAAAAAAATAAAAATCAAATATGTTGTCAGAAAAAGTAGTCAACCCACAATTAATCAATCATGCTTCTTGATTTTGATTTTTCTTTTTTTCAACAAACAGTGCCACAATATAATCAGGAACATATGTCTATTGACAATACGCACAATGACACAGTAGGAATCTTTGTACAGAAAATGGCAGGTGACATCTTTTCACATTTTCAAAACAGGGCCATACAATTAGGTGAGCTGATCTGAGATCAAAAGAAGCATGCCGGACTGGATGGTTTTGTTACAATGATTTAAAATAAATGAAACAAAACAAAACAAAATGTTGCCAAGCAACTACATATGTTTGGACAAAAAAAAAGATTATATTTATTTTTAAGATCAAATACTACTCTGTCATGTATGTTTCCCTAGAACATGGAACACTGTTTATAATGTCTGCAATATACATTCAGTTGCTTTTTGTATATTCCAATTACATTTATTCCTATTTCCTTGCTATTTCTACTTTTTTTACTCCAAAAATTTTGCTTAATTTTGCTCCCTGAATTAAGAAAATTATTTGAAAGGTATCATGTAGTTTTCTTTTTTTCCTTGCTGGTCCAGGTGCAGAAATGATAGTGTGATTCGACAGAATTCCCATGCATTGATGTTTGCAGAAAATGGCCCAATACAGCATTGCTTTGGGGACAGTGATCTCACGCTTTCCTGTTCTCTGTGTCTAAATAACAACGAAAAGCTAAATATCAATTCTGACTGGTACTAGAAAGGACATTAAACTCTAATGTTGCTAATTAAAGATAGGAAACAGTGTTCTTTTAAGAGTAAGTCCGAAGGCCAGTCCTTTTGGGTACCTAAAACTATGTGACAGTGTTCTTTTAAAGTAGCACCAGTTTGAGTTTGTCTAACCTGAGAAGTATAACACACAATTAAGCTTGACCTGTTTGCTAATTTCCCTTTTGTTAATTTTTGCATTGTGATTTACCTTCATGGGCAGAAAATAAAATGATACATTATGTTATACTGTTACAGCACCATTAGAATATTGTAAATCTTCATTTCTTGCCATTGTTAAGACTTGTTACCTGTTTTTGCCATCAGCAGGCATTGATATGAATTGAGGAGTATGCCCCCTAGATTTTTAAAAAGCAGACTTATGGCTTCTTTTTATTAATGTTTTGCTGTAAGCAGACTGGGCAGCAATCTCCTTTAACCTTCACAGGTGTTTCGCAGTCAGCCGGCGGGCAGGACTCCACAAAACAGGTAATCTGACCAACCTGTGTCAGGAAAAATAACAAATCCAAAACACACTTAGCTACATGTTCCAAACAAGCAATACTCTTTTTGCATTACTATTCTCTCTTAAGATCCTGACTATTATGTTTAATTCCATGTAATTTATTTCAGCATAAACTTCTACGGAGGAGTCAGAGGTGCTTTCTGTATCACCGCATCTTCATAATGAAGCAGAATATACCCTTTTATCTAACGTTCAGGTGTTACTGGGGTACCAAGCACTAACACAGTTCTTTGATTACATTTTAAAAAATTTCATTATTATAAAAAAAAATTAAAACATAGTAATAAGTCAGATGAGCTTTTACTGATTTTTATGTATTTTAGTAAGTTTTTCAGGAAATGTCTCAGTTTGCAGTTAATTTTACCCATATAACTATACATTAATAGAAATGGAAATATAATGAAGATAGATAAAGGCTGGATTGAGAAAGAGTGTTGAGGGCAGGGATACCTGAACAATATAATTTTCTGTACAAAGTAACTGAAGATCCATAAAAAACCCACAGAAATTATCAGGCACAAAATTGAGACTGCTGTTTTAGGAGCAGAAATTAACATAATTTTTATCTCGACATTAATTTCCACATACTTACTTTGCATTCACACACAGTACAAGGGTCCCTTTTCCAGGTTTCATTGCTGGAATACGATTTACCCTCTTCATCAGTGCAATCAGAATTACTGAGGCGTGATTCAAGTTTTTTTATCTGAAAACATCAAAAAAAGTTAATAACAGAATCAAAGAAAGGTTTTTATTTGTTAAAGGTATTCTGTCCTTTCTCTTATGCTACACAATCCAAGTTTAATATTTGTCTGGGTTTCTCTTCTCACTACTTAGTTTTCATAATGCTAAAAGACTAGACAAAAGTAATACCCGTGGAGTCAGTTTTTCAAAGGAAATCTAAAAGAAAATGTATCTTTCCAAAGATTGGAATATTCATCTAGACCACACAAAGAGAAGCAAACTACAAGTGTCATATACGGAAAATTTAAACTGTGAAAATGTTTTGAAAAGGAGGTGAATTAAAAAAAAAAAAAAAAAAAAAAAAAAAAAAAAAAAAAAAAAAAGTAAAAATGTTTGCTTGGATTTTTTTACTATCTCCTGTATAGTGTACATTTTAAAAATGGAATTCCACTGTGCCTTAATAAAGAAACTATTTGCAACATTGTAAAAGTCTTCTCTAAGAGATCTAGATCTTAACTATGCTTACAGCTGTAGTCTGGCATATTGCTTCTTATAAAGGCTACATTTTAATCATAGTTTTACATAGATTCTATACATTTCAAATAGAAAGAAAGATTTTATTAACACTACACACAATTTTTTAGAGAAAGACTAATTCCATGTTTAGCATACAATGGTTACACGAGGCTTCAGATTCAAAGGTCAAGAGTATCTAGTTGTAGAGTATTTTGGTATGGTTTCAAAAGAACATAGAAATAAAGCATTACACACCATGTTATGAGTTGGTTTTTGTTTGAGATATTATATGATGGGTTTTGGCTGCAGGGGATGTCTAAATATTAAAAACATACAAGTGATGTTAGGAAAATATTATGAATGAAATCTACAATTAGACACTGTTCATTATAGCATCTTACCTGATTTCTGAGGCTTGAAATAGTTTTTTGCATTTCCAAAACAAATTCTTTGAAGTCATTCACTGCAGGTGCATTTCTATTTTCATTAGATGCTGATGTGGCATTACGGAAATATTTATTCTGTTTCACAGAACTGCAACAAATGAATGCCAAATCAGGATATTCATCTAGTTCATTTTCATTTGGCTAGATCTTTCAGGACACTTAGCAAAAATGTAAAAGAATAGGAACCAACAAATATAGGAACAGTATGAACCACAAAGGCATTAAAGATTCACTGGTGCTGAAGACAGACTCAGGACAGGTGAGCTCTGGATTACTGTCAATATCATCATCAACAGGGAATTTCTTCTACTTAGAAAAATTATGTATTTCATACAGGGGTACACACAAAGTTGTTATCAGTGACACTGTAGAGCATCACCTCAAATTCACTCTTGAGCCTCCAAATATGAAAGCAGACAAAAGTGAAAGAGTCTTAAACACTGCCCACATATGAAATTCACATTTCACATTTTGAACCATAGTTTCTTCCTCTAGGTGCTCATTAGGAAAACATGTATTTAAGGACATATGACTTTAAAAAGGAAAAAGTTGGTTTTCATAAATACATGAGAACTACTTTGAGATATGAACATACTCCTGTGTCTCATTTTAACTAACATTTGAAATCAATACTGATTATAGTACATAAAATATAAAATCTTTTGTCTCTAGCACTTTCCAGCTGATATCTCCTAACAGATGTACAAAACAAAATGTTGTTAATCAATTCTAATTGTCGATGAGAAAGAGTAATCAAAGGAAATATCCGTGATTAATATTATCTAGCACCACTTAACAAAACATACATTCGAAAACAAGCATAACACTAGTTCTTAAGTCACTTATTATATTAAAACTCTTGAATCCATATAAGCATTCCTATTTTGTTAGCATGTCATCTCCAGTGCTAAGGGATACCCCAAAGAATGAACTGGCAAAGAAATTCTCATATAACAGGGCTCATGATTTATAATCTTTCTGCATAAATTAAAACAGCACTTACTGGCAGGGGTTCAAGCTACTTAGTTTCCCATAGTTTTTCATCTAAATTAAAAAACTCTAAACAACGTAACATGCCAAAATTCAACTAAACCATCTGTTATTGTATAACAAAATGTTTAATTTTCCCCACCTGCTCAAGTTATTGAAAATGTTAAGGAAAAAAAGGAGAAAAAAAAATCTTCTCACCACACATGCATTTTAAATACAATGAGCATGAGAACTGCTGAGAATGTTAAATGACTGAGGTTGCTTTAGCTTTATTTATGTTACAAATAAATTATTGTAAATTTACTATTTTGTATTCCTAATTAGTAATTGGACTGTTGTAGATTTCTGAAACGCAAAGAGCAAGCTAACAAAAACAAGCTGCTGCTCAGATATTATTTTTTCTTGTTTCATTTTTATTTAATTTAACTCTTTTACAGCTTTGGAACTATGGAACTAGCATCCTTAAAGAGTGAACTGCTGTTTTGTAAATTTTAGAACTTCTACCAGTTCACTTGCAAAGACAGACAAGCATCCTTCTTCAAGGATTACTTCAAAGGAAACTTCTTTTTCATATTATCTACAAGCCAGCTTATACTTAGCTGTCTTCTCTTGTCTAAAATCTTAAACACCTAAAGGCTCTCTTACTTCAGGACAGATTCCTATCCATTAAGTGAAATATAATGGTGGTGTTTCTTCAAGTGCTATAACACCTGCAGGAATATGTGACATTTCTGAAATACAATGCCTGTGCATCTGTCTAGATGCTTTCCTTGCCAGAATAGGTAGACTCTGCCTGATCATCATCATCAGTCAAATACATAATTTTATTTGTCAAAAAAAAGCATGCTAAATGGAAAGAGCTATAATTCAAAAGAGCTGCAAATTTGCTCATCATGAAGGATCTTCACAAGAAGTGCTTAGTCTGAGCAGAACTCATTTCATATCACTGATTCATAGGTAAGTTTTGATTCCCTGGAAAGGGCAGGGTCCCTGTGCAGTGGACAATTTTTGACTGACACTGTGATTTACTTCCTTACTATAGTATTTTGAGGATTAGAGAGTTAAAAACAATATTGTCTATAGCACTACTGTTCCCCATTTCTGTTCTGAGTATTTTGGTACCAGAAGCCATTCCTACCATTATCACAAATTTTTATGCCAGTGTAATCAAGACTTGGTTTCCTCCTATTTCTACAGGTGGAACTAGCAGCTCCAAAGAGAAAATGAAATAATTTAATTTGCTTACTGCTGGCACAGTAGGAATGAGGGATTTCAAATCCCCAAATTACGTTTCATTACTGAGTTTTTTCATTGAAAACACAGGAAGAACAAAAGCACTCACAAAGAAACTTACACAAATTATTATTAGCAGATATGCAGAAGTGTCAGAATGACATACATCTATCACAAACTTGAGAAAGCAGAAACTGGGAAAAAATGGTATGCACTTAGAAAGAAATCATTTGATTTCATTCCATCTTGAAAACAAATGGGTTTTTATACTTCTTAAAAAATTAAAAAAAAAAATCTCACCTTACTGTTTTGGACATTTTCATTTTCTTCAGGGGCTTGTCCTCCTGAAAGCTGTAGTCAAGAGAACGTCTTCCCCGGAAGTGGTATGAAAATGCATTAAACTGTCCTCTAGTTCTACAGTCTGAAATTAGACAAGAAATTACACATTATGAACTAAAGTATGCTTAAGTGGTTATAATATTAATATGGTTTTGCAGTGTCTTCTGAGTTGTTATAGGCAAGTCATACATTCAGTCTGATCCCTCTGGAATCAGTTGATGGCAGATGAATATGTCTCAGTGTTACAACATTTAAGTTAGCTGGATGCAGAGAATTTGATTATTCACAGACCAGCTTTTTAGTGGGAAACAAAGGAATAACCACTATTTTCACCAACCTATCTAGTGCTACTTTAACTATTCTTTTCACTTCTGAAATTTCCACAGTCTTGGCTTTTAGTTTTTTTCTGCTTTTCAAAAGGGGCAGTTGCGTATGAAGAAAAAAAATTACAGCAAAACCACCCTTTAGGTTCCTCATCTATCCCAGTCATTATTATTTGTTATTTTTGGCATCTGAAAGAGGATTTTTAATTAAATCCTGGAGAACATTTGCAGACATGCTTTCTAGGTTGACCAGCCCTATTTCCAAAGTGAAGGAACTGGAAGGCATCACTAGACCCTAAAACTCTTTCCACCACAGAGGGAAAATCTCAAGCCTGAGAATAATCTGTGACAGAAATCTTCTCCTAATACCCTAAAAGGATGTCTTGACAGGATGAAGTATGTCTTTCCTTGAAGTATGTCTTTCCTTCATTTCACTTTGTTTAGCCTTCCAAATACTATGAGTATTTGGAAAGAGTCCCATTTAAAAAAGAAAAAGAAAACAAAGTAAAACTGCAACAGCCCTTTGGAGAAGAGACAATGAGAAAATAGAAGTTTTCATTTCTGTTCACAGAAGCTTTAAAGCTAAAAGTCTTAATGGGCCTAGCTGAAGCAGGAACCAACGGCACGATCGACTGTTAAAAGCAAAGTCTGCTAAAACAGAAGGGAGAGCTGAAATACAGAAGCCCTATATCCCAGCTAAGTCTGGTATCAGTGGAAGAAGGCATGAAAGCAACTGAATAAGGGAAGGAGCAATTTTACATGTTTCTCTTAATTAAAAAAAAAAAAAATCAGAAAGTCAATAGCTATATTTATAAAGTCCTTTCTGAGTTTTGAATACTTAAAGTATTAACACAAATTATTGCAAAATTATTGTAAAAGCTTCAAGTGAATAAACAAGCCTCTAAGCACTGTTGAACTGAAAAACTTCACAAACAAATGTAAAGTTGCTGATTATACAAAAATAAGTATATTGGACTACTTTTAATTGTCCTGGACTACTACAATTTCCCTGTTAGGAAAAACTTAAGCTTGTTCATGACTTCTTAATATCCCTTAGGACAAGGAAAAAAAGATTAATAACAAAAAAAAAAGTACTGATTGGTTTTCAGTTCAAAAATAATACCTACAAAAGTTATCCACAATCTTCCTTCCCTTTTCATTCCTTACACTTTGTCCCATTCTTTAAATAATACCTTCCTTTCCTGCTGTAATAACAGAACCACCAAAGAACTCAATGGTATTTACTACACATATTGTTCATTCTTTCTGCATGTTCTGCTGTTTCTTACATAATCTCTTTGCTGCCCACTCAGAAAGTAAGCTCTTTCAGACCAATGTGTCTGTAAGACGCTTCACGTGAAGGTATTTTGGAACATCCTTAGACACTCCTATATTTAGTATGGTGAGAAAAAAGGTCAAACTTTGAAGGGAGTTTTGGTCAGGGGAATTTTTTTCTTATAGCAATGTCTTGCTCAAAGCTTTCCTGAGTGTCACAAAACATTTAGTTTCTCCTGGAAGGAATATGAGAAAGATTTCTGCTATCCTCCTTTGTTAAATAACTGCCAAGGTCAGCTTGCATAATATAGATAATTTTTTTTATACAATAACACAATGGCCCATTGTTTTTTTTTTTATTCCTGGGTTGTTTTTAAGAAACAAAGGTCTGAAATCCTGGGAAGGTTTAATCACCTTAGGCCAGTAAATACGAGAACCATATGTTCAGTGACAGTTTTAAGTACACAGAACTGGCTTTCTCTGTTTCTAAAAGACTCATACATGTCAACTTGCTAAATTAACAACTCTTGTTCTTGGTTTCTGTTTCAGGTACAACAAAGAGAATTGCTACTGCTGAAAGGTGCAGAACAGAATGTTTTAGCTTTCAGAAAGCCTAAACCAAGAAATTTATCTCTTAGATAATTTTTTTCCTTTATTTTTAATGAATACCTTAGTAATAGCAATAAATAAGAAAAATAAAATTATTTTTATTTTTTCAGCCTACCTAAAATGTCCCCCGATTAATAATACCTATTCCAATTTATTTCCTGTAGAAAAAGTGAAGGTTAAAAGTAATGTAAGATTTTTTTTTTCCTCTATGGGCATTTTTTTTTCTTCCAGAAGCTAGGTATTGTTACACTGCAAGTGTCAAGATGATCCATTTACAGAATCACACAATTGCAGAATCATTTAGGTTGGAAAAGACCTCTGAAATCACTGGGTCCAATCTTTGACTGAACTTCACCTTGTCAACTAGACCATGGCACTAAGTGCCACATCCAGTTGTTTCTTGAACACCTACAGGGATGGTGACTCCATCACCTCCCTCAGCAGTCCATTCCAATGTTTAACAACCTTTCCACAAATAAATTAGCATTTCCATTTGCATATGGAAGCCATGTCCACATCTTCAGAAAATCCCATTTCCCATGAGGTTTTAAAAATGCACCTATAATGTAAATTGGATAATAAAACCCCTGACACTGAGCATTACTGAAAACTCTTAAATTCCCAGCTAATCACTTCTCAAAATCTGGGCACGGAGAATTAACTTAACCATAGATTTTAACTAAACAACTTGAGAGACTAAGGAAATGTGAAGAAAAGCATATATAAATATCTATTTGAAACCAGCTCAATTCTCTGAGATTTATCATAGTGAATTAAGTTGCTGTTACTGTAAGCATTTGTATATATCTAAGAACATGTAGTCATGCCAGTGGGAGCAGTAAAAAAGAGGAGAAACACTGAAAATGGCTGATGTAAGATTATACGTTTTCATAAAGCAGCTACTAAAAAACTGCACGACCTAGGAAAATGACTTTTCACATGAAATGAAGCCCTAACTCAAAATAGCTGGTTTTGTTATTTCTAAACAGGCCACATCCTTTCACATTGCCCAACATCTCTTAATTCCTTCTGTTGAATAAGACATTCTAACAAATGATAATTAAACAGCAGCAAAAAATGTAATATGACGGTCTAAAATCCAACAGTAATCTGCTCAGATTGGAACAGATGTATTTTGTATAAACATTCTTGAACATCTCAGAAAAAAATCAGTATAGAAGGTAAAAGATAAACTAACAACCCAGACTATCATCTGCCAGCTGATATACTGGGGAATTCTAATAATAAATAAATTCCCTATAGCTGATCGGAACACTCACAGACTGCTATAAGAACTAAAAGGTTCAGACATTGTTGAGAAAGCAAATGTCCAGGTAATTTACAGAACATGATGATATAAACTGATAATATATGGGTAATGATAGGTTGAAGGCATTTAAAAACAGATCATGCTTTTGTGATCTGAATAGATTTTGAATGATCTTCAGGAAGATAAAAGAGAAACGTTAGGTTCTTGACATCAAAACAAAGCAAATAAAACTTCTCCAGTGGAAAAATTACACAGGACTAGTTAAAAGGTTATGCAGATCAAAAACGTGCCACATAAATATCAAAAATCAGTAAGTAAAAGTCATTTTACACAGACTGAAAATCTACAGAAATTATTAAAACAAGGATTCTAAGAACCGTCCTGCCCACTAGACTGTGAAGGCAACAATGTCTTTCTGCAGCAACATTCCACGGGGAAGAAGGAAATCCTCCAGCTGCCTCGATTTGTAGGAATCACCCTACCCATGTTGTTTTTACAGTCAATGAACACTGATATAAGAAGAGATTGCAGCCTGAGCTGTCCTCTAGAGACATCTCTTTATTGCCTGCATCAGGACTTCAGTCTTAGATGTGGGGCTCACCCAGGAGTTTGAATTTAAACACAATGATTGAAGCCTATTGCTTCCTTTTTTTGCTTTCCACCAGGGATGGCAACTACTGGCATGAAACTCATGGTAGCAAAGACAAAGCAATGTCATACATTAAGCCTCTTTTTTCTATGTTAATGAATTAGAAATATATTTTAGGTTCACAGATACCTGAAAATTCTTGGTTTGGATGAAATATAAATCAAAATACTGATTTCTCAACAAAATTTGTAATCATGCAATCCCTAAAATTATAGATCCTGGAACTTTATTTTAGAAGCCTGGCATAGACTGAATTGTTATTAAGCTAACAGACACTGTCTTTAAATGTAAATTTAAATGTAAAAAGACACATTTGAATGTAGAAAGCAAAAACAAATGACCTGACCAAAGCAAACAAGACCTCTGTAAAGAGAAAACATTTTCAGGCACAAATTGCATCCTTTTGGTATTCTGAGTTCTTGATGAACAATTTCCATTGTCACAGAAGAACTTGCAGTCACACACCGAGAGTGCTGTTAACTTTTTCAAATGTTATTTCCATTATATTCCACAGAATTTAGCTCTTAGCCCAGTGTTGTTTAGTATTTTCATAGAGGATGAAAGGGCATAATAAAAAGTGCATACTTAGCAGTTAATGTGGTCAGAGAAGCAATAGACAGCATAACTGCTGGTCTGATTCTAAAATACAGGAGTTCATAAATATAGGCCTAATCTACTAAAAGATCACATATAAATGTGTTCAGATGAAGAATGTATCTTAACTGTTCTAAAGAAATTCAGTGGGATTTAAACATGTTTAATCAGGTATAAGGCTGTATTCCTGAACAAAAAAAAGAAAAAAAACAAAACAAAAAAAAGGAATAATAATTGATAGAGGAGATATATTGTTTGCTAACTGAGAAACTTTTTAGAGAAACCATCTTCCTAAAACAGTTCACACTGATGAGGCTGGGGTCATTTTCCATTGTCCTCTAAGGTCTGTGTCAAACCTCATACATTTTGACATAAAACAAAAGGATAAAGAAATTTTTCAATTCAACTTCTAAAAAAACACCCCAAAAAGGTGTGAAACTTGTAAAGACTCTAAACTGAGTTATCACGAAAGAGTACACCAAGTACTAAAAAAAAAACAAAAAAAAAAACAAAAAACAAACAAACAAAAAAAAAACCACTTTTTTGCATAAGAGCCTGAAAAAAGCCCCAAAAGTTTTTTGTTTGGAAAATATGAAGATCGAACACTCTTTGCTCAAATAAAGAGCTACAGCAAATCCAGCAATTACTCATAATCTCTGACAAGACAAAGAAACATAGAAAGTAATGGAAAACTGAAGAAAACTTGTGTACTTCAGTGGAACCCCTATTTTTGCCGTTATAAATTAGTTGTTCTGTTGTAGGATTTGTTAACTGAAATCTAAAGGTAATCTGGTTTTGTTATTACGAAGAGGAATAATGCTTTCCTTTATAAGAAATATATACGAGCTTTACTTAAGAAATCCACAAGGTAGCTTTTTGTAACTAAGAAGTTTTTCTATTCTTCATATGGAAAAGTATTTTGACTAACAAAACAGGAAGGATAACAAAACCAGATGTGTTTCAAACCAGGCTGGAACAGCTGAACATATGGGTCACTTACAAAACATACGTAAAGTGCAAGGAACAGCATTCTGTACTTGAAACTTTAACTTAGGATAATTTTAATTATAGAACCATTTACGAGTATTTTAAATATGGAGAATGGTTTAAGTTTTTTCTTTTAAATAATACAAAATAACAAATTCAAAGAAACAAATTCCCACAATGTATTCAATTCAAAGTTACTGCCATTCCTGAGTGTATGCCTCCCACCTCAGAGCAGTGGTGAGTCCCCTGTGCCACAGAAGGAAAGAAATTTTTTACATTAGTTGCTTGAACTGGATTCCCACAGAAAATGTCATAGTCATTCATCCATGCAAGAGAGCCATTCAAGCTATGCATACTTTGCTTTATCTTCATTAACCTCTGCAAGGCTTCAAGAGTTCAGGAGCAGGAGACAAACACAGGCAATTTTTTAAAGAACACTAATTATTTACCCTTTCTTTGGCTTGGCAGTTGTCTGAATGTACTGCATCCAGTAGTACTCCCTGGTAGCAACATTCTTGAATGAAAATACAAGCTAGGTTGTTGAACGGATGAATTCTCTAAAGACTTTCCAAAGATAACATCTGCTCTAAAAGGCTCAGTGGTAACGTAACATTGAGAGAATCAACATATAATTTTTCACAACAGCTTTACTATCTTTCCGAATCAGTATAAATAATGCATTTGTGAAACTGTCTGTCAAGCTTCATGGGCTATGCCAAAGTGAACTTATCCTGAACAGGCAGAATGCATTTTATTTACGGTAAAGCACTTGAAGAGTGATAATTGATTTTCTCTCAGTTCTGGCATATGTCAGGGATTTTTTTAAGAGATTCTGGAAGACTTTGTATTAAAATTGCAAGGTATTGATCCTATCTAGATTTTTATACATTATTAATTTGGGAATGGTGAACTTGGTAAATATTGTTTAAAGAAATCTGAAATGCCTAAAAAAAAAAAAAAAAGGCTGTAAAAATTATAGTAAGGCCTGAAAGAAAGCATATCTGGAGGATACTATACAAGATTTAATTGAAATTTAAAGAATTTATTTCTTATGTTTTGAACTGAGTCTTTCAAGGAAGAATTTTTTCAGAGTTGTTATACATTTAAAGTCCATGCTTGAATTTTCCCAGTGCCACTACGCAAGGGCACTCACCACCAAGAAAAAAGCACAGAGCACCCAGCACACCCCTCCTTCCTCCCACCTTCCCCAGAGGCTGGGGGCCACTGCTTTAAGGTGTGTGCCACCGCGGGGCCAGGGGTGGCAGGGGAGATCAGAAGATCAGATCCCACATGAACTAATACAAGGCAGGAGGGATTAAAAGGGCTGTGCCTGCCATAGCTCCCTCTCTCTCTGGCACAGACACATTGCTGAAGTTTCCCCAGCTCTCTGCTGCTTGGAACTGTCATGTGTGTTAACTGCCATGGTAGCTTTTTGTTCTCCTGCCTGGCATTCCAAGAATGAGCTGCCTGCAGGGATTCAGAAAACCTCTGCCTGGCTTCCACAGCCTCCATACAGGTGTGCTGTCATGGATCCAGCTGTGGTTGCCACCGCCCTGAACCAACCACTGCAGTGATGATTTTGGCAGCTCTGGTGTGGCTCTGCCGCTTCCTACTTGCTGTAGCCATCTGCCTTGCATGGCATTGCCTCACCATCCTGACCTGCTGGTTTCCCACACTCACAGCACCCGTACTGACACTCCATACAACCCCCACATACACCTGCCCACAGCCATAGCAGTTGCCAGAGCTGCTCGGAGTGCCCACTGGAACTTTCTTCCCTGGAAATACCGTCCTTAACGTGAGACAGTAACTGGCACTCAATGTGTAGCTCAAAAGTAGGGAAAAAGTAACAGTTCTGAGCAATTTATTTGTGCATAGAATCCGATAGGCATCATGCTATTCAATTTATTCATGTTCTTTTGGTACATATTCATGCACAAGTGTATGCTGTTCATACGTGTTTTTCTTGACCTGGGTCCTAAAACCAGGATAGCTGTGGCTATTGTTGAGTTCATAATTTGGATTCATAGAGTTGTGAATTCAATGCCTATAGATCTCATTTGGAATGTGTTTTCAAGATTGTCTTCCTGCCCTAGCCTAAGCCTTTACCTCTGGGGGTTTAAAAGTAATGGCATCCAGTCTGGAGGGAAATGCAGCAGAGTGTTTTTGTTCAAACTTTCACCTATTTTCCCTTCAGGTTCACTACAACAGCTTTTGGGAAGTTTAAATTCTCTCTAGGTGCCAGAGATGCCTTACTCTTTGTGCTTCATCTACAAGTTTGCACCTTTATAGCCTATCTTATGTATTAGGCTGGGGCCAGGATCCTTCAAGGATACGTCCAGAAGCCTGTCCCAGGGGTAGAGAGCTTTGAGTGGCAGGGGTGGCAGAAGGACATGGGTAGGTTCTTGGAAAATTGTTCTGCTCAAAAGACATGGGAGTTAATCCTTGAACAACTCCCAGGACCCCATGAAAGTAGTGAGATCCGTGAGGGAGAGATGCCATGCTAGATCTATGGAGGGACACCTTGTAGTAGCACATGGGGCTCTGGTCACTGCCTACCAAAAGCTGTTTGGTATGATGCAGCACCTCTAGGGCAAAGAGAGTAAAATGCCTGATGTCATGGTGGCTCAGGGTGTAACTAACCCAGAAAAAGAGTCCAAGCCCATAGACATTGCCTCTTTCCAAAAAAAAGAATTTTAAGACTAAATCAGTTCATCCAGTGGATGACGGTGGGGAGGCTGCACCCTCAGAGCCAGAGATAATCACTTATCATTTGATAATCTCCGCAATTTGCAGAAGGACATTACTTGACACCTGAGCAAGCCCATTTTGACCTGGCTGATCTGAGTTTGAGACCTTATGGGTGAAGGAGTGCAATTTGATGGTACCAAAGCAAGGTTCTCAGGATCTCTGGCCCAGAATGTGCGTATCGAGCAGGCATTCATGAGGGAGTCACAACCCCTTTATCTCTGGGCACAGCTTCTAACGAATGCGAGAGAGAGGTTTGTTTACAGGCATGGCTTGCAGGAGCATCATCATAAAAAGGCCTGGGAGGCCATGGAGAAAGGGATCCAGTGCCTGAGAGAAATGACACTGTTGGAGGTACTTTTCAGAAGGGATGGGCGACCCGACCAGGTCAGGTGCACATCACGGTTGTGGTGGAGCCTTGGACAACAGGGGCCATTTGTATACTCCAGTTTCCTGCTGTCAATGCATTTTAAGGAAAACCAAGAGACAGTGGGCTCTATAATGAGTAAACTCAGGACATACAATAACACTGTCCATGTCCTGGGGCCCACATGTCCATGGGCCTGTATCTCTACTGTAGAGACTCTGGTTAAGAGTCTCAAGGCACTGACTAGAGGTAAAAGACAAAGACAAAAAACTCAGAGAAGAGATTAAAGAGAGCACTGTCCATGTCTTCCAGTGCAAGCTATAGTCCCTGACATCTGGAACAAGCATATCCAGCTAGGGAGAGGGGGTATACCACACGGATGAACCTGTGGTTCTTTCTACATGAGCATCAGGAAGATATGAAGTGGGATGAAAAACCCACGTATGTTTTATCAGCATGGATTTAAAAGAAAAAATGACTAGAGGCAATTCCATAAGGATGGATGTACCTCCAGCCTCTTGTGGGTAAGTCCCTAGACAGAAGTGGAAGGGCAATAACATGCCTGCTCCACCAGAAGGGACCTCCCGCATGTATTCACAGGAAGAAAGCTGTGATTGCCAAGACCAGTATTAGAGGGGTCCTTCCTCTAGCTAAGCAGAGGCACGGGACAGTTGTGTCTATTGAACAGCGTGGATTTGATGGCCTGGCATTTGATGGCCTCACATGAATACAAGGCTTTGGTTGAAACTGGTGCACAATGCACTCTAATGCCATCATGGTGTGTGGGTTTAAATTCCTGGGGTGACAGGGGGTTCTCAAGAGCTGACAGTGGTGAAAGTTGAAGAGAGTTTGACTGGGAAGGACTGGCAGAAACACTCCATTGTGACTGGTCCAGATGCCCTATGTATACTGGCTATCAGAAACAGGTACTTCAAAGACCCAAAAGGACACTGATGGGCTTTTGGGATAGCTGCTGTGGAGACAGAAGGGATTCAACAGCTGAATGTATTACCTGGCCTCTCAGACAGTCCTTCTGATATGGGACTGCTGAAGGATGAGGAACAGCAGGTGCCAATTGCCACCACAACAGTGCGCTATCGGCAATAACGAACGAACTGTGAGTCTATGATCCCCACCCATAAGATGATCCACAAACTGGAGAGCCAGGGGATGGTCAGCAAGACCCACTCACCCTTCAACAGTCCCATCTGGCCTGTACACAATTCTGAGGGAGAATGGAGATAGACTGTGGACTAACATGGCTTGAATGAAGTTACCCCATCACTGAGTGTTCCTGTGCTGGACATGCTAGAGCTTCAGTATGAACAGGAATCCAAGGCAGCAAAGTAATACACCACTGTTGATGTTGCAAATGCATTTTTCTCCATTCCCTTAGTGGTAGAGTATAGGCCACAGTTTGCTTTCACCTGGAGGGGCGTGTCACTACACCCGCCACCATTGTGAAAACCCTCCAGTGCCATACTCTAGCTGTGGCTGTAACTGCACTGCCAATTATCAGCTCAACAACACAGAAGTGTTTTTTTTTTCTGGGTGATACTCTTTCTTTGTTGTTGTGTGTTTGTTATTTCATTTTTGGTTTTGCTTTTTGTTTGTTTTGGTTTTAGTAAAAATTGTTACTTTTGTTTCTACTTCCTCCTTTGTGAGTTTCAAACGATTTTCAAATGTGCGTTAAATCCAAAAAAAGAGGGGGCTCCCTATTCTAGCTAAGGTTCCACTTCCCTGGCAATATTGTCTTTAAGATAAGACAAGAAGGATTTATTTTGAAAACACTTGTTTACCTTTTCAAAACAATACAGTAGTCAGTTTAAAAGTTAAAGCTGTGTGATACTTTGAATAGTACTTCTCTATCCACCCCCTTTTTTTTTTTTTTTTTTTTTAGTTTTTTTAGTTTTAATGATATCTGAGTTTGTTCTTATGGTACAGTCACATCACTTAGAATCTTTCTTAGTATTTCTTGTATCTGTAACAGATTGCAGGGACATGCTCCATCAGTTGAACTTTTACCTTTTGCCTTTAATTCTGAGCTGTATTTTGAGCTCTTTGTCACTGAGGACAATTACATCTTACCAAAAGAGTTAAGTAGAGACTAGTGGAAGATTGTGACTTCTCTCAAAAATGCAATCCATCGATTCTTTATTCATGCATATCTTTAAACAGAATATTTCATAGCCTATTCAGCAGTAGCACACTCAAGAGAATCAGCAGTAGAAAAGACAAAGAACACAGATCTGGATACATTTCATCAGCAAATCTACAAGATATTGATATTGAAAGCTAGAATATTCATACACATATATGCTGATGATAAGATTCTAATGACCATAAACTAAAAGTACCATTATCTTTTCAAATAAGAGCAAGTTTTTTCCAATTAGTATTTTGTTTGACAGCAATTTCTATATAGTCACAATTCAATAGCTAAGGTCCTAAACTTCTTGAATATACTTTTACAGCCTGGGCATGCCATTCGAGTTTTATGAAAAGAAAATGATAACAACATTGTCGAGGAGATCTCAATAAAGAGAGGTCATTGTCCTCTGAAGTATTTTGTTGTTGATGCTACTGAAAAACATTCTACATAGTCCAGAAGATTCTCTTGGGAAGGGATTTTAACTGTATTACAGACACGGTGAAGTCTGATGTGATGCTGGCTAGAGAGATGCCATGCAGAAAATCTGTGTGAGACAGAAGTTAACATGCAAGCCACAAAGTAGTGTCCTGTGCTTCATGCAGCTAAGTAAATGCTATTTCAGAAGAAAAAAGCTTATTTTTGAAGAAAAACAAATCACCCTACTCTCCTAACTTTTGAAGGAGATGGCAATGAACAAGAATATTTATCAGGAAAAAGAAGGAAAACAAGAAAATAGTTATCTACACCATGCAATGCTCAAATCTCTGCTTTTTTTAATACTACGTCTATTTAATACAAAATACAGAATGACTGCCTACTTAGCAGGGGCTGTGCTCCAGATTTGAATTTGTAATGTCTTAACAAAACCCAAACAACAGTAAAATATATTCTTATATTAAAATGGACACTTAACATATTGCACACACATCAATGCCCCCAAATCCACCTGTGTACAGACCTTCACAGCAATCTTGCCACATTCTGAGGTCCAGTTTAGGAATATCTTCACAGCTACTATATCCATGTGGGAATTCAGCCACCTTAAAGACATCATGTTGTACCCTGGTTATGTTGTCACCATTATCACACAAAACTCTGGCAAGAGATGTCTGTTTGATCTGAGTGAGCTGAGCAGGCGTGAACACACCCGGGTTCTCATACCATAACCTGTAATCTCAAAAAAAAGACAAGTTTCATGGTGAAAAAAAAAAACCAAACACCCAAAACAAAAAACCAAAATGGGCAGTTTTCCAATAATAAAATACTTTTATTATGTCTAATAATATTTTATTGTTTGTTGGCATGTTGCTTCAAAACATTTGTATTCCTCGGACAGCGGAATTCCATTTCCTAAATATTCAAAGTTTTCCTATAGTTTCTAAATGTTGTTTCAGAAAAAAATTCTAAAACAAACAAAATCAAACAAAACCAAAAAAACTCTCAACATAACCAGAAAGAAGCGTTTTTGCTGAAAAAATGCAAATAGATATACAAAAAAAAAAAAGAAAAAAAAGAAAAAGCCACAAAAAAACCCCAAACCACAAAAGCAGTATCAATATCTCGTTGTGACACAAATAGGTACTTGCCACCAGCAACCAGGAGCCCATATGGCACGTATGTCTCCTTTTACTCTCTCTGCCTTCAGGTTTGAGAGGTCTATGCTTCACAGCTTAATTTTTAAACAGATGTTGTATAAGAAAGTTTGGCGTTTCTTTTTAAAAAGCATACAAAAAGGTTTGGGTTATTGATTAAAAAAAAAAAAAAAAAAAAAAAAAAAAAAGCCTTTATAATAACCTAAGCAGCAAATGGATAACATAAATAAAGAAAATAATTTTAAATAAAGTGAATCAAATCTAATTTCCTAATTTTTCCTCTACTTCCCTTTCATTAGGATGGCATTAATCAGGCTAAGTCTTTCGACACCCATGCCATGAAAAAAAAAGAATTCGAGGTCACAAATTATGTTAAAATGAAGGAAACGTTGATTTTCAAATACCAAACAAGTGTGCTGAAAGTGTGTAAAGGAGATGTGACTGCTGTGACAATAGCAATAAATATTCTCTTATTTCAGGTACTCTAGAAACAGAAAATGAGAAATTGTTTATAATGTGCACGTAAAGTAATAAAAAAATTGTTCAAATTGTGTTCTTTGGGCTATCCTGTCTGTTTTTAACCTTCTTTTGGTGCACAGACTGCTTGTATTGAAGTATGAATAGGGATTATATAAAGTGATACTTTTCCAACCTATGCCTAAGTAACAGAGATGGTGAAAGCACCTCAACAACCTCAACACCTCAACAATTTCTTTGCCAATAAAATAGCTAAATAACAATGAAAGGAGATAAGTATTATTCACTTTCCAAAAAGGTAACTGACTTGAATATCTGGTAAAAGGAAATTCAGCATGTGTTGGCTATTATGCTTTGAGGGGATAGTATGACATATTAATAAAAAGCAACAGATTGAAAAAATAATCATGGCTTCTAAAAGTGTTTTCACCCTGTATTCTTCATCTTTTCAACTATATTTTAAAATCATAAACAAAAAAAAAATGGAGTTTCATTCAGAAAAATGACAGTGAAACTGTTATTAAGCACCCTTAATTTAAAATTAATTTTGGTTTCCATTGCTTTTCAATTTACCTGTCTCCATCCCGAATACGCCTAAACTGTGTGCTTAACAGACACATCAAAGTCGGCCCCAGTCGGCTCCCTGGAACTAAGTCTTCTACCATTAGAGCAGGAAATAGGTCTATGTTCAGTGGGGAACCATACAACCTAGAAATTGAAAAACACAAATATTGAATAACAAATATTTTACACTTACAAAATAATCAGTATGTGACGAAGTCAAAGGCAGGAGAAAAATAAATCACAGTAAAAATGCCAGTGATAGCGCTTCATCCTTTGTAAAGAAAGGGTAGGTGTAAATGCAAGAAATCCTACAATGTAGATTGTATATGTGCGTAACCACCTTGGGAGTCTGCAAGTCTACCCCACAATCTCCTTTCTCCTAATAGCTGTCTCCTTATTTCTTGGAATTGTTTCTTTTTTTATAGCTTCTATTTCCTGACCCTCTGTACACATTTGTACTGTAGCTGAGACTACTCTTCTGTCTTTGATTTTGTGCAGATAAGCTAGGGTGGCATGTAGCTGAAGACTTATTTTCAAACACTGAACCTCTAAAGAAGAACAGATTACTGGTAGTGAAGGATGTCCACATGACACTACAGTGAACGATACTGTACTGTTTTATTGTAAGGAATGAATGGAACTGAACATACTTGTATGAGACTGGCATTAAACTGAAATAGTACTCATATTTAACAGCATTTACAAAACCAGGCATTTCAAATTTCTAATCTCATGAATACATACTGTATATATTGTCTTCTTGTAGTTCACAGAGATGTAGAAGTGGAGAAATTATCTGCCTGTGGAAATTCTTAACAACTATTTCCTACTACTGATAGAAGTTCCTTAAAATACCCCCTTAAGTCTTCCTTAAGAAATATCTTTTTCTAGATAAGACATTTAGCTATAATTTTGCATGCACATTTAGACAATTGACTGTTTTTCTTCACCTCAGGCTCACCTGCTAAGTTTCTCCCTGATTTCAGGATTCTTAATTTCATTTTTCAGATCTTCAAAAGTCTGAGCTGAAGAAAGATTACAGTAAACTCTAAAATCATGGTAGGGAGGAATTCCATGATCTCTGCCTCTCTGAATATTCATAGCTGCCAGATCTAAAGCCACAGTACGTGCCATGGAGAAGAGTCTTTCTGTTAATTCTGTATTGAGTAATTGTGACGGGACACGCATCTTACCAGCAACACCAAAAAATCCCCTTAGAAGCGGATCAATGCCTCCTTCATTTACAATCCGAAATGGAGAGAAGAATGCCTTATGAAGAGGTAGATGGCCTTGTGGAATAGGTTCAAAGTTTTCATCCAGTCGATACAGAAAAGGATTAATGAGTGTGTGACCAAACCTAAAAGCGGCAGTTGCAAACTCATTAGTTATGCCAGAATTAACACTGGGATCATAACCCTTATATTCGCCAAGCATCTTCATGCCTACCTCTCCAAAGATCTTAGGGAGCCAGTGGCTAAATGTTATGTGTTGCATTTCTGCACCAACAATTTTGCGTGTTTCATGATATATTGTGTCACCATCCCAATGTGGATTGAGTTTCAGTAGCTCTGTGGCAATTCTGTTGTGTTCTCTAAACCACAACGTGTGGATGCTGGTAAGACCCAACTGTTCATTAGAGCGCTGATCACCAGCTAAGAAGCAGGGTATTGGGCTCTCATTTTCATCTCTCATACATTCTGTTGGTGGGCCAGTGGCAAATGGAAGAAGGGGCTTGCCAGATCTCTGTACGATGCCCTGTCTCAGAAGACCCCTTTGACTCGCCAAGTCTCTGATTTCTAGTGCTTCATGGTCCGAACTGCCATACACATTGGATGCATCAATGTATGAAGTCAGCTGGTTGATCTGTTCTCGTGGGTACACAGAATTCATCAGGAGAGACGTCATGCCACTTCCACAGACTGGACTGGAGCGTACGAAAAACATGCAGCGTGCACCATTTCGAACTCTAGGATCATTTGGTGGTATCATGATTGAAAAGCATGGAGGATCATTGGTACAAACAGAACTGCAATGCTGACCATCTGAAAACCTTGCCTCACTTAGGGCAGCCACAGTGAGGTCAAGGTCATGGTCAAGAAACTGACCCCACTGCATGAGCATGTGAGTGTACTGGTCATCAGGAGTTACTGTTTCCGTCCCGATCAGAGTAGTTGAAACCAAGCGAGGCATTGGGAGTGAGTAACCATTAGACAGCCTCCTGGGTTCAATCCCTCGAGGCAAATTAAATCCATTTTCATAGACTGACTTTAACAGACGTTCAAAAGCTGTCAGAGAAGCACCCCACATGGGATGTTGAAGGTTGTTGCATGTTCCATCATGTGTCCTATACTTCTGGTGGAAACACATATCTGAGCAGTTGTTCACTCGTCGATGGGCTGTACAACCTGAGAGATTAGCTATGAGATTCAAGTACTGTGGAGATACAAGGTCATTATAGTGATAACCTGAAACCAGAAAAGAGAAAAAGGGAAAAATCAAAGACTTTATAGACTCACCATCCCCACAGACCACAAATCTATTTTAAATACTATTTTATTTTATTACACTTCCTACCATATTAAACATCCCTATTTTAATAAAGGAGCAGCAATAATCATATATTTATATTTGAGCATGAGGTCATTTGAGCAACAATTTGACCAGTATTAGGTCAGGAGGAAACTTTCTAAAATGCCAATTAAAGCACAATTTTTACAAAATTATCACAAAAGTTCATTACTTGTTTGGTCAGTTAAGAGAGCAGAGACACTTTCAGAAATAAAAGCCTTATATTGAGACAAATGGAACATTTCCCCCATGTTAGTAAAAGCATTTTTAAAACTGTCAGTAACACTTACGTGGACTTTATCTTTTGAGACTTGATAATTCATTAAACATTACTATTTTGTTTTGCTTTATTACAGTAAAAGTTGGAAAATTTTCAGGGGAAAAAAATCAATAAAAACTACTAGAAAAATAACTACCATCAATACAGTCAAATGTGGAGTGATAGCTAGGACAAGTGTGTAGAGTAAACCATATTTGCATTACCCAGGGCTAGTTTCTAAATAAAACTGGTGTCTGTGTAGCACTTTGCACAAGTTTCCTCTGCACCTCACACCATTCACCTCTGGGACTAAAACATACTCACAGTTTTCCTGCATTTTTTCCTCAGTTCTTAGAAAAATAATATATACAAAATATATCCTGTAATTCATTAGAATTATGTGTTTAGAACCTCAAATTAAGGCTGTGTTGCACCATCTCTGTTGTGGCATGACAACATGTGTAAGGACTGAAGATCATAAGGTCTCCTAGTATAGTGTATGACTGCAAATAGTAAAAAAGTCAGGCTTGTCCTTGCTGCACATTAGGGATCATTCTAAAAGTGATTTTACCTAGTAACAATTGGATTTAATTTCAGGAAAAACAAAAGTCATTAATTATGGCTATTTTGGCTACATCTACATTATCAGCTTTGAAGTAGACCACCATAAATGTGTCCGTAAAGTGAAAATTTTGCTGCTGAGAAAGACATGGCTACTGTATCCATTGTGGAATAAGAATAGGTTTCCTTCAGAAGATCTTTACTTTGTTCTCCTGGACGGAATGCAGCCCTGGACCTGATGTTTTATTTGACTTGAAAAGAATTCACACTGTTCAAGACCATATCAGAAATCTCACCAAAGCACAGTCAGTGGGGACAACTGCGAGATTCACTTCAAAAGGGAGCTGCTGATCCAAAGCAAAAGCCATACCTTGGGGGACTAATAGATATACAGTGTGGATGAATAAGGTTCCAGGATCAATAAGAGTCCAGTAGGGGGAATATTTGGCGGTGTAGTGTATGTTTAACTAACTAAAAACCATCATACACCACCACGGATCTTAATCTGGAAAGCCTGCAGTCAGGAATAAAACTGAACAAGCAGTATGTATATAAAAGGAAAAAAGGAAATGAGTGCACAGTGGTACTGTGTTCCCACACACTCAAGGGGTTCCCAGCATGATGGCAATCACTCAAGAATATGAACTGAATGCAGTTTTGCAAGAAGTCGTTGCTGGCTAATTGCACACAGTCGGGAAATGTTACTTTTAGTCCTGAGCTCAGTCCCAGTGGGCCTGCAAAGACACTGGGCTTCATCTAAATTCGACACATTAGGCATTGTGTGTTAGGCATGCTGGCTTTCTGCCAAATTCCACAATGCAGGGCAATTGCAAAAAAAACACCTAAAGCCCCACTTTGTCTTTGCCTCCAAAGGGACTGGACTGCTCTTAGCTGCCCAGCTGGGACAGGACCTGTGCTCAGCCAGGGGAGCTATGTTTTCTCAGCCTCAGGCTATGAGTACTCCACGTGGTTTACAAATCAAAGCAAAGAGATCAGAAACCTAGTCCTTGCATTAGGCAAAACTAACATGCTCATTTAGACATACAGAAATTATTTTATGGAATATTCCAGACTAGGAGAAAAAAAAAAAGCCACAGAGCAAAAGCAGTGAGTGCCACTGGGTAATGCATCAAAATACATTCTTTGAGTATATTAACGACAGCATATGCTGGCTACTAATGCATCAAAATACATTCTTTGAGTATTTAATGACAGCATATGCTGGCTACCAGAGCAATTTAATTCTAAAACTACACCCAGAAAAGGTATCTTCATTATAATAACACTCCTGTTTAAATTATTTTCATTCATCATGGAGTTCTTTCCTTATGAACATTATTCATTCAAATAAACATTTGTCTGCTGTGGTTATCCTGGTTGCCACCCCATTTCTGAAACCAAGCTGTGAATCTTTCGGGTGGAATGACCTTCAGTACCAATTTAAAATAAAAGGCTCAGCTTCTCCTTTTAGAATTTCAAGTTCAAGTGGGATGCAATGTCTCATTATGGATTAGATTTGATGGCCTTCTGATGCCAGTCTCCAATCCTTAATTACCCTTCACATTGTAGACACTGACTTCATCTCTGCTTTTTAAAAGGCTGTGTGCTGAGCATTTCCAGTCCTTAGAAGCTGGCTAGCTTAATTCACATAATATGAGCTTCTTTTTTTTTTTTTTTTCCCCCAAACTGCACGGAAGAATTGATTAGAAGGGACCTCTTATACAGACCAAGCTCCTGCTTAAAGCAAGTTTGTCTTCATCATTAGATCAGCTCAGCTGGATATCTGTCAGGCAGACTTGAAAAGCTCCGAAGGCTGAGACTCCTCAGCGTTTCTGGGTAAGTTGTTCCAGTGCTGCACTGGCCTTCTGGTGAGAAACTGTTTCCTAACATCCAATCTGAACCTCCAAAGCAGCAATTTGTGGCCATTCCCCTTGTTATACAGTCTGGCACTGCAGAGGAGAATTTGGCTCTGTAGTCTTTCCTTGGGATATTCCAAAGTTTTACTTTACAAAAAAGTCTCTGAATTGGAAATTGTCAAGTTTCTCAACTGTTCCCAATGCAAAAGTGCTAAATACCACCTTTCATTGAGCTCTCCATTTTGAATTAAAATGAAATAAGAACAAAAATCACTATTAAAAATCTGAGTATTAGGCTATTCAAATGAAAACAGACTTATTTTACTATTCAAGTTGCCCTAAAAGCCAGGTTTCTGCAGATTCTACAGGCATGAAAAGCATGCTCTGATTGTGAACAGAATCTCTAGCATTACAGAAAGTTTCCTGATTTTGTGTTCATTAATTTCTATCCATGGCTTTCATGCCAATTTTTGGTAAACTTTAGATGTTTCACTATTAGAAGTCCTAGTGAAAATATTCAACCAGTTCTCACACATCACATCTCATATATTGCTAGTATTGTATTCAATATGCTTGCACATGCATCTAATCAGAGAATCAAATCAAATTGGTTTGCTCTTATAAAACGTCACTGTTCAAAGAATTGTGAAAAAGTTTCTGTGAACAATTCATCACAAATCATTAACTCAGCGTCTAATAATAAGTAACAAGCTTCTTTTACTAGGAAATGTTACAGCACTCCACAAAGCTTGTGGTCTTTGGCCTAGTTGCACTTTGAACTTGCCTAGTTCATGGTCAAAGTTTTCAGAAGTTACAATAAATAAACATCAAAAAGAACATAATAAGTATTTTCTCTAGATTTTCAATGTAGTTTTTGGCTCTGTCTCAAGTATCGAAAGTTCTCATAGAACTATCATTATTTTCAAACTCTTCAGTCCTATGTCTCAAGCCTATCCACACATGTATCCACACACATTAGCTGTATATGCTCCAGTTGGACTTCATTAACTTGAACTCCAATACCCAGAAGGCAGAAATTAAACCTCACATTTTTTTTTCTATTTTTAAAAAGCAACAAGAATTGCATTTCTCAATACATCAGGCTAGTGTTAAATGAAACAATTAGCTCAGTTTGATGTGCACTTATAGAATAAGTAGCAAATAATTCTTTGAATACGATTGTGGCACATGTACAAACTTTGGTTTATAAAGTATACAAATCCTTCTTCTTATATCATATTTTTTCCCTGCCAAGGCATGTTGATACTAAATGTTTTTTCTTAAAGAAACAGAAACAAAATACTGCTTATTTTAGCCCACAACAGAAAGGCCTGTTCTACTATGAGACAATAGTCCTCATAAATTAACACACAGGGAGTTAACACTGAGGATGCATTATGCACTTCCATTATACTAATTTTGACCAGTAGAAGAATCTGAACCTGAACTTTTGCCTAACATGTCAATGTGAGAAAAAATAAAAACTTTCTATCTCGAGAGCTCAAAGAGAGTTACATCATAATGAACAATGTGCAAACCAAAGACTGAATTTGGTAAGGTTTTGCAAAGTCACATACTTCACTGATTTCAATGCAATGGTTCTGCAACTGGGACCAAAACTCACAAAACAAATGATTCCTGAAGTAGAATGAATTAAGAAGGCAAATACACTTCAACATAGAAAAATAAGGAAAGAGTACTGACTTGTTCCATTCAGGTCAACCATTAGACCATCTTGTACATGATCTTGAATAAGCTGTAATGTCCTTTCAAATATTTCCCCAGCTCTTGCTTGCTCAACAGTGTATGGGTCCCTTGGGTATCGAAATAAGGCTAGCAAGTCATTTGGAGAACGAGGACGACTGACAGATAATTTGGAAAAAAGTAGTAAGTGTACACGGGAGTTACAAAACAACAGTACTACATAAATCACGTAAATGTTCAGCAACATGATTAGTACATACCTTTGTTATTCATCTCAAAATGGAAGGCAAACCAAAAAGAAGACAAAATTTAATAAAATAATAGAACATTAAATATTTAGTGGCAATGAAATATTTATTAGGATTCTAATGCACATCATCTCAGCAGATATATGCAATGAATAGAGATCTCAGCAAGAGTGTATAAACAATAGGAATCCTTAGGTGTTAAACTATTAGTATTCTCAGAACTAACCAGATGTTAACAATTACTTTTAAATAAAAAAATGATTTCTTGTTTAATAAATCTTCCATTATTTCTAGTATATCGAAAATTAATTTTGACTTGTCAATACAAAAAACCCCAAAGGAGATACCTGTCAAACAGATGTGTACGTGTTGAATTAATTGCTCTGTCTACAGTTGCAATTGCTTCCACAATTGATGTTTGTACAAAAGGATCTCCATTTCGGCTGACATTAGGAACTACAGAAAAAGGAATTCACATGTTATTGCAAAAAATGGCCACACACAAAAAGGTACTTCTATAAAACAGAGTCTAGACACGACATCATTTCGGTTGTACAAAATAAACCCTTGTTCATTAAGCATTAGTTCATCCAAATACAAAATTCTTAACCATGTTGCAATTCTATCAAAGCATATTACAGTAGAACAAAGTTCATTTAAAACAGAAGTTAATATAAGTTTAAAAGCTACCTTGCCTATAACTCTAAAACAAAATAAAAATAAATTCACACAGTGTTTAACTTTTCATTAACTAGATCTTCAATATTGAGTACAGATGATTAAGGAAAAATGAATTATTACAAAGGTTTTTTTCTGATGTGGTGTATTATGTTTCAGGTACTGGTATCAAAAGTCTGACCTATATCCACTGAAATCAATGCAGATTTCCCCTTTGATTCAACTAGTACTGAATTAGTATTGAATTCAATGTAAGAATTTAAAGGCCTTACAGGAATATGTTACAAGTGGTACGTAACAAAAATAATTTACCGTACCTATTTGGTACCATAAATTAACATCCCTCTTCTCCCGAGCATAGTATAATAAGCAATACACAGTAATTTTAAAGCGCAGTAAATATTTTATTTATTTTGATCATTACTTCATTTTCTACTTTAAAAGAATCTTTTTAATCTACGTTAAAAATTACATGCTTAAAAAATACTTAACAACTCTACATAATACTGGAAACTCACTAATTCAGTGCTCAGTTGAAGCTGGATGTTTGTACAACCTATCTAGGTCTAATAACCTTCCTTTCAATCTGAATGAAGAACTACCAGATCCAGGGACAACAGCTAATGACTTCCAGCGGGTGTTTAGATTGGAGAAGTCACACACGAAGAAGGGTAAAGTAGGGAAAAAGTCCAAAGCCACTATATTGGAATAAAATCAGCAGATGTACAAAATCAGCTGACATAAAAATTGCTGTTTGCAAGCTTTTCATAACTTTATTTTCTTTTCTAGGCAGCTTTTCATTATTCCTTTATAAATGGCAGCTCAAACTGTGTCTATGTGAGTTTCATAGTCTAGATCCAGCCAATCAAACTTGGCTATCTATACCATCAAATAAAACAGTCCCTGGCGCCTTACAGCTGTAGATGAAGCCCGTTTCTGTGCCCTGAGGCCAGCCTCAGGCTCCTGACAATCTACTCCCAGCATCCAAAATGAGCTGACCCTTTTCCACAGTGCCTGAGGGCAAGTGGTCTCTGATCTGTCCTAATTACCAACTGTCCTTACTTGACAGCTTCATTTTAATAGCAACCATACAGAAACATTATCAGATAATACAATTTACAGGTTTGCTACTCTCATTTCAGTTGTTTCAGAGAGTATTTGCCTGCCACAAACCAGCCAGATAGTGCAACATTGCAGACTGTAAAAATAAAAAGGCTGGTTACCTTCCCTAGTGCTGTCTATATGAGATGCAAGCTCAGTGTTCACATGCTGTTTTTCTGATTACTGGTACACCTAGGCTGAATTATAAACCTCGATCAGATGTTAACTATATCTCACTTGATTTTTGTTTAGGCTATTTATTGCTAGCAGCTCTCCTTTTAGACTGAGAAATATTAAAAGTTAAAGCTCCTTGTAAGACTTTCACACAATATATTTTTTTTTTAATTTAGTGGGGGACGGGGAATGATTTTTACAAAACAACATAAAAGGACAGAAGAAAACAGCAATAGAAAAGCATCTTTAAAATATCAGCCAACATGGCCAACAAAAACTGCCATCCCAGATCTGTGAATGTGCCCTTATTCTGTCTCAATATTGAGAAAATATTTGCATGCTTTAGCAACATTGAAAAAACATTGCCCTGCTTAAAAGAAAGGTTGTCATGCAAGTTTTTAGGGATTTCTGGCTATGCTATTATTATTTTCCACATATCAATTATCCAATACTTATAATCTGTCCACTTGTCCTCCTTACTTCTCTGACAGACTCATTTTTCAAAGCAACCACAGAGAAACAATATCTAATAACCCACTCATTTTAAGAAGAAACATCACTTACGGTTTCAGACTGAATGCAGATTAATGAAGGGTAGTCTCACTACTTCTAGGTTTATTTATGCTGCTGTTTACAAGAAATCAACCACATTACAAGTAATTACTGCAGATCAGCTTAGCAAAAAGATTTGTAGTTTGTCGATTTCAGCAGATGAGAAAGATCACAGCTGATACCTGCACTATGTGAATGAAACTCATTTCCACTGGAGTTTTAGTTCAATTAATGACTTATTTTTTCAGACCTCTTATTGATTTGAGATCTGGCTAATGTTTACTAAAGAAAAGTCCATTTTTTCTATGCATATCCAGAGTAACCAAGATTAACTCATTTCTATGGACTTCCTTTCCTTTGCAGACTTCACATATGCAGATGCAAACTTATTGACGAATGATTTCTAGCCCTACAATTTTTCTCTCCCCATTCACCTTCACAGATTAAAGAAATATTTTTTTACAGAGGAAAGTATAGACTAAGTCTACTAAAGGCAACTTAAGCCAGGGAACGTAACAGTTTTATTGATACCATGTGATTGATATCATGGCAATCAATAATTAGAAAAATCACTGATACATATTTATTAATAGTAAACAAAATGTGAAACATCAGAAATTACACTAGGAAACAGTATCCAATATGCTGAAGAAATCACAGCTATATACTAATTTTTCAAAGATACAAAAATATTGTCTCATATTTTCTACTGAAAGACAGAAATCACAGAGTTGTATTTTCTGTCAAAATTAACCTGAAAAAAATCAGTAGTGTTAGTCAATAAGTCAGAAAAGTAGTATGGTCAATCTTCGTAACAAAGATATTTCCTTAGCCTCTTTGAATGTTTTATTTATTTATCAAATATTTCCCCTCTCTTTCTGCTTTCTCTTTTAGTGTCTTAGGGTCTGTATGACTTTTTGCAATTCTTTCACAATGACTGCAGCCCAATTTTTAATCAAGTGCTATACGTGCCCCTTTGAAGATGCCAGAAGACTTTTTGTCTGGTTATCCCTAAAGATTAGATTGTGTATTTGACTAGCAAATTCTAACAGGTTTGAATAATATCTCAAGAAGAAAGTTGAAAGAAACCTGAGCCCAAAGCATAGTTTGTTTTGAAGCTTAACTCCTAGAGACATTCCTGTTCTGACATACTCCCATTTTACTTACACCTGTTAAGATTAATGAAAAAAAAAAAGAGAGAATTAAGTGAGAAAAAAGTATGAAAAGTACAAATTTAATATTTTGTTAATTGTTTATCATCTTACACATTAAGCAATTAGAACAAAACTAATAATCTAATTCATACCTCTCAATCAGGTATCTTACCGTTTACAGTAAGCACCATACTAACAGAGGAGTATCCTATGGTATTCCGGGCAACACATTCATATCGACCTTCATCAGCTGTTCCAACATCGCGAATGGTAAGAAATCCCTCTGGACTAACATGAAATTTTCCACTCTCAGTCACTTGTACTCCATCCTGCGGGAAAGCCCAAAAGTTTAGTTATTCTAAATACACTTATTTTCATATATGAATATTTGTCATCTTTTTCTCTTCTACTTGTATTTTATACTTCTATTTTGTATTCCAAGATCACAGCCAGATAGATTTAGATAAGCTTATGTAGAAAAACCACGTCATTCTAAATTGTACAGTGTATTTCTTTACTTTTAAAAGTAGTCATTGTTATAAAACAAAGTATTTTAACAGTCATAGGCTCTCACCAAAACTATGACCGAAAAATAAGATAGAACCCCCTTGAGACCATATATATTTAATTTTTCTCAAAATTAACCAATTGAAATAGATCTCAAAAGCTTTAACTATATCAGTTCTTCATCTGCTATGCATTTAAAAGTTATTTAAGGTTCATAAAATACATTTTCTAGTGCTCATTAATTCAAGAGAAGAAGATAATCCAAAAAACTGAAGATCAATATTAGCACTCACTAATTAATTCACTGGTAACTCTGCTAATAATTATAGTTGGATATAGTAATTATTACAACAATGGAAATCAAAGCCACAGTGAGCCACCAGTTACCAAAGCCTGTCCTGGTTGAAGTGTCAACGTTACAGTGTCAAAGGACTCATCAATAAAGTATTTTTTATTGTTTTATATCTATAATGTCATTGATAGTGTGAATACTAATGGGATATTTGCACAGAACTGTCACTAAATACACAGACCTTTTGTTGCATATATTATGAATTTTAGCTGGTCTGTATAATAATTTGCATAAACATATATTTATCCATACAAAATTCAGGTTTAGTATCTATATACATTCTCTGTATTAAAGACTTACTGATTGAACTTCAGGTAATGTTTTCAGACACCAGAGAAAGCAATAATTTGACAATGCGCAATTTAGATAGCTATTTATGAAGAGAGAGAAAGGCTACTGCCTTTCTGCAATAACTGAGCATCTAGTACCTTATTCCATGTAATGACTGGCTCTGGCTCTCCTTGAGCACTGCATGGGATCTGCACGTTTGTGCCAACCTCCACTGTCATGTCACTGGGAACACTGGCAAATACAGGAGTCACTAAAAAAACCAAACGATATATTGGTAAGGTGGAAAATACAACTTGTGCAAAAGATGATCTAAAAAGAGGCCAGCACTCTTATCAGTAACTGAACATTTCTTAATCTTTAACACTGTTCTATCTGCAAGTTTTTAGTTACTTATAACTTTGTCTTAGAGATTAAATTCCTTTCTCCTGGAGAAACTGGCTTCCCAGGTGTGGATGAGTGTATTCTTTGTTGAGTTAAAAACTGGCTAGATGGCCAGGCCCAGACAGTGGTGGCGAAGGAAGTTACATCCAGTTGGTGGTCAGTCACAAGTGGTGTTCCCCAAGGTCCAGCATACTGGGGCCAGCTCTGTTTAATATCTTCATGGATAACCTGGATGAGGGGATTGATGGTACACTAAGTGAGTTCTCAGACAACACCAAGTCAGGTGGGAGTGTTGACGTGCTGGGAGGGTAGGAAGGCTCTGCAGAGGGATCTGAACAGGCTGGATTGATGGACTGAAGCCAATTGTACGAGATTCAGTAAGGCCAAGAGCCAGGTCCTGCACTTGGGTCACAACAACACCATGCAGCACTACAGGCTGGGGACAGAGTGGCTGGAAAGCAGCCCAGTGCAAAAAGACCTGGGTGTGCTGGTCGACAGCAGCTGAACATGAGGCAGCAGTGTGCCCAGGTGGTCAGGAAAGCCAATGGCATCCTGGCCTGTATCAGAAATAGAGTGGCCAGCAGGGGCAGGGAAGTGATTGTCCCCCTGTACTCAGCACTGGTGAGGCCACACCTCAAATCCTGTGTTTAGTGTTGGGCCCTTCACTACAAGGTCATTGATGTACTGGAGAATGTCCACAGAAGGGCTGATAACAAGTACCAGAACAAGAGGAAACGCCCTTATATTGCACCCGGGGAGGTTTAGATTAGATAGTAGGAAAAAATTTTGCATAAGAAGGGGTTGTCAAGCACTAGAACAGACTGTTCAGAAAAGTGGCCAGTCACGATCCCTGGAAGTGTTCAAAAAGCATGTGGATATGGCACTCAATGGCATGGTGTAACAGTGAACATAGGGGTGGTGATACATTGACAGCTGGACTTGATAATCTTAGAGGTCTTTTCCAACCTTAATGATTCTATGACTATTTTCTGGCTGTCTGCTTCAGGATTATTTTAAAGTACTCTTAACGTCTAACATAAGAGGCTAGCACTTGTCAAAATCACTCAAGTTCCATAAATTTAGAGTTCTAAAATAATTTCTGTTAATAGTTACATCTGTACAAAGTCATCAGAAAGAACATTCCATTAACTTCTGTCATCTACTTTTAAGTTTTAGTTTTTTATGTAGCAACAACAACATTTTTTTAGATTATAAAAGCAAAACCTTCCACAACTCATTCAACTGTGAGTCCCCCAGCCTGACTTGCAGAGGCACTAAGTCTTGACAGAGTTCCTATCCCCCTGACACCAATGAGCCTTAGGCCTTAAACCATCAAAAAACATCCCCAATTCTAAAGACAGAGTACAATGTTAAATAAATCCAGTGTGAAGAAAATTAATTTATTTTTTAATTCTAATTTTCTTCAAGTCCAGATTAACACCTGGCACTCAGATATCATCATAAGAAGTACCTACAAGATTATAAAGACATTAAGAATAGTATTTCTGCTGCAGTGTAATAGTATTTTTGGGGGAGTGGAAGAGGACACAGGGTTGTGCTCTTACAGAGAAGTATTTGGCCACACAGCATACATTTATACTGCTAGCCAAATCTGGCCCTGCTGTTAAACTGCTTGTAAGCAAATGGCCATCAAGGACCAAAAACCATTGCAAATAAGACATCCAGAGGCAAGTGTCCAGCACTGGGAGGTAAGAGAGTCTGGCTCTATGGATGTGAGCCACATCCTATCACCATTAATCTGTATTCATTAACACAGACTTAGCCACAGTGACCACTGACTAGACATTCCTCAGATGAACAGTCCTTTTGTTAGAAATCCAGAATTAAAAATGTTCTCTTATTGCACAGTCAAAAACAGCAATGCAATTAATCTATGGAGAGCTTCAGTTTCAGGCTGAATATTCAGCCTTCAATCTTGCATTTACTATTTTCTAGTGACTGGATTTTGCAACCTATAGGTTGCAAATAGTTTATTTACCTAAATAATTTACCAAGTAGTTTATAAACCTAATAGGTTTATTAAACTTTACTCAAGTTCAGTGAAGCTTAACAGAGCTGGAAAGGTATAAAACTTTTTAAAATTAAGATTTGCTTTATATAATATTAATCAATTTTATATAGGTAAAAAAAAAATCTCAATTTGGACAAATCCATCTCCTAGTAGTACTGTTAACTAAGAAAAATCAATGGAATTTTTTTTCTGACAAATTTCTAAGCTCAAGAAGACATTTGAGGTCCTCTTGCTAAAATACAGTTTAAAATTAGGTCACTAAAAATAAATGTTTTTAATTAAATGGTTAATCTCAAATTTAGTTAAACATCAAAGTACTTAGATAAATTATGAATGTTAATATGATTACAATTTATCCTACTAGTAGTTTGCTTAGAATTTACTTAAAGAGAAGCATTAAAAAAGGGAGTTTGGGGTTAGTCTTTTTCAGGGTTTTTTGGGGGGTTTCTTTGTGTCAGTTTAAGTATAAGAAATGACTCTTTGTGAAGTTCATTCTGCTGCTGTAAAATAAAGTGCTCTGTTCATGGAGATAAAACATTACGTGAGTAACACTATTTAATTAACAGCATAGAGCCTTAAGAGAAACTAGACTTTACACAAAGCATTTTCCCACACATGGGAATACTGGCATTCTCAAAGCAAACCTCCACTCTGTACCAAAAATAAAAGTAGGTACGATAAACCTCTTTCTCAGAAGACAGTCTGTTCTAATAAACAAATGTACAAATATCAGTAAGTAGCCATACATGTCATTTACTAAAAATGACCTGAGATCTAAAAATAGATATACTCAGAAACAATCACACAGCACACTGTGTATTTTAGTGTAAGCTTCAGTATTTCATTCTTTCTTTCCCCCCTCTGCAGCTGTACATGGAGAGCATACCTCTAGGCTGTACAGTCAGGTATACAACAATTCGTTGAGATCCAATAATGTTGACAGCCTGGCATTCATACTGTCCCTGGTCATGCAGAGCAACCCTGGAAATCCTTAGGGTTCCGGAGGATAGAACTAAGTGCCTTCTGTCAACAGACAATTGGCCTCCTGGAACACACAACAACAGCATTTCCTGTTTAGAGCAACAAAGTGTCTTTGTGTCAGAAAAAGAGAAACCCAGAAGATTTTAAATTTGATTAAAAAAAATGGAAAAAGTTAATGTTTCTTAAAAAAAAAAACAAAACCACAACCAAAACCAAACCAAAAACCAACAAAAGAAAATCAAAAACATTTTAAACCTTTACTTCTCAGATGATAAACATGAAAAGCAAACAAATTATACATGTGCACACAATCATAATCCCAATCTTTTCTCTGTCTGTGGTAGAAATATGTATTTTCATTTAAGGAGCATGATAAAGCATCCAAATGAAAAGGCATAAGAACACCAATACGTGTTACTGCTCATTTCCTATTATTGCCATGTGTGTAAGACACAATTTATCTCATGTGCCTAAGCCATGTAGGCAATCCACAGAAAAATATATACGGCCTTGAAAAAATTGAATATAACCAAAATGAACACACATCAGTGTCTGTATCCTTCATTTCTGGACATTTAATTTGATTGGAGCAGCCTCAGTACAGGGAGAAACAGGGACATGATCAGCATCAAAATGATCAACAGTTTGTGAACAATCTGCTTTACCCACCATAATCAAGAATTTCCTAAGAGTTGTTTTACCTGCTAGAGTTACTTCAATTGAATCAATGGGAATATCTGTGTGCTGATAAAACATCCATTACAGTATTTCTTCCTGATGGATTTGGTTTAATGCCTTTAGAACCATAACTTGATAAAACAGTCAGCAGAATGCACCCCAGTGCTCTTGTCAACACGCATTAAGTGACAGAGATGTTTATATACTGATGCCACTCACAGGCTGGACTGTTCTGGTTTCTGAAGTGAGCACATCCCACCTAATTTCAGATCTCCAGTTAATGACAGCCACCTCTATTTCTTCTGGCATACACCAGCAGTGATAAATACTGCCACATGTGGTTTGTCCCGTATTTCTTCAAAATTTATTACTAGGAATCTATTATGGATACATATATTTTAGTGACTCTTTTTCACTGAATAATGAAATCTGCTTGGGCAGCTAGCTTCTGTGGGACACCTTGTCTTTTCTAGCTAAATGAGAAAACGATGAGCTTCCTTCAGAGACTGAAGCATCTAAACAAATATATGCAACTCCTTCCAACACATGAGGGATTCCAATACAACAGCTAAACTATTCCAGCAGTTTAAAAGTAAGAACACACTTACCTCCTTTAGTCCAGGCAATAACAGGCTGGGGATAACCTTGTGCTTCACAAGGGAAGTCGACGGTTTGTCCCTCAATCACTGTTTTGTCTTGAGGAGTGACAGTAAACTGAGGTAGAGCTACAGAAGGGAAAATAAAGCCAGATTAAAAAACAAAACAAAAAACAAAATGCAAAACACAAACCAAACAAAACTTTCTGAAATTATGTACCATTTCCTATGTGAGTTGAACAGGTCATGTTGGTGGGAAGAGAGATGCTAGTGCGACTCTTATATTGTGACCATCATAGAGCAGAGAGTTAGGGCAGCCACTTGTGCAAAGGGACATCTCCCTGGCAGCAGTGAAGTTATGTGGGATCTACTGTCATAGATCCAAAATAAGAGGTACAATAGGACTTGTAGAATCAAGCACAGAGTGTTCTCTGGATTAAAAATATCTTCTTCTCTTTCTCCCAAATCTCCTCAGCTAAGTTGTGAAGAAAATGCAATATAATCAAAACTATCCTGAGCTGCTTTCTTTCTTCTACACAACGAAGGAAAGCAGTTAGTGGTGTGTGGGCCACTTTCTGCAGTAACACTGTGCACTACCAGTGTGAGAAGTGATTTGTTCAACTTTCAAAATGCAATCATCTATTGTTGCATAACAAAAGAATAAACCCCACAGACAAGTTGCTCTGTATAGCTTTTGAACTCATTAACAAAGCATTTATAACCTAAACTGTTTGCCTAGAGATTTTACCATGAGAACAGAAGCAAACTTAAAGGTTACTCAAAGTATTTTATAAATAAAATTTCCAGCATGAAAGTATTACCCAAAAATATTATCTATATACACAGACTATTGATAGATTGTTCTCAAATACTTTATGATCACAGTAATGACATATAATACCAAAATTATTACAATCAGAGTAACTGTAGAGTACTTTGACTTTTGCTTTGCAAAAAAGCTACGCTAATGCCTCAGCTGGCAGAATGATAGTTTCTATCAAACTCAGCAGAAAATGTTCCCACAGTCACCAAAGTGTCCACAAAGAAAATCAGCATAGATATTTATTCCAAACTCCATTTCCAGTACTCTGCTGTTTCAGAAAAAAAAGTTAATCCTCCAAAAATTTGATACTGCTTGTTTGTTCCTCCATGCAAACAAAATATAAGAAGAAATAAAAATTTCAAAACATCAAACTTCTGATAATAATCAATGAAACAACTTTCAGGGAAATAGTATATAGTATCTTGCTCTGTGTGAAATGTATAGCAACTTTTCTATGGACTATGATCATGCAATTAAAAGTAAAAGCTATCATGTTTTTAGTTTGGCTCTGTCAATGCAGGAAAAAAGACAAACCCACACAATTTCAAGTTATACATCACTCCTAGTTTAACGTTACTGACCTTGGACTATGATGTACGCAGTCGCATGGATATTATCTATGCTGTTAGTTGCGAAACAGGTATACTCGCCACTGTCCTCCTGCTTTACATTTTGTATATAAAGTCCTCCTGATGGAGTTATTGTGATGCGAGGGTCATTTGGCAAAGGTGTTCTGTCACCTTTGGTCCAGGTAATTCGTGGCTGAGGGTGCCCAGTCGCACTGCACTCCAAGGTAACACTCTCTCCAACCAGCACTTCGGTATTTTGTGGGTGAATTACAAAACTTGGCCGGGCTGTGAGAAAACAGCAAAGCCTAAATATGACTTTCAGATCGCTTGGCACTAATTTAGCCAAATATTGGAATAGTTTGGAACGTCTAGGGGCATTTTTAATAGCTCTGTTCCAACACATTTCTAATCTTGGCGCAGTCTGCCTTGCTTTAAGTCTAGTCTAATCTGACATTTACAAACATCAATAGATAAAAACAAAAGATCATAATTGCAGTGTTTTTCCTTAACTTCCATTAAAACAATTTTCAAACATTTTTTTGCCCTTTGCTGATCTTTAAAAAAGTCTCCTCAGAGGCACAGACACTGAGACTCAGAAAACAAACTGGCTAAAAATTGCCGTAAAACTAAACAGATTAAGAAATATCTTAGTAACTTCTCCCAAGTACATGAGTACTTGTCATTGCAGTGACATTTTCAGTTTACCTGATGCTGTGTATCAAAACAAAATGTTCTCACGGCAAAGTTTGGGTTTTAAAAACATTGCAGTTCTGGACAGGAATTCTGTGCTTGCAAACATGAGGCATTGGCTAGACAGATGATAAAAGCTCTTGAGCAAGAATGGCTGCACAGGATGTGCCGAAGTTTCCATCAGTGGCCTGTTCAGAAGATTGTGGTTTTCAGGTATCCAGAGAGACCATTATTACACTGACCAATGTTGCAATGCAACAGCCACTTTTCCTAACCCTTTTACAGCCTACAAGGTTATCATCAAAATTGCATTCTACAATAAACATATTAATTAGCCAGCTAATTTGCATTTTTGTGCTAGGGCTTTTATATCTTCTGGATTTAATTCTTAAGATGCCCAAGCACAACAAATCTATATGTCAAGAATATACAAGAGCCAAAGCACTTTATCTTTTAACAATCTTATTATCAAAACAATTCTCTACCTGAATGCAAAATTCAGACTTGATGCTCTTTACCTGGTGACTCAAAGTATCTAAGAGTAACTTCCTGAGTTTTCACTTCTCCAGCTACATTTTTTGCCATGCACTGGTAAATGCCTTGGTCTGTTTCTTTAGTATTCTGAATCATCAATGTGCCATCATCTAGCAAGTTTAGACGGGAATCTTCTTTCATACTGAGCTCATTACTGTGAAGAAAACAATCTGCTGGAGTTAAACCTTTAAATCACAAGCACAGAAAACTGCCAAATAATAAAACCCTACAAATAAATTACCCAAAATAACTTGAGGGGAAAAAAAAATTAATTTGCTAAGTTAAATAATAGAACTTTAAATTTTCTCCTAAGGAGAAGAAGAGGAAAAACAAAAAAATGAAACACTTTTGCATATGCAAGCATTACATCTTCAAAATAAAAAGCAAAAATACTTTTATGAGTAAAAGCTTACAGGGGAAAAAAGTAAACAAAATACACATGCCTGGTCTCATTTTGGTTTAAGGCTGTTCTAAAGCTGGCAAAACAATTTAAACTGTTTCCACTGGAAGTTTATCATTTAAGTTCACCATTCAAGATACTTTCTACTAGGAGAGAGGTTAGTTGCTATAAAACCATTTTTGTGCTAACCTCTGCCTGGATAGTTCAAGGAGCACCAGTGAACCAGATTATAATTTGTACTGGTTTAATATAAGTCCAGATCAGGTCTTCGGGTTGTGTCATGGATGTGTTTCTGTGACATTAACTACAAAGTCTTAAGGGGTTTTATTAAAGGAACTGTTTCTCAGTGCACTCCTCACTACACGATGAATAAAGCACAGAGGAGGGATGAGATGTCACCTCCTATGTACAAAATCCAATCTGTGGATCTATTCAACATATTGCTCAACAGGTCAATGGCTTTTGACTGAAATCTTGATATATACAGCTACCTTGCAAAGAGCTTTGCTCTCATTCATGCAGCCAGGAAACAAGCCAGAGTCAATAATCCCACACCCCAAGCTCAAATTTCTTCTTAAAACTCTTTCATATGTGTATTCTGAATACATGTTTTCTTTGTTTATTATAAAAAGTGCATGAGCCAAAGAAAATTTTAATGAAATAATTATACCATCCAAGTTCCAGTCTCTGTTCTTGACATACTCTATAAATCCTGAATCCTCGCTGCACATGGGGTTCTCACTGACATCAGCAAAAAGCTACAGAACCAGGAGTCTACATCATTCCATTTTAGCAGCAACTAACAAATTAAAATGGTTTATATAAAATGTGAGAAAATTTATGTTCCAGATCAGGTTCTCCATTTGTGTAAGAGCATTACTAAGCCAAAGTCTGATTAGCTAGTGGTGAACTCACAGTTCACGCGTCCATCATAAATTCACACCAATTTAAGGGAGGTCATGTGCCGCCACACAACTGGTTCAGTTGTGCAGGGGGCCCAGCTCTGGGCACAGCTTGAGCAGCCACTCTGCAATAGGCTGGCCCTTGCACTGCTGAAAGACAGACATCCTTTATGGGACATTTTTCCATTCCTCAAGCAGTAAGGAGAAGCAATGGAGCAAGTTACCCAGACAGCTTGTGCCACCTCCATCCTTAGAGGCTTTTAAGACCTGTCTGGATAAAGCAACATGGTATAATCCTGCTTTGAGCAGAGGGCTGCACTGAATACTTCCTCCAACCTGAATCATCCTACAATCCTGTGTTATAAGTACTTGCCTACCCTCCATGTACCAGTCTGATCTCTCTCCTCTCCTGAAATGGAGCTACACCTTGGAGGAAAGCTACCTCCAAGGAGTTGGGGCTCAAGGAAGACCTCTGAAACTCAACTCTTATCCAGCTGGAGTCTTTTAAAAAAGTAACTTCTGCTCTACCTCAAAATGTGTGCAAATGCTAAGTAATCCCAGACTGTACATGCAACATGTACACATTGAATTGTCCTGCAGTTATTTATAAATGATTTAGTATTACAGGCGTGAGCAGCTTTGCTGGTATGCCTAGAATTGAACATAGCATTAAAAGTAATTAAACAATGTTTTCTGAAGTTATCAGCTTTTAAGTGTTTAGATCTCTTAACAAAAAAAAGATACAGGTCATTATTACTTCATATGCTTATTTTAAGATGCTTCTGCAGTAACAATTCCTCCAGCATGTAGACATGTACCCAGCAATGTACAAGCACACACGCAGAGGCAAACACACTTACATCGAGTTTCTCTCTTCCTCTTTTAAACTTACTTGTTTCGAAGCCAGATAATTTCTGGTTTAGGATTGCCTTCAGCCCTACAAGTGAAGTACACTGTATTCCCTGAGGTAACATCCACATCCTGAGGCTCTGATGTAATTCTTGGCCTCTCTGTATCAACAATAAAATGTACAAGAAACTCTTACTTGCTTTAAAACTATTAAAAAACAGTAAATAAAAAGATTTCCACACACCTTGTAAAAATTATTTTTCACAAATGTTTTAACTTAAAATTTGTATATGCTTAATCAGGATGAAATGCACTTTTCTGGATGCAAAAGTGACTGTGGGATTTCTGACCTCCTCCATTGTTCCTCAGGACCTTTTAGCAGACTGGAAATAGATTGTGCAAACCATATCAGGTTCTAAAGTGGCTGTTCTATTTATTTTAACAGAGACACAATTTGCCTATTAAGGAAAAACTTAAAAGCAGCAAGCACAAGTGCCATTTAAAATAACTTCCTATAGATAAGTATCAGTGCCTAACCTGCCTCCGACAGAATATGTTGTACAGCTTGCTTCCTGCAATTTCCATATTCAGGCTCCTTAGATGTGCAGAGTGGTAGGGCGCCATGTGAATTATTTTTGCACCAAATCCCCTTTGTACCATCTATTTCAGGAACCTTGTAGATGCTCATGGTCATAATTCTCATGATCAGAATTATACCAAACACATAACCAAAAGGATAATTTATTTATTTTATACCTTGGCTTCATTAGGTGGCTAGGCAGGCAAATGCCCACAACTTGGTGAGAAATCACAGAATCACAGAATATGAAGAGTTGGAAGGGACCCACAAGGATCATCGAGTCCAACTCTCAGCCCTGCAGAGGACCATCCCCGAGTCACACCATGTGCCTGAGGGTATCATCCAAATGCTTCTTGAACTCTGTCAGGCTGGGTGCTGTGACCACTTCCCTGGGGAACACTTCCCTTGGGTGTCCAACTACGCTCTGGGGGAAGAACTTTTTTTTTCTAATATCCAACCTAAACGTCCCCTGACACAACTTCAGGCCATTCCCTCAGGTCCTATCACTGGTCACCACAGAGAAGAGATCAGTGCCTGCCTCTCCTTTGCCCCCTCACAAGGAAGTTGTAACTGCAATGAAGTCTCTCCTTAATTTCCTCTTCTCCAGGCTGAAGAGACCAAGTGACCTCAGTCAGTCCTCATACGGCTTCCCCTCAAGGCCCTTCACCATCTTCATTGTCCTCCTTTGGACACTCTCTAAGACCTTAACATCTTTCTTACATTGTGGTGCCCAAAACTGCACACAATATTCAAGGTGAGGCTGCCCCAGTGCAGAGCAGAGCAGGACAATCCCCTCCCTCGCCTGGCTGGCGATGCTTTGCCTGATGCCCTCCAGGACACAGTTGGCCCTCCTGGCTGCCAGGGCACTGCTGACTCATATTCTACTTGACATCAACCAGGACCCCCTTTCCATGGCACTGCTTTCCAGCACCTCATTTCCCACTCTGTACATACATGCAGGACTGCCCCATCCCAGGTGCAGAATTTGACACTCTCCCTGTTGAACTTCCTATGGTTGGTGATTGCCCAGCCATCTGATTTTTTTAGGTCTCTCTGCAGGGGTCTGTCTGCCTTTGAGGGAGTCAACAGCTTCTTCCAGTTTTGTGTCATTTTCAAACTTGCTTGGTATCCCTTCCAGTCCTACGTCCAAGCCATTTACGAAGATGTTGAAGAGCATAGGGCCTAGAATGGAGCCCCGTGGAACCCCACCAGTGACAGGTCACCAGTCTGATGTCACTCCATTCACTATTGCCCTCTGTGCTCGATCCCTGAATCAATTGCTCACCCAGCACACAGTGTGTTTATCCAGCTGTGTGCTGGACATTTTGACCAGAAGGATACTGTGAGAGACAGTATCAAAAGCTTTAATGGAATCCAAATCTGCATTTTGATTTCAGAACACAAGAGGTTCTGGGCTGAGCCCCAGGGTGCCCATGGGGTCAAGCTTTTGCACCCCTAAGGCGAAGGGATACAGACAAACAAAAGGATTACAAAGGTGCTTATCCATTAATCCTCAGTGACAGAGGATTTCAGGGCCTGTGTGTGATACCCCTTGTAATTATAGCTGAGTAAAAAAGAAAATCAGTGACCCAAACCCGATTTCAGCAATATCAATAAAATTATAATAGTAAGAACTGCCATGAGGAGCATTCTGTAAAGCTTCTTTCTTCCCTATTCCCAGGGAATAAAGGACAACAAACAATACTAACACAACACCAAAGACCCTGGTTAACAATCCTGTCATGATCAAAACTGAAATACACAAAGGAAAAATAATCTCCTTCACAATAATCACATTTAGTTCCTCAAAGAGAAGTTTCAAACATGGCTGTATTTGTTTCATTAAAGACAGGCTGAAGGGTAAAAGCAATCAATTCTGTCAGAACCACACTTAAATGGAGAAGAAACACAGGGATATTTCTGGAAATAACCAGAGGTGGTCAGCACTATCAAATAGAACAGAACAGTAAATCCTAACTAAAAAAAAAAAATACAGTTTAGATACATGTAACACATTAAAGAAGCATCAGCAACTGGTAAACTCACCACAGTTCAGTTCTTCTGGTGTTATTGTGGCCACCGATCTCCCCTGGATCCTTCGCGGATACTCACAGGTAGCTGCTGCTTGAGCATTACCTGACTCTGCGTACGTCTTCAGCAGCTCCGCCAGCCACAGGATTTCACAGTCACAGTGAAGAGCGTTTGAATCCAAACGCCTGCACAAAACAAGCAGCAGCCACAACTCTGTTAGCAAGCTTCGACTCTTTTGTTAGGATCAACATGGTTTGCAAATGGAGCAAGGGCTTTATCTGTGAACACAGACAATGGGTAAAATGCAATGCAGGTGATGGCTACTTGCTTATAGGCATTCTGGTAGCCTTTATTAGAAAAATGTGTATTATTTTTACTGCACAGGATGCATCTAAATATCACAGTAAGCATCTAAACAATGTCACTTTTTTATCCCCAGCATTAAGGGAATATATCAGGTTTTATTTAGATGTTATACAAATTTTGCTTAAATAAGGAACTTATACCATTCTCCATACATTTTTTCCATTTCATACTTATTATTGCAGCAACTTCATAGCTCCCCTGACATTTTTACAACTTCTCATTTTGGTGATCAGGCAAATGAGACAAAGCATTAAGCTCTCATTGAGTTCAGTGGGTCAGTAACTTTGTAAAACATTTGCCTATAGTAGATAACCAGAACCAATAAATTCCATTGACTTTCCAGTAGTGAAGTGCTCTGTTACTACACTGAGCACTGCACTTTCTGGTAGAGGACCCTGTAGGAAAAAAACAGTAAGTAAAGAAATCTGTACTAATCTAAATATGTCTTTATCTGGACTGGAAATAAAACTGCATGGCAAAACAACCTCAGTTTGGCTTATCTTTGGGGGCAGCAAACTTTTTGATTATTCTGTCTTTTAGTATTTCTCTTAACCTCTTGCACAAATGCCAGCATATAATTTCTTCTCTGTTCTCCTACGAAAATCACACAAGAACAAGCAAAACTATTTTAAAAGTCACTGTACTAATGTCTCCCAGTAGAGCAGATGTTACTGGTAGAATTTAATCTGCAACACAAAAGTCAGGGTGTGACTTTCAGGAATAAGTAGCCGCAGGCCAGAGGACACCAGGTCAGTCTAGCCCAGTGTACTCTCCCACTAATAGAAACTATTACATCTCCTCTTAACTTAGGAATTACATGAAGAACACTCCTTTTCTGCTTCACTTGAACTCTGGAAGAATCTACGGCAGGTATGAGTGGAGCAGCTCCTACTGGAAGGTGCATACATCATCAAGATTTACTCAACTCTGATTCTCACAGTTGGTGATATGATTTCAAAACTGTACTAAACCAACAGAACCACCTTCCTGTTACATCCCTTGCTATCTCTTTTCCCAAAAGAACTTAGTGCTGCAACTCACTTCACAGTAGAGCCTCAGCACTCCTCAAAGAAAGGTGTGTATGAATGCATGGCTGCCTGTCTCAAAATGGCAGTCTCGGATAATTTAAAGAATGTTTATCCTAGACCAGTGGAGATCCAAAGTGAAGGACAGAAAGCTCTCTGAAAGTCGTCTTAGATCTTACATCGGATAAGTACACCAAAAGAAAATACCAAAATAATGAAATATTGAAAGACATCATAGAAGGATCACCCAGTAAAACACAGTCAAGAGAAGGGAAAACAACCACAAAACAAAGCCCAAAGAACAATCCATATACTAATTAGTCTACAAAACAAGACCGCATGATTACAAATAATCCCAATACAGGAAATAAATTTTAGTACACTAAAGACAGTAAGATATGAAGTCATGGTCCCAATCTATGCATGTAAACAACTGGAGCAAAGCCTAGGAAAAATTATTTAATATTTAAACAATTAAACCAGGAACAGCATTTAAACAGAAGATAAATACTGCAAGAGAAGATACAGTCTAATTGGGTTACTTGTACTTTCTTTAGTTCAATAATAATTCAATTTACTTACAGTCTCTTCATAGATTCTAAGTGACTAAATGTTCCAGGAATCAAATGAGCTATTCTGTTGTTATGCAAAAATCTGTTAAAAACACAGAAATATTCATGTAATAATTCAGATTTTGAGATGTGCTCATTTCATTTACATTCTTTTAGAAGTTTTTTGAGAGAAAGCAGTCTTAGAAAATTGAAAAAACAAACAAACAAACAAACAAACCCAAATTACTTTTCAGCATTGCACTGGCTGCTGGTTTTTTTAAGTGGCTTCCAAGGAGTACTTGTGCCCATATGGGGAAAAAGAAGCCATGAGTAACCAAGAGGAAGGGAGTTTATATGCATTCAAGTGAGATAATTGAAAAAAAAAAAAATAGTCTTATAGTTCTTCATTCATAACCTATATTTTAAGCCAAATAATGATCACAGCTCTTTGGGAAATAGTTTTGCAACAGAAAATATACCACATGCAATGCTCACTTATGCATGCCTCTAAGGTCAGCCTCACCAAAGTGTTCTTGGCAAAACCTATGCAGTAGTTACAGTATAAAGTTCAGATTAAAAATAATCTATGGCAATGATAAAAAAAACTATTCTCCAGAGTCAGATACTTGATTTAATTCAGACAAAGGAGCAAGCTGACTTCTGAATCTTACCCCAAGAAAAACAAACTTACAGCCTTTCAAGTTTTGGAAGATGAGTAAAGGATTCAGGTTCCAGCGTTTCTATTTGATTAAAGTGCAGATACCTGAAAATATGTTAAACAAAAAGAAAAATACAGTCACAATTTTCTTAATGGAAATTACATATTTTAAAGAATTTGTTATTGTTTACACACTGTGTACAGATCTAAATGGCTATAGTGATGCAGTAGCTTCACTTTTTTCTGTTACCATCTGAATCTTGTACTTGAATCTGAGAAATACAAAACACAACAAACAAAAAAGGATTTGCAGAACACTTTAGTGTGTGTGTGTGTGTGTGTGTGTGTGTGTGTGTGCGCGTGTGTGTGTGCATGTGTGTGTATACACACTTATGAGCAATAAAAAAAAAATGTTTTAGAAATTTTGGAGATAGCATTTTTTAAACTCGTCAAGTGTGATTTTCATTAGTATGCATACTTGAAAAAATGCATTGAAAAAAGAAAATTATTAATATTTTACAGGAAAAATGTTGCAGATTGTTAGGAAACATTTACAGTTTCCAACTGAATAACATTTTTAGTAGACAACTGTTTTCATTTCAGCAAGTGAAAATTTCAAAATATGATGAGAAGTAACCTTCTCTAGTCCATGAACACTAGCATTTAAATCTGTGAACGGTCTCAAAAGCTACATTTGTAATATAAACCCCAAGTCTGACTAATTTGACTTGAGATAAAGGGCTTCCCAGCAACTGGTGTACAATTGCCCATCGCAGCTGTGCTGTGTTTGACGCTCTGTTGATGCTTATGTAAGCTATTAATATTACACAGTAACAAATATTACACAGCTGTTAATCCTGTAAAACTGAAAATTAACATAACAAGTTCATTAACCACATTATTAATCTGCAACTGTCAAGAAAACGGACTGCAAATGCAGGATCATTCAAGCATTGACTATGTTGTGGAAGTACTGCATAAAGCTGCAGATGAGAATACAAGATGTAACAGATAAGACTGGCACAAGGAACTGTGAAAATGATTTATAGGCTTTGGATCCTGATTATATCCAAATGTATTCAAAACTCCCAGAGTTTCCTATTCAACCTCTGACAAACTCAGGAACATCTGGAGAATGTGAGAGCATGAGAAATCACTGTGGTCTGGAGAATGAAAAAGCCCATTATTTAAAAACAAAGAGAACAGCTCTGAGCCCAGTATCTCCTGAAAAATCAATCCTTCAGCATGAAAAGGTCAAGGACACGGGAACTCGCTTGTGCCGAAACACGGCATGTACTCTACTCCCCGATCTGCACCAAACAGTCGCTGCAGAGAGAGGAAAGCGGGAAGAAGTGGCGATTTGGGCAGAGTCCTTGCAGCGAGCTCTGGAAGATGTGTGCAGTAGGGAAGCCAGGCACGTGCCTGGCAGCCTCCCAGACCCCCGCCAGCAGCAGCACGGCCAAGCGCGAGCCAGCGAGCAATGCCAGGGAGCAGTGAATGGGGACCACAGAAAAAGCCAATAAATCAGCACGGATGTGATCAGGCACATCAAAGGGTCAAGTCTGCTTACTGCCAGTACAACGCACGGCCACGGAGTGTTTCGAGCATAGAGTATGATATTTGCATAAGGAAACAAGAAGTACCATCACCATGCTATGACTGCCAGTTTTCATCTCCCTTTTGAAAATACTGGCCAATTTCTTCTAAATTAAAAAGACATATCACAAAGGCAGATATTTCCGGTGAGGTTCAATTGAATTGCCCGCAGAGAGGAAAGAAATCTCAGTCAAGTCTTGCCCTGAGGAAGGACCAGCAGAATGAGGCTGGTACCTGCCCCACTGGCAGGGCCGTGAGGTGGGCAGGCACAGCCTGCCAGGAGCCAGCACTCTGCTCATCCACCTCCCCTGCATCTGCACCATTTGGGAGGGGGCAAGGCAAGGTGGGGATCACTGCAGTGAAAGACAAAGGGAAAAAACAGGCATAACTATAGGGTTTGCTACTTCTTCTGATGCAGCTTTGATTCTGGAAAAACTTACATATACCACTTCCTGTGCAGGCAGCAGAGGTTTTTTCCTTTTAAAGTTTATTAATTCTACTTGCATTTCTATGTTTTGTGAGCACCGTGAAAACTTCTATCTTTATATTCCAAATAAATTAATTTCTTGTACTTCTTTGGCATTGACAAGGCAAGATTTGTAGGTACAAGTAACACCTCTTATTAGAACAACAAATAATGTTGGTAAAAGCAGACACATGGAGGCACAAAACCCCTTCTTCAGGGCCATGAATCAGAGGTGAAATTAGCAAAGAGAGGAAAAGAAAAAACACGCTTCTCAGATGGTTTAAGTGATGCATACATCACTAAACTCAGAGCAACAGCTCATAATGACTGTTTAGTACTCATGACTACTGCAATTACAAATGTAATGAATACTTTATGTGACTGAAAACTCACCTTGTTTTTCCTACCAAATTAAAAGAAATTTTTCTGCTACAAACCTTGCCTTATTTACAACTTCAAATCATCACAGATATCAATACAATAATTCAGGTGCTGAAGCACATTATAACATTTTACTTCATCAGATATCATGCTATCTAAAGTAGCTAAAAAATCAAATCATGAAGTCCAGCGGGAAAACACTCTTAACTGCTTCACATTAGTTGGGCTACACAAGTTAGTTGGGTTTTACAGGTCTTTAAATTATGACCTCAAGAAGTCCTGAGTAAAATGTCATGTAACTTATGAACAGGAAAATTTGTTAAATAACTGAACAAAATAATTTGCAACAACTATAATTCAAAATAAAGAGATGTAGAAACTAGACTGCATTTTAAGTCTATAATAAAAAGAATTAAAAAAATACTTTGCATTATGACCTACACTTTAATCATATTTTATCACTTAGATTTATTACTTTTATTATTTTCTTCCAAGCACCACATTAATGCTTATTAAAGAATATATAAATATTTTCATTCTTGGATTTGAAATTCACTTTAAAGGTAATCATATTTAGGAAATAACCTCACACTTACATACCTTTATAGGCATTTTTTATGTTCAGACTACAAAACGCTCTAAAAATAGTAGTATTATGTAATGAGTTTGATATTAAAAAGACTTTCAGAATGGAAATTCAAAGAAACAGCATGCAAGAGTGATTTTTAAATACACCCATATCTTTCTATTTTCATTCTAAATTCACTATCAAGAATGAAACACAAGGAAAGGAAATACTTATAGGGGAAAAAAAGTCCAAACCAAGCACATATTTATCAAATAAATATATTATAGATTTTCTCTTTCTTATTATTAATCTTGGAGAATGAAAACTTACAAGAACATTCAGTCCCAGTGGCATTTTTCGCAGCATTCAATTTTTCCTAAATTTAGGATTATATCTTCTGTAGGTTTGTATTTTTGTGGGGAAGTACTTTTATCATATATGCCAATTGTTCATTTCTAATAGCATTGTCATATCTTTGGGGAAGCACTTACCAACCCATTAGTCAAGTATAATCCATGTTCTGAATATTTAAACAGCACATTTGCCATTTTGATTACTTGAAAGAGAATGAACAAACATATATTTTCCATATTTATCAAAGAGCTTTCCCTGTCCAGGTACAAGAAGTAGCAGGCTTAAACCACAAGGAAAGGGATTTAAATGTATGTTATGGTAATGATACAAAACTTTGGAACAGCATACTTAGGGAGATGCTGTTTGAAGACTTTTAAAATAAGGCTAGACAAATATCTGTTTCCAGTCTGTTGTCCCCAGATGATCTTATTTTGGAATAATAAGGATGTACTACTCAAGGCCCCTCTCATACCTTTTGGCTTTGTTTGTTTATTAATTAATTCTCTGTCATTATTCTTTAGCATAGGTATTTTTAGCAGCAACTTTACACAAGCTTCACTGTGTTAAATGTGCATAACTGCTGATGTAGTTATGCAATAATCAGGAACTCTTTGTAGCATAAAATTAAAAAAAAAAATTAGCAACATTTCAAAGCTGAAAATTGAATTGAGGGGAAAAATTAATTTAACAAGCTGCATCACTATATGTACGTTACTGGATTTGTCTACTAATTTCCCCCCAAAAAATAGATTAATGTATACACAAACTAGAGCATAATTCTAGTAACAGCTTATAAAGAGCAAAATTAGTATGTTTATATGAAAGTCAAAAGAAAATGCATAACTAGTATTCCACTAAGATTAGGTAAACAGATTTAAATAATTGCATTAGTTTTTGGGGGTCCCACTAGTTAAGGACTGGAGAGTACCCTTTTTGCCCCTGATACATACAACTCTTAAGCTGAGATCTCAAAAAATATGACATATTTGGAAGAAAAGCAGTGTACACATATCTGGAAAGGGACTGAATTTAGAGCTAGACCTTGGGATCCAGATGTGTGACTTTGCAAGCCAGATTTTTGTGACATTTCAGGTGGGATTCAGTTGTCTAAGCCCGGGCACACAGAGGCATATAGGAGCTGCCTAAGCATCAGCATTTAGAGGCAGCCTTCGCTGCCTTTTGGGTGCTCTGTGCCTTCCAGTTGCCGCTCTGAAAAAATGTACGTTTCCTGCAGCTTTGTGCTACATTTGCCAGACCCAGACATATGTCTTGCAGATTTAACAGTGTCTAAACTGGTACTAAGTGGCTACTTTTCATCAGTTGGCTTTCTTCCTTAATGCCCAGCCATGACTGAAAAGTTAGGTGATGAAATATGTACGGCTCAGTGCGTTTGAGTATCTAAAACTGCCAATTTTTTCAGAATTTAGCACAAACAAGTTTCAAGATCTGATTCAAAGATCTTATTCCCTTGGCAGAAATTTCTGAAGGAAAAGCTATTTTGACTACATCAGCAGCTAAGAATTCCGCCGCAGAGGTTTAAGGAGGAACTTGCTGGCTGCAGTTCCTGGGGTTTTTTTGTCCCTTATACATGCAACAGGGCTCCTGAATCTAACTGTATTTAGTTTCTATCAAAGCACAACAATCACCACAAATTTCTTTGCTTTGCTGTTCAGACATTTTTTAAAAAACAACCATCAGTTTCATCCTGCTTCATTGGACTAGAAGAAATCATTATGAAACAAATCTTTCCCTGAAATGTGGACCACAGCATCAACTTCTGAGAACTCCGCTGAGCACTGAGAAGAGCATTTGGCTGAGTCAACACAACCAGTAGCAAAATGTGTTTGACAACTTAAGGCCACAGAGGCCTCAAATGCAGAAACACTGACTGAGTAGTTAGTTGATCCAGTCTGAAATTGAAGTTAGGACACTTGGGAACTTGTTCGTCAAGAGTAACTCTTGTCAACAATCTTTCTCCAAAGGTAATGTGATAAAACAGACCCTGTAGAGCCAGAAGCTATTTTTATGCTAAAGATGCATAAATGACAAATCTCTCATAAACTAAAAATCTGAATGACTACCCTCAATTAAATTTATTTCCACACTTGTCACTGGCTTTATGTGTTTGTTCCCATTTTCCCACCTGGCAAACCTTCTGTCTCAAATCTGCCCAGGAGAAGGGCTCTAAATAGCAGTGAGCTCTCTGACATAGACCCAGTGGGGAAGTGCCTGCCCCACCCCAGCAGCTCACCAGACCAGCTTCAGGTGCTGCCATGACACAAGTGACTGTGCCAGGCTCCATTTGCACAGTTCACAGCTAGAGGTAAGACTCAAACCCTGCTCAAAATTTAATTTCAAAAGGAATAATATTGATGTCTCAAAAGTTTTAGCTTAAGATGGTACAGTGTGATATCACTGCAGGCAGAGAGGCTTAACATCAACCTAGTGGAAAAATACATTCTGAAGGTGTTAATATTTCTAAGTGATTTATGTTTTCCAGTCATAACTTAGAAATAACAGGAAATAGAGCAAAAGAAAAAAACAACAAATGTTACCACTTGCAGCATATCAGGCTTGTGACATGAGGAAGAACATTGTTTTGGAAACATTATTAATTCAATAAATGGGCCCCAGTATTTCAAATTCTATGCAGAAATTAAGAATTGCTGTTAGCATGCAAGGAAGCCCTACCTATTGCTGTCAATATGCTGCAGTAATCATCTCTAGAGTAAAACGAGGAGGAAAAGAAAGGCATTAAAGAAACAAATTATGTATTTATATATCTTCTATAATTAAAACTTTTGTTTTATATAGAAGGTCTTCCTTCAAAAGGCATTTATTGCCCTCTAAAATCAGTGTGTATAATTTTGTACCCATAGAAAGTGTCATTTCATTTCAGATACACTCTGTGTCCACTAGTATCTATTAGAGATCTATAGTAACAAGGACACTGGTACTTATAGAAAACTTGCAATACACCGATATCTTTCAAGAGTTTAAAAATTTATACACTACAAAACTCATTGGTCTACTACTGTTATTTGATAGTCAAAGTGTGAAACAGCTACGCATATATATGCATAGTATATATTTTGAATGTATAGCAATGCTTGTTGATCATAGAATCCTTAAGGTTGGAACAGACCTTTAAAATCATTAAGTTAACCATCAACTCAGCACCACCACCATGTTCACCATGTTCACTAAACCATGCCCTAAAAGTGCCATATCCAGTCATTTCTTGAACACTTCCAGGGACGGTGATTCCACTATTTCCATGGGCAACCTGTTCTAATGCTTTACAACCCTATTTGTAAAATTTTTTTCCTAATATCCAATATAATCCTCCCCGGGTGCAACTTGAGGCCATTTCCTCATGTTCTGTCACTTGTTACCTGGGAGAAGAGCCCAATTCCCAACTTGCTACAACCTTCTTTCAGGGAGTTATACAGAGTAATAAGGTCCCCACTGAGACTCATTTTCTCCAAAGAACCTCAGTTCCCTCAGCTGCTCCTCACAGGACTTGTGCTTCAGACCCTTCATCACCTTCACTGCCCTTCTCTGGACATCTCAATATCTTTCTTGTAGTGATTGTAAAACAAAAGATAGTTGAATTTTATGGAATCAATACATTTGGGTTTTGTCATGCTAAGGGCTGCATTTTTCATTCTTTTTTAATAGAAATTATTCTTCAGTAATTATACAGGAAAAGAAGTATGATTTTAATCGATCTTTCTAGAGGACATTACTGAAACATCTACATTACAAATTATGAACTTTCTTACTTTTTAAACATCTGTATATGGCAATGATTAACATATATAAATAATAGCAACGTTTTAAATTAAAAATCTTTCTTGTTTTAAAATACAACAAAACTAGGTTAAACTTCAAGAGCCTAATTCAGCTTCAGTTATGCTGCATAAAACAAAGTAACTGTTGCAGTCAAAGGAATTGCAATATTATAAAGCAGGAACTCTCTCTAAGCAATACACATTAGTTTTGAACATTTTCCACAATGATGATTCGTCTTTGTCAAAACTATGTAATAATCTATGGGGACACCAGGAATGCAAATCACAAATAAAAGACAAACATAGAAATGAGGAATTTGACACAGAGATCAATTGTGGGTTTTTTCCATGCAAATGATTATGGGGCTCTCTGCCCAACAACCCAGGGAGTGCAGACATGCAGAGCATGCGGGTAGGATGTACGGATCAAGGCGTGCACTTTTCCTCTGTAGGGGAACCATGGAGATGACAGCACAGAAGAGAAAAGGCACTTACAGTTGTTCTAGAGAGGCAAGTCCTTTAAATGCTTGCCTGTCAATTGACTGGATTTCATTCTTGTACAAATAGCTGAAACAAGAAACAATCAGTAATATTAGTACACAAACAAGAGCTAAATGAAGGTGGAAAAGAAGAATTAAGTTGACACATGAAGACAGTTTTTCAACTGCATATTAGGAAAAAAATACAAAACAAAAATTAAAAACATTAGAATACTCTGTTCTTGAGATTTCATCCCCAATGTCTGCCAGGAAAAAAAAAGTCTGGGGCCTTGAAGGCCCTGAGGCTGTCACGCGGACAGTCTTGGGCTTTCCAGTGCTCATGGTATTAACTTACTGGCTTTTTGTCCCTCATTTTCTTGATTCACTTGCCAAAAGTCAAAATAAATTCAACTTAATGGGACAGAATTTCATCAGAAGTGCCTTTACCAGAACACACTGCGGATGTCACAAGCTTCTTGTTTTCTTTACAATATCTCATCTGAATACTGGGACAAATATTCAAATTATAATGGAGAACAAACAGTGGGAATTTCTGTAACTCCGCCTGTGCCACCTTTTGAATATTTACAAAAAAAATAAGTTAGAATATTGCTATTGCATCCATAAAGCAGCACTGTATCCTTGTTTTATCACTGTGTAGAAGATGGACATTAGGTCCCCATTGATGCTCTATAATATAAACAGAATAAACACATGCAGAGTACCAATATAATCACATGTATTGTCTATACCTCTTTATAGAATGAAAATAAATCAGGATGGATCAGCGTATATGCTCACTTTCACCATGCTCTTAACAGCAAGGACAGTTTAGTGAGGGTGTATTGGAGAAAAATCAAACAATTCAGCTGAGGACTGCAGTTTCTGCATGGAGGTAGCAAATGAAAATACTCAGGGGGTTCAGTGTCAGTCACTCTTTTTGTGTTAGGATAGGAACAGGCTTATGGTTAAAAATTTTTTCACAATTATTTGACAAATGATTTGAAACTCAGTTAATCAGGCATGGATTTCTATGAAAAGTGCATGAAGAGACTTTGCACCACAAATGACTTTATTAGCAGGCATTTATTAGTAGTGGTTTTGGCTTTTCTATTTTTACAGTTTTCAGTAACTTACAGGAAATATTTCGAACTTCTTGAATGCAACAGAAAAAATACTGATTCTGCCGGAGTTGGTGGCAGTTTTTACACTGACATGACATTGGACAACATTTCACAGTAGGCCGTAACGGGGAAAGAAGTTGTAGGTATTTGATATTCAACTAATGACAATTTTGGAGGACAATCCAACACATTATTATACAGAGACTTGTGTGTGCTTCATTATGCATCTGAATAAAAAGCAGAGTTCCTCCAAGAACAGATAACAAAAAAGCAAAAATTTTGAAGGTTTTCAAAATGCTCAAAATTACGAACAAGTCAAACCAGAAAAAAACTATTGTCATGTGAAATTACTATAAAAACTTTTAAAATAATTTGAAAATAGTGAGAATAGATGTATTACACATTTTGTATAAGGAACTGGGTTTTATTCTATTTGAAAAAGAAAATTATTTCATGAGTATTCAGATATTTGTTTTAACTCAGATTTACCAAATCATTTGAGGATCATAGTCATTACAATTTTGTCTCTCCTTAATTTTCTTCTTTGTATGATACTAAATTCCTATCTTATTTTCCTGTGAGAATTTTAAATGCACCATTTCTTCTCCTTCCTTAAAAAAATTTTGATTGAACATCTAAAGTGTTATTTATCTTTCTTACTACACTCCACTTAGAAGTATGGAAATTCCTCTTATTCCTGAATATTAAATTTCTGATCAGACCAGAGAAGTGAAGTGGGCTTAGACAAGTTTTCATAACCAGCCTCAGTTAAGTATCTCCTGTGGGCATTTCAATAACTTTATTAAAAGAAACCTGAACAAATTCAATTTTTTAAAAAGTTTTACCAGAATCACTCATAACTTTTATTTACTCTCTCCAGACAAAAGAAAACAGAGAGTGAAAATCAGAGGTAGGTTAGAGGAAGACTGGGATAATGACTTTGTAGTATTGCAGGCTTTCACTACCATACTGCAGGGAAGGGAGTAGCCTTTCCTGTCACCTTTTGGAGCTCTTACCAAGCCACTGCGGTGGGGTTTTATTTGGGATTCAGCTTTAAACTGCATCTTCCTCTGTTCTGCTCAGAAACCCCTCAGCTGCAGGACACCCAACCAACCTCAGACCACCATGTCCTCCCTGAGCAGAGAAACCCCAGCAAACCCAGGGCTACAACAACATCTGTCCTGTGACAGATGTGTTAACCAGACTTCCATTTAATTGTGTAGCTATTTCTCTGAGGATGTTAACGGAAAGAAAAATATATAAATATTTGCCTAATGGAGAGAGAGATGACAGAATACAAAGTACAAATAAGTATCACTCACAAAAAATATTTATGTCTCTCTACAATGCTACTGTGCACATATTGTAACTTTGTAAACACTGTGCTAACCTTAAACAAAAAAAACCTTATCCCAATTACATTATCAGAAAATGAATTTAAAGTATAATTAGAGGGAAAGTAATTTATAATTTAATTTACCTAAAAGCTCTCTTACAGAATTGAATCATTAGAATTTTAAAGGATCAGTAAACAGTGTATTAAGATGACAAAGGGATATATTCTATTAGGGCATTAAATTATTTCCTGGCAATTGCTAATAACTATTTTCAGAAGTATTTAAAAAAAAGAAAAAAAAAAAAAAGAAAAAGGAAGAGCATTTTTTTTCCCAGAAATGCAAGCAAGGCTGATAGAGATAAGAGGTACTGGTCATATACTTAGGAAATGAACAAACATATAACCAGTTATCAGAAAACTAGGGAAAAAACAGTTGTACTTAAAAAGTTTGCTAGATCTCCTATGAGGATTTTTTTTTTTTTTTTAATGGACTATATTAAAAATTGTAATTCAAGGAAAGTAAGATACAGATGTATTTGTTTGGAACTGGAGGGGGAAAAAAGGTAAAAAGTAACAGCAGTATCAGGCATTGTAGAGTTAAACCTGACAAGTAAATAAACACAGCAAAGAAATATTTATATAGAAACATGAAGGAGGCAGTGGAACTAGCAACCCAAATTGCAAAGTCAAGAGATCTGGAATCACTGGAGGTGTTCAAAGGACAAAGTCACATGAAGGCACAGAAGGAAATGTGACCTAATCTCATCCTGGAAGGGTGAGCTCAGCATCCTTCTATCACTATTCCTTCATTCACCAGACACAAAACAGACCCTGCATGCTCCCTTTTCGTATTTCCAGAACTGATACATTTCATACAGTCTTTGTTACCATTTACCATATGATTATGGCAATACTTTCATGTCTGATTCCTCATCTGTCCATTTCATATGAAGTGCATAGGTGTCAATGTTGGTGACAAAGTTAATTTCATTCTCAGTTTCTATTTCTTTCACTTCACTCTATTTTCTAGTTCACTGCTCTGTAATTATCGAGTACTCTGTCTTTATTTGGAGAGATTTCTTTAATCACTTGTCTATGTTATATATTTTTCCGTATCTCCCTCCTAATTTTTTTTTTAACTTCATATTTTTCTACTTCTGATTCCAAATCTTCTAGTATTCTACATGCTAAAATGGTAGTATGTGACTACCTTTAATTGCCAATTATCTTCTCTCTTTGTAGAATAAACTGTTGACTTTCTGGGTCAGCAAGGACTATCCTACCAAGTTTCCATAAATCTACCTGCATCTATATTATAAGGTTGGGAAGCTTACTAAATAACCATATTGCCAAGACTAAGGTATATGAAATTAAGACAGGTGGGCAGAAAGGCAGAAAAAAAATAGTACCCTCTTGGTTTCACAGCAAAACAATAATAATTACTTTTTTATTTTTTCAAATTTTGTACATGTATCTAAAACCAAATTATTACCACGAACAGCACAGCAAAATCATACAAATCCACTTTTATAACTATCAAAATTTCAATTACATAAGGAACTTGATAACAAAAAAATTCTAAAAAATAAGATTCAAAATCATGTGCATAATTTTATTTTTATAATGTAAAGACTTTTACAGTGATGAGTATTTTTAATGCATAGAAAATTTAAAAAAAAAATCATTACTCTTCATCAAAATGTGTCCTTCAGACAGGTAATTCTGAAAGCATATATTGCTCATAAAACTCCAAGCTCTGTTCCAGAAAGAAAAAGTACAAAGAAGCATTTTAAAATTCTAGGGTGCTGATGAAAAAACTTTTTTCCAAAAGTAAAAAACCATCTCCAGCAGACGTATAGGAATGGGTTTTTACACCTATCACTCAGAAACTGACTTTAAAAAAAAATAAATTTACTGCATTATATTTTATACATACACATTTTTATATATAACTATAGTTGCAAATATTTTACACATAGTTATATAGTCATGTTTACTAGGTATTATAGATTTTCTATTTATATATACTCACATTTTGCTAAATCAGGGCCACTGAGAAATGACAGGTTTTCTAAAATTAGTCAGTGAATTCTACATTTTCAGAACTATAAGCAATCAAGTACACAAATTTTCATAAGAAGACAAGTAACACCATAGACCAATGACCTCATTTCATGAAACATTACAGTACAAGCAAAGTTTGCAAATATCCATAGGATCAGACCATACTAAACCTCGATTATTCCAGATAATCTGACTTTATAATAATACATTCTGAGCAGTATTCCTAACCTTTGAACAATCATATTGGGAAGATATGTTCTATTTTTTTCCCTTTATTCCACAGAATACAGTTAGCATGTACTCACTCAGCTGAAACTTTCAGTGCTGAACAGTATTGATTTGCTACATTTAAGCCTTCTGTATCGATAATTTGACCAGTACCAGCAGTTTTGTAACTTTAAGGCTGTACAATTTACACATTTATATCACAGCCATTGATATAGGCAAAAAAAAAAAATCTTAGTCTATTTTTGCAAAACAAGGGATGGTTGTAAAGAGCTCTCTGTGGTGGAATAAACTCTCACACTGAACTTTATGTTCAAATTTTCCAGGGAAGAACAGGAAAATAAAAAGATCTTCCTCTTAACAATACAGACAGTGATAACCATTGTCTACATATATATGAAAACAGATCAGAGCTCAGTTTTCTTTTTGCTCTTTCATTGAACTGAACACACTGCATAGTCGAGTTTTATTTCAGTTTTCCCATAGCTAGGCAAAGGCAAGCATGTGAAAACAAAGAACTAATATGAGCCAAGAAGAATCTTTGTATAGTTGGTGACTATGGAAAGAAGCTTAGCCATCCTCAATGAGTAAACCTTACGTACTACACTACCAGATCCACTGTACAAACACATCTTGTAACAAATACAATAATCATGAACTTTAATCATTCACTGGCAACAGTCTGGTCAATATTCTTTTACCTCCTACTGTATGCAGATTACACAATTTTACTACTGAAAGACAATACACATAAAAATGAGAACAGGAAATGTAATCAAACACATCTTGGAAAAACAGGTTATGCATCTCCACAAATTTATGTGCCTCATTAGAGCTCTTCAGGCTGCATTCTTGAAAACTACATGGAAAAATTAAGCTTCTGAATTGTTTCCAAAGCAATAAAATCTCCATATGACCATTTTTTTCTGTACATTATTCAAGTAACAATCAATCAATACTCCGAAACAATGGAGTGAAACTTTTCTAAATGACACGACATAAGGTGAACTACAGAGACCAGAGCTGAGGATCCATAACAACTTACTATGTCACTTTAGCCTATTATATGGATAAAAATAACATTTTTGATGCTTTTTACTTATTCAGATAATCAATACATTTGGTATGTTTGTTTAAAAATGGGAGATGTTAGTCTTAAAATACACAGGGTGACAGAAGATATAGAACTTAAAGCAAATCATATACATACTCTTGTATTTTGGGTTTGACTGAATTTTGCACTTACAAATTTCTTCTGCATTCAGTGAACAATTTAGGAATAGTTAAAAAGCCTATATAAGTTACAAGCTTCTGCAGACACAAGTCCTAGTGTAGCTGCTTTTAAAACACTTTTCAAAACACAAATTTAAAAAGTACCTTGAGTGAAGATTTCAGTAAATCTTTAACAAAGCAGCTTCCTAAATATTTCAACATATCCCTTTTTAAATTATCTTTTAAGTTGCATATAGTAAACAGCAACTACTTAGAGAAATACAGTTGCCCCCATAAATTAATTTCAGAGATTTTTCAATGTTATCACCCAATTAATGAGTCAGATAAAAACCACAATCTCAGATCAAAATCTTTCCCACTGAAGAAGCTCAGCTACATATTGATGCAGAAAGTGACATTCATTTAACTTACAGATATTTCAGATTTTCAAGGTCTTCAAATGCCCCACTAGGTATTCTTTTGATTTGATTATTGTTTAGAAGCCTACAAAAAGAAATAAACAGACATTTATTATAAAATACAGAAACACTAGGAAAAAAGTGTAAAAGCAGGTGCAATGTAGTACTAAATGGAAAATGCTTCCCCCTCCCCCCACAGAAACTATTAGAGGAAATAGAGTTATTTGCTTGGAGCTGCTCAGCCACTATCTGGCAGGTGAAAACTGAAAAAAACTAGGCACAACTTTAAAAAAAATTAAAAACAAACAAACAAACAAAAAAACACCACAAGATAAAAATAGCAAAACAAAAAACACCAAACAAGCAAAAACTCCAAAAAAACAAAACTAACAAAAGAAAACAAACCACCCATAGCTGAAATAATGTGTCTTTCTGTGGATATCTGAGATGTAGATGAAGGGGGAAAAAACTGGTCTCAAGTGTCTACATCAGTTTGAAATTGTTAAAAATTACAGTGACAAAGATTTGTCATTAACAGGTGCATTAAAGTGACTTTTCCTAGATGCTTCTTATTAATATTTCATGTACTGGGCTCTTTACATCATACAGGAACAGATGCACAGATTTGCACTCATCCCTTACGCAGTGGTTTCATGAAGAGCAGGGAATTCAAACTTAATGTATTCTCTCTTTATTTGGGATTTTCATATCTCAGATCAGTGATTTGAACAGCTAAAACCTGAGGTGGGATATCTGACAGAAAAAGGTTGTTGGGCAGATGAAAACTGCAGCCACAGAAGAGCTGAGTGAGAGCGTGTGGACATCCCTGCAGGCACCAAGGTCAGTGCAGAATGAGGCTCAGGAGGTGCTCCATGCACCAGAGCTGAGGTTCCCCTGCAGCCCCGGGTGCAGCCCATGGTGGAGCAGCTGTGCCCCTGCAGCCCATGGAGGACCACAGGAGTGCTGAGATCCACCTGCAGTCTGTGGAAGAGACCCATACTGGAGCAGGTGGGTGCCCAAAGGAGGCTGTGACACCATGGAAGGCCCATGATGGAGCAGGGTCCTGGCAGGGACCTGCAGCCCGTGAAGAGAAGAGCCCACACTGGAGCAGGTTTTTCTGGCAGTACTTGTGGCCCTGGGAGGTCCCACATTGGAGCAGCCTGTGCCTGAGGGACTGCACCCTGTGGAAAAGTGTCCCACATTGCAGCAGTTTGTGAAGAATTGCTGCCTGTGGGAAGGACTCACACTGGAGAAGTTCATGAAGGACCGTCTCCCGTGGGAGGGATCCCATGGGGAACAAGGGAAGGACTCCTCTCCCTGAGAAGCATCAGAAAAAATCTGGGATGAACTGACAGTAACCCCCATTCCCCATCTCCCTGCGCTGCTGGGGGTGGGAGAAGGTAGAAATTGGGAAGGAGGGGAGGGGTAGTGTTTTTTAAGATTTATTTTACTTCTCATTATCCTGCTCTGATCCTGTTAGAAATAAATTTAGTTAATGTTCCCATTTCGAGTTTGCTTTTGCCCGAGACAATAATCAATGAGTGATCTCTCCCAGTCCTGTCTCAACCCATGAACCCTTCATTATATTCTCTCTCCTCTGTCCAGCTGCAGAGGGGAGTGATAGAGTGGTTATGGTGCGTACCTGGCATCCAGCCAGGGTCAACCCACCACACGGTCCTAAGCCCCACTTCTCTCACCTGTGTAAATACTAGAACTCAAATTTATGAGACGACTTACCTGTGATAAGTGAGCAAATATGACACATTAACAAATTAATCATATTAAATCAAAAGGGGAAAGGGCCTTAGGATTGAAAAAGAACTTACAGTGTGTTCAGGTTTTTAAGTCGTCTAAACTCTCCAGGCTGGATTTCTTTAATCCTATTAAATCTTAGGTCTCTGTAAAAAAAAAAAAAAAAAAATAAGAAGACTAATGTTATTAAAAAAAATATTTATTTTTTAATAGGAAAAATTTAACTAAGCACCAGTCTTTTGTTATGACTATGACCAGCCTCTATCCATAAACCACAGCTTTTGAGCAAAGCAAAACAAATCCAAAAGATGTTTGACAAGTTTAAGCAGAGGACTGACCAAATTCAGTCTCAGCAGTCAATGTTGAAAGCTGTATCTAAGTTAAACCTGTGGTCATGAAGTATATTTTCTTCTACAGTGAAGCAACTTGTAATTGGCTGTTGAGCTGTATTTCACTAAATTGAACTGTCTCCATATTTTAAAAGCTGCTTTTAAGTAACACAGTAAATAAAAATGCTTATAAATAAACAGATGTAGAAAAATTTGGATCAGAACTTAGCAAAAAAAAAAAAAAAAAAGAAAGTCACAGCTTTCAAGACTTTTAAGCTACTCCATTCTTTCGTTTTGAATAAGGAGACATAAGGGCCTTACGTTGTCCTGCTTTTAAAACCTGTAAATCCAGCTGCCTGAAGCTAGTTAATCCTCATTTAATTTTACTTTCTATTGGTTTTTAAAATGCTTTTCCATCTTCAGTTTCCCATTAGGTCAATAGCTTAATGACAACTTCTCCAAGAAGAAGGAAACTGATTTCTGAAGCCAGGTGCTGTGGAGTGAGCAGGGCCAGGCAGTGAGGTGGCAGCAGTGCAGGGATGTGGGGAAACACCACGGCTGTGCCAGTCTCACTCCTGTCTTCTGCTGACAGCAGGCAGCATTGTTTTCCACCTCTGCCCACCTCCTGTTCTCCCATGACTTCACATCTGGCTGTTGTATTCCCAACAGATCAGAAACTGATTTAACCAACATGTCAGCAACAAACCCATGCAAAAATTTCCAGGAGAAAAGTTTCTGCTGTTAAGCAAAATGAACAGGCTTCCTGGGAGAGCACCCAGGTGAGAGAGGGACTACAGGACCAAGGGAAAGGAAACAGGGCAACAGGTCTGTCCTCTTCCCTAGCAGCAGATCAAGGACACTGGGACCTTAGTCTCTGGCAAGCAAATAGAAGGAAAGCAAATGGAAAGTAAGTAAAATCTAAAAGTCTGTGATCACACTCTCCTTCCTAGAACATAGGCTTATCAATTGCTTTCAAAAAGTAGGATAATAAACATGTCATAACTTCAATCTTTGCACCAAACCTGGTCTCAATTAAAAGATAAATATGAGCTTCATTTGAACAGATAATTTCCTAACAAGAAGTCTGTCTGGAATTTGGTACTTAGTCAAAGGAAATACAGAAAAGCAGACAAAATGTCAGCTACATACTAATCCCACATAACTCCCCCAGTTGAGGCTGTGTATAATGGGAAGTAGAGTTGCCTGAAGACTTTTGCAAAGGGCAAACTTAAGCATCATTCATCATGAATCCATCCATCAGGGCATATTCAGCTCTGGAATAATGGCCTCAGAAGAACTTTTTCTACATAAATGGTTTAGGATGTGGCCTACTGTTCATTGTAAGGAAATGTTGTGATTCTGTTTGCATTACACTCCACCAAAATACTTGATCAGTGACTGGAATAAATGAGGGATGCCAACTGCTATCCCTTATTTAGATGTAACGTTAAACTGCCTGTAGACACTCCAAACAGCCCCCTTACTCAATAGTCAGATGAACTGAGATTTCCAGATTTAGAAACACATTTTCCTACCTCAAATTTCTTCTTCACAAAAGCACCTTCTTTAGTCACTGCTAAGCACTATGTTTTGTTCATCACTCACACAAGAAATATGTATCACACACGCATGTCCCTGATGAAAATAAGATGCTGTCTCTGAGTCACTGAATCTCAGGTGCCAAGATATTCTAAACAAGCATGGAATGTCATATCCTGCACTGAGAGAGGATGCAGCAGATCTCTCTGTAAGAATCATTGGACATGACATTCTACTTTACTGATGGCTTTTTCTAAATTACCTGAAAGTTTATCGTGTTCTAAGGCTGCATTTTAGTTTGGATTAAAACAGTCTAAAGTGCAAAAATTCAATATTCAAGAGCAGAATACTGGACACTGGGTATTTTTCAAAAACCTCACACTGCCATCACAACTAGCAGTACCTAGCTTCTAAACTTCTCAAACTGATTTTTTTTTAAAGCTCCCCAATTAAAAATAAATCTGAATGCAAAGACTGAATGCAAAATGTCTTTTTAGATACAAAATAATACACATTCATCCGTAAGAAAAGCCAGTCTACAGTGAAGCAAAGCTAATAAATAAGAATGTAACTGTCCCGAGTGCAACAAAGGAGCCAGTCCTCTGGGTCAGCATCAAAACGAGCACTCTTTTGATGTGTCCAATTCTAAGACCTCAGGCTCGCACTCTGAGCTCATTGAAGGGGTTTTACTTCAAAAATATACACGGCTCCAAAAGTTCACTCGCTGGATCTATTAAAAAGGCCTCCAGTTTTTTTAATACCTCAAGAGAGAGCACGGGAGAAGATACTACACATGTTTCTCAGGAGGCCAAATAACACACTTCTACTGGCAAACTTTAGAAAATAAGGGAACTTGGCAAAAGTTTAAAGGCCACCATTAAACCAAAATAAAGCATTCCACAAAGCACTGACTTAGCACACGCTAACCCATACAACTTAGCAAAATCCAACCCATCCGGCTTTAAGTTACCCAAATATAAATAAAGGAGACTGGGAGAAGAAGTAAAGAAAGAGAGAAAAAGAGAGGATTATAGCTACAACCCCAGATGCAACAGAGATCCACCTACAAAGAGTCCAGGAAAGGGCAGGGTGGTGACCATGTAATGGCCACATTGTGTTGGTTTTATCAGCTCTGGACCCCTGTTGCCACCCCTCAGGTGGGACTCCTGGTGTGACAGCCAGTCTGGGGCTGCGTTTGGGGCTCCAGGTCGTGTCCTGAGGGGGAGCGCTTCCAGTGCGCCACTGACGGACAGCTGCTCTGGGGCTGGCCAAGGAGGCTCCAAGGGGCTGGCATATGGAACAGGGCACTACTCCACCTTTGTGAAATTTGACCTGTCCCTTCCCCCAGCCCCCACAGCTGAGTTGAACCGATCCAATAATTAATTCAATAATCCAATGTCTCACACCAATCTACTCTGCAGAAACTCTCTGGGATAACTAGGGATTAGCAACACCAATCAAAGTAATTTATATTATTTTACTACTGCTGCATAAAATTGTATTTATCACAACTTCTGGCACTTCTGTCTTTTTCATATGAAGTTGTTAAAACTAAATAACACATCCTGTTTGAAACTCTACCCATTTATTCTCATTCTAAACAAAGGTATCGAAAAAAGGAGCCATAATGAAACACATCACACAAATTCCCTAGATCACAGTACACTTGGTATCTGTAAGTAAAATTAACTACAAAAATTAGTTATATGATTTGTTTAAAGTTAATATTACAATTACATTAAAATTGGAGAAAAAACTCAATGTTAATCTTACTAAAATGTACAATTATGATTCTGGTACATTCTTTCAAAAAGGAGATTCTCCTTCAAAGGAAATATGATTTCTAAGTGTTCACTCAAAGTATTTTCATTAATTTCTCATTAATTCCAAAATAAAGAGTGAGGCAGCTCACAAATTAAGAATGCACAACCTCTTTTGTTCTCTAAATTAATATAATTATACTTCATGAGGTATTTCTTGTACATGGAACATAAAAGTTTTTAGGACATAACCACTGTAGACTTCTTAAGAAGAAATTCTGTCAAACTGCCATAAGTTCCTTATACAATAAGATAATAAGACAAGTGGGTAAAAGAAATAGAGTTTACATTGCATACATTAGTTTAAAGGGTTTAATACATGCCATTCACATAAACAAACCACAGAAATAGTTTAGATGAAATTTCTGCAAACTAAGTGTTTAACTTCTAGGGGAAAAGATAGGCAAAGGCTCGTTATTGAACTGAAAGGTTGGATCAAACAGAATTGGGCAGATATCTGCCTTAAGTTGTCAAATATTTTAAGACAAGGTTGGTAGAAGAAAAATAAGCTTATCAGTTTGGAATGTCTGCAAATATTCTAATGTTTGGGATTATAAACAAGCCTGAAGCTATAAATCCTTGAGAAGTGTGAATAATTAACTGTACAACAATAAGACAGGGAAGAAGACAGAGCCACCAATTCTTTTGAAGCCAATTAAAGTTTCAGTGGAAGACGGAAAAAAAAAGGCAAAAAAACTCAAAAAACTCAGTCACCACTGCCATATCACAGAAAAAAACCCACAACACATTCCACACTAAACAGGAGCACCATTTTTCAGGCTTGGAATGTCATTCTTCCACGGCACAGCCACCATATCCACTCATGATAACACTACATTTCAGGGAACAGAAGAGCTTGAAGCAAAAGCCCAACAGCAATCAGAAACATGTCCTTGGAGACTGAATGGCAGGAATGTGTTAGACTGAAAAATGAGTATGAGTAGCTCAAGCAGGCCATTATGGTGCAGATCTTCATACTCACTTTGTGTTGCTGAAATAATGTGTGGTCAATCAGCATAATGAGGTTTCTTGACCCTTTTTTTTCTGACTAGTTTGTGCCCATACTGCCACAAACTGTGGCATATACTGCTACATCACTCACTGACAAAAGCCTGTTCCCTACCCATTTATTCCTCTTTCACCTTTTTCATTTCACTCTTACAAACTGACTGTATCCTGGCTGTATCTGTTCTTTGGGATTCAGCAAGCCTGACTCCCATTGGCCAGTCAGAGTGTACCAAGAGGTTAGAACAGCAGACTGAGGGAGTCCACACCAGTTGCTGCCTGTCATTTTTTCCCTTCCTAATCTCTAAGCAGTAAATGAAACAACCAATTAAAGAAATGCAATACCTGTGATGATGGCATGGGGCTTTAGGGTATATAACAACTTTTTCAGAACAATCCAAAACTAAATGTCATGTATTTAGTTTCTCAAAAATCTAACACACCTAACTCCTAATTCAGATTGTCTACTTTGTTATGTATTTCAAAGTGAAAATATTTAGTCCTTGGAGTTATAGTTAGACAACATAATTCAAGTTGAAAAATGCACTTCAGCCATACAGACTTCCATAGAAGCTAATCCCAATCACTTTGAAGTATTACATCTTCCCTGAATAACACAAACATAACATGTCCATGATAACTAGTAAACCGAACACTCTCAGGATTATTTTTCTGGCTCCATGGCATCTCCTCTGTGCTAATCCATGGAGCATGACCAGGAAATGTTCGGCAGAGCGCGAGGCTGTGTGGGCCAAGAACGTGCCAGGGAGTATGCGGTCAATTTAGCAACTGGATGCCCCCAAGATTCACGTTCCAGCGCCTGGGAATGGCTGGGATCCCACAGCACTGCAAATAGCCGTGCGTCAGGACATGTGCCAAGCAAACACAGCAAACAGGGTGTGCACACACAGCTGCTTTGCAGGCTTCATACACGCCATTATGTGAAGAAGGTTGTATGAAAATCTGTAAGATGTAGATGTATGGCACATAAATAAATATAGTATTTGTTGTTTTTTTTTTTCTGCCATAAAGCAAATGAGAACTGTCCTGCAGACATTTTTTGTCTGGATGAAAATTAATTCTGTTCCTAATAAATTCTTTATTTGAACTAATTGCATCCATTTGTCTCCCCTCCTTGGAATGCCCATTCTTAACTATTTTCAATTTAGCATCAAAAACTGAATTTTAACAATAATTTTACCAAATTAAACACAGTGAAAAACTTCTAAATATATAGACATTAAAAAACCTTTATGCAGCTATTACTGTCCCATAAGATCCAATGCTCCCATAGCCACTCCTGTTGAAAGCTTGCACTTCAAAGTGCACAGTAATGAAAGATGTAGGTTCTCTGTTAACACATCCCGACGGGGCAAGGCAACATTAGGGCATATGAATTTATTGCAAGTTTACAAAATAATACAAAATAAGTGAGTGAACACTTACAAAATAAAAACTGAAGGCCGTAATGAATATTTGGAATATGACAATCACACAAGGTACACACCAAACAATACAACTTTCAAACACATTGACCATAAACATCAAGCAACTTACAAGAAAAGTCAATTAAAGAAGCTTCATGTCACTCTGTCTGAAATAGAGAAATCCCTTTGAGAGAAGGGATTGTTTTTCCTTAGATCAAATCATGCACTGAAATTAAAGCTGTAACTTTTTTATATAAAATGCCTTAAGTTTTCCTATATTCTTTTGTTTTCTAATTATTGCAAAACAATATACAGGGAGGAAAGATAAGGATTTTCATTTAATCACTTTTATAAAAGGTTAGACTTCATGTGTTTTTATACTCTTAATTCAGATTCTTTTTTGCATATGTTTGACTTTCAAAGATTCTGTTGCTCCACCAAACTCAGAAAAATCATGAATTTTTCTAAATCAAATGGATTTAAAGTGGGGCTATCAAGACAACATTGTGTGCCCTTGCTATGCACCTCAAAAGGCTGCCTTTGCATCGCATCATGGATACTCAACACCCAAACTGGTCACACCAAGTCATCACCCCACTGCCAAGTAATGAGCACTCCTTAGTCAGCAGCTACTACAAAAGGTCTTGTCCTAAGCAGAGCAAATGGCAAAAGTCCTTATGAGGAACTACTGGAGCAGCAGGAGGAAAGACACCAGGGCTTCTCTGCTTGCCGCACTCCAGACACATCCTTCCCATCTCTGTCTGCAGACTGGGCACCCTGCCACTTAGAAGATATCCCTGAGATCCCTCCATTCCTCAAGAGAGTATATAAAAAAGGGCTTTCATTTTTTCAATTTTAATCCGTGTCAGAAAAAAATAAATCATCATGACACAAACCCACTATATTAAGATCTTTAATAAAAAAAGGAAAAACAAAATACAACTTGTTAAGCTACTTCTTGTCCCATAGTCATTTCTCCCTCTCTATACACATAATTAGCCAATTGTAACATGGATATAGAAACACTGTAAAAACATTTATCTTGAGAGACAGTGTATGAATGCAAAGCTACCGGCAGGGCATTCACAAAAAACTCTCTCTACATGTCACACTCACATCTGACAGAAATGCTGCAGTAACAGAGTTTTCAAATCTAGTACCACAACTACAATTAGTCTTACCATTTTAAAGGCTATACAAGTTTTTTATTATACACAGTCTTCTATGAATTAATTCTAGTGCACTTAAATCCAATTGCTAAAGCTTTTGGAACATGAAATAAAGTATTTCATAAGATCAAAGACAGCCGAAAGCATGTTACACTTACACTTGTTATATTTGCTCTGGGGACTATTTACCAACATACTGCTTTGAGGTATCATAGGTTAAAAATCACATTGCACATTCATGCTAAGAAATATGACATGAGAAGGAGAGTAAGTGAAACAAAAATAATTTTTAAAAACCCCTAGGATTTCCAAGGGTCTCCAAAACCAGTATCTGTCAGTACAGAATAAAGCCAAGGCATGAGATTTACCATTGGCAAACTAGAACAATGCATTTAAACTCAAGTTTAGATCATGTGCATTCGTATTAGCCTATCATATTAAAAGCATCTAATTCATATTTTAAATTGAAAATATTTATGTATCTGTTAGCTTTGGACAAGAAAAAGGCAACGTGCATGAAATCAGCTTAGTCATGTATTACACTGATGTTTCAAACATGACGTTGATGCATTAATTACTTTTCTTATTGATCTTCATTTAAAAGCAAAATAGTAAAGCATTTACCAATGAAATCAAAACCTAATTTTTATTGGATGTGAAGGTAAGTATTTCATTGCTGTTTCAAGGGCTGAGCAGTACTTCAGCATTGACTAAGGACATGAATGAACTTAAATTCAGACATACTTCCTCAGCTAAGCAAAATCACCACAGCAGCAAAATGGAAATATCTGAAAGGACATGGCTGCCTTAAGTATCTTAAAAACTGACAGGTTCTCAAATGCCCAATCCTTGCTCAAAAGAAGGCACTTTTAAAAGGTCCAGTGGAAACTATTTAGAGCTAAACCTTTTCTTCTACATGTGATCGAAAAGCATATGGTAATATAACATTCATTAATTGGACCAATTAAAAGTAGGCGGTGGCAAAAATAACAAACTACTTCGAAATTATTGATTTCTCATTGTTATAACTTTGTGATACTGAGAGATATACACAGTTTGAAAAAGATGTTTATGTGAAAAACAATGCACTCTATTTACTGTATTCATCTGTAAGGTTAATTATGAAATGCTGATTGGCAACAAGAAGTGACAAAATGGAAGAATATCAATTCCTTCAGCTGTGTGATACATACTGAATCTGGGGGGAAAAAAAGTGTAAAATAGCTAATCTCATTTTCCTTAAAAAAAAAAAAAAGGAAGGGAGCAATTTAATACATAAATATTACATTTGTAGATCTATTAGATTTAATAGGTTAAATTAATATTTAAGTTAAAGAATGGCCATCATTTGTCTCTTCAGATGTTTTAATGAGATAGAAATTGTCATAACTGGATCACTTTACCACTGCTAAATTCAAAAGAACAAAATAAAACCTACCTTTTTTTCTAACCATTGAAGATTATTTACTACCCAGCAGAAATAATCTATACCATAAACATCAAACTGCTATGTTTCTCAACACAGAACAAAAGATGTGCAAATGCCAGCAGGACTACACTGCTTATGTCTACTTTATTCTTATTCTTTTTTTATTCAAGGTCATCCCAGCAGGAAATGAAAAACAGCCATCAGCATAGTAAAAACATTCAAACAGAGCAGAGCATGAAAATTGCACAAAAGAGGTTATATAATCAAGTCAGTGGAGTAACTGGATGATGTCAATGGCACTTTAATGCTGCTTTAACTACTGCCCTGTAAAAAAATGTGTCACTTTGTTGAACAAACAGAGTCACCACTTTAAAAGAACACAAGCAAACCCCACTTGCAGCTATAGTACTAGTATAGTAATCCTCACTGCTAGCAACGAAACATGTTAGAATACCAGAGTAACCAAGTTTTTTTTTTTTTTTGTCTGGTTTTAACATGTAGCCCTAATGCTTCCTTTAAAAACAAAATTATATCATTCTCCATTTTCTTGGCAACTCATTTTCTGGATTAATTTTCCCCCAGTCTAATTACTAGATACAATACATGATTTTCTCTAATTTACATTGAGATTGCTTTTATTATCTGTACATCAGCATGCAGGACATAAAGCCACTGCATTTTTAGATGAGAAACTAAAACATTATTCTTACATTGTAAGTGGGTGTCATAGTCAATAATATTTAATATACTGTAATTTCAGTAACAAAAGTAAATGGGAAAAAATATTGAAATCATAGAAGAGGATGCAGAACACTTGGTAGTACTCATCTTGATCACAAAACCATGAAAATGGTTACAATGAGAAAACTAAGAAAATACAAAGTCTGGACAATCTATCAATTTTCTAATTAAAATAATACCTGATTTGCAAAAATATGTAAGATTTGTTGCAAGGGACTCTGAGTTCACAAGACTTAAAAACTGTATTTTATCAAGTACAGCTTTAGTGAATGGAGAGCTTATGATACATCCTCCTCCAAGACATAATTATTTGTTTTAACGAATGTTTATTTTCCCATTAGAGTTGAAACGAAAACATTTAAATGTGAACTCAATGAAACGCAATACAGTATTGTCTTACTAAGTCAGTAGATCCCTCTGCTGTTGCCAATTTTTCCAGCCAAGTATGCAGTGCCATTAACAGGACTCAAGTGGGATTTGCTGGTTTCGAGTTTTAGGCCTGTAGGCTTACTTGTCAAGAATTATACACGGAAATTTTACCCTGGCATGATCATGGCTCTTTGTCTCATTCAGCTTCAGAGTTCTCCAAAATCAAAGAAAATACATAATCCTCCAAAATCCTTACAGAAACACTGTATTTCAAAATTAGAAAATGTATTTTAAATTTTTTTCTAATTCACATGCTATCTTAACAAAAACCCCACCAAACAACAAAACAAAACCTAAAACACACAACCAAACCCCCTTCCTTTTAATATTAATAGAATTCAAAGAAATGCTGTTTCTGCAGTCTGAGAAATAACAAGAAAAGGCAAAATCTGTCTATTCCTCTCAGGGGGATCTGTTGCTAAAACCAAACAATTAAAAGGTTGTTGACAGCACAAACATATGTTTCATTACCAATTATTTTTCACAGAAGTATCCTTGGGAAAGGGCTGTCTTCTTATTCGGTGTTTGTGCTATGCCCAATAAAATAGAGCACAACAGCTGAGCCTGAGTGCTGTCCTAACATAAATACATGATGGTCAATGTCTTGGATCAAGCAAAGCGTGAACTAATGGTTGCCACAGTCTGTGCTGTAAAGGTATAAAATATAAAATATTTCTAGAGGATTAGTGACAGTTGGAGGTCCAACCTTTTCTTGGTTTCCTTCTTAATATGTATTTTTTCAACTGCACTTTTAAGCAAAAAAATTCGTTTCTCCGCCATAGTTGTCTAAAGAAGACATCAAAAAGGGAAGCTGACTAGTTTATGGCATACCATGAACTACTGAAACAAATGCACTAACACTTTTGTTTGGTTTTGAAGTTAACAGGCCTGTGAATTACTACTGTGAAAAATCCCACAGAAATTCTGCTTTTATGCTACAGTCAAAAATTAGTCTTTTTTTTCCTCCCATCCATCACTTTGTAAAATAAATAATGTTTCTGCACTTCTTTGTCTCAGAGGGATGCTTAAGTCTAAACTCCATATCCATGAAATACTGATATTCTCAGAGGAATGAACTGAAAGCCAGAAAGAAACTTCATCATCCCTGACCTCTCACACATGACAAGTCACACAACAATAGAGAAATTCCTGTCCTAAAGCAATTATTGCTGTCAGAGCTCGACTATCCCTTTGAGAAAAATATAAAACTGTGATTCAAAAAGACCATTAATCAAGCAAAACTTAATGGCTCGCTAGTCATTCTAGTAGTTAACTATATTCACTGTTAAAAATGGGATAGTCTCACACTGCTTCCAGTTTGAGCACGTTTGTCTTCAGTTTCTGCTCACTAAACAGCTTTAAGTGAGGAATAGCACTGACCACTGAAGTTCAGACATACTTTTTTTTCTTTTTGCAGCAGCAGCTCTTAAAAGATGTAAAAATAAATAAGACAATCATAAAACTTCAAGCATAGGTGGGCAGGAAAGCACACTCACAACTCTGTTATTATTCTTATTTTGTTCTACAGCAATTAGCCCTTTCTCTCTTTACTGACAGGGATGTGGATGCAGGGGCAATGCAAGGAAATAAGTGTGCACATTCACACTGGAAAATACCCACTGATACAGAAGAATCACCTGTGCTTTACCAGAGTGCCTTAAGCTTCCTTCTAGCTCTGACACATCAGCATCTCTCTCACAGGAGTGCCCAGCTGGGTACCCTCTATGCTGAGTGAGTGTCAGTGGAGAGCTTAGGGCAATCAGCTCTCAGCAACAGATCCTACGGCTGAAAACAGAGATGAGAGCGAGGGCTGGGACAGAAGTAACAAACTGGGCAGTAAACTGATACCTGCGTATATAAATCTGGTTTCCCTGTCAGTGCAGTTTTAGGGGCTTCTCTTTCCTCAGGGCAGGCAGCCTCATTGATGCAGTGTATGTGAGCTTGTGTTATATTTATTATACCAATAAACAACACCCAGTATCTACAATGTCAATGACCTTACTAGAGAATGCCTGTTTTGTCTCCTTCAATTCAAAAAGAAGTCTTGCAACACAGGATCAACGCCAAGCCAAAGCATGTGGAAAATTGGAGGAATTACTGCATCTAAAAATAACATCTAAATTTAACTCAAAAGCCTTTATTCACTGTAAATCTATGCATCATTCTTCCCCCTACGCTAGGCAGATTTTGTCGGAATGTATTTCCAACCATTATGCAATTCTCAGTTATTTCCAATACAGTGATAGTCATATTAGATTCAAACAGACTTAGAGGTGGTGCTAGAATTTATCTGGATATGTGTTCTTGTAGAATGGTAAGGACATTTTATGGTTAATATGGAAAGCACTATTGGCTTGCCTAGAGTAACAACAAAAATTCAGGTAGTCTATCACTTGGCTGCAGAATGACTTTCTGGTCTCAGACAAAGCGACAGCTCTTCCGTTCACTTCATGGGAAGATCCCAGGTCATCCCCTGAAAAAGCCACAGCTCTCGGAATCATATTTTCTGCTTCCTGAGGTTAATGACAGGCTGCAAGAGGAGAGAAGTTAACTAGTTTCTTACTCTGCCTCTAGCTCCTCCTGCTCCTGGAACTCAGAAGAACAGGGAGTGACAGGGCTATGACAGGAGTCCTCTGATATTTATCTCCTCATTCTTCAGGAGTGCAGACAGCCTCAGGGCAGGCCACTGGGCGTTCCTGTCTCTTGGGAGAAGTTGTTTTGCCCCTATGAAGAGCAATAGAAGTGGCTACTAGAAAACATTCCACCCTAAAACACCCAACTGAATGACATTCAGGGAACCTCTGGGGACAGAGATTATTCCTTCTCTTATGATATAAATATCAAAATTATAAACAAAAAGTAATTTGGAGCTACTACTCATTAGGGAACAAGTTACCTTACAGAATGCACAAGTGACCTTACAGAATGCGTTGAGAGTAATAAAAGATTAAAAATAAACATGCTTTATACATTTTTATTATATTCTGTAACTTGAGTCCATTAACATCCACCTCCTTTTACTTCACATTGCAAAAGTAGAACTGAACTAAGGAATATGCCTACAACTTTCTTCCCCTGCATGTTTCTTTTCTTCATTCTTTACCTATATTAAATTGATTGACCAGCTTAAAAAAAAGGCTTGTAAAACTGGATTGCTACAAATTTTGGATGTGTCTGAAATTTCCAAACAAGTGTTACTAGTCTTGTGTTTGTTAGTTATTTTAAATTCCACTGGCCTCAAGAGAACCCATATATTTAGCTCTAAATCAGGCAGCCTCTTCCTAGCAGTTCTAATATTGGCAACATTACCTCAACAATCAATTAGAAAGCACACATTTTACATATTACTTATCTCTGTAATTATTTCATCATCACTTGTAGACAGAAAAATGTTTTCACACACTTGCATATTGTTCTTAAGGCAAAAAAGTTCACTTCTGAAGACAAGCAAAGACAGTTCTGTACTACTTCATTCTTCACAGTTTAATGCCATTTTTAAGGTTATAATTCAATCTGATTTTTCCACTTTGATCACATTTCAACTTGCTTTCACCACCCCATACAAACTAGCTATGACTCAGGCCATATATGTACCATTTGGGCCACGTGGAGAGCAAGTTCACATGCTGCTCAGTAACACATCATAGCTAATGAAGACTCTCAAGGGGTCTTTCCTAGTGCTCAAACAGAAAGAACGACACTTTCAACCAGGTGTGTAGGTAAAATAAGGGGAAAAGTTCAAATACTTGATTACTCTTGCCAAAGTAGAATGAAAATAGTAGAATTATCTCTAAAATAATTAAATTAAGTACAAACCTGCCTTTCAGGACTATCAGATGGTCTAAAGTATCCACATAATAAATACCTGGCAAGACAGCTCAACAGACGGGCCATTCGTTAAAAATTAATTTGTGAAAACTAAAATTGCAAACATTTTTCAAGCTGGCTCAGGTGGGTGGGTGGAGCAGCAGGCCCAGGGAAGCGTGGAGCAGGGGCTGGTGGTGCCTGCATCCCTGGCTAGGAATGAAAATAGAGGGGGGCTTCTTCTGCAAGGAGGTCTCAGCAGGAGCATTTACAGCTCTCTGTGTGCTCAAACCTGCCCCTTCAAGCTGTATCACAGACTCAGCTTATTTTTATGGTTTCCTCTGAGGGCAGGTCTGGTTTGGCTCCAGGGACAGGTTAGCAGGTCCCTCTCCTGCCGCCTGCCAGGCCACCCTCTGTCACTGGGACAAACACAAGTGGCCACAGACATCACCGGCCATGAAATCAGGGAAATGATTCAGAGTGAAACCAAATGTTTTCCCCTTGGTTTTTTTTTTCAGCGAATTCTGAGAACTGATGGAGAAGACCAAGGGCAGGAATGAGCAACCAGTGTTGGCACCCAGCAGCCAAAAGAAAGCCAAGTACCTCTCACAGGGTGTTTCTGAGTTGTTTTTCTTTAACTGCAAAGGGGAACAAACTCTGTTTTGTAACTTAAAAAAGAAAATTGAAACAAAACTAGTAGGTATATACTCACATTAATATACTAAGTAGATCGGTCTAAATAAATAAAAAGGTTTGAGTACTATTTGCAGCCAATTTTTTTTTTTTTTTAAATCTTGGTTTCAATAAGCAGATATATCAACTAATTACTTTTCAGCTTTGAATAAAATATTCTTAGAATGTTTCTGCTACTCAAAAATACATATCTACATGTCTTGGAAATGTATAAATTAGTAGCACTTCACTTGACTAAGACCGCTGCCATATATGCCATATATATGGCTTAAAATCCAGTGAAAAAATTCTTTCCCACAAATATTAATCACCAAATTTTAAGTTCAACTGAAAAAGACTCCTCTGGACCTACAGCCAAAGTATCATTGCTGTAAGACTGGTCAGAAGTACAAATACACTTTCTGATCCAAAGACATAAAAATGCCAATTTATGACTGGGATTTCCACAAATACTTTAAGAAGAATTTAAGAGGCTGAAGAGTGCAAGCCATAACCCCAGCACTTAGCCCCTTAAGTGCAAAAATTTCTACTGGCAAAGTTTCCTCAAATATCAGATGTTGTGCTACTACAGTAGTGCTATGGCTGAAATCACTCCTGAGAGATTATACACTTGCTGTGGGCTCTGGAGGGACAAGTCCTTTCCGTGTCCAAACCATATGGCTAAAGGTGAAGCTGAGCTCAATTGACATTTTATTTCCCACACATTGAAGCTTTATCACCATGCAGCTAAAAGCAACAGATTTACTGCACGAAAGAAGCACCAAGCAAAAAACCCCCAAACAAACAAAAAACACCAACCACCACAATTTTTAAATCCACAGAGGCATTCAACAAGTTCTTCAAATCCTGATGATATCAAAAATTTCTTATATATGGGTCCAGATCTTAAAACTAATGTATTTTATGGGCATCTACCATCATGTCCAATTATCTGCCAAGTTCAAAGTTAAAAAATAAAATATATTACTTCCACTCTAATCATCAGTTTCTTTTAAAAGCAATTTTTTGTAACACAGTCCAGAAGAATGACTCCTGAAAAAAATGAAATATCGTTTCAGAGAAACAAGGATAATTTCAAAGTGCAGTCAGCCTGCAAAAGCCAGTAAGTAATTAAAAGACATTAAAAAACAAACAACAAACAGGATACAAATTCTGTCATAGATAATGTCTGACATGCAATACAGGTACTTTCTGTATGCCAACGCTATTACAAAACAAGTCCTTGTGGATATGCACAGGAGATTAAAAAAAAAAGTAAATGAAAGGTAATGAAAAATTCTTACCTAAAGAACCTGGGTTGCACAGATATTACTGTGTCCTATGTATTGTGGAAATTCAAAATTTTAACAATATTGAAATGACAATACTAGTTTGAATTCAACTTGATATTGTTGAATGGTGATTGCTAAACCACAACTAGTTCTTATTTCTTTCTCTGATGAATAAGGGATTATAAACATATGCCATGAAGTTATAAAATTGGCCTATATAATACAGCTGAGCGTGGCCCACCTCTTATATCTGTTCTCTAAGTGTTGTTCACACTGCAAAGTTCATCAAAACTGGAAAATTTCCCCTGTACCATCTGAGGTGTTTTGGCAATCCCACAACTTTTTCCAAAACATAGTTCTATCTTACACCTATTGATGGATATATATCTTATATACAGATATGACCAGTATAAAGATTGACATAGAATGTTGTGGTTTTGGTTTGTTTGTTGTTGCTTTTTTAATAAACCTTGCTTATGTCACTTAATTACTTTGCCAAACTGTTCACTTGGAAATCTCTAATGAATACTGTGTTTCAGACTGTTTTTACAGATTTCTTCTATTTCTAAATCTTTTATTCAATTATTCACATGGAAGATGTATCCAAAATGTTTAAGTAAAACAGAGGATGCCAAAAAGAAAACATTTACTCCAGAAAGAACACAAAGTTTACACAGTATAAAACATATCAAAATGTTCTCATATCACGGTGGGAGGATTAGAGGATTTTCTTGCTTAGTTTTCAAAACTGTTCTTTACTGAATCAAAAAAGATATTTTAACATGTATAAAAATTTAAAAATTTTAAGTGATTTAGCTTATTTATAGAGCACTGAGGAAAAAAAAATAGCCTGTGTTTAAAAAATTGGTTTTAATAAAGTATAGATGCTTCTATACTAAGAAAGGTATTTACAGGCCTTTAATAATTGTCTGGTAGCAATTATTTACATTCCTGACAACTATGTCTTCAATCTGCAAATAGAACATGCTTTATCTATACATAAAAGTCTAACTAGCAAACATTTTAATTGATTCTACCCCCTACATGGATGCTATTGCATTTACTTAATCTTTTCCCAGGGCAATAAAATTAACTCAGAAAGTTAATTACTTGAATCTGGACAGAGCAAACCACCTACTCACATCAAACTGCTCTTGCAGCCTTGTCAGAGCTCTGCAGTTCTTTTTGTCTAATGGAAATCTCTCCTTTTACTGGCACTTTAAATCAAATGCCTAGGCCTTTTTTATTGGAGACTAAGTCAAAGATCTGAAATGTTTGATTCCATTTATGTCTATAAAAAAAATAACGTGAATACTTCCACTTCTCAGATTTCTTGGAGTTTATCAAAATACCATCAAACAAAAACTTTTTTCTTGAACCCAAATTAGTTATATCCCCAAAGCATGATAAAATATCTCATAAAAGGCATCCTCCTTTGATAGGTAGCTTGCCAGCAGCAGATCAGTAGCTGTGTACTTTTTTATATACATATGCCACACCATCATGCTGCTGCTCAGTTTTTTATATTATCTTAGCAGACAATGTAATGTGGCACTTATTTGTATTTATTATGAGTTTTGAATGACTCGCTAGACCGATCTATCCACCAGAACACACAATGCTCTACACATTTTTCAAAATACATTTGAAAAATTGGGAAAAAAAGATTTTTCACCACTAAAACACTACAAGACATTTACTCACACAGTTTAAAGTTTTGAATATTGGTGACTGATTTAATCTGATTATCTTTATAATCAACCATTAAATAGAAGCCGCCATAAGATATCAAACAGTAAAATTTTATATTAAAATGGCCAACCAAAGTCTCATAAAAATGAAATATTTATCTCCTGTAGAGCATAGTGGACCTTGGACAGAGGCTATAAACCTCTGAAATTAACTCTTTTGAGAAGTCTGCACTAAATTTCATGCTGCTGTGAGCACTCATGATGCTCACACTGCCTAGAGGTAAGTCAAGCATGCATGGACTCATTTATTCTATAATTTTTCTCCAACAAAGGAAACCAGAAACAACATGGCTAATAAAATGCTATTAAATCCATCAGTCTGCCTAACACATTGCAAAGACCTTCACACTCAGCAGTCATCCTCCTGCTTACCAAAAATAGTCATTAGTTAAGGTCATTAGTCAAGGTAACGCTGTGTACCAAGTAATTCCTTTTTTAGACCAGCCAGGCAATGAACAGTCTGTTGTAATAAGTGATTTAAGGGGAAAGAATGCTGGAAGAAAATGTTTCCGAAAGATCCGGGGAGTGGCAATTGGAAAGAGAATAAAAAAATCTGAAAGTCAGAACAAAAAAGGGAGCAATGTCACAGACACTAAAACTAATTTGGAGTTAAATACGTTTGCTCATTGTTTTGCTTAGCAAAACTTAAAAAACAACTCAGAAAAAAAGCAAGCAAGAACACTACATTGGACAAAACTTCACACTTTTCATTCTATGAACTTTCAGATGGTTCAAGAAGCCATGCTAGGCACTACTCAAACTCTTTAATGTCCTATCTTTCCTTATCTTTGTAAATAGAGATTAAACAAAAAGTCATGAAGCTGAGAGCCCACATAAGTCTCTCCCTCATGTGTCTTTCTCAAGAGTCTGAGAATCTTTGTTTGCAGTATACATTTTCTGTTTAAAGGAATCACTTGACTCTCATTAGCAGCATTAATAATGCCATACCAAAAAGAAATCAAATTTGGCAGCCTGATAAGCAAGGGAAGGAAAAGGAAATATTTGAGTCATTCCGTTCCAGCTCAGTCAGCTCTCATTGCACCATCTCTATGGATTGTCTTGAAACCCTGCCCACATTTGCAATAATAAAGCCTTTAAAGCTATTTTTGTTTTGGTTTGTTTGTTTTTTGGGGTTTGGGTTTTTTTCATCAAATCCAAATGGAACAAATGATAAGGGCAATTTGGCTCAGTTGTTTCCCCTCTACTGTATATATATGTATACACACAATATATATCACATATGTATATATATGTAGGCAGACACAAACATATACACACGTATTTAAAATAGTAACTTCTTTTTATACATAAACTTCTCCAAAAAGACAAGTAACTATAAATATTTAGATTGTGTGATGTAGATTTTAAATGTCACCTTTATAAATGAAACTTTTCTATAAGTGAAGAATTATCCCATGAAACTGTAAACACTCTGGGTTGCTAGAAAGAGCCTCAGCAAATGTCCAAGTCCAGGAAGAATCAGAAGCCTGGGGATTATTCATGTATACAAAGTTACGCATAAGTTCACATTTGCAAGATGAGACCTAGGCTGTACAAAATATTCAATCACAAAATAATAGATAAAGTGGGGAAAATTCTGTAAACAAACTACAGTAAACTTTGAAAGTCTCAGAAATCTGAATCCAAAAAATAATTGAAAAAATACCATTTTGAGGGATGAATCAAGATGGATGAAATTTAGTTTGTTTTTCAATTGTTCAAAATAGAATTGGAGTCTCAAAACATTAATCTAGCATTTTCATTTTCCCATTATAAACAGTAAACTATTCCTGTAAAAGGCCACTTTGTAATTTAAAAAAAAAATATTATGCAATTTTACACATAATGCACTATTTATCTTCTTCTTTTGCTATTTTCTGAATAGTCTGCTAGTTTTTCATGTAATAATAGCAATATAAGTTTCTTCTATTATATTATGTTGATCTTCATACAGTTTTCTTCTGTCTTCATGCTAAACTCTGTTCTCTTCTTTAATGGCTGTACTCCCTATTTTTCTTTTCTGCTATACTTTTGACCTGTTAATTTAAACCTAGTTTATTTACAAGCCAGTCCATAAGCACATGTGAGCAGCCTAACATTTATTTAATATCTAAATGATCAAGTTTTCTGCTGGCTAATGACATGCCCATGTCATCTCTTTATGAGCACTGACCTCACTTGGGAGGGAAGTCAGTAAGAGTTACTCAGGAAATGGAGGAGGTTGGAATATTTATTAATCATTTTTCTCTCTTTGGCATGTGTTTACCACAGTTTTAGGTGAGACACTCCTCTCCTTGTGTATCAGATCCAGACTCTTCTGATGTTGCAAGGGATAGGCATCTCCCTGTTATTTTTCCACCAGCTGCCTTTGGGAATTAGGAGAGGAGTGTATTTACTCATGTCCAAACATCCATTTCTTATTCTTTCCAGTGAGTAATCCCATGTTTCTCTCCACTACACTAAAATTTCTTATTCAGTGTCCCTCATGCCCCTAAATTCCCTAAAGTAATGATGAAAACTCATTTATGTAATTTTTTAATTATGGTGTTGTTTGCAAAAACTGAGTAACAGCACAGGCACCAAAGCTATCTGTTAACAGAATCAAGAAGTCAGAAAAAATGTTTAAAACTGTGATTTTGAACTGGGGATGTAGACAACAATACTGAACTGTATAATCTTTATGGCTTTCTAAAATGATTCAGTAGAACAAATGAAAAAATCTTCTGCTGACGACAGTCCAAACTCCCAAAGCTTTGGGAGTTAAAGACAATCTTTTGAATCAATTATAAAGCAAATACCCTACACGGTCCAGATAAGCATATGAAGAGATGTTGGTAGCAAATGGTGAAACTTCCTTGCTGGAGAAGGTCGCCAGTGGAGTTTCACAGAGAGCTACGCTGAGTTCTGCATTGTTCAATTTATTTTTAAGTGGAACGGTGATGAACAACAGAAAGAATAAAATTTTGCTCATGATAATCATCTATTTTAATGAAGTCTGACTAGGAGGAACAGCAGAAGAACCTGTCAACAGTCCATGAATAGCTATTGAAGTGCAGACCTAATGCATGTATTAATACAAAGTAACATATATGGAGAAATCCAAACTTTACAAATAAAAGGACAGGCCTGGAATTGATCATTACTACTTATACACAAGACCTTAAGCTACCCTTGATTAGGCCATGAAAAAAAAAAAAAAAAACAGTTCAAGAAAAAGAAATATCTTGTTGGGGATTATTAGAAAAGGAAAAGGAACATAACATAAAAACAGAGACCACCCTAATGCTGCTCTATAAATCCCCAGCTAGCCCACATACCAGATCTGTCCATGCAGATACTGGGGAAAGTTGTAATTCCCTCAGCTCAAAACACAGCAGAGTGGAGAAGTATCAGTCTAGATGAGAGATTAAGAACATCGACCTTTCATTGAGAAGACTTCAACTTTAAAAAAATGAATGGAGAAGCTTAGGATCAAAAATCATAAAATCATGTCCAGCACTGAGATGATAGAGAGGGATCAAGTATTCACTGTCTCTTCCAACAGAAGAAATGGGGGACATTAAGTGAAGCTACCAATGTGCAGGCTTCAAATAGAAGGAGGCCCCTTACACCATACAGTTTGTGTATTACTCCTTGTCACTGAAAGCTGTGAGTGTAAGTTAACAGCTAAAATAGTTGGAAACAAAGAAGTTGAATAATTTGTGGAGGAGTGATCCATCAGGATTGACATATAATATGGAAATACCTTTAGCTTAGGAAATCTCTATCTACAAGTTACAGCGATAAACAAAGTATGCTGCTCCATATTGTCTACTTGTTTATAAGACACACTTTCAGTCACCCTCAAAGAACAGATTTCAGGTCAAATGGATCTTTGATTTTATTCATTATGGATATCTTTCTATAAATAAACACATATTTAGCATTTTAACACTCAAATGTTAAGTATTTACTGGTCAAAAGAACATTTTAGTTAAAAAAAAAAAGATGAAAACCAGAAATTATATTTATTAACTGTAACATACAACAGTGTATTCCTCTGATGACAGTGTGTTGAATATACAGTAAGATACTTGCAAGAAAGGTTGGGTATGATTTTGCTCCATATGTTTCCCATTCTCCAACAAAGAATTTGATGAGGGCTAACATTCTGCCGTAAAATATTTTCCCACTAGTGGATCCAGTGACTTGAAGTGAAGACTCATTTGGGCCTTCTGCTGCAGCCCTCAGCAGCTTTGCCTAGTGTCTCCCAGTAAATGTCAAACACTATCAGTGCTGTGCCCTTCTGCCCCCTGCTAACGACCAAGCACATTCTGCAAGCTCGGCAAATGTCTCCTTAACACACTCATGCCTTGGTCCTGGCTCATTCCATCAGCAACACAGTCAGACTGCCTGGGAATGGCTTTAGCAGGGTTCACATCCTACACACCCTGCACAGCTGCTTTTGCTGGGGAGGATTGGTATCTTTTGCGGTATCCCCTTGATTTGCTGGGACTCAGAGGATGGGGCTTACTAGAGGGAAAATACTCTCCTTTTAGCAACTTACATACTTTAGAAGCTATTTTTTTTTGTTATTGTTTATGACTCCTTAGTCTGCTTTTTGCAAGTAGTTTTTTTCTCTTGAAAATTCTAGGAAAACATTCTCTTCTGGAAATACTTTAAGCTTCTGTTTAGACAAATAAATGTTAACATCTATACTGATGTTTAAACTCCTTTTATTGTCAATAGAACACTAGTCAAGGTACACGTGCTGGAGAAGGCACAAATAAATTAATTAGCTGCCCAAACCAGTATCAGCTTAATTCAGTTGTTCAAGCAGTATCTCAGGCTATCTGAACCATCTCTTAAGAGCAAGCAGATATGGCACAGGCCCAACGGGCACCTGAGTCCTCTTGGGGAAAGTAGCCAAAATTATTACCCCAAATGAAGGTGTCCCCTTTTGAGCAAGCTGAATCTGCTCCAGGCACTATGAACTGTACTGGATAAGCTGTTACTCATCAGAAGGGAAGTTCAGAAACCAAATATGGTGGTAGACTCTTACGGATAGAGGTATTTTGTAGGTGCTTTAATCTCAAATTGAATTCTGCATTGGTTCATAAAATTTCTATGAAGGAAGATCTCAGATAATTTCAATAAAAATTATCTTGTGCTTTCCCCCCTGTTCTGTGTCATTCAAGCAAATGATCACTAGTAAATGGCACCTATTTGCAATTTGTTGCCCAGCCAAGAGTCTGTCAAGATGTGTCAGTATTCAGTTACTTTCAAACCCTTCAAATAAACCTTCAGTATCTGTTCTTTTTTTAACACTAAGCTTGTACAAATCTCTGACTTGAATAAAATCTTATACCACTGTCGTATCTCTTGACTAACTCCTATTTGCAAATTGGAGTTCAGCAGTGAAGTGATCAAGCTTATTCACAGTCCAGATTTGAGACTGCAATCCTTTGTCCTTCACAGTGCTGACGTGTGTTTATTTACTGTCTTAATTTTTCTAAAAGTGTTTCAAAGATCTGATCAAAAGCAAGGATCTTGTATTTTTAGATGAAAATGGGATGTTGTTTGCTGACTGATAACGCATAATTTCAAACAGCAGATCTGCAAACAGCATGCAGTAAGATTTCTACTGTGATAGCGCAGAGACTCCTGAACAGACAGACTCCATACATATCACCCATTTCATTTCCCTAAATGTCTCTGTTAAGAGGCATAATGTTATCACAAATCAACACTGAAATGCAAAATGTCATTCCCTTTCCATTACCCCTACCTCTTTAGTAATTCATGTATTCTTCAAACAGATGTGTGATTTGTGTAATTCAGTGTTGGGGTTTTTTAACTGTATTAAGATAAATGCTCTTGAGAAGCACCAATAATGCTTTTCACTGGCATTATGAATGTACATTAGACTCCACAAAAAATTCTCATGAAGATAAGAAAGAAATGTAAGTATTTCTTACTCAGATACCTAGAAAGTCACCAGAGAACTAAGAAACTAACTCTTTCCCCTATTCCTCTGACATTTACACTACAAACCAGAAAGGAAAATACATAGATAAATAAATAAATAAAAAGGTATACACCCTAAACTATCCAATGTTTAGAATATGTTGGAATCACATAACAAAAGCAGTAACAAACCCCACAGACTGTTGCCTTCAATTTCATTTCACTGACCACCTTCAAAAGCTACTCACCGGGAATGACTGCAACTTAAAAAGTTCTATTAAGGTTTGATCACTTAAGATTATACTCATGTATTGAAAATGTGGTTTGTTCATAACAAACATGCATGACAGCCAAAGTAATAATTACCCATAAATAATATTTTCTCCTCAATAATTTGCATGTCATTCTTAGTGTAAATCAGGTCCACTTTCTTTCATGACAACTATTTTTGTCAATTTTTACCTTTTCTGCTAATATCAGAACATTAGGTTCTTTCCTTGTTCAGTCTGTTAGACCCAAATGCAGTGAATACAATTCTGCCTGTACAGCTAGAAAAACATAAGAGAGCATAAAGGTCCTGCCAAGAAAAACTGCAAACAAATCTCAGTATTGGTCTGAGTATGTGTAACTACTCCTGTAGATGGGCTTGGATTTGGGTCATGTTCAGGCAAGATATGAATAGTAACATACTGCATCAATATTCAAAGGGCTCCTGTCAGAATTACCAACACTATATACTAGAAAATGCTGTAGAACACAGAAATTGCCTATATAAGATAGGATACTATTATGGGAAGAAGGGACAGCAATAGCACCATAGCCAGGATTTTACATTCCTCATCTGTTTAAAGGGTCTAATATAAATATGTTTCATCAATTTCTCCAAATACATGAGCACTGTATATTTAGTCAGAGATGAAAGGAAATTTCCATAATCGTACTTCTGGCATGAAGTGTTTTTTCAAACTGCTTTGGACGTGGGTCTCTGCTTGTAAGGAAAGTCAGCACAGAACCTTCTGGCTGGGATGCTGGCCATAGTCCTACAGAGTCCAGGTAACAATCTCGTCTTGGGTGAAACCACAGGGTCATGTAAAGCTCCATGCATTTTTTCAAAGCTGGCAGAACCCACCCTGAGGAAGCAATCTAAACCATGGATCCCAGCTTCCAGCAGGGAAGGGGGAAGTGCCAGAAAATGGGGGAAGCAGGAGAGAGTGAGAAAATGTACAGCCAGAAGTAGCACTGGCAAGGTCAGCAACTAGCAATGTTATGAACAGTTTTCAAAAGAGAGCCTGAGATTAGGAGTAGACATTTTTTATATGTGGGGAAAAACATTTGGCTGTACCATTGGTCTGGGACCCATGCTGTTTTAATCCATGTAACAAATTATATGTGAAGTAGAGCAAAGTCAAGTCAGCTTCCAAAATGGGACATTTTTCAGAACCAGTGCTCAGCAAAATGCTTATAAACGAGGAAAAACTTATGGTGATGTTTTTTTACAAAATTACTTCGCACAGTCAATCTGTGTGGTAAGGAAGAAATAAAACAGATGAGAGTTTGGAATTTATCAATGCCAGTAAAAATGGACTTAACGCATCAGCAACACACTTTGCAGGATTTCCTAAGTTTGTGCTTTAAAGGGGAAAGCATTTAATTGAAATTATTTCATTATTTTTAATTATCTAACTATCAACACTGCTACTAAAGATAATACATTTAATATACAGGCTCTGCATGAAAGAAACTGTGAGACTCAAACCAGAGACGAAGAATGAAACAGCCTCTTCCTTTAATGCTTACAAAAGTAACAATTCTTGAGTGTAGAAAGCCCTTTGTGGGTGATGGGCTACCTCTGTGAAGTGTAACACCACTGTGTAAAACTGCAGCTCAGCATAGGAGGTAAATAAAAAAAATGAAGAGTGGTAAACTGTCTGGTAATTCAATTAGTGCTTCAGAGATGCAACAATTATTCTGAAAATATATCCTACAGCCAAAAGTAGGCAATTCTTATACGACAGGTAAGCTATCTATAACTGGTACCAAACTACCGATTACTAAATAATTCGTACCATTGTTCTTTGTCCCAGCAACTCATATTGTCTATCTTTTGACCCATCCCCTTCCCATTTACAACAGCAGGAGGAGTGGTTGAGTATTTACAGATGTAATACTACCTATTTTATTTATAACAGCCCCCTAGTCACTTGTCAAGAAAGGCACTACTAGATGACCCATTACTAGATGACAAGCCACCATTAAGTTTTGAAGAATGCTGGTCATCCACAGGCGTATTTTAATTACCGTTCTTTGTCATATTCAAAACATGTTTTTAACTTTTTTTGCATTACTTCTGCAGAATCGTAGCTTGCATTGTAACAGAATGATAATTCAGATTTGGGATATTAGACAATTTGATATATTAGTGGGGTTAGATGAGTATAATGAATGCATTGTTCACATATTCTCCTTTGACTTGCTGCAAGATTAGAAATACCCACCGTAAGGCGAGCTCCACCTTGGCGAGGTTTAATCTAATAGTTTCTGCTGTTGAAGGCCATTCTCCCTTTAACATGAAACCAAGCCATCAAGATTTGACTCCACAATCTGATTTATTTTTTATTTTTACATTTAAGATGATTCACAAAACTAGCTTTACATGGTTTCCTGTAATCTCAAGGCAAAAGGTGTTCTGTAAATGTACTTTGTTTCAAATGCAAGAAACATTAACCACCCACTTCCTGTACTGTTCCCTAAAAGGTTTACAAGTACTGCAGGACTAATCTCATTCTGCCAAAAGCCTGTGCTTCTTGCCAAAGAGGGACTCGATTAATGGTAAATGACTGTACTCTTCACATTAAATAATACTTGGAAGCTGAAACACAGAAGGGCTTTATAGATCTCTTCTGAAAATATCTGACAAAGTCACAAGTTAATTTATTACAGGAGGCCCTGCAGAAAATTCCCAGGGCCAAGCTCTGCTCAGCTTCCACGGCTGCGTGTGTGTAAGGAAAGGGCAGAGCTGGTGCCAAGAGCTTTCTGAGCCCAAGTAACATATAAGCAGGTCAGTGGAACAAATCTGGTCCTCTTAGTAAGCCACGAAACAAAATAGCGTGTGATGTTCATTTGGAACTTTGCCTTTATTATAGGGCAATATGGCTGGAAAGGTAACTATTTCAGTAAAATCAATGTGAACTAAATATCAATCATTGTCAATACTGAATTTTATTACCAATACAATCCCACCAAAACAGTGACCAGACCCTAGAGAGGAATGACCGGGCACTTCAGCTGACACATTTGTGCCTGAATTTAAAAGGACATTAAATAATGTTCACAAGTCTCCGCAGGAACTTGAACCGGGTTAGTTTCCACAAGCCCAGGGTCTGCCTCCCTGTTTGCTCGTACATCCCCACCATGTCTCAGAACCGAGCAAAAGTGCCACCTATATCCATGCCGATCCCCCTGCCGACTGAGTGTGCTCTCAAGCAGGATACTAAGGAAGCAGCGAAATCCTTCTAGGGAGGGCTGGGACCCAACGCCGGCAGGCTAAACCAGAACATCCCGCTCCGGCAGCCAAGCCGTGGGCACCGCTCAGACCCGACCGACCCCGCCACGCCGGACGGGGCAGGGGCGCGCCGGGGCCGAGGGGCGAGCCCAGCACAGCCCAGTACAGCCCAGTCCAGCCCAGTACAGCCCAGCCCAGCCCAGCCCGTACAGCACAGCACAGCCCAGCCCGTACAGCCCAGCGCAGTACAGCCCAGCCTAGCCCAGTACAGTCCAGCTCAGCCCAGTACAGCCCAGCACAGCCCAGCACAGCCCAGTACAGCCCAGCCTAGCCCAGTACAGCCCAGCCTAGCCCAGTACAGCCCAGCCTAGCCCAGTACAGCCCAGCCTAG
>JAWWEE010000105.1:97716683-97721683 GCA_035221455.1 Xenops minutus
TGCCAGAGTCAGATTTCACAGTCATGCTTATTAGAGCCATAGTTACTCTTGACTGCAGTGAGGTTTGGAGGCACTGTACTTGGAACATTTAGAACAGATCATTTAAAAGATGAGTATTTCAAGTAGCAAATATATAAAATATATATATGTGGCTATGTATTAGTCTATAGTATTATAGGCAGTATATATCTTTTACCTTTTTACTTTTACCTTTTATCTATGTTTTATCTAAATTTAACATTTTTATTTTACCTTTTATTTATGGATTTGTTTGTAATCAGCATTTAACTGTGTATTGGATTTTGTAGGAAATAGTCGTTGAATTCAAAGTGGAATTTGAAAAATCAAGGCTATCCAGAATTTTCAAAGTGAAGCATGTAAGAACAATGATTTTCCAAGACGTTGAGCACCCCTGTTCAGACAGCTGCTGATCATCTGTAGACAAGATACACCATGGGATGGTTTTCATGATCCCTATCTGCAAATGAGATCACCTCCCATGCAGTGCTAGCAGCCTCACCTGAATCACCATGTCCAATGCGAGATGCAACCTTTGCCATCAGTATTGCTATTGCTTCTTGCTTATTTATCCACCTACCCTGAAAGATTCTTTTTATGCCGGTCAGTTTAAAATGGCTTAAAATTACAGTCATGTAAGTTCCGACTACAAAAACTTAGCACTTCAGCTGATTATGCAGTATGTGTTTTTAGACATAACACATTTTGATCTTATTTTTTTCTTTTTTCATCAGCTATCCTACAGTAAATGCAACTGCTTAAAAAGATCACTCCCTTCTCTTTCCTGGAATGAATTATTCTTCCAGACAGTGTATTTCAGACCTGCCTCCTGGGATGGAAATTCAGCTTAAATAATTTTCAGTAATTGTCCTCAAATGTATTGGAATAACCATAGATGGTGCAAATGAGAAAGAGTGAAATAAATGGAAGGGAATTTCAATTTCAGAAGATTTTTTTTTGGGAGGGGAGGGGTATGAGAGAAGTTTATAAGTAAGCAGGTGAGAATAAGAGAAATCGGAACGTGACAAAAAATAGTTTCTCCTGAATAGGCTTGAATTGGTTAAATTTGCTGCTATTACTGTTGCCATGCCATTTTCCTGGGTGGAGCAGCAATACAAGATTTTACTGTTAACTTTTCTTTTTGCAGTTGACTGGAAGTGATAGTGAAATGTGAGCTAATAAAGTTCTTTCTTGGTCCAAGAGGCATACCACAGAAAGGCTCTCCATCTTTTCTTAGAAAACACAGTTTTGGGGTATCAGCATTTTTAATCAGAGATTAACTCTAAAAATGTGTCTGAGTACATAGACATGAGAGATAAATATGCATCATGTCATATGTAGTCAGAGAAGCTGAAATATCTATTTTAGCAATAAAGGTTACATATTACTCACATTGGATCAAGACTTTACTTCTGCCTAGGCCTAAACATGTTGGTGGAGGTGTTAACATTGATCTGATTAAATAAGAAAGTGGCTCACACATCTTGGGCAGCCATCTGGGCAGAGTCTGAGGGCCCCAGGGCATGATCATGGATTTTGTGAAGCAACACTCCTCACACTTTAAGACTATATGCTCATGTACACACACTAGTTTTTCGTGTTGATATTAAAAGAAAAAAAAAATCTTCAGTTTCATGCATGTAGAGAATAATCTCGTTAGGAATGATGTCTCAGACAAGGACAATGTGCTCCATACAGAAAAAGATTTCAATGTGTGAAAATCTGTTTTCATTTTGTTAACATCTCCTCAATGTGCAAATCCAGTAATGACTTGCATACTTCCGTTCTCTCATTATAAAAGCCATGGTCAGTGAAGAATGGAATAAAAGCAATTCCATATGTGAGGGGGGGGTCACTGAATAGCTCATTCTTTATAAACTGTATTATTTCCTAGCACACTGCTCTGATACTATTGAATTTCACACATTTACTTATATTAATTGAAGTAAAAAACTCATATAAAAATAACCACAGCCAGCTCATGATCACCACAAAAATGGAAAGAAGCATGCAGCTACTTGCATTGTTTCCATTGTAAATAATTGCTGCATATAAATTGATGTCTCATTTTCATGACAAATTACCACAGAAAGGACCTAAATAGAGTGTTCTCTGAAGTGTAATTTGAAGGAGTTAGTGCTCCTGTCTCCCCAGTGATGTCTCTGCTGAAGCTGCTGGTCTTCCCAAAACTCCTGCTGGTATTGCTGCCTCTGGGACCACTCAGTGCTTGCAGCCTCAGAGTTACTGGTGGACAAGCAGGACAAGCATTGCCAGAGGAGCCAGAAGCAAAGGACATCTTCAGGTGAGGCTGACAAAGAAAATTACCTGGCCCAAGGTTCTGTTCTTCAGGGGAATAATCATTCTTTAAGTGTCAAATGGGAAGTGGGTGCTTGAGCAAAATTAGAGGTGCCCATAAATATAAGTCATGCAACACACAAGAGTGTTTCAGGGCTGGAGAAAGAAACTTAATTAGTCATCCCTACAGTCCAGCTGGTTGCTCCTCAGACATGTGCTCAATGCCAGTGTGTGCAACCCTAATGTCTGGTGTGCAGTAGGAGACAGAATATTGTTTTTTTTCAATGAAGTAGTTTGTCTTTTCATAGTTAAGAATTTCCTATTTTCAGATTACAAAAGCAGGACACATCTAAAGCTATTGTAAGATTAAAGCTTTTTGATGGTCTGACTATGTCATGTTTTGCTTTTTACTGACCCTGTTTACTTGTTCTGCACCTTTTTATTGTTCTGGTTTGATCCTTTCCACAGAAAGTTTGTCTGATCATGCTTTTTGGAAACATTTGCAAAAGGAATAATTTTCCATGTACAGTCAGTGAACCCTGGAGAATCCACAAATTATTCCTAATTGTCCATGAAAGGTAATTAAGAAAATCAAGTCTACTGTTGTCAGGGTTAAATGTTTTGTTTAGAGATCAATGAAAAAAGTGTCTGTAATGAAAGCTCTTGCTCTAGACTTAGATCTGTTTTTCTCCACAAAAAGTGTTGAATGAGTAATTGATTGCACATGCTCCATTCTACATCATCTCACCCTTTATGATGGAAGTAAAACTCCCTATATACTGACAAAAGAGAGCAAAAAGTTATTTGTCCACACAGTTCCTGCCATTGTTTTTCTCTCTTTGGTACCGAGGCACATAATCCCATTACTGATTTTTCATGACAAAACCAGAAATTACCAAAGATGGGAAGATTGATCAGCACAGAAATGATATATTGTACACAAAAAACTTGATGCTGTGAGGGACTAAACAGAAAAACAGGGTTAGAGAGTAGAGATAACAGACATTTCATTGACCTATTCCAAAATGTAGCAGTTGGTCACAGGTCTAATAGCCATCAGTAAATGAGCAAAAAAAAAGCAAAATGTAATACAAGAATGACATGCAAAGTATTTCTGGGCAATAGGAACAGAGATAGCTAGTGTTATTTATGAAGACCCTGCTTGGAATACTGGGCACAGTAGGCTCAAGAAGGATTAAGTCAAAAAAGTTCAAGAAGTATTAAGTCCACAGACACAGAGAAGGGCCTGTTGATCATAACAATGGAAAAATGGTCTTATGAGACCAGAGGAGTTGGCTCATATCCTTGGGCAAAAGACTTTTTCAGAAGAAATACTGATCTTGGCAGGAGAAAAAAGCAGGGAGGGCATTAACTAATACAGTTACTGCGACCCAGCTGACTACTAACATAGAGAACATGATGCTTATGCGTACTCTGCATCATCTAGCCCAGTGAAGTACTGAGATTAGAAATACAGCTATCCTCCAAAATGTTAACTTTTTTCATCTTTTCACCTCTTGTAGTTTCTTATTCTTTTTTTTAAGCCTTTGTATTTTGTTGTGTTTTTTTTTCTTTCAGAAAAAGTTTCACAGTAGGAAGAATCAAGTTCTACTATGAAAACCTTTCTATGGCTGTACATGATCATAGTGCCATAAGGTTAACAAGAAACAGAATGGATCACGGCTTACCACATATGCATGATTAAGATTTTACATGTGATGCTGAAGGAGATCAGATTTTCTGAAATGTTCCCTGTCTTACCTACAAAAACATATATACCACAGTGTGTATACACAAGGTACACAGATTATCTTCCTCTTTCTTTCTGAGTCTGTAGTTGACTGCATGGCTTTTCCTGCCTTTTTGCTTTGCATTCTGCTGTGCAAAGTATCCTGGACCCTCTGTATGTTCCCTATTTCCTCAGCAGTCGACCAGCCTTTGCTAGGGACAGAGAGATATTCGAGGATTTGTATTGCTGCTCCTGTCTTGGTCACTTAGGATGATCTCTAAGAAATGTGATTAAGAAGAATGACATGCAGGGAACATGTACAGCATTAATTATTGATACCACTGCATAATGCTGGACTTAACATATACTCAATACAGGAACCCAAACATATGGTAAAGTCATAGTTATGCTTATAAATCAATTAATTGCCAATTCTCTGTGCAATTGCCCTTGTTTGTTTTCGAGGAAGATGTTTTTAATTAGGTGGTTTAAACCTGATAATAGAATCTGAAGCAGGTATTAATTCATTGCAGGGATAAGATGGGTTACGTCATCATGTAGAATATTGCCCATGTATTGATGGTCACTGTTCCTGCCACAGGCAGTGATGACCAGAAGTGTTAGCTGACAGTTCTTATTCCCCTTTTCAGCTCGCTGGTTCTAAAAGCAGCATGAGGCCTTAGTGCAGATCAGAGGAAGGGGAAAAGCTTCCCATTGGCTTTTTCCTCATTTTTGAGTTATAGGAACTTGATTATCAATGTATTTAACTAAATACATTGCACACAGCACTTCAGTTGCACTGTTTGGGCCAAGGAACCACTACTCAATTTCTTTCTAGGAATTTCAAAAGTATTAGGACAAACTTCTCATGCTTACACATTTAGGTATCGTGGGAAGTGCATCATTTGTAGATTCAGCTGTGCATCCTGAGGGGAGAACCTGAGGAATCAATAGGCAA
>JAWWEE010000105.1:97724183-97733216 GCA_035221455.1 Xenops minutus
CAGCTATAAACATTACATGGCATATCACACTATGTCAGCTTATATGAAAACGTACAAAATGTGAATGTATTCAAAAAACTATTCTGCAGTTACTATCTTTAAAGCAAGACATAAAATCATTATGAAGTCTTGTAAGCATAACACTGTTTCAAACAGAAATAAATATATAACACTTTCTGGTAAATTACAGCAGCAAAAAACAAGAGGCATCCTTTTTTTAAGCAAGATTTTCATCACTATAGCAGCTGTTCAGACCTGAATTCCTCTCACAGCCTGCTTTATATTTTCCAGTAGGGCTTTATTTTCTGGACTCTGATAACGATCTTGATTTGTATACATGTCCGTCAAAGTGGTCACGTAAGCATCAAAATTTTGTTCATTGATTGGTTCCTACGAGATATTAAATAGTAGTTCATATACAACTTTTATTTTCTTAATCGTATATTCATTTAAGCATAACATATTAGCAAGGCATATTGCCACCATTTTTTATAATATTTAAAATGCCTATTTAGTTCTTACTTAATTTTACAGGATACACTGGAACAGGCCCTCCATGTCTCTTAGCAGTTAAATGTATCTCTATGGTTTCAGTGCTGTTACCACAAATATCCAACTGGTTGATGAATCATAAACATAAAAAAAGGTATCTATTGTATGAAGTGAACTGAAGATCTCCAAATTCCTTAACTTGTGCTCTCAATCACTTACCATATGTGGCAGCTGGATATTAGCTAGACTATGAATTAAAGACTGGCTTAAATTGGCCAATTCATGAAGAAGAGACTCATTTTGCTGTTCAATTACTTTGTTCTCCTCTTCTATCGTCTTCAGGTTGCTCTCCATTGTGGTAATCTAAAATGGACAAATTTGTGTACAATGTAATATAAGGCAAGCCAGTATAAAGCATGCGCTCTTTGAAGGGAGAGATAACAGAAATACCAGGGAAAGGAGAAAAGGTCTACTCATTCATGCTTAGAAAGGTTTTGCTTGAGTCTGCAATTCTTATAATTGTTAAGGCTTTCTTATTCTGATTCTATGTTGTGTAACTTGAACAACTTGTCTTTTTAATAGTGGTGATAGTGAGTGAATGAACTTGGATTTGATTCCACTCCTTTAGAGCTTTTCTTGTACAGCTGAAAAGCTTTAAGAAGGACCTTAGTTCTGCAAGTTCACCCATGTGGTTAAACTCCCAGCAGCTAATCTTATGGACATGCTGCAATAAGTCAAGCTGAACAGCTGCATGTTATTGCAATGTATGTACAAATTCAAAAAGGTTTTCAATACACACAATACCCCATAAAGCTGAAGAAACTGAAGAATATTTGCACAGTCCTGTGGCATGACCACATGTACAAGTGAAGACATCTGCGAGTGTGCTCTGATGTGTTCCCAGGTGACCAGACACATTAGCTCTGACCTTGCATGGTGCCCTGCTTGAGCTGAAAGCGTTGCTGAGAGGCAGCTTCCCTGAGCTTGTGCAGAGCACTGTGCTAATGGAGCTATAAGGATTTCAAATGGGCACTGGCTTATTTCCAGCTCATCAAGAGCACACGCAGAACTCACTCGCATCTGTCTGCACTTTCCTCTGTAGCCCTGTCCTTCCTTTCCACATGGGGTGACAACTCGTAACATCTACTACAGAGTGTACAGTGTGCTCTCTATGTGTGTATGTTAAAATGTGCATTTACAAGAGGGTGAAAAAAGATGCCAGTGAATTGGAAAAAATGCTAAAGAACACAAGATTTTAAATTCTCAAAATGAGCTTTACCACTTCTGCACTGGCAGAGAGAGTGAACTGTGGGAAGAACTGATACAATTAAAATGCTGACGGGAAGGTCAGAGGTTTGTGCAGAAGTAGCAGGCAGAAGTGGAACAGGTTCTTAAGTACATATTAACTTGACCATGGGTGAATAAATTTTAGGAAATTGTTGCCACAATCAGGTAGGTAGATGTCTAAACTTTTATTCTGGACCTAAAGTTTCAGACTACTTGTGGAAACACAGCTCATAAGTTGATAAAGTAACTTTGAAGAGTGATGTGGCTATATAAAACAATTTTCAAGTAATCTCTTACTTTGACTACAAGTGTTTGTACTGCAGTTAATCCAAGCTGTCCGTATTGCAAGGTCTTGGTTTTGTCACAATTGATTCTGAGCTATTTCCACAAAATTTAATAGTAGGGAAAACATTTTCTTCAGCTTTGAACCTGGACACACATTGTCCTATCTTGTTTTGCTTTCACGTTGTTTATATTGGAGGGCAATGCTGTATGCAAATGCAAAAAATCTTTCAAAGTTGCTTGTTAGAGAAGTAATTCTCGAATATTTACCCTAAAACCTGTTTTTTTGTATTAGAGACCAAAGTGAGGAGTCAGATGCCAACGAAGGCCCAGTTCAGTATGGCTTAGTGCAGCTGCCCCACACTAACTTCAGCAGGAACTGACATTCTACAGATTTTTTATCTAGCTGGGCACTGGAACTTGAATAGATATTTTTTGCTTTTTCATGAGATACTGAGTATATATACATATATATATACATATACTTATATATATATATACTTAATTATTGTATTTGTTTGATTAAACCCTCCCTAGGCTATGTTAATGACTATGATTTCACAAAGTATTTTAACTGCTGTCAGAAAGGCATAGCCTTATCACGGGGAAATACAAAGCTGACCATGACAGGTAATGCTTTTGCCATTATTTTAAAAATACATTTTGTCAAGTCCCTTAATTTTTTTTTTTTTACTGTTGGTAACTGATGTGGAAATTGCAAAATGAACATTGTTTCCTGACTTTATAAATAGCAAATCACAGATAGGTATCTTATTATATAAGAAATGTAAAAGGGAACAGTGTATTTCCTGTATTTCTTTTAATCAGTCATGTAGAAAAAGCAGATGAATTTAGGGCTTCATAAAACTGTTACCTGAGTTCTGAGTTTAATCATATCAGCTTCCATCTGGGAGTTGGATTCATTTAGTTCTTTGATTTCTTCATCTAATTGTTTAATTTCTTCATCGTTTTCTATACCTGTGTGACATAGAAGTAAAAGGGGTGTTAAAATAATTAAGGTTTAAATCAAAGTTCTGTGAATCAATTCCATATTTGTAAATAAATTTATTTCAAGTAAAAAAGAAAAAGGAAGCATTCTTCAAACTTTTATTCTGAAGTTAACACAAAATATTTTCCACAACTCTTTCTTTTAAAATTGCAGTAATTTTCCAGTGAAAGTGTTGAAAAAGCCTAAAGGATCAATAAGACCTTTAACTTTATATGCATTGATTTAAGTTTATATTATAAGAAATGCACCTGCAGCAACAAATTACATTCCACTATCATATGTAACTGATTTAAAGGCTGTGTCCACTTACAGATCTTCTGAAGGAAAACAAAAACTGTAAACTTTTGCTAATCTCTTCATACTACAGCATTGTCAATAGAATCTGTAACTAATTCAGAAGTGAAATTTTGTTGATGAACTGGGATATACTTTGTTATTCTGCAGTTGTTTTTAATGGTTGATGAAGGCTCAGAATGGTTCATGGTTCAGAAAGGTGTTATTAAATAATGATATATAGAATAATTTGCAAAATGGATGTGATTTCTCAGGTTTTGTGGCATAAACATTAACAGAATTTTAAAGGAATCTGCATTTCTAAAAATTCAGACAGGAATAAACTGTAGTGGTTTAATTTATTTATCCTTTCAATTACTATAATAAAGCATGAAATAGTCCTGGGAAGAGATAGATCTGTGTTTTCTCAAGTCAAAATCTGAACATATAAAGGTAGAGAAACTGGTGTTCTCACTCTCTTGTTTTTAGGCTACTGTGAATCTTGCACACTTTTCTCCATAGTACCTAACTCTAATAGGAAGGATGTCATAGAATCATAGACTGGCCTGGGCTGGAAGGGACCTTAAAGATTATCTAGTTCCAACCCCTGTGATGTGGGCAGGGACACCTTTCACAAGACTAGGTTGCTCAGAGCCCCATCCAACCTGGCCTGGAATACTTCCAGGGAGTGGGCACCCACAATTTCTTCTGCTCTGATTCCTTGTCTTTTTGTCAGCTCCAAAATTCAAATACCCTCTGAAGATTATTGGAGCTGAAATGGCACAAGGCCATCTCTGTCTCTCAGAGATTACAGAGCCACAGCTCCAAATGAGTTCAGGGGAGCTCATGAGGAATTGACACCTTGGAAATAAACCCTTTTCCTCTTCTGAATCCTACAACAATATAAGACGAACTATCCATGTTTGATAAATGAAATGTGAAGCAGAAAATCATAATGGTATATTCTACATTGAAATATTTTAGAGTTTCAGATTTATGTAGACATAATTCAGGCCAGCCTGATTGCTCCACTCCTGGCTCAGGTTTCCACAGCACTTCTACTGACAGTGAATTCACAACTTATACAAAGTGGATTTATACATGTAGGAAAAAGAAGCCATTAGAGTAACAATAACTTTAGTTTACAGAGAATTAGTATTTAAGAAGGTAATGATTAAAAATTTACCATTACTGGCTCGCTGCTTTATTGTTAGCATTTGTTCTCCAGACAGCTTTGCTTTCTTCATTGCTGAAGTAGCTCTGGGGCATCCTGATAAACTGTGAACAGTAAGGAGCCTGTTAATTTTGATAGGTCATTGAAAATAAATCTCTAATCCAAACCTGTAATAAAAACAGTATCAGAGACATAGTTTATCTTCACTGCCTAGCACTGAAAGAGTGTGTTAGTCTGAAAAAAAGAAGGACTTACCAGAAGTGATTTCATGGTTTTGTTCTTTCTTCCAAATTCTTTTTGTATAGACAGCTAATATAAAATTCAGATATACAGTACAATTTTCTGAAGACACAATATTTTAATGAAATGTTTTATTTTAAAAGCAGTTACTGTGTAAATATTCCATTTAGTCCCTGCTCTGAACTTCCACCCCTTTTGATTCAAATGTTAAAACATGGAACTGAATGACAAAAGAAGGGAAGATGAGCTACCTCTCACATCCAAATGAGTAGCTCTTATAAACTGTGGGTTTTTCTGTGGATATCACCTACTGAGCTGGCTAAATTGCCCTTTTCTAAATTGTTTCTTAAAATGGCAGTTGGCTTTTTATTGGAGCCCAAGGAAAGTCATTCCCATAAAAATGACCTGGTCTTAATGGGGGATATATATGTCTTATGCATATTTGTTACATTTATGGATGTACATTCAAGTTATCTCTCTCACGTTGCCAAAATATTAAGCTTTTTAATTACATTGTACAAAACAGTTTAATAGCAAATGCAGTCTTAGCAGGTTTTACTGTAAAAGTAAAAAAAAATGATCAGAGAGTGCTCACTATTTCACAAAAAATGGTATACACTGAATTACCCTGTTTTTTTCAAAATCACATCTTCAATACATATTTGCATTATCACAGGTAAAAGAAAACACGTATTCAGTCTAATTTAACAATGGGAAACTATGGTCTTGTTCTGAGTAAGCTTTATCAGTGAAGGGAATTTGGAAGCTTGCTGTAAAATTCCCTGTTGCCTCAACATTTTGGGTTTCATAGCCCTGAAAACTGAGTAGCAGCACACAGACACATTTATATTTCCTCTTCAGATCCAAAGGAAGTCTTTTTTTTAAACAATCTTTAATTGTGTAAATCAGATTCAAGGCTAATACTCAAATAATTGCTCTCTAATGTGGAACAAGTTTCTGAGGAATGTGGTTTCTTTTATTAAAAGCATTTATTTAAGTAAAGACACAACCTTCTACTAAATAAAATCCTCTGATTTAAGTACAGTGTTTGATTATTGTAAATGTTTCTCTGAAAAGCCTGGGTTACTATTATCAAGTGCAGCCATACAAAAAAGGGTTTTTTTTCCAGAAAAATATGCCAAAAAAATCAGTGTTCAACATTTAATACAGCTTTGTGACTGAGAAGATGTATAATAAAAAAGTAGTAGTAGTATCAAGAAATAGCATGACCTAGTAGCTTTTGACTGTAGCCTGGGTGATAGGATGCCAAGTTACTGTTCCAAGCTCTACTATGGACTCACTGTGTGACTGTAAACAGCTGTCCTCTTGAATTGTCAAAGGGAGCTTGAAGACAATAAGAAGAGGATTTACCATTTTGGGAAAAAAACGTTGGCACAGGGAAAGAAATGAAATAATGATATATGCAAAGCCTCAGCATTATTTAACTGACTTCATTTTTGTATCCTTTCAGTTGATTTGATGCATTTCTTCATATTTTGTTCTCAGTATTTTTCAGAAGTTAGCATTGCTGGGCATTATAACAACTGTGTTAGTTTACTCTCATCTTGGTCTGCAACCTTTTCCTCTCTAAGTCTTGACTGATGACAACCTACGGAATCCCTCAAAATAAAATCAGCTCTCAAACAGCCTGTAAGTTCAGCATTCAAACCCTAAACAGACCAGCAAAAAACCTGGATGCTACAACAGTGAACCTGAAAGTGCAGAAGAAGAATCAAACAAAAAAGAGAGGTATGTTAATAATCTACTGTGTGCTTAAATCCCAATTTTGGTGCCAAAAGCCCATTTTGTTCCCAGGCGATGGTGATGTACCCCTAGTTTTCAGGACTGCCTAATCCTGTAGCTATCTTCTCAGTTTGTCTGGAAGGACCTCTCTCCTGATATGCCCCGTGTGCTCCAAGTCACGCTCTCAACCCTGAGGCCCCAGGTACCATGTCTCATATTTGCTGTACTAAGCTTTCCTACTCCTTAAAATAGGGTGGTCACATTCCAGCTGCCAAACAGCAACTGTTGCTGGTCCATGCTATCTCCATTGCAGAGAGCTCTATTGCCAGGGTAGGCACATATGTAGCACCTATACTTCTGCGGCAGTTCAGGCACCCTGGTACCGGATGCCCTCTGCCTAAACTGCAACACAGATCTGGATCCTGTGCTCTATCCTTGCTGCAGGAACTGTTAAGAGAGTTGTTCTGCATGGATTATCCACCTTCTTGTGGAGGTACCCAGATGAGTCATGAGTTAAGTGAGGGAAAAGGCAGAGGGCTGCTTATTTTTGGGGCATACTAGTGAGGACACAGAAGGTTTCCACATCCTGCAGCAGACTAGTTTTGTTCTTACCCACTGGTGATCTAATAAAATATGCACAGACAGAGGAGGGCTTCGGCCAAAATGGTTTTCTTTCATGCAACTGCACACCCAACCCACGAGCTTCCTTTTTTTGTTTTCCTAAACCTTACATGTGTGGCTTTACCACAGGCATCATGTACCTCTATGACTGCCTTTAGCTGGTTAGCATGTCTGTCCTCAGAAGAGGCCATGAATAAACAGAAGGTTCTAACATAACACTTCCAGTGGCTGAAAGCAATTAAAGAAAGCTTTCAAAACTCCCACAGAGGAAGACACCAAAGCCAGACCATGCCATCGACTTCCTCTGCAGATCTTTACTGGCAAATCCGTCTCTTCTTTAATTGTATATTGTACTGTAAGCAGATTAGCTCATTTTCCTATGCCAGGCACTTTCAGTTTCAATGAAGCAGATACCAAGTTAGTAACCTAAATTAGAGTATTGAGTTTTACTACAGTTTATTTAACTTGGTTAAATTCTTCAGAAATGAGTTAGACAAAGACAGCAATATGCATCCTCTTTTCCCAGCTCTGTTCTTAAGTTACCTAAAAGTACTACTCTGCAGAGAAATTCTACCTCTTCTGTTCTGTCTTATTGACTATGTTTACTTCTACTGAGGGCCAACTGCTCTTTCTCTAATTTGAGAACAACCAAAAGAAGTCGCGATATAGGGGAAGGTAAGAAGAAAAACAAGGACAAGTCAATATTGCACCAAAAGTCAGTTGTTTTACAAAGGCTGAATCCCATGGAGGTGTAAAGTTAACAAAACTTGAATTGACAGCCCAGTGAGACTTGAGAGTTGCCTGAGATTTCTAGAAGACTGGGGGGTAGAAAGAGACAGAGACAGAAAGGAGTGGATGCGATTTTGTCTTCCCATGGTGGGCAAACAAAAGAGTACAAGAGAAAGCTGTTTCAGTGCTTTCAGAGTTAAGAAAAATATACTTTAAATATTTCAAAAATGAAAAATTATCATAAGAAACTTCTAGCTAGTAGTTTTGTTAAGCACAATACTTGTCCTCACATTAAGTATGGTACGAAGCTGTGTCAGGGAGGTTTAGGTTAGAAGTAAGGAAAAGGTTCTTCAGCCAGAGGGCTGTTGAGTCCTGGAACAGGCTCCCCAGGGAAGTGGTCACAGCATGAATCCTGGCAGAGTTCAAGAAGCATTTGGACAATGAACTCAGGCGTGATTCTTGGGGTTGTCCTGTGCAGGGCCAGGAGCTACACCTTGATGATCCTTGTGGATCCCTTCCAACTCAGGATATTCTATGGTTCTATGACTAAGTTTGAAGCCTTTAGAGTTGATGCCTCTCACAGGTTTTCAAACTTTACACTGACTTTTACACAAACATGGAATTCTACAGCTTGTTCATTCCAGCAAAGAACGAGTAAGATTAACCACAGTTATCTCACTTGCTCCTGCCATTATTCTCATACACAGAATTATGCAAAGGAAATACAAACACAGTTGAGTATCCTTTCCATAATAAAAATGAGTAAGGCTTTCTAACAATGTTGCCGGGGCTGCTGCTCTAATAAATAGAGTCTAAATGTGCCAAGCCACCATTTATCTCTGTCAGGTCATGCATGCCACAGGACTTGAAGCTACAGCATTTTGGTGGAGCTATGAGAAGAACAAATACCCAATTCTAGGTTCCTCTACGTTTCTGATTCAGAAGGAGCTGCAAGCTGCTGCTGCGACAGAGACAGGGAATCAACAACCAGATAATCATCAGCACCTTACCTGGACTTGGCTCTCACTGAATTTCTGTTGTTGGGCTTAATCTCTACTTTGAGAATGAAAAGTACTATTAAGTGATCTGTTCTAAATGTTCCAAGTGCACTGCCTCCAAACCTCACTGCAGTCAAGAGTAACTATGGCTCTAATAAGCATGACTGTGAAATCTGACTCTGGCG
>JAWWEE010000105.1:97734953-97836923 GCA_035221455.1 Xenops minutus
TAATTTATAAAAAAAAAAAAAAAAAAAAAAAAAAAAAAAAAAAAAAAAAAAAAAAAAAAAAAAAACAAAAAAAAAAAAAAAACCAACACATTTTTCCTGTTTATTAAAAAAAAACATTGTAGACTAGAGGAAGGAACAAGTCACTTTCAAGGCACCTCTTTTAACTAGAGATGTGTTCAAAACAAGCCCCAGATGTAAATCCTTTTGAAATTCAGGGAAATACAGATCACAGTGAGAATTACTGTTTTATTTTGTTAATGGCTGAAACCTTATTTTTACGACTAAGCTCCTGAACTATTTGATAATGTTTGAAGTTCAAGTTATAAGATCAAACTCGGTGATCAAAGTAGCCCTTTCCTTGGTTTAATATTAAAGCCATGAACCACTCTTTTTTTCTTTATGTCGAAGGGTACCAGCTTTAGTGATTTCCTTATTCCCGTGAGTAAATTCTGCTACACACCTTAAAGGATGAAATACACTATGCACAACTGCAGCAGAGATAAAAGGAACCCTCCCTAACCCAGCACTCATTTTTATTTACATTCAAGGGTGACTGGCTTTTCTCCAGCTTCTTACTGAGCTGTGAAGTAAAGGCAGTCTAGGAGAGAGGTTTTGCAAACAAGATAGTTTTGTTTGCATGGAGATTTCTGTGACTCACAGAAGAATTTCTTCTCTTCCCCACTGGCCACACAACCCCAGCTGCCTTTGTGTGGTGCTGGAAAAAAATCATCTGTTCAGCTCAATTTCTGAATTCTTCACTGGAAAAGAATGATTCTGATTAAAGTGGCCATTTTTAGGTCTTATTTCCTGGCTAAAGCTTTTCATTTTCTTTTTTTGTGCATTTTCAACTCACACCTGAATGCTCGTGTTGAAGAACTTCAACTTAAATTTTCAATCAGAAGGAAAATCTACGTTAAAAAGAGTAAAAGCTTGATGTAGTGTGTAAAGCTAGATGGAAAGTGGCAGCTCCTAATCCAAATTGCTTTCCAAAGCTTCTGAAGAAAGTAGCTGAGATTTCCTCTGTTTAAATACATCTTCACATTGATTTCAGAACTAAGAAAAATTAAACCACTACCCAAGTGGCCTTAGAAAAAATAGAGCCATTGTAATTAAAACAAAATGCAATCTTTTCAAAATTATTCCAAGCATATCTGATCGTTGTTTTATAAAGATCTTCTGGAAAGGACTACCTTCTTATTTTAAAGGAAGAGATTGAATTAGCATTAAAATCTGATCAGTTGCGCACCAAATGGTCAACAATATAGAGTGAATGGCCATGGTACCCAGAAGAAAAGAAAGTATTTGTTGTTTCAGTGGAGATTTAAAAGATAAGATAGTGTTATAGCTTTATTATGCCTATTCCTCACAACAAAAGAACAAAGCAGTCATCAGGTAAGAAAAACAAAAATAGAAATTATGCAGCATTGTTAACACAGCCAAACTGAGAGAAAAGGCTCTGAGAGCAGACTCAGTTTGAAAGGAATCCCCCCTGGGGCATAAATATACACCAGAAAAGGAATTAATGAATCTCGAAATGCTGGAACTGTAAGAACACTGCCAAAGTTCCCATTTAGCTCCACACAGTAGTCCAGTGGCAAATTTACATCATATTAGTTAACTGAAGCTGCTTAGTCAGCAAAGATGCTCTGTGGGTGGGCTGCTCACAAGTGCTAATGGGCTTTGACCTCTATCATCCCTGAACAGGAAAAGAGGTTTATCTCTTTCCCAAGGATGGAACAACTCTTCAAAAAATACCTCTCCTTTTTCTTTAGTGAGTGAGGAAGCACTACAGCACATTGAACGATTTGCAGGTGGCCCCAGCACTAAGCTAGTGGAAAGAAGTCTGCACTTAATGGGGCACCAGTGAGTGGACCAGAATGTGAGGGTTGGCTAGTGCAAAGTTTATCAGCCTCTTCTGTCCAGTGGCTGCACACAACAGGACAGATGACCTGATGAATCCTGACCAGTGGATTTACTGGCCCTTTGAATAGGACACATACTGTGAAGGAGAAAACAGGCTGAGAGTTTCCTGTGTATAAATAAGATCTGTGTTTAGCTACATACCTCTAGTGCTCTTAGGCAGCTCAAAATTTCAAGTGATCTATTAAGTGATCAAATCCAGCTGACCTAGGCATTTAAAATGAAGCACAATTTTTCTAGAAACTTGTATAGACAGCAAAGAGAAAAAGGTAATTCAAGGAGAAAATTCATCCCTCCTAGAACCTAAAAAGCCCTCCCCTATTCTCTGCTTTTTTATGGTCTATGTCTGGAATGACGACAAGCAGGCTTATAATCAGGGAGATTCTGCTAAGAGCCTGAAATCAAGGAGATGTCATATTGCAAGCACCTGTGCAATGGCTGTCTGCTGTAATTTGTCAGGTCTGCTCAGCAAAATGATTTTTCTTGTTTATATTTGCAGTCTGTTTTTTCTAATACGAATTTCATACTATTTTCTCTGTTACTTTCCCAAGGTAAGTAAACCTCTTAAGTCCTTTTGGATTAGCCCACTGTTAGGAGCCTTCCAGTTAACAGACATCTGATTAAAATGCTATTCTATCCTCCTTGCAGGTCATAATGAAGAACTGGCAGAACTACCCAGAGTCAAAGGGCCTAACTCTTTCAACAACCAGGTTCTGCATTTAGCCACTTCTGACTTTTGCCAAATTTTAACTGATGTGAATGAAATCTTCTATAGTAACTGTTGGGCCAGGCTAATCATTCCAAATTCATAGGGAAAAAATTCTATTTCTCACAATATACTTCTATATCCTTGTTTAAGTCCATATATCTTGTTTTGTCTCTACTGAGGGGAACAAAAATGTCCAAATAATTCAGTGAATAACTCTAATTGTCCATGAATTGGAGCAAGAAATGACATTTCATGGGGTGTTACCCTGAGTTTGGAGATGCATTCTGCTGTCCTCATGAAATTAAATGTAGATTTGGCAGAGCTATAAGCCTCTGACTGACTGTCACTTGGACATGCTCAGTGGATGTGAGTTAGTGCTTGGCTGCCAGACACTCCATGTACTTTGTGTGTCTGAGAACTGGGAGAGCCTTCCTTGCCACCAGCCCAGTTCAGGCCTGCTGGGCTGGGAGAAAAGGCTGTTTGCTGGAAGAGACTGCCTGTCCTGTTCTACCAGAGCTCAGGAGAGCTACCTGAGGGCCAGCTTCTTCAAGTGCTGGGGACTGAGAAGCACAGAAGTAAGAAGAAAGCCTAAACAGGAGCCAGAGAAGGAACAGGGAAGGAACGAGGGCCAGCACAGTAAAGTAGGAGAGGAGGAGAATGGGAAGAAGAAAGTGTTAAAAAGCAATTTAGGATGACCTGGAAGACCCTTTTCCTTCAAGCTTGTGGGTCAACATAAAATTTCTAAGTAAAAAAATCCTTTGTACTGAAGGATCCACCTCACAGATTTTAGCTTAATCTTCTTCTTCTTTATGTATATTATTATTACATTTAATTGCCACATTTCTTTCTTTGTCTTCTTGGAAATGTCAATATATTTGCATGCCTGTCATTTTTAATAGTGTCATCATGATGGCACTTATCATTGTCAGTTATAGTTACTTTTAAATGCAATGAGTTTGGTTAGTTCTTCTGTACTCTTAATGATGTATGGTGTTCTCCTGCTGAATTATATTGTACAGCCTGTAGGAAAAAAAATAAGATATGGGAAACAGCAAAATAAGTCAATGGCGGGGAGGGGACAGGCAAGCTAAACCCAAACCAATAAACACCCTAAACAACTTTAAAAACCTAGCAGAGACAAAGTGAAACAATGAGAACTAAGAATGAATTAATTCTGATACAAATCTGGCACTCTGTCAACTTACTGCAGCAACAAATAAAAGAATGGACAAGAGTTTAATTGACAAGAGATTTGGATAGAAATAGATACAATCAAATACTTTGAGGCATTGCATATAAAAAGCGTCTTAGAAATCTGGAGTTTGACACTATTTAATTGTCATAAATAAAAAAAAAATTTCCTCTCTCCACAGCTTTTCCCATTTTCAGTGTTATCTTTAACACAGCATAGGAACACTTTTTGAAAGATATAATTGCTAGACACAAAGTCCTCACAAATAGGAAGTTTAGAGCACCTTGAGAATGCATCTGACAGTTTGGATTCTCCGTGTTTTAAAAGATGCTTGCAATTGGCTTAACTGTGAGGTTCTGAGTCTGCTCAAAACCAAAAGAGAAGTGTACCAGAGACAGAAAAGGGGACAAATACCCATTGGGAACTACAAGGCCATTGCCAGGCTGTGCAGAGATGCTTAGAAAAGCAAAAGCTCAGCTCAAATTGAAATTGGCCAGAGATGTAAAAAACTACAAGAAATGGTTCTTCAGGTATGTAGAAAGCAAGCGGAAACAGATGGAAAATATTGGCCCACTGTTAAATGGGAGAGGTGAATTAGTCACCAACAGTGCAGAAAAGGCAGAGGTTCTTGACACTTCCTTCACCTCTGTCTTTACCAGCACTGTTGGGCCCAAGCCTTGGGAGCAAAATTCGAGGCTGATGCAAACATAGACGGACCACCAGTGATGGAAGAGTTGGTATGCGAAGTGTTATAGGAGCCTGGCCCTGCAAACCAATGAGCCCTGACACTGTCCACCTGAGGGTGTAGGAGCACTGTCTGATGGCGTTACAAGGCTCTCTGTAATCTTTCAGGAGTTGTGGAGATCAGGGGATATCCCAGAAGACTGGAAGAAAGATAATGACAACACTACCGACAAGAAGGGCTTAAAGAAAGATCTAGGAAATTACAGGCCCATCAGCCTTATTTCAGTGCCTGGGAAATTTATGGAGTGAATCCTCCTGGGGGCTATTACAAGTCAGATGTAGCACATGATTGGGAAAAACCAGTACAGATTCACCAAGGACCAACTGTGTTTGATAAAGCCGATTGCTTTTTACGACAAATTAACCTGCTCATTTGATGGGGGCAAGCGGTGGACACTGTCTATCTGGATTTCTCCAAGGCTTTTGATATTGTTTCACATGGCCTCCTCCTAGAGAAACAGATGTGTTATGTTCTGGACAAGTGGTCTGTGTAGTGGGTTAGGAACTGGCTGAGAGGCTGCATGGAGAGGGTGGTGGTAAACAGCTCCTTTTCATGCTGGCAACCTGCCACAGGTGGGGTCTCCCAGGGATCAGTACTGGGCCCAGTGCTGTTTAACATCTTCATAAGTGACCTGGACGATGGGACCAAGTGTACCCTGATAAAGTTCACCAGTGATATCAAACTGAGTGTAGAAGTGAACACTTTGGAAGAGAAACCCACCCTGCAGGCAGACCTGGATAGGCTGGAAGAGTGGCCTGGCAAGAACCTTAAGAAGTTCAACAAAAACAAGTGTAAGGTCTTGCAGCTGGGAAAACATAATCCAGGAGGGCAGCACAGGCTGGGATCTACCTGGCTGTGGGGCAGCTCTGTGGAAAGGAACCTGGGCATCCTGGTGGACAGCAAGCTTAATATGAGTGAGTGGTGTGCTGCTGCTGTGGCAAGGAATGCCGACAGGATGCTGGGTTGGAACAAGGGCATCACCAGCAGAGACACAGAAGTCATTGTCCCACTCAGTGCTTGTCAGGCCACACCTGGAACACTGTTCAGTTTAGGTTTGTGCTATGCAAAAGGTATGTGGACAAGCTGAAGAGCCATCACTGACCTAATGACAAGGATTCCTGTGTTTTTAAATGCTGAGATGGAGAAATGCTGCTGGTAAGAGAGGATGTGACTTCAGGCAAATACTGAAAACTCTACAACAATTTAGGAGCAAATTTGCAGCCACTAGCCCATGTTTGCAGATGCAAAGCATCTGGATTATACAGCTACTGACCCTTTGGCACTATGTTGTGTGTGTTGTGTCTGGCTGAGGTGAAGTTCATTTCCCTGTAGGAGCCCTCACAGTGCTGTGCTCTACATTGGTAGCTAGAAAGGTGTTGATAACACACCAGTGTTTTGGTTACCACTGAACAGTGCTGGCACAGCATCAGTGCTGTCTCTCAACATTCCTCCTCTCCCCAGCTGAGGGCAAGATCCTGGGAGGGGATGCAACCAGCCCAGCTGACCCAAACTAACCAAAGGGATATTCCATACCATATGACATCAGCTCAGACAAAAAAGCTAAGGAAATGAGGAGGAAAGAAGGTATTCTTTATTTACAATGCTTGCCTTCTGAGCAACCACTACACGTGCTGAAGCCCTGCTTCCTGGGAAGTGGCCGGACACCACTTACTAATGGGAAGTAGGGAATAAACCTTGTTATTTTCCTCTTCACTTGTGTGTGTGTAGACCTTTGTTTTTGCTTTAGTAAACTACTTATCTCAAATTATGAGTAATTTTCCATCTTACTCTCTCCCCCTTGTCTGGCTGGGAAAGGGAGGGATAGAGTGGCTTGGTGGGCATCTGGTGTCCAGCCAAGGTCAACCCATCATAGAGTGATGGTGACATCTCACCCTGGGGTGAGATGCTGTTCTATGGACACAGGTTCAAACTGCAGCCTGAGCACCAGGAGGTTTGACTGTAGGTGGTACTCACAAACCTTCCTTTCAGGAGCTGAGGTTGTTCACAGAGGTTTTTTATACTGTATCTATTTCTAGCAAAGCATATTTCATGAGAAAAAGGATCTGCATATGAAAAACTACATCTCCACCCTTCTTCCCTCACATTTGTCATCTCCTGAATGCCTTGAGTGTTTGGGAACTGAGAGGTCCTCTGAGGATCCGTGTGAGTGTTGGTATCGGCCAGCTTCCAGCAAGCAGCTGCAGAGGGCAGATTCTGTCTTGAGTTTTTTGTTGTTTTTCTTTCCTTTTTTTTTTTTTTAAATCTTTTCCTCTTTTTCTAATCTGTTTGTTCCCAGGCTTAGCAATGCAGCTGTACAACTCAGAGCTGTGACCAACCTAGAATTTTTGGAGGAAATAACACTGTCAGTGATCCTTCACCTCAGGACATGCATGTGTGGCAATAACTGAACTGAGCGAACTGCTTCCTGTGGGCTTTCTGACAGCCTTACCATTAACTAAACCTTCCTAGGAATAAAGTGGATAATTGGGAGCTGGGAAGAGACACAGCCAGGATAGCTGATCCCACTGACCCATGGGATATCCCAGACCATACATTGTCACGCTCAGTCTATAAAGCTGGGGGAAGAAGAAGGAACAGGGTGACATTCGGACTGATGGCATTTGTCTTCCCAAATCACTGTTATGTGTGATGGAGCCCAGATTTCCTGGGGATGGTTGAACACCTACCTGCCCATGGGAAAGTGGTGAATTAATCCTTGTTTTGCTTTGCTTGTGAGTGTGGGTTTTGCTTTACCTAATAATCTTAACCCACAAGTTTTACCACTTTCACCTTTCAGAATCTCTTCCCCCATCCTGCTGGAAGTGAGCAAGCAACTGTGTGGGGCTGAGGTCCCTGCTGGGGCCAAGTCACGACAGTGGTTTTCCATAGTAAAGGGAATTTAAAAGCTACATTACGGCGTTTGTAATGGGTGAAAACTGATGTAAATAAAAGTGGGCAGGAGATGGGAGCAAGAACATTGTTTTAGATCTGAAAAGGCATTTCTGCATGTAATTTCCACTGAAGTCAGCACAGGCACATTTCCTCTTCTGTGCAAAAGAGCAGGGTTGCTAAATCCAAGTATATTCTGACAAAGTACCCCACTAATCACAGTACTAGAAATTATGCCATCCAGAAAATTCTTCTTAAATCAAGTATGAGGGTGTAAAGGCTTGTTCAAGAGCCAAGCTACAGTATAATAAGCAATTTACATTTCATTACAACCTATTTAATTTACCTATCTACTGACTACATGCTTACATGCCTTTCAATTCATTTTCATATTATTGATAGGTCACCTAATTTCACACTGGCCTCTATTGCTAGCAGAAACTCCTTTTTGAAGCATAGGACTCTTAACCCTACTGATAACCCTCTGTTGCCATCCTTTCCTAATGCAAACTCCTTGACAAAATAAAACTATTCATAGGAATTTCTACAAACAGGCAAGCAAACATTAAAAAAACAGAAAACCTTTGTTGGTGCCTTTGGTCATAGGACAGGACTCAAAATTGACTGAAATTTATGACTTCTTCCATTGGCTACTTATTTCTGCTTCAGAAGCATAAATGTAAGAATATGCATATATTTAAATTGCAGAGTACATGATAACAGTTGGAGAAGGATTTTACTGATTCACCAGCCCTTGTGGATCATCTTCTGGGTCCATTGAAATCGGTGGACTGACATCATGTGCACAATGTCAACAGCAGCTCTAAGAAATCTTTACCTCAGAAGCATCTTTCCTAATACAAACTTAATTAATTCAACAGTTGGCATAATTTTCACAAGCCATTCTCTTGTTCATTTACAGAGTACTACAGCTGCTTGAATAATAGCATATAAAAAGCTGTCTACAAATGGCAGAATATAAAAATCTCAAAGAACACATAAAGGACAACTGCACATGCAATTTATATATATACATATATATGCTTAGAGAAGTCTACTTATAGCAAAATATTTGCTGGGGAATGAAAAATCACTGATTAGGAGAGCAGCAAGCTGTAATGGCAAAAAAGAAGACCCTAACTATTCCTGCCTGAGGAGCTTTTACTGACTCAGTTGATGGCCACAGCTCTGCTTTCTCCCCACACATGCTGAGCACAGCTCTACCTGCAAAAGACTGTCCATAAGCTTGGTCTCACTGTGTAATTGGCAGAGCATTGCTTCTCTTTGGATCCCCTGTGAGGCATGTTCAGCTCTCCACTGTTATAATCAAGGAATGGAGTGTCTCACAAATCTTCAGTCATTTTGGCCAACCCAGTATGGCTATATTGCATGCCCTAAGTACACTCAAAATGGCAAAAGTATCTATTTGTAGGCAGGGGAAATCCACTCCCTGTTGATGCACACAGTGACATTTAGGGTACAGCTGATTAAAGGCAGGTGTCTACTTCACTGAGTGAAGTGAACAGCTCTCCAGAACTCATTGATTCCATTAACTGTAAGAGGAGTAAATGCATCCTACATCACCTACAGGCAGATTCTTAAGGTAGGTGAATTGTTCTGAAGTTCAGTCCTATATGCAGATTTTGATTCAGTTATCCACATACAGGCATGAAATGCCATTTCAGAAGATATATCACTAAGGCTGATAAATATTCCACTGGATCTACGTTTCTGAGCAGCAGCTGGAGGCCATGTAAACTATCCTGAAGCATCTAAAATGGCTCCATGTTCTTGCTTTGTGTGACAAAATGAACCAAGCATTTTTAACGGCCTCTCAAGAATTGTACAAGAATTAATAATACTTTTAAAATAATATGGCTTGTTATTAATATTGCCATCACTTACGGGAGCTTCAAGAAGTTGTTAAATTCGTTTACAACTGAGAATATTGGCCCTTTGTTACATCAAGGTAATTAAGTAGGATCAGTCTGCTTCAATCAGTGTTTATAAGCAACCTTTCATCTTGTGGTTCTCTCCTCGAACAATGGGTATTTCTGCTCAAAAACTGGTCTTCTAAGGTAAGCCTTTTACATGTCTCAGTTTCTACTTAAGAATGACTAAAGAACGCACATGGGATGCTGTGTGGCTAAATGTCATATTTAGGTTTCTCCATTGCAAATTTGCCCTGTAAATTGTTACATTTAGTTTTTTTAGAAGTTAGTTATTCTTGTTGTTGCAAGACTTTTCTCCTTAAAAACGTAAATACTATGTAATACTATGTGTATACTCCTTGCAAGCAGTCTCCCAGGAATGATATTGTACCTTTCAACTAAAGGTAAAATAATTTTTGAAATTGTTACACGATTATGAAGAAAGCTAAATTGAAATATGATCACTAATGCTGATATTTTCCTGAAAGTCAGAAACTTAAATCCACATGTAGTATCTGCGCAAATGGTTGTAGTTTTTGCATCTACTACTTTCTAAAGCCTATGGGAACCACAGACTGTAATAGGTTTGACCACTCAGTCAGCACCTCAGGTCACAGACCAGGATCCCTTCATGGCAGGTAACACATAAACACAGAGTAGAAAAACAGTTTTGAGCCTAAACAGTAAAAAGGAACTATGTGGATAAAGTCTGGAGGGTTGGAGTTAACGTAAGGTAAGGATTCTGAGAGAAGCTATAAAGGATTGTCAAAGAATCAAAGGAAATAGGCAAGAGAAGGAAGAAGAAGTACACTTTTCACCTCTTTATCTAGAACTGACTACAAAACAAGATCAAGTTGGCTTAGCTAACTAAAAGGTACAGAAGTTCAACTCAGGTCTGCCTGCAGAGAGTGACAAATTAGAGACATTGGCTTGACATATTTGAAGTAACAGAGTTTTATATTAGTGATTACATAATAAGAAATTTGCTCTGACATTATAGTCATGTTCAGGTCAAGATTTCCACCCAGAGCTCCAAGAACACACTTGCATCTTCATAATCTGATATCTAAAATGGCAGCAAATTTTATCCCTAACAGACTAGCTGCTTTCTCTTCCTTTTAAAAGCCATGAAAAATCTAATCACTGAATTTCTCTTATTTTTGCAAAGTTTATGAAAAAATTGGCTTTGTATTTCTTTTGCCAAATATTTGTATTCCATTAGTTTTAAATAATGTTCTGTATTCTTCATTTATTGTTTTAAACAAACATTTTCATTACCAAATGAATAAAAGTACTTTGTTTTTATGAAATTTGTTCCTTAAATTCTTCAGTTCCGTGCTCTGGTGTTTGAGAATCAATAATACGATTGATATCTCTGAAAATCAGGGGACTCAGATATGTATTACGAAGTCTGTCTTAAGGTAATTTGACCAGAATTATTCAATAAAGCAATAGGAGATTTACACTTACTGCCATGCATATTTTTTTCCCCTAAAATTTTCTGTGTATTACACATTGAAATTCAGGTCTAAGTGCAAGGGCTTGCATAAAAAAATTGTGTGTCTGGATTTCCAGTTACCTACAAATACATGTAAGTACATTATTTCTCAAAGGAATAGTGAAATTCAAAAAGAACAGAGAAATGCCATAACAAAAAGCTGTATTTCAAACCTTGCTAATCTGATTTCAATAATAAGCATAAGTGAAAAATGTAAGTCATAGTTACTCACCTACGATGAGTAAGAAAACTACCACTGACATGTCCTGAGCCATCACATCCTGGTGTTGGACATGACATTCCTTCCGTCTTCACTGACTTCCAGGAGAACTGTGAGCCATTTAGGTACCCATCTTTTTGCCTTTTGGCAGCTAGAGGACACCCTGATGCACTGCGATGGGATGCATATTTTCCAGTTATATGTCCCTGACCATCACAACCAGGAACTGGACATCTGGATAGCAGATAGATGAGAGAAACTTTATTGTCTTGCAATCATATACCTGGTAGCCTCTACAACAAAGTCAAAATAAACCTGACATGAAAAGAAATTAATAATCTTGCACTGTGACCTCAAAATTAGACAGGACACCCTGTAGTGGGTAAAATTACAAGCAGAACTTTACTAATTTGAAAAAAAAATGTTCTTTGATAAATTCTAAGGAGGCTAGCCAGTCGATGCAGTCACAGCTGCTGGTATTATCCAACTGCAACAAAAGGACTGAGATATATATCTGAATTGCAGGTGTTTATTACAGTAAATATCACTGGAATTGAAATGTTGGCTACTGAGCTCTGCTCAGCAGAGAAATTGCCCATAAAAACCCTATAAGCATAAAATCCTGCTTAGTATAATCATTGGTACATTTTTATTTGTATGGAACCCAAAGAAGAATTGTCTGAAGTCATGAAAATGTCAAGCAAACACAGTCCGTTATGAACTGATCAGAGCACCTCATCAGAAATGCTGAGCACCTTTAACCACTCTCTGAATAGGGGTGATTATATCAAACTATGTGCTACAGCCTAGAGAGGTCATTGAAGGCAGTTCTGTATTCATCTGCTGTTTTTCCTTACTTGGGAATCCCCTCATACACTTGCTCTGTATACTGCTAGAAAACAAATAACCAGGGTTAGAAGGAACAGGTTAGAATTTTCAAAGTGAAATGTTTAAAGAAAATTATGGGGTGTTTTTTCAGTATGTTGCTACATAACACATGGCTAAACAAGACCAGTTACTTCACTCTTTGTCCTACACTGAAATATTGCTGCAACTTTTCACTGAAGATCCAGTCTTGAATGGTCTGAGCAGTCATTAAATGCAGGTTCAGCCACCCGGTTCAGTGGCCACTGATATCAGAGCACCTTGCAAGAAGAAAGGTAGGCATTTGTTTCTCTTGCAAACTGCATGAACAGGCAGGTTTTTTTGCAGCAGTCTTGAATAAACATTCAATTCTCTATTCCCATAACTATTTTAATTTAGCATGTATGGTTTGTCATTATAAACACATTTAAGGGCTTTTAGGAGGTAAAGATCTAAGTAATTTTTTAATTTCAGGTGAAAAAGAATTTTAAACTGTTTCTAAATAATAAAAGATTGTATCCTTGGTGAGTACTGCATCCTTTGCTGAAAAAATCAGCACAGATCCTAAATTTGCTCATAGAAATCTTTGTGGTCATCTGCTCTTGGATAACTATCACACAATAACATTTTTGTCTAATAAAAAACTGAAAATATATATGACCTTATGAAACACACAAAGGCCCTTTGACAATATTTGTTCTCACCTAATTGGCTCTTGGTCTTCTTTGTCTTCCTTGCTTTGTGCTATCCTGATTCCACTTTTCTTTGCTCGCGGACAGCCTGAAAGACTGTGTGAAACAAAACATTTTAGAATGCAGTTTCTCATTCTTGGGTACACTCTATCAGGAATACGCTTTCCGTCTGAGAAACTGGCAGAATAAGCAATCCTGTCCAGTTTCCAAAATCAAAGCTCAAGTGAGTTTAACAAGGAGAGCTGCAGCAGCCACCACAAGGGGGAATCCGTGCATCTGGGTTTGTGATGCTGGACAGCACTGCCAGCACTGTGCAGACCACACAGACAGGCGGGTCCCTGAGGAGCCAGGGAAAGCAGTTTTTAAACCCTCTGCCAAACAATCCCTCCAGCTGACTCAGCAGCAGCAGTGCCATCTTTAAAAGGAACAGAAGCCAGTGATTCAGGGCTGAGAGACACTATGTCCTCTGTGTCTGAGAGAGATGGAAGAATAGAAAAAACAGGACTATCTCTTTGTAGGAATAAAGATTTATCTTGGGAGCACATTAGAAACACTATCAAACCTTCTCAGACATCACATAAAAATCCTTTAGAATGGTTGAATAAAAACACGGCAGAGCTCAGAGCTTTCACTGCCTTCCAGAGAAGGAGTTTGAGTGCTCAGAACTCACCCAGATGAAAAGATTTGGTAGAGACTAAACTATATGTCAGGCTAACCAATGTTACATTTAACTAGACACTGAGAATGTAATTTTCAACTTCACAAGCTCAGCTTTCCTTAGCATATAAAGAATTCCTTACATAAACTATTTAATAGACTTGAAAATTACTTTAACAGATATTTTAAGATTTTTTTTAAGTAGCTGATACCTGAGGATACAAGTACATCTATCAAAAAAATCATGCTTTGTCCTCTATATAAATGTTATTTCCATCTTAATTGTCAACATTAAAAAGAAATCCATCAGTAGAACACCTTCAAAAGTGTTGACATGAGAGACAAAAAAGTGTCACCAAAGAAAAATTTTCATAGAGAAAGAAAAAAATACAAGACTAAATTTTTGTTTTCAACATGACAAAAGGTACTTCAGTGTTGCGTACTAGGTCCTATTTTCAGGAAGAAGACACAGAAACAGCGATAGCAAAATTTTAAGCTATTTTGTCTTATCAAAACCAGTGAGGATAAGAGGAAGAAGCAGAGAAAAGGGTGATGCAATCACAGACGGAATTCTCTGTTAGTAAATGGAAAATAGAGAAAAGCAAAGTTTACATGGTGCAAAGTCATAAGTTAGTTAAAGAAAGGAAGGAATGCTGGCACAAGAAGATAGTGGGCATAGCGTATTACTTAGAAACTTTCCATGAAATGGCATGGCTACATCTATAGTGGGAAAGAGAAGGCACCTAGAACTTTTGCTTTGACACAAGACCAGCAAGCTCACATTTGTACAGCTAAGCTCTCTATCTCTGTGGAGCAGGACAGCTACACCCATATTGCTTGTAGCGAATGATCTGGACCCCTGCTGAACTGCAAATCATATCTTAGAATTGCCTTAGAGAGTTTCAGTGGCCCAGGGTCAGTACCATGCCAGGGGTCATGTAAACAATTTAGTAGTGTAGGTATCTGCTCTGACGCATGGACCTGTGCTCTCATCCCATTTCATCTCTGCTTTGGATGTAGCTGACTATTTTCCTTTTCAAAGCAACCTGCATAGTGGACACCAAAGTACCATAGTTCCCTGCGTACAAACTAACCCTCAGAAAGCCTGTGCCAATTAAGATTAGCTTTCTTAAAAAATAATAATATTACCTGTACAAAGACAGAGGCAGGAAGAAGAGAATGTGAGGTATTTAGAATAAGAGGAAGCTGGCTCTGGGTCAAGGGAACAGTTCAGGAACAGGTTAGTTCACTGCCCCCATACAACCTGGACTGAAGATAGTGAAGGGAAAGGGACAGGAGTTGAAAAGATCCCTAGCTTATCTCTGAGACTAGTCATACCCAATGTGTGAGAGTAATCTGGATTTGCACCTGAAAACTAAACAGTTAATAGAAATTTCTCAGAAAGCAAGACTTTTTTTAGTAGGTGTACAGATGGGTATGCTTGTGGAGGACGACATTTTCATAACAAAATCTGAACAAAGAATTTCTGCCTTGACTAATGATTTAAAGCTTTTTATGTGTTAAATCAATTTAATTATCACCTACTTATTGGTATTTTGGTGCATCATTTTTCTGTAATAGATCTGTCTATTCTGGCACTATGATTTATTAGAAAATTCTAAGACCTTTCAGGTCCTCTAAACAGACATTCCAACAGACAGCTTCTGAGGTTATGATTAATTCATTTTTCCTCTGACAGTGGATTCACTGAGAAGACATCTGTCTAGGATGAGCTTTTGCTTTAATTTTTTTATCCTATAATAATGAAAAGCTATTACAAGGTAAGCATACTACTTATTTTTTACATCAGTTTAATTCCTCATATATGAAGATAAAAGACAATGAGGGAAATTCAATACTGGCACATGCTGATACAACTTCTGGCATAGATTGAATGGGTGCAGAGTTATGGCAGAGTTAAATGTGCCTCCATGTGTACTTGCTGTTGAGCAGCCATTTTAAATACAGATGATACCCAGGCATCTCAGCAGCCATTTAGGAGAGAAGTCTGTCATTCTTTTCCTTTTGAAACTGAGAGTGTTGTAGCTGATGGTATCAAATACAAACAAAAATGTTAATTCAGATGCAAGTAGAGCTAAATTAAAATTTTCAGTGTGGCAATTAGAAAGCTCAACTGAGAAAGTGCTGAGAGGTCCTTCATATTCAACAGCATCCGATTTAGACTACTGGTTTGCGCTCTTTAAAAGAGCATTCATTTTGCCAGCTTCACCACTTCAGAAATGGCCTTGACAGATATCAGGACCTGAACAGTGTGGGGCTGACTCTGCGTAAATGTGACAGGTCTCCTGGGGACATCAATGGTTTTAAGTAAAGAAGACGTTACTTCCTCTGTGTCAGCGCTGCTGTGCCCGCAGGCGGCCAAAGACCTGGGGCTGCCAGAGGCCTTTTTGGAAGAGAAATGAAGGAGTTATGTGGTCAGTATAGATATGGTGGCATTTCAAAAGGTTGAATGTGTTAAATCTCAATGGACTGGACAAATTCCAGACCCCTTAGTTTTGCAGAATTACTTTTTATATCTTTAGGTGTACTTCAGCATGCTGCAGAAACAAAGGAAAACTTGGTCCAGCACTCATCTGCAAAAATACAAGAACGTAAGAATTTACAGACAGAAGTAGGTAACACCATCCAGCTCATGGTCCAGTCCTACAGTGGCCAGGAGACAACGGTCAGGAAAGGGGTTTAAAAAATGAGTCAACATTCGGTGATTCGCCCTTGCCAACCTTGCCAGCTCTTAGGTTGCTTGTTAGTAACACTTTTCTTGTGCACCTTCACTCTCCTGCCTGTTTCTGGTTAAACAGAGGATCAAACACATAAATAGCTTCCTGAAACAGCAAAGTTGGGCAGAGCTGTACCAAGCATAATACTGGTAGAGTATGAGCTGGTAAATCCACATATAGTTAAATAAAGTTCTAAATTTGACCTTAAATCCCTTTGAAAGTGTGATTTAATCTCCTGCATCACGTAAGTGTTTTTAAAATGTTTACATCTTCTCCTTTATACTGTTATTTGTACTTTTGATGTTTAACACTGCATTACAGAAATTAATATTGTGATCTTTCATTTTTACAACATGTAAAAATATGACACATTTCCAATTTCTATGTTCTTAATGTTTTGACTTTGAACTGTTTGTTGCTTTTACTAGGAATATATTTAAACAGGGAATTTTGTATTGTGTATTGGCTAGTATAGCCAACTGTAAAACTACAGAGACTTAGTGAGGCAAGCAAATATCCACACTCAACAGTACTAGTCTGCATGGGAATAAAGAGCCCTTGCTATCAAAAGAGAGGTGGGCTACACTATTACTCTTTGATTAAACAGTGGATAGATATTTGCAAAATATGGTGCAGCTCTTCTTTATTGATTTACAGTTCTCAAATAGCCACGGGGGAATTGCTAATCACAGAGCATTTGCACCATTACCTCTACAGTGGTACCACCGTTAACTGATGGATACTTGAACTAGTAAATGGGAAGCTTTCTTTGGCCCTTGGTAGGGATCACAGTTATAGTTTAGGCAGTTAAGGTAAAAGCTTTCATCCATAAATTTCTTTTTCCATTATTCTGGCTTAACAATGAGTTGCAATTTAAGGACAAGCCAAACTTTATTCTGAAATGTACTAACAAGCCTGGTGCATATTAGATGAAAGAGATACTTTTTCCCTCTGATTAAAGCTGGTGAGGTGTCAGCTGGGAGAGGAGATAAAGAACAGGGTCAAATTTTGCATTTCAAGGAATATGGAGGGAATCTGGAAAAGACTGACAGGAACAATCAGGAAATAAAATTTTCAGGGAAAAGATGCAGAAGTAGGATTTGAGTCCAGACTGTGAAGAGAAGAGTTAAGTCATTCAGAATATAAAGCAACAGAAACTTATGAACGTTGAATTGCTTCCTTGGGCTAATAAGAAGGTAGAAAAACTGAATTTATTTTGTATGAAGATTTTGCTAGATATTAACAAAAATCTTCCTACCTATTTGAACAATGCTGAAGCAGAAAAATGTTATTAATTGGTGATAAATAGAACAATTTAGACCAGCCCATGTCTATGTGCAGCACTCAATCCTACCTCAGTATTGAGAGAGGGAAGTGAGGTCAGCTAAGGTCCCTTCTAGCCCTTCAGTTATTTGATTTAAATAACAGAGCCTTCTCTTTACATACCTTCGATGTGAAGCATAATTTCCAGTAATATGCCCAGAGCCATCACACCCAGGGGTGGGACACCTAGAATAACAATGAAAGACATACAGAGCAGTTACTGACAAGAAAAATACAACTGCCCATTAAAAAATATCCATTGGCTCAGTCCTTGTTTCCTCAGGTGCCAGCCCTGGGAACCTCTAACCACTGCTAAATCTGATCCTAATTCCACACCAGGGACAAACATACTTTTTCATTCATAAAATGTTTTTGTTTGCTACTCCTCAGCTGCCCACTCAAATGCTTTCTGGGTATCTCAAGTACTGGCAGATTAGTGAGATTTTCAGCAGCAGCCCAACATCACTACACCACCAGGAATGAGTAGGATTGACAGCAAATGGAATATTCCCATGGTATATGCTTAGGTGATGGCTAACATTGCAGTGAGTCATTTTGTTTTCTACTGGAGCTATTGCTCCAATCCCACCGCACAGTGCCATGGGGTCATACCATGGAGGGACCCCTTCACCTCTCCATGAAGTGAAGGAAATGCCTAAGAAAAAGGAAATGTGTAGACAGGGAAGCAAGGCTGGCTTCTTGCAGAGAAATGGTAACCCTCTCAAACAGCAACCAGACACAGAAGTCACTGATGGTACAGCCTTCAGTGGAATTTCTAATATTAGAACAACATTACAGTCGTCAAAGAAAGTGGATGTTTTTTTCTACACTGCAAAGATGATTGCGATCATCACAGAAAAAGCTACATTATAATGCTAAGTAAAATCATTAGCTGGTATTTGAACTGCTACACTAAATCACAGAAAAGACAAAGAAAGAATTAATTTATATTCATTTTTCTGAACATACAAATGCTACATGAATTTCAAAAAGTCACTTTTCTTGAGACTGAGTTTAGAATTTTAGCCATACTTTTTAAAGCTTGATTTGAAGAAAGCATTCAAATTCAAAAAAGCTTGCACACAAATTCAGATGTTGCATTCTGAAACATCAGATTACCATAACACTGAATTTTTCCACCATTTGAATCCAGAGTTCATGCAGACTTTGGCTTTTACCCTTTAGTTACATGTATGCTTTTGCATGCTTTCCTCAAAGTTGTTCCACACTGGTAAATTTCTGTTTCACAAATGTTTCTGCAGAGACTTGAACACTTTTTAAAATCAGGAATTAAGCAGGCCAGAATTCAGTGCAATAGGGTTGTCATGTTCCATTATGCTGAATTTTACTCTTTTAAGCTAGTAAACATTACCTACTTTGAGGAGCTCATCAGGGCCAAACTTCAAAAATTATTAATGCTACCTTGAAAGACATAAACTAAACTGAAACATATTAAATGGAGTTCTCATACGACCTTCATCTGGACCAGTTCAGTTATTCTAAAGAAAACACTATAATATGGTAGCAGTTCCAAGACGTAATCTGGTAAAACTTCTGCGGTTCACTACAACACTGAAGTTTCTCTTCTCTATAACAAACACTCTGTGCACTTTGGACAAGTCTACATGACATCCTTAAAGACAATTCTCATTCTCTCATTTTATGTGTTCGCACAGGACCAAATATATGGCCATGATCTTTACTAGAAGGTGTATTACTGTGGCTCTTAATATCTTAAACACCAATATACAGGTTGACATCATACATCAATCTTTCTGATTATAGAAAGATAAACCCCATAATTTCTGCACAGATTCTTCTGATAAAAATTAGATAAAAATACGACACTTGATAAAGAAGTCACATCTCAGTCCATATGGCTCTTACTCTTCGTTCTTTGCTGTGGTTGCACGTGGCGAGCATAAATTTTGGCTATTTCTTTAAATTACAAAATAAGTGGTCAGGTCATCTTACATGAAGGGTCTTCGAGTTTAAATACTACGTATCTAAATATTTAAATGTTCTCATTATTTATTTTCATTTTTAGGCAAATGTTTTGAGATCTACAGAGAGACACTCTTTTGGTTCATGTGTTTTTTGATACAAGGTAGCTTCAGTGATCCATGATGCCTACGTCCATCAAGACTAGCTGCATCACTGAAGAGCCTGACCAAAGCCTTTAAGATGTTGAAACAAAAGATATGGGAATAAGAATTAATTAAAGGAATTGACTAAACTTTGACTCTAAATGTCCATGGCGTTTAAGTGAATAAAGGAGAATCAGGAGCCATGGGACTGTTCCTAGGCAGTTTGTCTGGGGTACTGCAAGGAGTCCTTTATGAACCCATGATCTGAAGCCACCATTTTCCTCTCCAGACTCTTCAACCCTTTTGAGAATAAGCTATTAGCAAAACTGAACAATGTTTTTTCTCATATTTTACAACATTTTTATTGCAGGCAGCATGATTAATAGTGTCTTAACAAATAGGATTTATAAGATGCACCAGTAAATCCCATCAAGTCTTAAAATAAGATGATTACACCTCAACTATTTAGACAGTCTTAGGCAATTTAAAAACTAGCTTATTTTTGTGTCCTTTTAAAAAAATTTAGCAACCGAAGCTAAAGAAGAAATCATCCAGCTGTAAGTTCATTTGGGTACCTTCACAAAGGGCTCTGCACAGTTCACATCAGTTTAAAATCATACTTTTGATTAAACCAGAAGAGATCTTTATGTAGGTCAGGATTTTAGAAAGACTTTTTTGATTTTGACACTATAATATTTGTTTTCAAATCTCATAGGCTTATATTTACCTAAATGTAACAGAGGAAATGACAGCTTAATGCAGTTGGTAGGATCATTTCAAAACCCTCATACATTTACATTTCTTGCTGTTTCCATTCTATGGGAAGTACTTCTAACACTGTGAAACACAGGATGCAAATATGCACCAGCCTGTTTCAACTCTGAAGTTTTTACAGTAATTTATTTGCTATCCTAAGTAGATTAGATAAGGAGACAACCACAAGTCCTGGTGCTATTGGAATTGGGACTCCGTATTTTCAGAATGTCTGATCATACGTAGGACTTGCATATACCTTACTACTTTAGTATCGATTACTACCTTTACATGTTTGAGTCAATCAATCGTATGTACCTGCAACAATGCCAAAAAAATGTATGCATGGGTGCTTGTAAGAGGCAGGTGATGTGAAACCCTTTGAAAAGGAGCATCAGAGTATGTGGAAAAAGAGATATACAGTTTTCCTCACTTTCTCAAAGTGAATGTAATTTGTCAGGATCAGAAATTTATTTGTAGACTCTACAGAATAGCTTATTGCAGCAAAAGAAATACTTAGTATTGTAACAAGGGAAGCAACAAGAGGAACTGACCCTGTGAAGAGTGAAGTTCAGGACATAAAACACTAGCACTTGACTACAAGTTCAGGCATCCAATAAAAGAAAGGGCTTGTCAGTGAAGGGGAGTGCATTTAAGACTGCCTTGATATCCCATTCATTTCATAAGACCATCCCAGAGAAGCGTTTTTGGGAACATAAACAGAAGCAGAAAGCAGGGCAGGCAGCAGAACAGCAACATCTGTGGCAGCTGGATTCAGTATTGGGCTTAGATTCAATATCAGGAATGAAAAAAAAGGTGAGTCAAATGGTGGCAAATACACTGAAGCCCCGCTACCGATTCTTTACCATGGAAAGGACTGAAGGTGTGCATCAATTAAAACAGGCTTCTGGCAGCTTGAAGAACTCAGGGATGTTCGTGAGACTGGGGAGGAAATGGATGCAATGCCCAAAATGGGCTCTGGGAGGGTTTTTCCAAATGCCAATGATTAAAAGTCTTATTGAGACCTCAGCTCACAAAAAAAGAACCGCTTCTTCAGCATAGTGCACTACAAATAAGACCTGTATTTATACCTATATTCCTAGGCTGTTATCTAGGTCTACAGAGGGGAGATAAGCTTACATGTAGCTTTCATATTTAGATTTATAGCTCAACTAGCATGAGAGCAAATAGGGTTTTACACAAAGGTGCAAAGCCAGAACTGCAGTAGTTTTGTCCTTAACATTGTGTATGACTTTGGTTGACTTACTTTTGCAAATTATTTGAAAACACAAACTACCTCCAAAACATACTGATAAAACAAAAATAAAGAAACTGCTTTAACTTTTTTTTTTTTTCTTTTTTTGTGCTGAGCATACCTGCTCTCATGGAAAAGAACAAAACCATTATTATCTGTCACACTGGCCGGTTTTAATGAGTTCCTACAAAATACTTCTCATGACCTGTCATTAGTAAGATGGTGTTTCAGCACTGAAGACTGATGTTACCTTTACTGCTTCGTTTACAGTACTTAGTACCTACTACACTGTGCATCCAGTCTTCCCTGGAGAAGTAAGTGAACACACACATCAATAATACAGTCTACCAGAGAGAATATCCTATAGATTACTAATTAAATATTTAAAACAGATGTAGCTAGCAACCCAACAGAAAAATCATACTAAATTGAGCAGGGGAATAAATCAGGAAGTTGTGCAAAAAATTTGGAATGGTTTTTCAGAGTGTTCCACACTGCAAAAGAACTGGGATTTTAGAGAAAATTATATCTTTCCCATAGTTTTATTTTTGCCGTGCTGTCAACCTCTGTAGTAGTGCGATTTTCTGTTGAAGGATCAGAAAGGCTAGAAAAATATAATTGTTTCCTGTGGGATTTTTTTCATAGTAGAATGCAAAAATTTTTTTATTGTCTGGTGGTTTCCATCTATTTGAGATTCTGTTTTATTTGACTGAATCACCAGGAATGGAATTCATAGGTTAGGAAGCTGGAAGACAGGCACAATAATATTTGAACTTCTGTCTTTCATTTGAAGATCTGAGAGTATTTTGTAAACATTAAGGGATAAAACCTCACAATACTGCTTTGAAAAAGGGAAGAATTTGGCAGAGAAAAATTTGGGCATAAAGAGGCTAAATGACTTTACATAGAAGAAGAAAATGGGCTAGAAGTACGGATTCTTATTCACTGCTCTGTTTGCAGCTATAAAGTCATGTCTTCTGAAACTACACATAGATTCATAAACAAAATACCGTGGGCTACTTTTTTTTTTTTTTCCTAGTGAGGTAGCCCTGAAACAAAATTAAAACTGTAAAGATTTTGTGCTTGTAGTTCCCTGAATTGAATATGTGGGAAAGGAAGAAAAAAAGGGAGAGGGCAACAAAGGCAAGGGATGAAAAGAAGCCTTGTCAAACTAAAAACTGGAATTTCCTGTAATGTATAGTAAGTTTATTGTTTGTCTATCCCTCTATGAATTTGAGGGCTTGTCAAAAACAATAGACTTGCAGCTTTTCATAAACCAGTTTTTCTTTAAACTACTTAAGAAGTCAAAGGACACAGCAAGTTTTCCTCCAGTTCCTTCCTGTGCCACTCACCATAAACCTGCAGGGAGCTCACCAGGGCGAGAAACAAAATCATTAACAGAGCTGTGTGGTCCACAGCAGAGATTTTTGGCTACAGGTGTGCCACTAAGAGGCAGTGTTGTGGATATTGTTATGAAAACACCTATTTAGCAGGAGCTGGAGAGAAACCAGCAACTCATTTTGTCTTTACGTTTCAAAGTAGTCAGAGCAATGCCTCCCAGCCATTACTGCTTTAGCCAGCTCTTTGAAAGCAATCTGGACGTGTAAATCTCTAAAATATTTTTTTCACTCTCAGGTATAATGGTAGCTTGTCAAGCTCTAATTAAGCATGTGAAGTGGGAACACTGCTGATTCTTTTCCTCATGAAAACACAGAAAAGCCGTTTTCTGTTCTAATTCCAGTAGGAACACAGATGATTTTCCACTTTAATCCTGTTGTCTTTTATTGTCTATTTTTTACCATACCGTTTGGTTTCTGAATTCCTGTGATGATACTTTCTTTTGATGCCTAGACAAAAACTCTCTACCTACACAACCTATCTAAGAATTTGCAATGAAAGACTGTTTTGTTAAGATGAATGTATTTTCCCCTAATTTCCCTCAGTGAAGCTCCACATCTACATACTTCTTCACTTTTCATTTTACTCTTTCCCTTTTCTTTCTTGGTGCCTCTTTCACCCTATTTTTCAAACTTTTATCTGTTTTCTCCAGTGAAGAAAGACCCTCCATTTGCTTTTGCCCTATGGTTTGCTTTCCATCCAAATATTTCTTCAGTTCTTCTCTTCCATATTCTATTCTTTTCCTTTTCCAAATCCTTTTTCTTCCTCATTGTCTTTTCCTGCTATTTCAAAATTTTTTTCTCTCTCCTTTTTGCTTCTTTTTTCCTCTGTCCCCTTTGGCTGATGTCTTCAATCTCTGTTCCTCCCTCATCCCTTTCTCCTTTCATGATCTCTAATAACCTTGAAGGTGACAGTTCTTTCTTCTTTCCTCCTCTTTGTCGCTTTTTCCCTTTATCTTTTCTTTCATCATCCTTATGGTCCTCCTGCTCTCTTCTCCCAGATGATTTTATCATCCCTGCAATCTGCATTGCTTGTGGTCCTCTCACGTTGCTGAGATGACTGGGTACACATTGTGCCCTTGTGTCAGGGAAAAAAGTGCTGTGTGTTGTGAAACCTTAACACAGAATTTATTGGCTGCCAAGGCCCAATGAATCATTTTAAATATCTTGCACTCTTTTATTTTCATTAAAGACCTTGTAAGTTTTACCACTGACTTCAAAAGGAGGAGAATCAGTCTTGAACTGGGCACTTCTGAAAATTGCATTCAGAGCTCATTTGAGCACATTTGAATTGATTCAAGAGGCGACATAAACTCTGTGGGACAGGCATGCACATAATGAATATTTCAGAGGATCTTATGTCTATGGTTTCATGTTCAAGGCTAAAGTTATGTTCTAATCCCCAAAAATGCACCTACAAAACCATGAGAAGTCAGACCCTTATAAATATCAAAGGTTCATAAAGATGCATTGTAAGCCAAAAATAAAAGAAATTAATTTTAGATTCAGATATTAATTATTCTGGCTAGAAAGAGTACTTAATCATGCAAATTTATTTTTAGCAAAGGTGCTAAATGTTACTTTTTCAGATGTAAAATACTGCTAATATTTCTTGCTTAGCAGTATGCTACTTACAGGACAGGTCTCATTGAAGGTAAAGGAAAATTTAAAACCCAAACCCACAGCAGATATTAAAGAAGAGTATTTCAGGAAATAACACAAGCCAGCAAAACCAAAAAATTATAGTAGAAGGGCAAATCGGTGAATTTAGAAAAATGTTTTTCTCTCTTCTCAGTTGCTTTTAGACATTGGATACAATGCAGTTCCAGTTGGAATGGGCAGATCAGGGGATCCAGACAAGGATCTCTCCTGACAGGGCACTACGGAGCCCTTTCAGAAGACACTGGGAGAAGGGCAGATTGGAGATTGGAAAGAAGCGTAGAATGGAAAGATTTGTTGTTGCCACTTTCACTATATAGTCTTTCTATCTGTGAGGGAATGATGCCAGGCTTATGGAGCTAATCCAGGCATGAGACTAAAATAATTTTGGCTCAGAGGCTTCATGGAGTAACTTTAGTCTCTTCTATCTCTGCAGAGAGATTGCTCTGTCTCTCTCTCTTTGCCTCTAGAAATCCCCAGCAACTGAATGGTTCTGAACTGCATACTCTTCTCTGCAGGTAAAATCTAATTAATTCTCTGACTTTCTGCATGTACATTTTTTCTGCCCTTAGCTGCTGCTATTATCTGTATTGCATTCTTGCATTTTTTGAACTGTGTGTGGGTGAAAAAGAACATGATATGTTTTTTAATTACATTGAAATCTATTTTCCTATATGCAGTCTAAAATGCATCATGCTGGCATTTTAAATATTGCTGTGCACTCGAATGCACAGATACACACGATGAGTTTAAATTAATTATATTGCCTTAGAAAAATATTCCTGTGCCTTCCATTACCACCTCTGCATGCTGCCTGTTCTGCTAGCAGTCAGGACTTCCCAGCTTCCCAGCAGCAAGTGCCATGACGTGCTGCCCGCTGTTCTCACATCTAGCACCAGCACATACCTCGTAACATGCCAGTTGCCAAAGGCAGGGTATGTGCCTAATGTGAAATAGCTTCTGTGCACCACCCAGGGGGTGCTCCATGCTCAGAGGCTGCCAGGGGGAAGCTGTGAATCAGTTCTCTCCCTGGGCACCTTGCCCACGCTTTTTCTCCTGCCAGCATCGCCTGCCTTGGAGGCAGCACCGGCCAGCTGCAGATCCCCTCCCTGCAGCAGAGAGCACTTCCTGGCACCAGGGATGAATCAGTTCCAACATATGCAAATTCAAATGTTCATTTCCAAACAGCTCAGCCTTTGGAAAAAAAAAAAAAAGCTTCATTTTTATGTGAAGGAGTAACATAAAATGATTGAGGCACAGAGAAAAATTCAGGAGAAAATAGCCTTAAGAGAACATGCCCTATAACTAGGAACAACGCCATGCAAATTCTGTCTCCTAATAGCATTGCCGTAAGCCTGTGCTCAAAAAAACCCCCCCAAACAAACCTCACATGGGCTTTTTTTTCTGTAAATTTGTGTAGACGCATTTGTTTCTGAAGAAGAATATCCTATTCCTGATTGGTCTATTAATACGAGAACTGCTAAGCCTCTTGAGAATATCTGCCACTCAGTCACTGCACAGCAAGGTTGGTCCAGGTGTGCAGAACAGCCAGTGAGAGGATTTCTCAAGCATCCTGTATGTGACAAGGGGTTCAAGAGAAGCACTTGAAGACAGCAGCACGGGTATAGCACTTTTATATCCTTCACCTTAAAAGGTATCTTTAAAAGCTCATCCAACTAGCCTATCTTTTCTGTTTATGATGTAAATGTAAGTTTTAGCTCAAAATTGAATTAAAATTAGACCGAATGCGGAGTATTTTGAAAATGCACAGTTTGAACTAGGTAATTTTCCCCCGATAACATATGTACACTTACACTATGGTGTGTAGCCTGCTGGTTACCTTGAATACCATAAAATTGTCAACAGTGTAATTCTTGAATTGTCATGTCTGTGCTGCTGCTTCTCCCATGCTCTGCTCTTCTGTAGTTTGTACATCTTTTTCTAGGCAAAGTAATCACCAAAGGGTCTGGTGGGCACAGCAATGTGATCTGGAATCTGTTACTTCCTGAGAGTTTCCTAGAGGTTTGGAATGACTTCAAAATCTATGAATCTGGAATATTCAAAAAGGTCAGCATCTCCGTAAGAAATGCTGAGAAAAGCTGTCAGTTTGAGATTGCTAAGAGCAGAGGAAAAAAAGATTAACAGCTTTCATGTCATTTGTGACCTCAACCATCCACTAAAGTTGTCGGTGAGAGATTGGGCACAAGCCAGCATTAGCCATTCCTTAGCTGTTCTGTTTATCTGCTTCTTGTTTGAACAGAACTGTTCAACTTGTGCAGGCACAAACAATCAAGAGAAGGATTCTAGACAATCACAGGAAAGGAGGCAGTTGGATCAAATGTATGGGGGAAAGAAAAGGCTGAATGGGAAGGAAGGAAAGAACAAGAGCATGAAGAAAGTCCAATTTATATGTCCTTCTTCAAAATAATGTATCTAATATTGGTATGAAAGATCAAGCCTACAAATACTTCTAGGCCTATATCATTAAGAAAGAAGCAGAAGTCCTGCCTCTAATGAGAGTTTTCTTAGCCTAGCATTATGGTAAAGCCATAAATAAATAGGCTTGTAAACTTTTGTGAGTTATGTGGGAAATATATCATGGGCAGCATGATGGCTAAGATGTTTGCAAAAAAAACCAACCAACCAAACAAACCCCAAACCTATTAAGATAATCCAAGTGACAGAAAATATAACGGGACAGAATTTTCTTCACTATTTACAACTTGTTTCTTACTCTGCTGCAATTTCAAAAGAGCAATTAAAAAATTATTTTCAGTGCACATTCAGATAAGTAAGATAAGGTAAGCATAATAGTTTGGTGTAAAGTGTGTTTAGGTGCCTAATCACATCTTAAGGCTGAGAGGTATGTTTTGCTCCATATGCAGTTGTTGCACTGTGCTCATTAGTAACTTTGAGAAGTGCTATCATAGCATGAAGCTCCTAATACTGGATGGACTTTCACATGTCTTCTGCATGTCTATGTTTCCATCTGGAAACACATGCCATCCAATAAGAGGAACAGGTTAACATTTGGATAAAGGGAGCAAATTCTCAGGGGTTTTGCTTTCCCAGACAGATAAAGCAGAGATACTACTTTTTGTTTTGGGGTGAAAAGTCTACAGCAAAAGAGTAAAACCCTCCAGTTTTCATTTATGAAAACAAGCATATTTTTCCCTCTAGGCCTGAAAACATTTGTCAGAAGCCTAAGTGAGGAAATGTGAAAATACTGAGTGTGAATTATATCAGACTGTGAGAGGCGGTCTCGTCTAGTAAGAAGGCTAATGAACAGTGCAGCTAAGGGAAATCCAGTTTCATTACTGGTTTTCTGTGTGACTTTTTACTAACTTTTGAAATCTTCTTAGACTTGCTCTAATTTTTCAAGTGATTGACTTAAGACTCATGCTCCACCTACAGTGCCTTTTAAGCATAACCTCCCTGTTGAGCCCTAATTTACCTCAGGTATGCAATCTTAAGTATGACTTAATTCACAGTGAAGGGAATAATCCTTAGTGAGAGTCTAGTTATGAACCTATCCGCAAGGAGGGCAGGTTTGCCGTTACAACAGCTATGCCCATCCCTAGAAGTACTCCATCCTACTGCCTCAACGTAGACACTGGGCAGACAAATCAGACATAATGAAGTAAGCCTTAGGAGGGGACAATATTTTTTGTATTCTTCCTAGCACTCTGAGAACCACAAACACTGAGCTGCAAGTTTGCATTGCTGCAAGATGTTGCTGGATGGTTATGGGACTGAGGCAATCGATATCCAAGGCTGGGAAGGCTTGCTTGCTCATTCTTATAAAGTGTAAGGAAATCTCATTGCTGTCTGCAAATACCTATCAGGATGGTATGGTGAAGGCATAAAAAAAGTGTTCTCAGAGCTGCACAGCTGAAGGAGAGGCAATAAGGGGATAGAGTTCAGCATGGGAAAGCCAATTTATTATAAATGAAGAAAAAAAATGCCTTCAGTCTGGTCAAACATTGGAATAGTTGTGGGAATTCTAACCTTGGCAATACTACCAATTTGACTAGACAAGGTCCTGAGCAACCTGTTCCAACTGGACTTGTTTGTTAGAGCAGGACGTTATACTAGGTAACATTTAGATAGCCCTGGCTACATGATTTTATAATTCTGTAATACATCTTAAAAGCTGTATCAGAGACCATACTGTTTGGCCTCCTAGTGGCAGTGCAGACGCAGCTTTTCCTTAGAGACTATTCCAGAAAGATCATGCACTCTCATTCTACTTGATTTCAGTCTTTTCTGGATAGTTCAAGTTCAACCATTAGCCAATTCATCTGTATAGCTGTGTAGATTCAAAATATTTGTGCATTTCTCTGTATTTGTATATGTTCTTTTCAACAATAGAAAACGGTGATTTTGAAGTCCAGCTTGCAAAGTTAATGAACGCTCAGAAATTCTCAGTGAGGTCGATGGAGTAGATCACACCAAACATCCTGATCAGTGAGAGAGACTCTGTATGTGAGATACTACTCCCAGATTCTATTATGGGCATCCACCTGCCTCTGCTTTGGAGTTTTCTGTCTGCCCTGAAAGGATGTTGCAGCTGTCTGGGTAGCAGTAAAAGAAGCAACAGAACCTTTAGTACCTTATTCAATAACCTGAAATTGATGTCATTTCACCATATCCTGTCAGAGTGGATGAGGCACTTTGCACATTATGTGAACAAAGGAGGCATCCCTTCAATGAGGGCAGGAAGCGCCAATAAGACCATTAAAACTATTCCAAGCCAAACAATTCTTTTTTCTGTTGGAATCTGTGGCTGTATTCAACAGCACTTTTAGTAATAATTCCAGCTTCATAAGAATGTTCTAAGGTATCATTAAGCAGAGCCCTTGAGAATGAATTGTGCTTTTTATTGTCATGGGATGTGCTCTGGTGTCTTTTCTTACTTTGTCCCTCCTTACTTTCTCCTTAAAGGTAACAAAGGCAGAAAGCCCACACTTTTGTACAGTTTCCCCTTCTGCAACTCCCATATGATAAGGCAGTGCAAGCTTGGTTTATACTGTAAATATCTCACAAAAGAGCTACCTTAAGTTCACAGTCTAAGAGCTGCCAGAATACTTTCCTAAACAGCTGCACAGAGTGCCAGGGCAGTTGGATACAGCCAGGGATAAATAATCATGCAGCACAATGGCTCATGCTCTCTTGTGCCTTAAGGTTCAGAGCTCCCATGCACTACAGAATTAGAAAAGCAGCTCTGAGTGAGAGGCTAACTTTGCCTTACATGATTTTTACAAGAAGAAGGGTTTTTTAAGCAATACACTTCTTTTCAAAACCACTTCCTGTTTACTGTGCCTATAGCCAAATAACCCTGAGCTGCTCCTGACTTGATTTCTAGTTGACTTGATTAGTGTTGATATAAAACTTGTCTAAACTTTGATTAATACTTTTCTCTTTCCAGGCGGTGAAGACGAACCATAACTTTCTATTTTCAGAATAAAGGTTTACATCTTGTATTCAAACTCTGCCAAAATATTTTTAAAAATTCACTATCCTTACAAACATTCCTGCTAATTAAAAGCCCCCTGACCGAGATTTGGAAGAATATTACATGGGCTAGGAACACAATTTCTCTGTTTTGATTAGCTCAGAGTTTTGTATCCTCAGCTACACATGACATGGAAGAAGAACATCTTATTAACCCTCTGGCATAAAATAGGGATAGTTGCAATTCTACTCTGCACCCTTTCAGCCATAGGAAAATCACTAATTTCAAGGTGAGTATAGCATCCCAGGAAGGTCAACTGGATGACTGTGGAATGAGTTACCCAGCAAACTACACCTTACAGATAGGCTGTCACTTGTTGTCAACCACATCTCTTGCACATGATATAATTCATTGGCAGTGTCTTTAGAAACTGCCAAGTTCCCCTTTTTATGGTGAAGGAAATCTATAAAAAAAAGTACCCTTTGGATAAATACCTTATTCATTACATTTACTTTACCTTTGAATGGGAAGTATCTTCATTGACATAAACGGACTAAAAAAAGCTTTCCTTAGCTTTAAAGACAATCCCACTAGCTTGAAACAATGGCTTTTAAACTTTAAGATGGAATAAAATTACTTTTGACATTGTGCTTGGTTATATATGACTTCACATGAAGACACAAAACACACCCAGTCTGTGGTATGTTAACATAATAATTATGCAAAAATTGGAGATACGTGGAATCAGCAGCATTTACTCTGGGTTCAGTAGAGTTAATACCAAAATTTGTTAAAATGGAATTAAAATCAGATAAACTATTATTAAACATGGTACCCTGGATACAAATTTTGCACACAAACTAGAAAATTACCTTTCATATGCATTCAATATTAATATATTTTAACTTAAAGAGGTTTATTATATCAAATAGAATTCAAACAAAAGTTAAAGAATTTCCCTACCAATACTTGACTAATTAAACTTTAAAAATATTCTTCTTCTAAAAGGAGTTATGATAGGTCTCTGCCTATGACAGTATCAACCTGAAACTGGTTTTTGACAATTGTAAGAAATGCAAATTCTGCATGGAATTTGGCCTTGTAATATTATTCTCACTCCACTGAAAACATGATGCTCAGGTAAACCTTTTCACAGTTACAGAACATAATCTCAGATCCAAAGCCAGCTAAAGACAGTAGGAAGTTTTACACTGACATGGTTGCCCAGAGAAGTTGTGGATGCTCCATCCTGGCCATGTTCAAGACCAGGTTGGATGAGGCCCTGAGAAACTCGATCACTGCAGTGAAAGGTGTCCCTGCCCATGGCAGGGCTGTTGGAACTGGATGATCTTTAAGGTCCCTTCCAACCCAAACCTTTCTGTGATTCTATGATTCTGTGACTTAAAACAACTTTGGATCAAGTCTCAGTAAAGAATTAGAACCATTGAAGGACATTTTCTGTGAATGGGAGTGTTGAGGATTAAACCATAGATGGTTCAAAAAAGAAAAGAAAAAAATTCATATTAATTGAATTATTTCAGATTCTTCACATTGAAGTCACAAAAATTGTATTGGGGGTTATTCAAAAGCAAGGCTCTTGCCCCGTCTTCATTATACCTATACTTGTGGAAAATACTTACGCTTTCCTGACAGATGTTTCTTGATTAGAGCATCAAACAAATCACCACCTACAATGGTTCCTGGAGAAGCCTTGAGGAGAAACCCATAATCTATCATTTTGAAAAATTATTAAGTTATTTTCAGATAAATTGTTATGATTTCTCTGGGGTTTTAGTCTGTAATTTGTTTACAACTCTTATTCATGGGGAACAAAACCAGTGATTTATCTCTGCAGTGTCCAGCATAATCAACATTTACAGCTTTTAAATTAAAACTTATTTGTAAAATACCGAGTAGTTACTGAAGTCACTCCCCTTTAAGAATAACTCTGGTATTTAAAAGAAAAATATACAAATATTTGTGAGAAATAATGAAGATATTTTTACTTTTATACCTGTTGTCTGACATAATGTCTAATTCATGGTAGAAATAGAGATTCAGGTCAGAGAGTCAAAAGCAAACTTTTTTACCTATTATGTTCTGAATTTGACATTCAGAAGGCTGCATTTAATGCAGGGTCATTTTCTTTCTTTTAGCTACCATCAGTTTATACAAGAGAACAAAAAAATCCCTAAGCTTATAGTTTTACAGGAAAAATGAGTAAATTGTGATTTTATAAGTCTTCTTTGGAATACTTTTTGTGCGCATGATGTTTTCAAGAAAAGTGCCAGACTGACCGGTCTGGAAAAATTAGTTCTCTACCTGTAAGAAAGAAAAGAAAGTCTATGACTTGGTTCTCTTATAAACTGCATCTGTATGTTTTGATTTCTTTCCTACTTAATATAGAAGAAAAGTACTTCAATATGTAATCTCTTTTGAATAAAATTATTTTATTATTTATATTTATAACTGTTTTAACTGATCATATGCTTTCATAATGATGTCCCCATTAATGTGCAGTCTGAAAATTTGAAAACTAGGCTCCCTTCATCTCAATGTATTGTTAACTCTGAAGCCTGAAGATGAAATTTTAAATATCACCCTGACTGACTGCTTTACAGTTCATCATTTGAATGAAACTATGCAAATTGTGTAATTCTGGAAACTGCACCTTAAATAGAATTTATTTAGACATAATCTTTTTGAAGAGTCCGTTCTTTTTTCCTTTTTTTTACCACAGTCCAAAAAACAATACCTAACAATAGTAATGTGCTTATACCTCAATCCTCCTCTGCCTCCTTATTACACAAAACATACACTGCTGATGCTGAGTGCAGTGGAAACACAGTCAAGCATACAAAAATAATTAATGATGGCCAGTGTTAAAGTAGTCCTCAAAATCTAAAGTTGTTTCACACAGTGTACGCCAAATGAGCCCATGCTGAAAGAGCACAGTGTTGTTATCTGTGGAAGGAGAGAAACCAGCAGCCTTTAAGCAGTGGAAATTCTGTGTGTGTTAGGCTAGAAGAGTAGTTTTTACATGCAGATGAGCAAATGTAAACTTCACTTACTGGGAATACAAAAATATTGTAAAAGAAGATTATGATGAGGTGTTCATGAAGGATATGGGATATTTTAGAGATATAAAACATTGATACAGATACTACAGTGCTGCAAAAAATGTGTGCCACATAAAGTCTCAATTGCACCGAGATAAAAGTAAAGGGATGAACTTAACTGCATGGCAAAAATCAGATGTTACTGTGCAGATACAGACACCACATAATTGAGTTAGCAACTGGCCATTTTAAGAAAACAAACAATGCAAGGAATTTTATAACTTCAAAAGGTTTAAATAAGGCAATCAAACATGAATGCTAACCCAAGAGAGCGGCTGAGGGCATCTGCCCAGATCATCACTGTTGTATCTTAGCGTAACTCCACTGAAGGCAACAGAGCTATGCTAATTTACACCAACTGAGGATCCAGACAATCATGTTCAGGACTTCAAGTGACAAAATTACTTTTATTTTAGCATATATATTAAAGAGTTTTGGCAAGTCTGACCAAACACAGAAAGTGAAAAATGCTGCATTTTTAATTCCCCTTTTAGCAACTATATAGTTTATGCAACTTCCCATGGGGATTGCCTCAGCACTTGGGATATACCACAGCATCATGTTGCAGATCTTTGCAGATCTGGATGGAATGAGCAATCGGATATGATCTATTGATTTGAAGCAAAAATGATCAACATCACAATGGGAGTTTGCACAATAACCAAACCGTGCCAAAGAAAAGACCCTTGAATTGATTACAAGCAAATGCTAGGCTAAATGAGATTATGGAGGACATGTTCAATGACAGAGAACTAAGATCAAACCTAAACAAGACAGAGAAAGCTGTACAAATGGAAAAACTCCAAGACAAGAAGACCTTGGAGAGATTCATTGGGCATATTAACATAGCTAAACAAATTGATTGATAATTAAACACAATTAAGTGCTCCTCTCAGAATAGTTGCTTAGAAACTGCATAGAATGGCACTGGAATGACTGACAAGAGGAAAGCTTTGAAAATTAAAATAAACTGTCAAATAAACCTTCACACTGAAATATTTGGTGATTAGTGAAGAGCTAGGAACTAAGGACTGTATCTTCAAAACTGCCTCAGTTATTATTGCAGACACTGAATTCCACTTTCAAAGTTAGGCATATAGAAGTTGCAGGGATGTGGATACCCAGCACTTACATTCCTTCTAAAACCAAAGTTTAGACTCTTAAGTCTAATGTTCATCTGAATTGAAACTATTTTGGGTAGTAACTGAGTGGCAAATGGTTTTAAAATACTTATTAAAATCCAAACAGTAAAAAAGTACAGCTACTGCTATCTTTTGTTTTAAATAATGAAGTACATAAATAAGGAGGCCATAAACTATTAAGCTATAGTAGATACCACTATGCAAACAAAGCCTCTAATTTCAGGGCATTTCATAGTACTGACAACTTACTAAGGCTCTGATTCTGCAATATGCTTCATGCAAACAATTTTGTGCCTGCATGGAACATTTCACAGGATCAGAGGCAGCAGTAAGAATATAGTAGATTTTTAGACAGTAAATACTTTTAAGACTACCTCAGTAATGAAAACAAAAATGAAGGCTCTTATGTAAAGAAAAATCAAGTGTTTTCTATTTTGGAGACAAAAGTTGACAAAATTAAGTGAGGAAAATGGAATGACTCAACCTTACCAGAGCCTGAATGAGTTACTCTAACAGAGAAAAAGCCCAGCCACTTCCATATGTAAAACTTATTGCGACTACAGAGATGAGGTTGCTGCAGATGATGGGTTTCTATACAAAGGACATTATCATAACACCACACAACATGAGGTTGGAAATGCTAGGTATAACCTACAGTGCCCATTTGAGTATTGAGAAGTGCAGGAACAGAGCCCAAGGTGTTCTGTTCTGGCCAGGCATGCATGCTGCCATCAAAGATAAGGTATCCAAGTGGAAATCTGCAATAAATACAGGAAACAAAAATGCAAAAAAAACCCACTGAAACCACATGAGATTCCTAATTTCACTTGGCCCAAGGATCTAGTTGAACAAAATGGGAAAGATTATTCCTTATAGGTGAACTAATAATTGGGGATCTATGTTCCTTGGTTTTGTTTTTAATAATTTAAGTTAGAGTTGCACACTAACTTGCAATGTAAGAACACATTAAAAACTACAGTTTGTTCAGTTTGTTTTACCACAACACTGCAGATAAGTTAATAAAACACTATCATTTACAAAAGGCTCACTCTAGCAATTTTTAACATTTCTCCAAATACATCACATCTGGTCTTTGAAATCACATTTTCTATACAAAAGTTAGCTAAAGCATCAAGGAATTTCAAAAAGTAGCTGCAGATTCAAAAGATACATACTTAGCATCAAAAGAGTATTTCAACATAACACAAGGTTACTTACTAGGCTCAACAACCTAAGGATTCAAGAAAAACTGTAATGATAACTTCTATTAAGTTTTCCATGCAGACAAAAAAGACATAAACAACTGGGGTAAAAAAGTGATAATAAGAATGGAAATGGTTATTTCTCTTGCAACAAAGAGCAATTTTCCAAGATAAAAATGAGTGAAAACTATATAATGGATCTCAGTCTTGCTATGTTCTAACAGGAGGACAAATGTAATCTCAGCAGGAAAAGTGAAGGGAAGGGTAGGAAACAGAAGGCAAGGCAAGAGTAGGCAAGGGATAAGACTTCTGTGCAGATGAAGCAACAAATGTACACCCAGAAACACCTCATGTGGAAAACACAGGATGTAGGTGAAGAAATCACTTCAGCATCTAAACATATTTCTGCAGAAATAACTGGTTTGAGTACATAAAGTGACTGTATATTGGGAGAGCTATCAAGGTTTAAAAGAGTATAGGTACTGATCAATGTCCAAGAATAATGTGGTTACCTATCTAACAAGGAAAATATGTCTATGGTGTTTTACTAATATATCCTATGAATTTTTGTTTCTTCATTTTAGTTTTGTTTTTGGAGAAGGCCTATTACTTGCCAGATGACTAGGGCAAGGAGGAAAATACTACTTTTTTTCCAGTAATATTTTATTTTATATATTCATGAGACTAAAAACAAATCCCATTTCTGGGAGGGTATCCCTTCTTCCCTGTTCTTGCCAAGTAGATTGCAATAAAATTGCATCAATAAGAATAAATAATTGAGATTATAGTAATATGGAAGAGTTTCCCTAGAAGTATGAGGTATGGATATGCTTTCTGTCCAGAAAAAATATGTATTGCACGGACTAGTTTTTCCTAGAAGAGTTGTGGCTAACAGGGAGAGCTTCAGAGTTCACCTTTCCATCTGAACACTGCTAGGATGACACATCTGGGAACAGGGAGACAAGGATGAAAGAAAATTAAGAGAAAGAGTAGGAGATGATCACCAACAATATGGAAATTAAGGCAGAGTGACATGGAAAAAAGATGGAAGCACAGAAATTCCAACTCATTTCATCGTGGAAAACATGCAAAAATAGACTGAACTCCTCACTTTGAGTTAAGAAGAGATGTGGAACACAAAAGCTTTCAGGTTTCATTGTAGTGAGGGAAAGAAGACTGTACTCCTCCCTATAAGTGCCACAGGGAAATACCAAAAGACATCCAGCACAGGAAACAAAATCCACACAGGTGCTTTGGAACTGAAAGACTGGGCATATTGCAACAGTATCAGAGAAGTATCCAAACTTGCAGGCACCTGCTTGAACTGCAAATCTTTCTGAGGTTCAAATTCTTTCATATAAGCACTAATGGGATTTTCTGGCAGAAATTTGACCCAGAGAAATATGGGTAAATGCTTGCAATGTGATATTTAGTTCCATGGTAAAACCAAGCCAATACTTAGTTACCTATGGCATTTGAAAAATTGTGATTATTTTTACATCAAAGTAGCATTAAGTAGAACTAATTTGCTGTGAGTCTCTGGTACCCGCGTTCTCTGGTTCCCATGTTGGCAGGACACTGAGTAGGAATGTTCTCAGTCAGTATGCTGCATTTTGGCTGGGATTGACTTCCTGATGATCAAAATGTGTCCCTTTAAAAACAATAAATAATTTTAGTTTAGGATTGTTGTTTGGTTGGGGGTTTTTTGTTTCGGTTTTTGGGTGGGTTTTTGTTTGTTGATTTGGTTTGGTTTGTTTAATTTGATTTTGAATATGATTTAAAGCGCTTCAAAATGTTGCTTTTTAATAGCATTTATAATTCCACAATGGGATTACAGTTTTGAAGTAATTGTGTTAGAAAACTCTGTTGTGATAAGGAATAGATAAGGAAAACTGATAAGAAAAAGCCCCCGGTTAAGATTAAACTGGATTTAATCTCTGAATATTTTAATATTGGTAACTGTCACTGGGTGGACTGTTAATTGCTTTCCAATCATAGTTAAGTTTACTCATCAATATAGTGTCCCTACGTCCTTTAAAAATTAGTTGCTTTTCACAAGTACTATAAACTAAAATCTTAATACTGGATCCTTGCCAAATACTCTTTCTTCAGAGAGCTTTAGATCTGTTGATCTCTTTTTTTTTTTTTCCTCTTTTCCTTTTTATCAGCATAAATTAAACTGAGAATTAAAGCAGAAGAAATTTTGTTATGTGGAGATCACTGATCAGGGTGTGTAACTGCTTTGGCCTGCTGATAAACTATGCACAAAGACTCTTGTGTTTCCACTGGAGTTTTGGGTGAAAATGGAAAACCAGACAACCTGCATGGTAAACTTGAGCCAGAACCCTTACAGATGAGAGCATGGGTGGCAAAGAATAATTATCCTGAGCCTGAAACAATTTCATTGAAAGGTGCAAAATTATTTTTCTGGGAGCCAGGAAATATGGGCGATGGAATCCTGGAGCCACAACTAACAAAAGGCAATGCAGTAAGGATAACTGCTAAATGAAATAAACTTCTCTCTAACCTTTTGAGATTATCTATATTATTTTGATTATTAATATTATCTGACTGATATTATTGATGAATATTATTTGAAATGTAAGCTATTTTATATTTCAGTTGGGGCACAAAAAGAATCAGAGTGTTAGCAAAATTCCAGTTAGGAAACTGCATGATACATTACTAGTGTGTGTTGTATAACACACACAAGGAGATCACATATTGGTAAAATGTGATATAAAGGCTTTAACAGCACATGTGATATTTGCTACATGGCAAAGCCACAGAACTACTAAATCCTTCCAAACTTTGCAGTCCAGGAATATGATCTCTATGCTTCACTATCAATTCTTCTACTGCACTATCACTTGTTTTCTGTACCCCACATATGAAGCAAGTATTCACCAGAAATTTTATAAAGACTGAAATCTTTATGGAGGACTGTAAACAACTATATTGAAAACCTGAAAAAGCAATAAAAGATGAAGAGATGAGAACAGTACAGATTGGTAGGGACAGGACAGAAGGGATGTCAGCTTGGGATATAGGCAAAAAATGTGTATAAACTTCCCTCTACAGCCTGGGGCAGAAGCCACGGTTACTGATTCTCACTACTCTTCCGCTGTCAGCAAATATGTATGAAACATAGCAGCAATGTTCCCCACCTCCTCCTGGTGCCGGTCCATGCAGACCACTAAACTTTCTACTGCTGTTCGCTATGACAGGTGACCTGTATAGCAGATGCCGAAAGTTCCCATGGTGGCTGCTGGCCTGACAGAGAGACAGCAGTATCCCTTATTATGGAATGGCTTCTTTTCATCTTGCTCTTTTTAGAAACAAGGAAATTATACTCCCAGACCTCACACACAGAAGTATAACAGATGTAAATGAAGTACTTCACAGTTCAAAAATTTCAAAACCAAATTCGCTTATGTAGCTTTGGTTTAGCTGCTTTGTGCATATACATTGCATTTACATGATCACATCTTCTTCCATCTTAAGCAGAGAACAAGAGCATAAATGAGAGCTGTATAAAGGATGCTACTTCCATAGGACTCCTACTTTCCTGCTTTCAAATATATGTGAGAAATGCTAAGATGCTTTATTTCTGTCTCTGTACCAGCTTCACAGGATATAGAGACAGAGGACAATAAAATTATAAACATGATGGAGGCCAGAGATGGGCTGATCAGACAAGGAGCTTGAGACAGGGAACAATGCAGAAAAATGAAGAAGATAAACAGGACAGAGCAAATGGGCCAAGTGGAAACTGATCAGATTCGGGATAGGAGAATGGACAGTCTGACTGTTCTGAAACACTGGACTCTGCCCCACTTTTTCTGTAGAGCTCACCCCTTTTCACAACGGGTCAATCACTCATCATGCAGATCTGCCGAATTCCCACAGCTCCAAGCAAATTCAAAGGTTTTGACCCTATACAGTTCTCTACAAAGTGAAGAACTCTGACAAATTGAGTCCTACTGAGCAATCAAAATTATATGCCGAATTTTTCTGGCTTCAAAATGGGGATAATATCAACACTGACTTACTTCAGAGTACAACTGAAGATGAAAATAAATTAATTCATTTAAAATTGAAATAAATTAATTAGGAAACACTCAGATGCAATGGTAGTGATAAATGTGTGAGCAAATTAGTGGTTACATCTTCAGAGTGCAGTTTGAGAAAACTGCAGTGAATAACAGACATGGCCTCCCATGGGATAATGAGGAAAAGAGAAGAAATACATTAGTTGCTTATGCAGTGATTACTGTCTGCCCTGTGCAATGATTTACTCTGTTATCCTGTGGAAAAACATATAAACAGAAAATGAAGGCTTGCCATATAATGCAATGCAAAAGAGAACTGAATTAAGTAAGTCTGCTTAAAATTCTGGCATTTTCAAACTCAACCAAGTTTTATGTGTTCGATAGGTATAAATGATAGCTGCTAAATTAATAATTTATGCTAAATGCTGATAAACAATAGATGCCAAACATAAAAATAAAACTTTAAATTAATCTAGTTCTCTTTGCTTAGGCAAAACTTGAAATAGGTAGAGAGGATGGCATGAGACAAAAGTAGGTTTCAAATTTAAGTGGTTTATTTTACTTCCAGGTCTCTTCTAAGTAGGCTTGACTGCAGGTGTTTGAGAAAGGCAGAGGAGATGGGTTAATTCAGAAACACCTTCCTAAGACAAGTAGAAACTTTGTAAAGGGTTAAAGCAGCAAGGTGTATGTCTAAAATATTCATGCTGCCTCGAGAGTCTTATCTGTGTTTTGCTTAAGCATTTACATTTCCTCAAACTTCTACCACTTGACCCATCACAACCCAAAATCCAGGTCCAAATCTGAGTTTCTCTGAGGTGTGCATATCTTTCTCTGCTTATACTAAATGTTTTCCCTGATCTCATTTACATCTCCTTTTGCATATCACATAGCCTTCTGGCAGCATATACCAGCATGATCTAAGCTAATTGTTTCAAACATTATTTTTGACTGAAATAAATTAAATTTCACACCTATTGTTTATGTCTAGCAACTAGAGTAGCTAAGACTAGAGAGCAATCTTTCTCCAGCAGTTTTCTCATGCTTGCTTTCTTATTTTTCCCATAGTTTACATCAAGATTTGTTTGGGTTTTTAATCAGGGTATGTACTGAACTCAAGAAATGTTATCTAAGGCACTCATGTATTGTAAAGACATAAGACTGCTTAGAATGGCAGCATGAGCTATCCTTTCATACTTTCCCTACCTAATTTTCCTCATTTCTTGTGAAAATCTTTCAATGTTAACCAAAGTACCAACTCAGGAGTACCACTGTCTCATAGTACTAACAAATGCTATAGTTCTTCCACACAGAGAGTTGCAGTAGAGCATACAGTGCAGGAAGACAGAGCAAAGCTAAGTCTCACGATTCTCTGATGCTCCTTGTTCACAACTGTTACTTCAAAATAACAGAAAGGAATTGTAAAAAATTCATTTTAAGAAGGGGAATAACTAAGTTAACACTAAAAAACAGTCAAATGAGAAAATGCATTAGATTGATAACAATGATACAAACCTGGGGAAAATTATGCAAGCATTTGGGAAATACAAATTGTTTTCTCTTCCCTCCAATCTGTGTCTGAGAAACTACAGCACTTCACTGCCTGTGTAATCAGAAGTGTTTAATCAGCCTAATTATATGAGAATTTTCTAACTAGCAAATTAAAGTTAGAAAAAAATAGAATAAAAATGTAAACATTTAGATGAAATTCCAGAAGTTCTGACTTTTCTTCATCCCTATACCTAGCAAACAGACAAAAGGAAATGTTTTGTCAACTGACTTATGTATAGAGCTTCCCTGCATGGAATTTCTCTAGAGACTTCAATGCATGTTCCAAGCAGGATCAGCCTTGTCTGCAGCAGCTGTCCAGTCAGCATTTCTAATTTCTGATACAACTATAAACAATTTTCAGGCAAATAAATATTTGTAAAGAAAATAATTGTTCTTTATATCTTACTTGAGTTCCTGTGAGCTTGTGGCCAGCATACTTCGAATGCTTTTGTCAGCCAAGGGACAGCCAGATAAACTGTAAGACATGGCAGGACATACAAGTATGTTAATCTTCTCATTAACTGAACACTCCCAAACAAACACAACATAAAAATTAAAAAGTAAAATTTTTAATGCAGAAAAGCGATGGGGCAAGTGCTGTAATATTGAATTCTGTAACATAGTTAACCCTCTGAATATATTTAGTTATCAACATTACTTCCAAAATTACATACTGTAAATGTTCTTGTTTGTTTGTTTGTTTCTCTATGAACTAGAAAAATATAACAAAAAATATTTGAGATTCCTGGGTTAACTACTTAAATGCTTAAGAATACTTTGGAAATTTTAGTAATCTATTTAAAAATAAAAGACGTTTATACAACACACAAATTAGCATGCTTTTAAGATCAACATATATTACTCAAAGGGTTAACACATAGTTCAACGTTTTACTTTGACAGCATTGTTGAGGTAAGCTGAAAACAATAAATTGAAAAGACAGAATCCACCATGAAAAAAATGAAGTCACACCTTCTATGTGAGGCGTAATTACCAGTCACATGACCACTCCCATCACACCCTGGTGTTGGACATCTGCCACCAAACAAAAACAAAAACAGCCAAAATAGTAAGTATGTTTAAAAAAAAAACTTTTAAAAGTTTCATTGTTTCCAGTTTAGCTGCAATGACTGCAAGGGGTTTTAAGCATCCTAATCGAAAAGCTGCAAAATGAACCGGTTTAAATGAAAATGGCGTCTCAATACAATATAGCATCATTAAGAACAAGCAAATACACATTAGCTTATCACTTTACTTAACTGGCAGTTTGAAACATTTATATGCTGCAAATGTTGCATGCTCATACTGCAAGCCGTATATGTATTCGTTGGTTTAAAAAAAGACAAAGAGAGAAAAAGTTAAAAGGAGAAAAATAATTTCACCTCACATTATGCTTACGTTATTAAATCCTTTTTGCTCTCTTTGCATTGAGGATATTTGGGTTTAGGACTTGGGATTGTAACTTCACCAGGATACCTTCTTTCTTCAAGTGCCTCTTGGAAAGGATCCAAATCTTCCGGCTACAGGCAAATATAGACACATTAATTTCAGCCAGATGAGGCTACAACTTATATAAAATAATGCAAAGCAGAGTCATCAGATGGTATCTCTTTCTTATCTTATTCTGACAGAGAAAATTAATGGAATTATTTTATATTATTTCACCTATTAAACTTTTTAATAATATTTGAATATTTTGATAAAGACTTCACAATATGTGAAATATATAGTTTATTTAACTAGAAAAGAAAAAATGAGGACAGACCGAAGCTTTTTCGTAGCTGTCACATTATTTGGCTTTAAAAGACTAGTTTTTTTCCCTAGAGTCACTACAAAACAGTGGAAAGGAAAAAAAGATGACTAAATAGGCATAAAAAAGCCACCTTAAATAACATTTTTAAGGGTTTAGATAATCACAAAGATGAAAGAGGACCAATCTTAACATTTACACACAGAATCTCAATCTGGGACAAAACTCAATGGATCTGTCTGGCAAAACGGAATGATGTAATTTGTAATTAACTTTACTGATGTATTCAGAAATTCAATCCCATCTATTTCAGGAATGTAGTGACTGAATGCAGGGATTCAGCGATTCCTGCAGATGGTGCTATAAACACCACAGCAGAGATACGGAGTTCTGCTTGCTCTGAAAGAATCCACTGCTTTACCTCACGTTTCCTTGACAGTGAGAGATTTCCTGCCAACTTCAATGAAATTAATAGGAATCTTGTAAGTATCACCAAAACTAGAGCGCCTTCAGGGTATCTAGTGAAAATACCACTTTGTTATGTGTTTCAAAGATACTGAAAATAGTTTTATATTCTAATTAAAATTGGCAAAAGATGTGAAAAACACAAATGACCAGCCTAATTTTCTGTTATAAGCTAAGAAAAATCAATCTGTAGAAGTCTTCAAACAGCTAAATTGAATTGAGTGCAGGATTTTAAGGCGTACAATGGATAAGGGTTAAAACCTGATGGAGAATAGCAGTGGCATTAAACCTTGTCAGTAAACCTCTTCAGTGTTCTGCCTATACATTTTGAAAAGTAATGCAAATTCATTAAGATATTTTCTTTATTTGTCTCCTCTGTTTAAAGGGTTTTGCTGTTGTCTTGGTATTATGAATATAAAAGTAACACTGATTTCTAATATCCCTTCAGTGTATTCTTGAAAGAATGTATTTCATTACTACAGGCCCTTACACACAGAGCTATCAAGAGCATGTAAGTAACCTAGAAGATTAGCTGAAAGGGTTGAAAATTTACATTATACTCTGCTGCTTTTGTTTAAATTGATTTCTAAGTAATACATGCTTTCAAACACTCAGCACATCATTTATGGTTTTCAAATTCAGGAGAATATCTTGTCTTCAGAGTTGATGATCCCAATACTGCTCGATTATGTCAACTTGCTTATACAGAGTAAGGTAATCTGGATATAGCAAAACGTTTTTACTGCAGCAAATATTTGTTAACAAGATGATGCTGTTAGAAAACATGATTCACATTCATGGTTCAAATGTTTTCTTATGGAACTTAGTCACAGATCAGATGTGTGCCAGCATGATACAGTCCTAAAGATTAGTGAGTAGAAAGACCTTTTTGTAGAAAACTACCAGTTTTATCACATATTAATTTTATTTCCTATTTCTCTCCAAATTTTAGAAAATTAATTAATTACCAAAATTAGACTGCAACAAGAACTAATAGATGAAAAAGACATACATTAATCTCTTTGGAATCATCTTCATCTATCCTACTTGGCTTCATTTTAGTGTAGTCCACTGGCAAGTCCCAGCAGTCACCCTCGTTCAGTTGGTAACACCGATTATTCATCACGGCTTGCCGTTGTGGAGACATTGGCTCCAGTGGCGTCAAAATGGTACAGCAACCATCTCGCTGCCTCTGCTTGTTCATGCTCAGATCCAATGTCCCATTTTCATCGACTTCCATATCAGGATTCTGTCAAAATAAGAAAAATATTGTTAATTCGGCTTCACACTAGCAAACTGCTACCTCTTCTTCAATCTGATTGCCTAGCAGAGTGATAAAATGCTTTTCCATTCCTGTATAGATTGTAAGCATTGAGCCCCCTCCTACACATAGCATGATGCTGTTACACAACATTAATGCTGTTAAAGTAGATTTCTTTCTGAATGGCTAATGAGATGTTTGGGGGAAAATGGGAGTCTTCAGTACCCCTCCTGCCACCCAGCACATAGGTGCAAAATGTGGTCTGTAAAGGAGAGATCTCTAAAGATATTCTCTTGCCGTTCTGTTTATGTTCTTGATGTATTCTGTGACAGGTGAGTACCTATGAGGTAACATCTGCATAATTCTTGTTTTCAGTCCTGACACCTGTCTGGGTGACTGGAGTAACAAAAACCAGCTAGCATCAAATCATCTTTGTTTCTTTGTTTATTTAACATTATCAAACAATGCTTGAATAGATACTGTCAGGAAATTAAACAGGGAGGTAGGGTACCAAAAAAAGTCTTTTTGGACACTTTTTGCCAATGAGGAAATGCATTCAAATTTCACAGCTCTTTCCCTGCAGATGAACACGTACTAACATTTCATATATCTATCTTGATAATAATTCATGCCAATTTCTGTGACAACTGAGTTACTGTGAAAAATGGGGCAAGTATGGACTGATTTTTGCAGAAACAAACAAGGGTTGTCTATTATATTAGATGAGGAGAAATAAGATATTTTTCAATGAACACAACATGAAAAAACTAAGGACAGATAAAATAAAAATGCCAACAAAGAATCCCTCATCTTTCCAGAAATTAAATGTTCCATGAGAAATTTGTTTGCAAAATTAACATGAATGTGACCTGACTCCTCACATGTCTGGTGACTTTCTCTCCTCTTGAGTAATAACAGAGCTGCAGGAAAGCACAGTGAATGCAAATCTCTCTTTCTGAATTACTGCCTTTTGTCAGAGCTTATATCTAATTGCTGCTATCCTGCTAATTTAATTTAGAAGATTCTTGTTTATCTTCTCAGATTCATTCCTTCAGTCTCAATATAAAGTGACACATTAGGAAAAAGGCCCTTTCTGGTTTAGACACAAAAGATTTTCAGCATTTTATTCCAACTTCTCCCATCATGTTGATATAGAGAACAATTGCATTTATTTACATGTCAGAAAGGTATTTCTCTCTTGAACTGTATTAAATAAATTAATATAAAAAGCATCTTTTGAAAAAAAAGATGCTAGCTATTCTGACTTAAATCACGATTATTACTAATACCTACTGCTACGGGTTTAGTTTGTTATGAATAATCGAAGGGTTTTACATGATAAGGGGAAAACCTTTGCTATATGTAGAAGAACAGAACATGTCTGCCAGCTCAAAAGCTGTCTATAAGCACAATAAAAATGTTTCCTCTGCACTGCATCTGTCTGCTCAGCCATCTAGTGGTCTCCTCTAGGCAGCACTGTACTGTTTGCTTGTGTATGTTAAATACTCATTTCCGCACAGCTATCAGAGTCAAAACTTAGAGAAGTTCATAATGAAAAAAAATTATTGTCCTGAATCTTTAATGAATGTTAATAGAAAACTGTTTTCTTCATAATATAGAAAGCTTAGTGATAAAAGCTTTTATTTGTATCTGTATAACCATTTTATAATATACTGAGCCTCTATGAACATACAGAACATCAGTGACCCTGCAATACTGTTAAGAACATTTAAAGTCACCTGTGCCAGAGGATTTGTTAATTTCAAATGTATTATGCAGTGACTTAAGAACTGTGATATCACAGACAGGCAAGTAATTGTAACATACAGTAGCACAGATTTCTTTTTACTAAATCTTACAAGCTTAGGTCCCATTTGTGACTTTAAAATGAAATTACAGAGTTAAACCTTAATCTTTTCACGAAATGTATGAATCAAATTATGTTTAGCAAAAAGAAAAAAAAATCAGTAGTGCAATTAATACCACTTGAGAAATCCAAACACCTTTTATAATTATATTGAGACAAATAAAAAAAAGGGATACATGCTATCACTATCATCCATTTATAAAATCACTGGGATTTCCTGGGATACTTGTGAGCAATTAGTATATTTCTTTTTTTTTTTTCCTCCTTGCTTTAGCAGAGCCACCAAATTATGTTAATTTTGAGGGCAAAAAGAAAGGCAAGATGCAGTAAAGCTATTCTTCTCTCTATCAGGGCCACCGAGCAAGTACAGTTAAGAGAAACCTTCATCAACAAACAGAATTACTAATTTTTACCCTCGCACAGAGATCCTGAGGCTTAGTGGAGAGGTTCTGAGGCATCTCCCTGCAGCGAGTGGAAAGATTCAGAATAGCAGTAGCAGCCATGTGCGCTGCCTCCATGTCATGAGTATAGTCAAAGCTGCTCTTGCTGCAGGTACTGCTGGCACTGCTGCCTCCACCACAACTCATATTGCTGCTGCTGCTAGGGGCATAACTGCTTGTTGTGCTGCTGGTTGGACTTGAATTCTTACAGTAGCGTTTAGCTGTGGGAAGAAATATGACAAGGATGACTCAAAAGAAGGAGCATTCTGCATAAGTGAAGAGAAAAACAAACTGCTGGAGGTGAAATTTATAATGAGGAACAGTAACCAATGCCAAAAAAAAAGCCCGCAATAAGAATGATGGCTGTATTTCTTGATTTCTTTCTGTGAGTTTTATATGCTACATGTGTGAATTTGTATGAAATAACCTCCTGAAAAAATCTGCATGATGTGATCATGAACCGTTCTGACAAACAGGCTGGATTTAGAAAAAAATAAAAAACAAAGAAACACTGCTTTTACCCCACATATATAGTCAAGACAGAAGGTACAATCTGCTCGGCTCATTCATTTTTATTAATGACATGCAATGTAACACTGCAGGACCTTTTCCTATTTACATGAAAAAACTGTTAATTTACAGCCTCAGCTCCCCAGAGCTGCCAGAGATCAAGCCCACCATAAGGCTGACGGGCTTGGCCTCTGGGCCACAGTGCCACCCATATGTCCTCAAACACCCCATGCTTCCTAAAAGCTTTCTTCCTCCTACACCACAGGCAAATATTATGGCACTGGTCATCACAAAGGAAAGGAGCACAATAGAAGAAAAAAGATGGTTGTCACATGTGAGTTTTACCATGACTTGCACAAAGGAAGAAGCAGTGGTTGTTTAAATGGCAACAGGTACAAGTGAAACGTCCCCCCCCTTCAAACAACCCAAGCACCTACAACTCTTCATAAAAACAGTAAGGGTCAAGACACCCCTGCCTGCTCACGCCAAGGACAGCGACGCCCAGCTGTACTCTGACCGGCAGAAGCTGCAAGCGGTCACAAGAGAGCCAAGGCACTGACAGTACTCCTGTCCAGCCTAGTAAATACAAGGCAGTACTGCTGCTGCTTTTACATAATGCTCCTTGCAGCCGAAGGCATTATAGCAATAATGGAAAACAGCCCTATTAGCCCACTTACTTCCCCAACCCTCTTCCCAAATGAACTAGTTTAAAAGTGTTTATAAAAACTGCAAGAAAGTATGAGCTCTCCTCCAAAATCTAAAAGTTTATGTTTTCATAAAAAAATAAAAGTCAGAGGATACATACATGCATATTAAAGCAACTATTTTCCCTTAAGATGTAAATGTGTACTACAGAGATCGTACCTTATAGCACAGTGTAACAATAACCAACTAGCATGCTGATTAGAGAGCTATACAAAAAAGGTCAGGCCTTAGCTAGAGCTCTTCTGCGATGGGCTCCATTTAAATGCCAGGCTCTTCAGTTGCATTTGTTGGAGCAGACATACATATAATAATCTGCTCCCATGAGCACAGCCCATTTGTGAACCACAGGCTGCTTTGGTAGGCAGGCAGGGTTCAAAAGAAGAATCTGAAAGCAAAATATCTCTGCTAGAGCTTATGTCATCCTCCCTTCTCTAAAAAAATGAAAAAAAAAAATCATGGCGTTATTTTTACTGCAAAGGAAATAGTATTTCACTTAAATCATAGCAGATGGAGTTTTCTCAGGAAAGCCACATAATGCACAGGGTGTGATTTTTTTTCAATGAAGTGAATGCTAAACATTCATCACATTTCTTTGTTTTGAACACACAGTATCACTACTCTAGCAGCGTATCCACTAATAATTAATTTAACTGTTTCTCAAGACTTTCATTATTAATATAGTAAGTAGTCAGTGGTGATCATTAAAAAAATCAGCATTTATCCATTGTTACTTTGTTATAGTATCCAAGACACATCAGAATTTTCCTATAGTTAAGGAAGGAAATAATTGAATAACTCAGTTTCTACTGTGTTAACACAGCAAGCACCTTCTACCACTGAACTTGTCAAGAAGTATCTTTCAAACTACATATGAACAAATAAGACTTTTGTCATTTGCAAAAAATGTTAGTCTTGTAGATCACATTTAGACAGACATAAGAGACATGCTAAATGGGAACTTATATATATATATATATATATGAGAATATGTGCTAAAGAAAGGGAGGGAAAGAGGCAGCTTTATACATAGAACTAATCATCAAAAACTCATACAGGCTCTGATATGGACTCCTCTGTGGCCTTGGTCAACCTATATTATCCTTCAAATTCATTTTCCCTATAAATAGAAATTTGCTTCTAAAATTTAGTTGTGTTGTGATTTGCTTGCAAAGCACTTTGAAGATATAATATGCTATAAGCATGCTACACAACTATCAGCTTTCAGATTACCAATAATTTAAGCAAAACTTAAGAGAGAAATGGCCATAGTTAACTTTACTGTAGTTATACATTTGAAGATGAGTCACATAACCCAGACTGTTCAGTTCACATTAACTTTTCAGAAGAAACAAAGATCATCAATTTGTAATTAACTAAATCATGCTGTTCGCTAATGAAGGGAAAGCTGTATTGTTTCATTAACAGATAATTCTGCTTGATACATTGCCCATCCCTGTGGCATCAGGTTTTGGAAGCTCTGCAGACCACCTATGCTTTGTGATCCAAGTGAAACCAAATGTGGAGAACACCTTACCCATTAATTAACAGGCACAGGTCTAACCAGCTGCATACCCAAACCAGTCCTCCATCAGATATGCCTAGGGGTTGATTACAAAGAACCTCTAAAAGTCTACAGGCTTCTTTTACTAATTAACAATGGAGGAGTGGGAGAGATCCCAAACAAATAAAATACCAAAGGAAGGTGTTTGGAGTGGAATTCAATTCTGCCCAGGCACCTTCATCCCCAATATTGTCTAAATACTGAATCTATTATGCAAATTAATTAGTTTCAACTCTTTTTCTGACTTGCACAGTAGAAAATTCATCTCACCTACCTTCAGATATGTGACCTAGTCTTTACAGGCTTCCTATACAGGCAGTGGAAAAAAATAAGAGCTTTCAGGCAATGATTCACCTGACCAGTTTTAGATGAGCACTTCAGAAGGAGATGAATTGAATCAGAGAAGCACCTACCCTTCTCCTTGAATCTAAAAGGGATGCCAAACTTAGATGTAGGTGCTGACATTATAAAAGTCTACACATGGTCAGATGAATCCCACTCCTAACATCTTCTCAGTGTTTTGATAGAAGGACCCAGGCCTACTGGCAGAATGAGTGAACTGCCATCACCTGAGCAACTGAGAGCATTGCTGTCACCTTTGCTGTGTACAGCTGTTCTTATCTTTACTGCTGTATACCATAAGCCAAACATCCAATACATTATGAAACTGGTTTCAAAGGAAAAACAAGCTCACAAATACAAGATTTCTCAAGATTTATCAGATCATCCTACCCAACAATACAAAGTATACATTTTCTGTTTGTTTTCAGTAAAGCTTACTGGAAAAAAAATAACAAGGAAACAATCCAAAGGAGCTATTTATGTTCGTGCCACTCACAGCTGTACACTTATTGAACATATAATCCCTTTCTCTGAGGATGAAAATACAGCACTAGCTGACAATTAAAAAAGTACTGAGACATGGAGCTACTGATTTTTCATATCCTTGGACTATTTGTCTCGTATAGTCAGAAATAAAGCACTGCTTACCTGCACACTCCCCCCAAAACCTTAGGCTTACTTTCAGGTTCTTCAGGATGACTTTTCAGAAATAAACCTGCTTTTATATAAACATGTTTTGCTGACATACATAATAGGTGTGAATTCTGTACCTCCAAAATGGTTATAGTAGCAATAATTACTATTTTTTTTAATATGTATATACACAAATATAAAATCACCTACAAATACTGTAAAGTTTCTCGAGGAAAAGTGGCTCTTTTAAGTGAAGGAGTCTTCCTGAAATCTCCTTCATATTCAGTTATTTACAATAAGTGTCAGCAAAATTCTTGTTCCATTGAAAGTCAGGGACAAAACTTTGATCAGCTTCAGTGTGCCCAAGATTTAATTTCATTATTCTAAGGATTCAGCTGATTTTCCTGAGCCAATTTAAGCAAAATACGATGGAGTACTTATGAAATTTCAGGGAGATTTGAATCCTAAAGGTTGATGCAAATCACTAATATATACAAAGAAAATTCAAATTAGGCTCCATCTCTGAGAGCATGTTGGCAGGTCTGTCTGCCCAAACAGCACACATCACTTGGAACCAGGTACAGTGTGTGCTGCCTCCTGCAGAGCCAGGAGCATGGAACAAATCCACATGGAATTGGCCTTTGTTTAGCAAGCAACCTGCTCCAGCTTTAATGGGCTTCAGTTGTTCTGAGTACTCAAGAGCCCCTATACTTGCTATACCAGCATGAATCACATTTATGCAGTGTCCTTCAATCCTCTCTAGCTCACATTACTGAGCACTGAAGGAACCTAGTCCCAGTCTTATAGCCACCTAAAATTCCTATTTATATCAAAGGAAAATGCGTGTGCATAAAGACAGTGATCCCTATCCCTGTGGGATTTTATTATTCAAGGCCACTGCTAAACTTGTGCTTAATGTTACAGTATTTTCAAATCCTGTCGATTTCAGAAAAAAGCGAAGTTTGTTATTTTTTGCTGAAAAAGAGGCCTTAAATGAGAAAAATATGAATAATTTGCTTAAACATCAGTAATTTGATCTGAAAATAAGGTTTTTCACAGGATCCCCAGAAACACACTCATTCTTTCCTTCCTACAAGAGTAGACAGAATATATATGACATTTAACATCTCATCTACCTTACAGTAATGTACACTCATTACCTTCCTAACCACAGTCAGAATAACTGCTTTACCTTTAATCCCATCCAAGCCCTTATGATACAGACAAGTAAGATGAAGATATGAGAGAAAAAAAAGGTATTTTTACTAAAAAATAGGTTGCCTTTCATGAGCCTTCTCCTTTCTGCTGTAGTGTAAGAACATGGAACATGCCTGTTGATTCTATGAGAAAGTAAAATATCCAGAATATCAGAGATATGAAGGCAATAGGTATAGCAATTTTCCCTTTCTCCATTTAACTACTTTTGAATGTCAAAGTCTGTGTTCAGGCAACAACATAAATTGTTGTGTATAGTATATTTCTTTCTGTGTTCCTAAACAAAAATCTGACACCTGCCTGGAATTTCTTAAGGTAGTCAGTGAGAAGTATCAAATATTGTAACAAAAAAAAATAAACTGCTAGCATTCAAAAAAAAAAAAAAGGCACAGTTTTATATATCTATATAAACACATATATAATATATATGCATATATAAATGTATTGCTTGAAAAATCTCTGATGTGCTCAAAAACTACAACTCAAATCCTCCTTCTTTGTCCTGCTGTTCATTTTTCTCCTCTAATGAAAATCTTCTTCCATGACTGGCCCCATCCATTGTCTTCTCTTGAGCTGAAGCCAATTTCAGCCTACTCCTAAACATGTTACTCATGTTAGGTTTTCCAGTGGATTCAAGCAGTGTATTTATGAGGACAAAATAAGCAGAAATGCCTCATTAAGTAAGTAGCTGTGATTTCTGAAGTGCAATGAGACCCAGGTGTTCTACTTCCATATCCCCAAAGAGTGAGTATGTTTTCTTTATGGGTTACCTGATCTACTGTACACAGGCGAGAATCCTGATGTGACCCTTGAGGCCAGGTCTCCCAGACAGTAACATAAGGACTATCTCTGTTACATAGCTTTAATTGCTATCTCGTTACATCCCAGAAGCTTAATAGCTGGAGATGTTCTTTTGCCAGTGCAACAATCCTGAAGCAAGCACCGTATAAAATAACACTTTTTTAAAAAGGCCTTTAAAATAACTTACACATGACAGCATTCCTCATAATACTGTATGAACATGAAAACATGTCTTATTTGTATGATGTTTACATATACAACAACATGATTAACTGCAAACTTGTCTCTCATGTATAAGAGTGTGCACCTCCTACCATCATATCCTTTGGGGGATATATCCCTGGATTGCACCTTGGGAGCTATGGCTCTCTTGCCATAGGCATGGTTGTCATAACTGTTATATTCAAACGAAGTCTTAGAGTATTTCTCTAGTTCCTTGGCCAAGTTGGAGCGGGGTGTGGTGGTGGGGACATTGTTTCTGTAGCCATACTGAGGGATCTCCAACTGCTTAACAAAGCACATGGGCCTAGAAATTAAAGATATGTACAGTTTGTTAGATGCAGTTCAGTTTACTATGTCTGTGCATAATTTATAGTTCAGATTAGAAAATCTTAGTTATTTCTTGTACTCAAGAGACAGCAATATATTATTGCATTTCCTTAGTTTGGTTATTTTCAGCAGACAAACAATATATATTTTCTTGAACAAAGCCTAAACAAAATTAATTCCAATATCACTAAATGTATCCTGCAGCTAAATGTATTTTAAAATTCTGTTTTAAAATACTTCAGGGTTTCCTGTTCCCCATGTAATTGCATCACACAGAAAACATTTTTATTTTGGGAGATGAATGAAAGAGGGGCAAGCAGACTGATAGAAGAAGTTTGGACAAATTCCTTTAAATGTCAAAAAGAAAAAATAGAACTTGAAGCTCCACTTAATTAATGGGGTTTCCTCTGAATTTCTTTCAACAGAGTTGTATACTTCTTGTGTGCTTTCAAAAGGAAGTAGTCCTGTTTCATCCCTCAATATACAAATCCATGCTCATCTTGAGGAATACACAGGTTTGTCTCACAAACTCTGTTGACTATGAGCTGCTGCCTTGCAGGTCCTGCTCACCCTTAAATGCAAGGTTCTGGCAGGAGCTGCAATCCCTGATACACAGATGCACACTGCAAGGAAGGTCCTGAGAATGAATACAGAATAAGGCTGTTTCAGCTTAATATCTCTTTCATTTAGGATGAGGGAGGACAGCCAGGAAAAGCCCTGACTGATGTCATTCAGCCATTGGAGAAACTCCGTGAAAGAAATCTGTAGTGAACTCCACTGGCACACTTCTTCTGCATGTGGACACAGAAGTCATCAGCTTTCAAAGCAGGCAAATGAAGGTCAGACCCTGCAAACCCTACCTATTTAAGAAAATGTTACATGACTGGGTCATAGGAAGCAACTGATACACAGTGCTGCATGTCTACCTACTGCATTTAGCAGGAGGTGAAGATGATGAACAGTACACCTAAGGTGCTTCTGCTGAAATCAAGAACCATATAATCAAGTATTTTTTTTCCTTCTTTACTGCATTTATAACAGTCATAGGAACATAAATTCAGTTGAGACCAGAAGTATCATCACGCTGACTGACAAAATGAAATGTGATAAATAGCAAGAAATAGGTTTTGAATATTATATCATGTTTTTTGTGAAAGAATTCATTTTCATAGAATTTAGTCAGGATATTTATGTAAAGATCACCCAAGAAATCATATTAGTCATACTACTCCCTTTGATTTATGTATGCTCATTCCTTTAGACACTTCTTCTTCACAAAATACAGTGGGCTTACTTATACAATGAGCTGATATGAATAATAGTTTGATCCTGTCTCAAGATAATCTACATTTAGCTAAAAGACCTGCAATTCAGATCCTGTACATTCAATGCAAATCCAAAATTTCAGCGGAACAGAAGTCCTACGAATGTGATTTCTTTTCAAGTAAGAACTTTCAAATGCAGGTGGGATGGAAACTGGGATGAAGACAAATATTCAAGATTTACTCTTAAAACATCTCTGTCTGCCCATCAATTGCCTGCATGCAAATATTATAAATAGCTGCCAAGTTCTTCATCTTAAATACTTCAATGACTTCAAGGTAAAAGTGAAGCAGGAGGCAAGATGAAAGCTTTATTTGAGTTGCCTATAAAACTTGAAACACAAGGCAGCTCACAAGCAAAGTTAAGATTGCAGAACGACTTCCTAGGAAGCTTATGGGCAAACTGGATGCTGCTTTTGAGCAGTTGCCTTCTTTCTATGGCCACTTCAGTGACTTCAGTGGCCACAGAATGTAATGAGCAGTGGTAAAAGCCACTGCATTTTTGATCTGTCTTTTTCCATCAAGTGAGGAACTGTTCTATTACCTCAAAGAGTGATTTGGTGGGGGTTTTTTAATTAATGGGATTTGAAGAACCCTTCTCTAAGAAACCTGTCTGGGATGTTGAATGCCAAGTTGTACAAAATGAACTAGGGGCCGTTAAGATAAAGCCCATCAAAAACAATCTGAGGAAGGAAAGCAAAGTCAACAGGAATGACGAAAAGTCCTTTGTAGATGTGAACCATAATTCTATGTTCTCAGCCCTACGGAAACATTGGTTTTTGAAAAGATCACTGAGATTAGATGGACTTTTAAGACAAAATTCAAAGAATTATGCTGATAATACAGTAGAAAACTTTCTTTTTAAGCAGCTCTATCAGTTTTTAAATCTAGAAGACAGCTAAATACTAAGAAACCTATGGGATAAAAAGGAAATTTTGGGAACTAAAGCTGCAGCACTTCCTCCACGCTCTGAGGCAGCTGGGAGGGATGTACCTATCCCAGCCCACAGATATTGCAGTATCCATGGAGAAATTCTGCAGCTCTTGGGGCATCATCAGCATAAGGCTGGTAAAATCATGTGGAAGTTTAGTTCCTTTACATGTGCCCTTCACACTTCAGCTTCTGAGAAATAGTATTTTTCCCACCCATGTGTTGCAAAAGAGGAGACAATAGTGCAAAGCTGGATACAGCTATGGCTAAATGAGGAATCATATATAGATGAAGAAAAGGAATATAATCATATAGAACTGATTAAAAGTCCTTCCCGTATGAAAACTGAGGACAATTTTTCTCTCTTTCTGTCCATCCTGGCAGAGAGTGGGGAACAGAGATGAAGAACTAAGCCTGACGTTATTCTGGAATCTACGCTATACCTGGCATTTTTCCAAGTGTCCTACCAGGATGTACTACTGGTTTGGTAATGTGCATAGGGCTTCTGGTTTAATTTAAACTGATATTTACTAGTAAAAGCCTGCTGAAAAAACCAAGACTTACCGGTAAATATTAGTTTATTCCCAAAAGATACCAACTTTTTTCACACTGTTCTTAGACTTTGCACTCCAGCAGTCATCTTTACACCAAACAATGCCTAAGACAAAAATGAGCTTTTCAGCTTTACATGTATTTGCCAAAATAATTACCAACCCTCCCCCATGAAAATTGAGTGGGAAAAATACACTGTGAGAATTGGATCCAGAAGCCCTAATTCTAACTCTTCTTTAAAGGAGATATATATGTATATACAACGTATATAAATATAAATTCTCAGATTAGGTGAATGTGTGATGAATTCTGCATAATAATAAGTATTATAGTGATTTCTAATACCTTAAAACCCGATCTGATGCCTGGTTTGATTTTGACACATCACAGTTCTGATGCTTCTCTTGAGCTTTAGCCAGTTTCTCTGCTGCAGCAATAGGACATCCAGAGAGGCTGCAATTACAGAAAGGAAATTTAATTGTCTTGTCCTGCATAGTTTCACATTATAGCACTGATCCAATTACTCCTTCTCCTCCTTAGCCAGCATCAGGAAGAATATGAAGGATTAGGATTTCCAAAAGTGTTTTGGTCATGTGTATTTTCTCTAGAATAGACTTTCTTTCTTCTGCTTTCAAAGTTTCACGGTAGATCTTACATCTGCTCTTCTTCTCTGACTGTATATGGGTAGATTATTCATGGATGCCAGCCAGTGAACATACCAGTAGGAGAGGAGGATATAAACTGGAATCTACTGTGCAGCTCTGCTAGCAGACTTGTGACCTTTATGCATCACCAAATGTTGCCAATGAAACGGCTCCTGAACACGATTAAATGACAACACCATATAGGCCAAATCTTATGCTGCTTCACACTTCATTCAGTTCCACAATCTTTTTGCTAGGCATATAAATTTGGACTTGGGTCTCTAAATCTACATGTCAGCTATGTTACACTTAGTGTTTCTTCATGGATTTCGGCGACTAAAGTATGCTTTCTAAGACTAGATGATGTAACATGAAAAGCACTTCTGCACTGGAAATTCAACTAAATTTGCAAATGCTGAACTATTCTTGAAGTGGCAATAATAAGCCTGATTCTTCTGGAAAAGATTTAGAACAGGGAAAAATAAATATACTGATGCCAGCAGATGGTGCTCTTAGTGAAGCTGTAAAACCTTGTGACCTGAAAATGGAGGGGGTCCTTTCCTTGTCATAGTCTATTGCGTGCTTATGTGACCGCAGCTTTCTGCACTCTCCACCGGAAAAGAAATTAAAATGAAAAGCAAATCAGTGCATTCCCAGATGTTCCCTTCTTTACATGAAATAAGTGCGGGGAGGGAAGAAAAAAAAGGCAAGAAAAACACTGAAATAGAGAAAAATGCCCCAAAAGCTGCAGAAAGAGGTGAGCACAGACTGCAGACTGCTCCCCCCAGCCTGCCCTTGCTGCCCTAGTTCTGCAGAGGGGTGAGGGGGCTCTGTGTGGTTTTGGAGTCATGCCAGAGGGCAGCTGTGCTCCACTGACATGCTCTTCCTCAGACACCTCAAATATTCTAGCAGATACTCAACCAGAAGTGAATGCTGCTTCAAGCAGCAGTAATTCCCATAAAGCCTTCTCAGAGGTTTTTGCTGTACCTACTGGCAGCATCACTGCAGAGAAGAAAGAGGTTACCAGAGCTTATTGCAGACAGACTGGTACCCACAAGAGTCTTCTGGGAGACATGCAGCTAACATGAGGAGCTGTAGTAACCCAGAGCTCAATAAGACTGAATGTCCAGTAGCTGTGTGGGCCCTTAAGTCTTCATGCCACAATTAACAGTAAAAAGTATTTCGATAACAGGAACCTTGCATAATTCCTTCTACCCTCTTACCCACATTTCCTGGATTTTTTTTTTTTATTTGTAAAGAAATAAGCAAGATTTTTTTATTGTTCTGTGGGAAAATTATGCTGTGAGAAGAAATACTTTGATAATTTTCTAATGTGTCTGACAGAATTTAATAGGCAGTAGCATCCCTTCCCTAAGAGTCTAATATTAACCTTAGGAAACTACAGGAAAGTTGCTTTTTTCCCTTGTGGGTTTTTTGTTGTGTTTTTTTTTTTTTTTTTAATTTGTTTTTTTTTGTCTAGTATACTTCTAACAATTCTGGGTTCTGATTACATTTTCCTGGTGTTTCTTAAACAGACAAAATTTTCATTCAGTTTTAGCTGGTTAAGGACTTTGGGGTTGAGACTGTGGTCAGTAAGAGAACTAACACAATGTATGGGTACTTAAAATGCTGCTTCTCATGTATGGGAAAAAAAATTACAATTAGAGTGGATTTTTTTCATGCACTGTAAAATAATCCCTGAAGAGAGTGAAGTGTGAGAACTCTGTCCTAGTCCTGGTGAGGTTGACAGACCCTTCCTTCTCCCTGCCACATGCCCATGAGAAGTCACACCATTTGTTTTGTACCACTGCTGTTCAGCAAATATCAAAACAAAAAGGAAAAAAAAATCCACTCAAAAAGCTAAGGATGCTTATAATGTCTTCTGTGGACCAATTCAACCATACTAGAGCAAATGCACACTCCTCCTCCTCCTCAGAAAATACATGAATAAATGTTACTCTTCAAAATGGATAAAGCACACGAAGCACCATCTGTCAGTCTTCAGAACAAAACAACGACACACACTCTCACTCCCCCCCACCAATGGACTGCTAGAAGGGCTGCAGTTCGGAGGCACTGTTCCCTCTAGATTGGTGTCCAGCGACGGCATCCTTACCTTCGGTGGGAATTCCTGTTGCTATTTACGTGGCCCCGGCCTGTGCAGCCTGGTGTAGGACACTTAAGAACATTTTCATGCATGGCAAGAACTTGACAAGGAGAGTAAGAGAAAACAGCAGAGTATGAAAACAAGAAAAAAAAAAATCAAATCCCAGTATATATGAAACCATTTTAAAACAAAGCAGGATTCATTAACAACCAGCATTCCTCAAAATACACGTGACACACATAGCCAATAAAGCCTGATGAGGGAAGTAAGAATTGCAACCCTATGCTTATTAACACAGGGCAACAGTGGAAGTTATGGAGGTTACAGAACCTATAAACAAATGCATCTCTGGTGCAGCAGTGAAGCAGAAGACACCCAACATCTTCTTTGTACAAAACTACTGAGCAAAGATCAGCTCAACAGTAAAGGGTGAGCTAGCAACTGTACAATACAAAATTACAGACTAGAAAAATTCTTTCAGGAAATGTATGTATTCATAATACATAGCTTTAGAAGCACAGTATCAAACTCAAGAGCTGAAAATCTGCTCTCAAATTATACTGGTAGAACACTGAATTATTTGAAACACACCTCAGTACAACCCTGAACAGAATTTGACCCTAACTATAAGGCAGCCCAATTGAGCTGGGGGCTAGTTCTGCCCACTTCCACATAGATACATCACTCATATCTATATGATGAGCAGAATGAGTCCTTTAATTTTTTACCTGCATTTTCTACAAATGTCGAATTTTAATGGACAGATTTTTTTAAGAATACTAAGAACCAAAAATAAGCACTTAAAAATTGAGGTATGGCAGAAAAAAAAAATGTGAAAAAGAAATAACTGGTACAAGCTTAAGCAAATAAACTGATTTACATCTGCACCCACTGCAAGTTGGATGGAAATCTTACTCCAAGTCTCCTCAGAGCAGTACTCCTCTAAATCATAAAGCTCATGCTATGAAGCGCCAAATTACCAAGAACTTTTTTTGGAACACTGAAGAGTTTTTTTATGACATGAGACATATCTGAATCCATGTCTTGAAGTTGGATGACAATACATCACTCAATGGAAAAAGGCCATCCAGCCCTTGCAAAGCTCTGGTTTTCTCACACAAGAAGTTAGTCTGGAAGCCTGTATTTAGTTCTCACTCAAAAAAAAATATCTAATAAAATCAGTAGATACCTTGACTGAGTTAAGAACTGAATAAAAGCTGTTCAGAGACTTGAGAATTAAACCATGTATACTCATTAAAAGATAACCATCATCATCATCACCCCAGCATCAGTGTGCTAAAATGTGTAATAGATTCAAAAGCTTTACTCTGAAATTCCTACTATTCAAAGCTGTTCTTGAAACATGCTTCACAAGGCCAACATCACAGGAAAAAAAAAAAGATGAGCTCACCTTTTTCATTTTAGTAGGTACAAGAGCATGCAAACAGTTTAAAGCTATATTCTTCTTTGATTTACAAAGTCTCCTAAAGAGCTTTTTATTTACTATTTGTAAAAATGATAGAACTTTGAGCAACTGAACAAATGTTTGTGTTTCAGAAAATTACAGGGTCTTGGAAAGCAGATAAATGTCTCTAATTGTTATACTGTATTCGGAGACCAACCAAACTACAGCAGTTTCCTAAAGCACTTCTTCATCCCTTTACTGCTGGAATAAGCCACTGTACCATGAAAGAGGAGACTTGTTACGTCTGTTACTCTTGCAGTCCTAATATACTTCTGTATTCCTGCCCATCAGAATCTACTTTCCTTTGGAAACTGGGAACCATTTTAGTCTTGACGGTCTTCATTACATTAAGGCTGTTGCAAATTGATTGAGGTTCAGTCTCTAAGTGCTGATGGACAGTGAGAATTTTAGGTCCATATGATTCAATGGAATAATTCCATTTTAAAACTGGTGTGAAAGAGAACTGATCTTAAACACCAGACACTTTCCTGATGTAAACCAGCATAGGGTAATTAGCTTTAACAATTGCTATTTGCTGGTTCCACCAGCCAAGGAGGTGATTTCCAGAAATGGAGCCCTCTGCCTTCTGACTGAGGTCCCTGAGCTCATATGGGTGTACCTCCTATGCAAGGAATTTTCTGACATGGCAGGAAGCTCCACCCATGTGACTGACAGGGGATGTTTGCTCAAAATCCTGAGTTCTGTAACTAAGTAAACAGCCAAATTACTATTTTTTATATACAGTAGTTTAATATAGATTATGTTTCAGACAAAACAGTAACAAGGGAAAGGGGTTCCAATTTTTCAGGAACAATTACTCCTGTACAAGACAATAAAGACAGTTGATGTGACATCAGCACGCAGAAGTAAAAGCAGTGCACATCTTCTGGAAACCTTTATCTCTGTTTACTGAATACATCTACTTAAAAATAACCTAGGATTCTTAAAATCAAAGAATACAGCTTTAAAAGTTGTTCTTTTAGTGTAAAGTTAGTAGAGAATGGAAATGATGAAAGGAAAAAATATAACACAGAACAGTTGACTAAGTTGAGACAAACCATATTGAAAAATGAAATCAATTTTTTAAATAAAAGGTTTAAAAAGCATGCTAGAAAAGTTTTTGTAGTTTTATTCCCACTTTCCATGAAAGAATGTGAACTTACTTTCTGGAGGGACCCTATCTTTGTGTGGGCATCCTGACAAACTGCGGTGATGGGGGTAAAGCCCCGTTACATGACCAGTTCCATCACACCCAGGGGTAGGACATTTGCTCTCTTTCTTTTCTGTTCTTGAGGGATCTATAATTTACAACAAATGTGTCAAGTGAATGAGGCTTTTCACATTTCAGTAAGAAGGTTCATTTAATCATGTCATTTACTCATTGGTAAATGTTATTATGAAAACTAAAAGAAAGAAAAAAATCCTCTACTTCTTATCACAGTTCTGTCACTTTTAACCTGTTATCTTCTTTTCAGACTGCAGGCTCCTAGGATCACAGCAATATCCATTCACAGTGATTGGAAAATGACCTTTTTATAGCAAAGCCATACCATGTCAATTAATATTCTGTTGGCAAGTATCAGCTCAAAGATGTACAGACAGTTGGAAACTGTTTAGTTGGAGTTTGCCTTCTTTACATTCTTATTTGCCTCATGTATTAGGGTCTGCAAATATACTGTCATAGCAGTTCAATGTCCTGAGAGTAGCAAACTCAGCTCTTCAGCATAACAATTCCACAATTCAGCACAAATAAATCTCTTTTCCAAGGCTCAAGGAGGAAACAACTCTTGTTTTCTTTAAATTCCTTATGAAGTCATAAAATTAGGTAAATATTCCTTTCTCTTCAATAAATTATGGTGGAGTAAACATTGTAGTCAGAATTACTGAAAGTATCATTTGCTGTGTAAAGCTGGGCCATTACAAACATGCATATGTAATATTTGAATATTCATATGCTTAAAAGGTTAATGATCTTTTGGAATGTTTCTGGATCTTCTGACTACAAATCAATGAAAAGTCTAACTAGACAGTTTTTCAACAAAATAAAGTTTTCTGCCAATCAAGTAGTGGAATGCTACTGAGATTAACCCTGAACTAGAACTTTCTCACATAACTTCATCAGCTTATTTCTTCTAACAGAACATCTGTAAAATAACATCCTTACCCTTCCAGCCACCCATATGATACAAATTACAGGTTATCATCCTGACCACAGTTGCCCGATTTTGGAGATGATAGCTGATTTTTGTATTAGTATTAAAGGAATAAAATTCAGGGTCTTCAAACTGCTACTATTTTGCCTCAAGATCAACCGACATCTTTTTTAGTCCATCCTTCCTTTCCATACCCAATCTAAGCTATCCTCATTTAATTATTTTATGCTGCTCTTGTCATTTCTCTGCTTCAGTATTTATGCTTTCATCTCTGGAAAATAAGATTTTGATACTTGTTTTCCAGTAAGCCTTTCTTACATTAAATTGCATCCCAGCTTCAACAAACAGAACCCTCAGTACAATCAGTGGAAATTTCAGTACTTTCAGAACTTCACATGCAACCCATTTTTTCAGCATGAATCAATAAAATTCAGAGTTCACATTCTGTTGTGGACTTATCTTTCCCTGATTTCCCTCTGTTAGCTTTTATATATACTTTTACTTTTCAAGTTCTTCAAAAATACCTTCATTTTAGAGAAATTCTTTAGCTCATTGTAATGATTCTTTATGTCTTAAACACATTGTTAAGTAATATGTACTTAAACCTTGTCTTTTACAACAGGAATCCCTAATTATCATGGTTTTATTTTACTTTATTTGCATGTTGATTGTAGAACACACTTCTTTGTTTCATGCTTTTAAATGACAAATGCACATACAAATCTATCTCCAATGTGCTGTACAATTATCACAACACTCCTGAAAAGACGATAATCTTATATGCCGTGAAATTGAAGCAAAGAGATCAAGAAGTTAAACCCAAGGCCACAGAAGGAGCAAATGTCAGAGGAGGGATTTGAATTCCTACCAGATAGGCCTGTGCTGAGACCACTAGAACAGCAAGCCCACAGCTACATACATACACAACTCTAAGCAACTCATCAAGTCAAGTACTTTGGGATATGTAAAAGTATTAGATAAGTGAACAGGTAATGTAAATGAAATATAAAGTATGTAAATATAACAATATTCAAGGATTGCAAAAATGTAGATGAGTAATAGACCATAATGGCTTTTTAGAGACTTTAAACTAGAGAAGTTTTAGCTACTCCACATTGTCAGAACTCCACAAAAGTCAAGGTATTGTAATTTAGAGCAGCTGAGGATCTGGACACTTACATCTAACAGTGTCAAGCAAATCCTCCTCTGTATTCAAGTCTACGCTATAAAGTTATAGCACATATCAGATCCTTACGAGCCTTTATGGTCTAATGAGTCAGAAAAGATGCTGTATACTACTCTTAGTGATTTCAAAACTTGCATAAGATTGCATTTGCACAATTTCCCATTGCTTTTAATGGAAGACATTTGAGTAAACTTTTCACAACTTTATACAAAACACTGGATACTATTTTGTAAATCCTCTTCTGCTATTTGGGAGAAATATTGCAGTTACTTAACTCTGTAACCTTTCCTCACTCCTCACCAGAATGGAAGTATTCCCTGAGTGAAAGTTGTCAGAGGATTTTAAAAGGTTTTAAAATTCATAAATTTCAGAAGAAAGCCTATTCAGAAAGCTTTAAATGGCAGGGGGGGAAAATGGGTAATCATCCTTTAACAGTCGTTTCAGTGACCTTTGAAAACAGAATTCCTGAAGCCAAAAGGTAGTTGTCACTGCAAACCTGTGTACCCAAAAAGTTTCCAGTTTACCATATCATACATCTCTGTAGGTATCTCTTCCAGGAGTATTTGGAAGATAATGTGTGAGTGGAGAACAAATGATATAAGCAATTGTCTTAAAGCTTCCTCTCTCAATAACTACGAGAATGTTTCCTTGCTTTTTTAAAGGGAATAATATTTTCCTTCTTCCTTTATTAAAAAGGTGAAGAACTATCCACTCCACAAAGTTTCTTTGTCCAAACTGCTAGTGTATAATCCCTGGTTGAGGTCTGGGCCTACTATCAATTCAGCCTGCAGCTCCCAAGGAATAGGATGGTTCAAAGAAGGTCCAGAATTTACTAAATTAGGAAGCCCATACATTTTTTTTTACTGTCAGAAAGTATATAGACTTTTTGGAGACAGCAGGTCTATAGGAATATGTGTTTTCCCAGGCATATACAGACTGGAAGGGCTGGACAAAACTAGAGTTTAAAAGCTCTTCAAAATTTAATATTGGTTTGCCATGTTTTCTGTGGTTTTATTAGAAACATATACTCAAAGGGAAATGCATATATAATAGGTCATATGTGAACAACATTTAGCACAATATCCACATAGCTATGCAGTAATACACTAACTAAATAAAGTTTTCTCCCCCAAATACCCAAAGTTGCTACAGCGTACACTGGACCATATATTTGTTGTTAGAACAAACAAAACTTGAGTGAAATACATTGCAGTAGTATTTGACATCAGAAATTTACAGGCTTTTCTAAGCCTGATCACTACTTTTCTTTAAGGCTTGTAAAAAATGATCAAAACCTTTCTCAGATCAAGATGTTGTCTGCCTACACGAATGTCACAAGCAGATAACTTTTTTCAAAACAGGGATTTATAAAAAGGAGAAAAAGGCCCACCACCTCAATTGTAGAAAAGAAACAAAATATTTTTACAATATAAGATGAACCCAGTCCCTGCTTAGTATCTCCCAAGAAATACCACATCCTCAACTTCCACTAAAGTCAATGGGAATCAAGGGTGTTCAATGAATCTCAGGAGGTATTGAACACTTAATACAACACGGCCCTACATGTACAGATGTACACACGTTAAAGAGGGGTGTCATAATATAAACACACCATCACCATGATAATCCTGCAAATTAAAAGGCTTTCTAAAGGTAACCTTTAGTCTGTTCTTTTTTTTTTTCTTTTTCTTTTTTTTTTTTTTTTCTATTGTATTGAATTATGGTCAAGGCAGCACCTTAACTGTTTCCACAATGGAATGAAACCAGTGAAGTGGAATGCACATAAGAAAGAAATTGCTATTGATCTCAGCCCAGGCCACACCATGCCTTGCATAGCAAATGGTTTCCATTACCTTAGTATCTTAAGATAATTAATGTGCAGTCACTGCCCTTATCTTATGTTATCGGTCATTTTGATACTGTTCAATTTCTATCAGGCAATTCTACATTTTAGATGGGAGAGGCTTCATCAGTAACTGTCATTTGGTGATAATTTTATAAGTCATGATGCCACCTACCCAATCCAATCTGTAATATATGCACTTCATAGCTGATTGACTACCTGCTACATAACCCCCCTCTCCAACATAGTTTGCAACACAATTCTCTTGGTTTTTTTAATTATTGCTATAAAATATATTGAACACTTGAGAAAAATCTTTGCCTCTTTCAACATGATCTCTTGTTTGCTTTGTTTCCCAGAGACGTAATTTTTTTAATTTAGCCACTGATATACTGTACATGTTTCTAACACTGCAGAATGCGTTCCTTCATTTTATAATTGTAGCACGATGCTATTTTACAATTGTGTCAAACTACAATTTTAATAAAGCTCCTATTATGTGGAATTAATAACTTCATTTCAGAAATCTATACAAAAACTTAACACATTAGCTTACACTTTCTCATGACATAACATACGGTATATAGAAATATTACCTTTACCATAATATGGCTTTTTGACATGGCCGTCACTGGGTTTAGGCTTCCTGTCATCTCCAGAAAGGTGTCTTGGAGACTGTTCCTCAAATGATCTCATATTATCCCTCCTTCCAGCTTCCACTGCCATTTTTTCTCTCATGGCTTTTGCTCTCTCAGTTTCCAAAGCAATTGCTTTTTCAAGCAGGGTTAAGTTACCTTTTGTCATATCAAACACTTCTTCAGACCTATCTGAAGTAATAGAGGTGGTATCATCGTCTCTTTCATGACAACCATCCTCCTTGGCACAGCTAGAAAAAGTCCTAGATCTGGGGCTCAACTGTTCTTCAAGCCTCATTAGGTTCATCATATCAGAGTAATTCCGGTCTGGTGTTCTTCCTTGGAAGTCATCTTCTTGCCTGACATGCTGACGAGTGTTCATGTTTTGCTGTTGATTTCTTTCCTGTGGGTTTGTCTCACTGAGTTTCCTAGCCAGATCAAAACACTGGTTCCTTAAGCACTCCAAACTGCTGAGACACACCTCTTCATCACTCTCCTCCACTATTTTTTCTGTAAGTCCATTGTTCACAGGCTTCCCTAGCATTACAAAGTTCATATTCCTATTATCTTGCTGTGAAGTATTGTCTGCATAATTTCTGTCATTAATGTTTTCTGAAAGCACTACACCATGTCCTTGTGCTAACAATTTAAGGGAGTCCACTGTTTCCCTAACAACATCACTGTCTAAATCTAAACTCAGCTCACTTTTCCGACCGATATTTTCATTTTTGTCACTATCATCTTCCAGACTATTAGAGGTATTGCTGTTCATTTCTGATTCTGTCCTGGCTCTGTATGCTGCATCCTCTGCAATTTTGCCAAGATTTAACAATGACTTGGCCACCAGTTCATCGTAATTATCATACTCATCATTATTGTTATCGTCTTTTTCTGTGTCTTGCATTATTCGAGTATTGTGACAATTCATTTGATGGTCTTCTGCATAAAAAATAGAAACAAAGAAAGAAACAAAGAAAGAAAGAAAAAGGAAAAGAAAAGAAAAAAGTGGCTACAATTGGAACTGTTGTTGCAATCGCACGGACAGAAAACAAACTGCATGTCAAATATTGTTAATCAAACAGCAATTCTATAACGCTACGGCTGGCCCATGTGAACTGAATTTCTCTATCATCCATAAGGCTATTTTTGTTTATTTGCTATTCACACGAATTTATTTCACAGAACCGATAAGAAAAAGGCAATCAAAATGCTAATTACTACTACTGCTAAATATTATGACATAAAAACTTATGTTTCTCCCTTCACTTTTATATTTACAATTTTATGGGGTTTATTGCAATCACATTATTTATATTATGTAATGGCCTATGTTTCCATCTTTTCTCACTCCTGTATTTCCTTTAAATATGGTAGATGGCAAAGGAGTGAGTACTACTGGATTTATTCTCTTACTGATGAACGCCATTCACCAAAAGAGCATACATCAAGCAGAAAAATGTAACTTTTTTAGCACCATACACACCATTAACACTAGATGACCAATAACTACACACAAAGATTAAAATGGCACTTTACTTAGTGGATGCATCAGTAGAAATCAAAATCTCTCAGTTTAACTGTGGAGAAGTAAGAATTTTAAAAGAGCTGTTACATGAAAGGAAGATAGAAGCAATTATATGCACAATATAATTTGAAGTAAATATGCTAGCCCAAATCATATGGCCACAATATATGTATGACAGGTCTGTTATCTACTGTCCTGTGTACTGTAACAAAATGGTGCAGAGTTACCACATTTTACTCAGCTTTGTTTTAGTAACTTTTGAATAAGAGAGGGAGAGTTGAATAAGATGGAGTCAATGTGAGGGTGAGAATCACCCCACCTAACTTTAGACATGAGCAAGACAGGCATCTATATCTGAGTAAGCTATTCCACATTCCCATCCTTAGTCAGTAAGAGAAGCAGACACTTTAAGGACAGAGCCCACCTGATCTGGCTAAGATTATCCTCTTGAGAACAAAACTAATAACAACAAGAAGTGCCTGCCTCTCTTTATTGACAACAAAGGGACTCAGACCAGATGCCTACCTTAAAGATACCCATATTCAGTCAGATGAATATAATTCAGAAAGCATTTTTTGGTATCTCATGTTCACTCAGAAGTTATGCAATTCTTTGACTCATTCTTAGAACACATATACATGCATCATTACTTACTAATGAATGTTGCATAAGTTATATTTTGATAATCAGCTACACAAGCAATATTTTAACATTTTGCATCACAACTGGAAAAGAAAGATCCTAAATCTGTCGTTAAAGTGACATGCTAGGCTAGTTTTTCAGCTGGTGCATACTGAAAGAAACCAGTAGAGCTAGGACAATTAATACCTGCTCAAGAGCTAGTCCATTAAATTCTGAAAGCAACTTTTTAGCTTAGATGTGTTTTCAACACTGGTACATTTAAACATGTAGCATTTTCTGAAGCATGATTCTTAAGTTTCAGGTTAAACAAACCAATGTGGGAAATTTCAGGTAGTAGGTGGCTTGTACGCTAACATTTTAATAATAGGAAATAATGTTTGATAAAAATAATTTTTATGTCAGTGGACAAGATAATAAATCAGAGTTTTAAATACAAAGCTCAACAGCACAATAATTAATATTTCAGCCACGAGATAGTATTCCTTCTACACAGTGGTTAGGGATCCTGGGATGATAGTAGGCTGTAGTTAAGCAGCAGAACTGATTGATGACTAGGCTATATCCAGAGAAAAAAAATGCTCTAATAGTAAAACATTATACCATATATGTTATCTAGTTGAATACAGAGGAAAGAAAATTAATAGGGAAGATTCTATGGTATTTTTACATTACAAGATATTCCAGGTCAATAGTGGATTACCTATTTATAATAAAAGATGGTTTTATTTTAGTTTCTGTGTTTCTGAAGATCATAATAATTCACATTTATGTTTCAGAGACACAAAAATTAAGTGTAACAGACCATCAGATTTTCAGTGTACAAGTAAGGATTGCCACTTACACTTCCTATTTGAAAAATGTCCATCTTGAATAACTGCAGAGAAGGCAGCAATAAAAGTTTACTGGATAATTAATTTGTGCTATTTGAAAAGCAAAAGTTTTAATACACTAATAATAATTTTCTGAAGTGAAATGTACAAACAAATCCCATATTAATTTAAATATTAAAGATAAAACCTGATGTCAAGAAGACTGAAAGTAGAAAATGCTGCTTTTGTCAGGTGCTTCTTGTAACTACACCTGATGGGCAGTCAAATGCAGCAAAAGGAACATAAAAATGATTAAAGACATAGTGAGCTATAGCTCCCAAATCGCCAGTGCCTTCAACTTTAGGATGAGGTATCTACAAACACTGGTGAAATCAGTGCAAATCTAGCTCTAGCACAATGCTGAAATACAGAGTGGAAAAAAACCCGTATTTTCTCAAGCCACCCTGAGAACTGCTCAGGTACACAGTGAATATTCTAGGCCAACATTTGAATTGTGACGTTTCAGTGATTATTTTTTAAAAGGGGAGTTTGTTTTTACATGAATGAGTCATGTAAATGACCACCAATGGAAGAAATATGTTATACCTCACCTCCACAAGTGAAAAGTCAAAACATGAATCATGTACTGCATGAGAGAAGACGTCTAAATTCCTTTTCAGTAGGGAAGCTGGATGAAAGCTATTAACTATCATATTTTTTATTTTGTTTGGTGCTAATATCCTTTTCAGTTCTTCTCTCCATTCAATTGTAAAATGAAGACGAAAAAGGATGGTGGAGGAGAAGAAAGTGCTAAGCATTAATCCCAGATGAGAGAGACAGGAACACAAAATATTTAAATTGGGTTTTATTTTTCCAATTTTAATTTTTGGCCTTTTCTTGCATCTTCTTTTTTTAACAACAATTTTGCTCATGTTTCTTATTTCCATGCAGCACTTAATTTTAATGAAAAGGACTTTATGTATGCCATGTCAACTCAATAACAGATGGATTCTAAGTTTACTCTTGTGAGCCACTTGTATCACCTGTTTATTAAAATGAAAGTTTAAATAGTCAGTTTGTGTATTAGTTAAGGGTCTACTGGAAAGTATGTTAGATCAACAGCTCTCTGAGAGCCTGTATGCCTTTTCTTTGATTCAGCTCTGTAAAATCTAATCTCCCTTTCATTTCACATTTCTGTGATTAAGATTTAATCTTTTACTCAGTAAATACCTTTACAGTGTGTTGTTTAATGGCTGTCTGTTAAACGACTTCAAAAAACATGGAACCAGAACACTTACTCTATCCCTTGCATAAATTTTGGAACCAGTGATGCAAACTGAAAATTTTTATTTGGGGAAGAGGCTGAGTTTGTCTCACAAAGACACAAGTTAGCCAGTTTAGGTGAAGACCTGTTAGCTTTAGGGTTGCATGGACGCACAATACACAACAGCGTTTAAAAAGAATATCAGATTATTTTAGCCCTCATTCACACAATACCATGACAATTCAGGTATTCTTGATTGCAAGATGTGTTCTTTTTAACTCCCAGAGGATATAACAAATGACAGGAGGAAATTATAGTGAAGAATAGTGTAGAGTAACTAGAAAGAGCTGGAAGCCTTTAGCCATCTCAACAAAAGTGCACTCATATTGCACTAAAAAAGTGAATAATTTGATTCCTTATTGTACCTTTCATCCAAGGATCTCAAAGCACTTTACAAACATTATTTTAAAAAGCCTCACAACACCCCTGTGAGGTAGGTATTTTAACCCCATTTTACAAATGGGAAATTGAAACAGAGAAGTTGAGTGACTCTCTCCATATCATACTAGGAGTCACTGCAGAATAAGGACTACAGACTCTACATCCTTGATTGTTTCCTCCTTCTGTTCCTATCACATCCATATTTAACCAATTTTTTGGTAGAAGAAATGGCCTGCTGGTTTTACTGTAAGGAGTCATGCAAAACAGCACCTTCCTTTTGAAAAGGAAAATATACAGCATTCAGATTGAGAGATTCTGCAGAGAGAGGCAATGATACTTCAGTAATAGCAGCTACATTCCTACCAAAGGACAAAGACTTCAGAAACAAAACTTTCCAGATCTGTGGTTTGTGTATCAAATTACTCACTTTCTCCCAAGCACAGAAAAACATGGTGGCTAAGAAGCTGAACCTATGTGTGGTCACACAGGCTTCCTGTCCAGATGGATGGTTTCATTATCCAGGCAACATTGCCTCCTTTAAAACACTTCACTGCTCTTGCCACTGCTACTTGTCAATTCCTAAGCACTCAGCATACAATACTACTGCACCACCATTTTTCTCCCTTTAAACTGCAATGTGAGGTGCAAGCACACAACTCCACATTACAGCCTATGATAACTGGCTTATGAGAAATATTTAGCAAGACAATGTTGGCACAAATTAATCCCAAATCTTAGAAAGTTACAGCATCATATGGGGTGCGGGGTTGTTTGTACATTGCCTTTTCCTCTGGGAAAATCTTACGAGCAAGGAAACTCAATAGATGGAAAATGCAGTGAGCTTTCAACTTCTTCATTCCACATGGAATAAATAGAGCACTTGTGTAACTCTCCAAGGACCTAAGCAAGGTCTTCTAAAAGTCTAAACACTCTTACTGACAGGGGATTTGGATGAGAGCCCAAGCCTTTCAATATGCCTATTTCAGAGACACACTGAACACTGAAGTCAACCTGTGCATGAAGAATCGTTTCTTCATCTGTGCAAAAATCCTGAAGTTCTTTTACACTCTAAGTGGTATAGGTAAAGACCCAAGCAATTTGTTTTTATAGTAGTTGGTTCCTTTATGAACCTTGTATACCTATGAAAGTCAAAAGAAAAAGATAACTGTGCACTTAGTTGATTCACTCTAACTCTTCCATTATACCTCACTTTTTTCTGGTCCTCCCCCTCAGCCTGCGAAAGCTACTTACAACAGTTATAATAATAGGATTTACGGTTTAGAATCTCTTACCATAATGATAGTATTCAACTAATAACCAATGTTCAAAGCAAAATAAATGAAGAGTAGAAGTCATTAAGCATGGCAAGGAAGCTCTGAGCTAAAGAACACAGCACATCACGGTAGGAGTCAGTATTATAAACTAATAGTAAGGACCACAGAGCAGCAAGCCCATAGAGACCTTTAAATATACTTAATTTGCTGACTTACCATGTCTTTTCTTTCATTTTTCTGTTATATTTTGATCTCTTCATTTTCTATAGGTGCCAATTTCTATCTGGTTTTGCTCATTGGAAAATTAAGTACTACTTTTTTTTTTTTTTTTTTTTTTTTTTTTTTAACTTTCCCCTGAGGACCAAATGAGATCTTCGTAGATCTAAACTTCTTTCCAGTTGTGGAGTCATTATTGACATATGAAAGCATTCCTTTTTCCCCTGTTTTTTTGCTATTGAAATATATTTTAAATATAGTATTATTTTTTTGACATAGAATCACTTTGAAGATTTAGTTTTCTATATAAATTGGTTTATTCTTGTCTAAAAGCAGAAGTGTTTTACATAATCAAAGTCCTGAATTACCTTTTTTTTTTGCTTCTGTCACCCATATGAACTATTATTATGCCTCTGTCTATGTCAAACCTGCATGAAACGCATTCTAATCTACAAATATTCACATAAAATATTGGTAGAATATGGACATTTTTACTTGGGTTATTCCTATTAATATAAAGAGAGAGCACCGGGTAATCCAGATGAACAGGGATGAGGCCTACTTTTACAATTTAGGTCACCTGTTATTCACCCATGTTTTCCCACTCTAAATCCCTATGAGCTACATGTATCAGTACAGTTTTGGAAAAGGATCTGAGGATATCTGACAGCTCCTCTGACAAGACCATGACTGAGGTAATTTTGCATCAAGTGTCAGACTGCAACAGCTTCTTAAAAATTGTCTGGGTTCTGACTCAAGCCAATATGTTTAAGATTTTGTCATTTCACCACAAGGTGCTGCTTGCCTTTTTTTGATCTTCAGAGATTGTCACATGTCACACTGCACTGGTGCCATGGAATCACACAGTAGCTGAGGCTGGGAGGGACATCGGGAGGCTGTCTGGTCCAACCTTTGCTCAAAAACAGTGCCAGTTTAGAGCAGATTATCAGGGCCCTGTTCTATCAGTCCAGCTTTGAATGTCTTCCAGGATGAAGATACCACAGCATTTCTGGGAAATGTATTCCAGTGTTTGACCACCCTCATGGTGAAAAGAAACATTCTTATTTCTAAACACAATTTCTTTTGTTACAACTTGTGTTTCTTGCATCTTATTCTTATGCTGCACACTTACATATTCTCTCCACCCCCTGTATAAGTAGCTCAAGACAAACATAAGTTCTCCCCTTATCCTTCTCTTCCTCAAGTGAACAAATTGTTTTTTTCTCAGTGTCTCTGTACATCATGTGCTCCAGCTCTTCAACCATCTTGGTTGTTCACCACTGGACTTCAGTATTCCAAGACTTTTTTGTGCTGATGAGCCCAGAACTGGATCTATTCCTCCACATACAAAAGTGTAAGTGCTTCATAAAGGGGAATAAACACTTCCTGCAGACTTCTGGTTACTACCTCCAGTCTTTTCATCCTGACAGCTAAACATTATTTTCAAAAAGTCAAAAGGCAATGAATTTGCTGGAGATGATCTTTTTTTCCTCCATCACAGAGACAGCAGAAAATACTTTTTGGTTATTGACAGGAATCCCTTTAAGTAGAAAACGTCCCTGGTTGGTATGAAGCCTGCTTCTTTGTTAGCAGTTATAGGCAATATTTAATATGAAGGCATATGTTTAGGTTTGAGAACAAACTTGCTGGAACTATATGTGAACAGAAGTGTGTGGCAATAGACTAACAATATCAGAAGTGGAATAAATCATGTAAGAGATGGGTCTCTGAAGAAAATGAAGAAACCAGCCATAGAGCCTTAAAAACTGAGGTTTTTACTGTATTGTAAAATGATTCTCTGCCTTTTCTTTTTTCCTTGAGTCACCTTTCTCCTTCCCAAGACCCCTTGAGAAAACTCTTATCTTCCTAGCCTGGTATGCAGGAATTTGTTTTAGCAGGACTATGTGAAACGCCCCCCTATTGGTCCTTTCCCCATTGGTTGTTAGCCCTCGATTTCTATTGGTTGTGACCAAAATCCCCTAAAGCCCTTTAAATACCCCTGACCATGTGAATAAACCCTCTCTCTGCTTTTCCCTCCTGTGGTCTCTGTGTGTCTCTTTCCTGGGACATCTCAGGAACCATGTGGCTGGGGGGAACAGGAAGGGGGAGCGTTCCACCATGCTGTTGCAGAAGTGTACATGCTGCATTTGCAAGGGCAATACAATTTAGCCAGTCACTCCCATCTGGTCCATGCTTCTTTGAGAAACAGGTTCATTCAGCCCTTAATTGTTTTGACCTGACTTCTGTCTGGGCAGATAATGAGATGGCTTTAGATGATGAATGGTATTCATATCATCCTACTTTTTCTCCCCAGGAAGTCTATATGAGGGAGGAGAGATATTCTGTCTCATAGCTTTATGACGATTCAGTGGAGTTTGGCAGTTTCTTGCTTTCTCTCAGGTTTCCACAGCTCAGCAGGGCAGCAGGCAAGGAGGAAGCCAAAGCTAATCTCCAGATACTGATACACAGCAGGGAGACAGCAGGAGAGCAGAGGACCAGCTGCACTGACAGCAGAACACCCACTCAGAGAGCTCTTGGTATGGAGCTTCTCATGGGCTAATCCTAAAACTGCTCAGGAGACAGTGACCTGTGCCTATACCCCTGTCCTTGATTATGGCTTTACACAGGATGCAGCCTGAAGAACACATTTTCAGTCCATAAAGTAATATTGTCTTTCCCCCACACAATTCTCTGAGAAAGACAGGTTAGAAACTTTTAGTATAAGGATACATCACCTTTTTTTACTGGTTTTGTTTCAGTTCAGATCTCTGAACTCAGTGTCAGATGCGCATATTGAACAGGTCTCCATACAGACATCTAGACAACTAGACATCTGAACCCTGTTTACAGGAAATGGACAAAAACATGCATCCTGGGATATGATTTTTCATCCTAAGCTAGGTATCTAAAGTAGATTGGCTGATTATTCCCTAAAAGTGACTATTTCTCTTGACTGGTCATCAACTAAATTGGTGGGATGGGATGAATCCTATCCCTATTCCTATTACTCAAAACTTTCAAATTGATGCTTGATGAATTTCAATGCAGGGAGGAAGGAATGAAAGAGCTACCCAAAAGGAACTACCTTTAGGTTGTGGACAAAGTTATGTCAGGAAAGGCTGGGGTGGATGGGACAGTATGGATGCTTTGGATGGGATAGATGCTTATGACTGCACAATTTACATGGAGAGACATAGATCTAACTGGATGTGTTTGATCTCCATTATAAGTTTAATTACTTTTTAATAGTTGTGTTTGATTATCCAAGGAAGCCTGTTTGTGCTTTGATAATAATCTGACCTGACTGACAGAAAGGACAGAGACACAAATCATTATCATTCTACAGAATGAGAGAACTGCTTGAAATTGTTGAAATTCTTCTCCCTGAACATGAGTTCAGTGCCAAGGAATCTGGAAAGACAAAGACATCTATGTGCACAATTGCTGGACTTTACTTCATCTGAAATGTAAAGCTTTTCATTAAAGTGTTTGCACTTTTATTTCTTATCCCCTCATCCAGCTTTTTCATCTACATTTGCCTCATTCCCAATATTTTCATGACAGGGAAGGCTCTATAGAATAAGGAGAAAGTAAATACAGAGAATTCTTTGCCTCTTTGGTTATAACTATTCTAGTATAAATTATTTAGGGACAGAACACTAGACCAAGCATTGGTATATAATTATTCATACTGCTATACTGTTAGTGAAGCCCTGGCATGATTTTTCCTTGAGTGACTTAGCACCTTTCCAGCAATGTCCAGACATAGTGAAAAGTAGCTCGTTAGGGACCATTCCCAAGGAGTTTGAATGTGGTAACCCTGTTTCAGAAGGTAAAAGCTTAGCTGTATACACTCATGTCATGTAACAGTTGAACTCAGCATTAAACAAGTGGGCTGTGGTCTGTTTTATTTACTCATATAGATACAGTCTGATTACTGTGATTGAAGTGACAAAAGTAGGAGAACCTGTAAGCTGGGAAAGCACACTGTTAACTGTAGCTTCAGAAAGAATAAATAAGGCAAATCTGAACCTATCATTTTAACCACATGGATTAATTTTGCATGGCAAGGTTCTGGTAGCAGGGTGGCTACAGGTGTGACTTCTGTGAGAAGCTGCCAGAAGAGTCCCTCGCGTCCAACAGAGCCAATGCCAGCTGGCTCCAGGATGGATGTTCTGCTGGCCAAGTCTGAAACCCCCCGTGATGGTAGTAATCCATGTGGGATAACATATTTAAGAAGGAAAAAAATGGTTTTTGAGCTGAAGAAAGTGTGGCCAGAGTGAGAGCGAGTGGCAGAGTGAGAATGTGAGACAAACAGCCCTGCAGATAGCAAGGCCCATGAAGAAGGAGGGGAAGCAGGTACTCCAGGTGCTGTAAGAGATTCCCCTGCAGCCTTTGAGGCAGCCCATTGTGAGGCAGCTGTGCCCCTGTAGCCCATGGAGGTCCATGGTGGAGCAGAGATCCACCTGCAGCCCATGGAGGATCCCAGATTGGAGAAAGTAGATGCTTGAAGGAGCCTGTGACCTGTGGGAAGCCTACACTGGGGGAGCCTCCTGGCAGGATCTGTGGCCCTGTGGAGAGAGGAGTCCACACTAGACCAAGTTTGCTGGTAGGACTTGCGACCCTGTGGAGGACCCATACTGCTCCTGAACTGCAGCCCATGGGAAAGGCTCATGTTGGAGAAGTTTAGGAGGGCTGTCTTCCATGGGAGGGACCCCATGCTGGAGCAGGGGAAGGATTCCTCCCCCAAAGGGGGAAGCAGTGGCAGAAACAACATGTGATGAACTGACTACAACCCTCATTTCCCATCTCTGTGCACTGCTAGCAGGGAGGAGACAGAGAATAGGAAAGAGGTTTTATTTTATTTCTCATTATCCTACTCTGATTTTGCTTGGTAATAAATTCAATAATTTCTCCAAGTCAACCATTTTGCCTGTGATGGTAACTGATGAGTGATGTCTCCCTGTTTTTATCTCAGCTTAGGAGGGGAGTGGTAAGAGTGGCTTTGGTGGGCACCTGGCATCTAGCCAAGGTCAACCCTCCCCATCATGCTAACTCCAGTCAGTTGAGACCTGGGGACTTCAAAAAAGAGAAAATGGTGACTCAGTGGTGCAGCTAGCTCTCAGCCAGCCACACTCTTAGTATCTTCTGTTTATTTGCTATCTATATAATGTGTACAGAGGCCCTGTGTGACTGGAAGTGTCTAAGAAGGAGACTAGAGTACCAGACACATGCCAAATGCAGGAAATGTATACTATGGTTACAGATATAAACCACCTTTTTATGTCACTACAGCAACCACAAAGATATTTCCAGTGAGGTTGTTCCAATTAACTGTTCACCTAAAGACCACACAGTGCCCCCAGTTTAGAAATTGTCAGCTGCTCCTTTCTGAGGGATTTCCCACTGCTGTTCATATCTGCACTGGAATATCTGTCTTGATGATGAAAGCTTGTGTCTCTTAAAAGGAGAGTATTTGCTGGAAAAATGTAAACACCTACATATTTACATAGATTTCTTTACATTTCCAACTAAATATGTACCTGCCAGCTATGATGGCAGTGGCTTTGTTGCCACTCTCATAGGGTCTAAATTGACTAGAGCAGCACAGCCTTGGTGCATGACATCTATGCTGAAACTCTATCCTCACAGAAACAAAAGGCAATGAATTGGATTAATCAAACAACCACAACAGCCAGTTTTCCCAAGTACACACGTGTAGATATCGAGATAACCTTACACTATACAAAACTAAAACCTGAGTCTGGTCTTAGGATGCTTCAGCTCTGAAGTCATTTTTCTTGAGTTCGTTGGTGAAATTCATTTACATGAGATAAAATCAGTATCTTTACTTCTGTCTGAAATTACTTTTGTTTGTTGTTTTTCTTTTTTCGCCCTAACATATTTTCACTTTCAATCACCCTCTGCATGATTATTTTTAGGCTCTAATCTCATTAACTTAATTTTCTGCACACTGAAGTGTCTGAGCTACTTAGGAGGCAGCAGAATTAACCTATCTAACATGAACTTTTCCCCTCTGTCCCTTTGTATCTGGTGCTGTATTATGCTCTATGATTTCAAAATGAGTTTATTGAATGGAATTGAATCAAATCCATTCCTAGAACTCAAATAAACTGTGCACATTATTTCCATGCTGCCTATCTTCTCAATGACATGCAATTTGCAGATTTCAAGCAAAACACATACTTGCCAAAGGAGAGTTATTCTTTGATGAATACATTGCTATTACTTTTAGTTATGCATTTCTCAACAGTTAGTAATACTGGCTTATTGCTGTCTGTAACTTATCCACAGATCAAGTATAGCTTAATAATCCTTGTTTTCAGTATTATAAAAAGTCTCAGAGAGTCTATACCTTTTGGATGGGGTTTTTAAAGTGCTCTGCCTGTGTCTCGTTCTGATTCTACTAATGACAATGATATAAAATTTCATCGTTAAGGTATAAAGACACAGTAACTTATATCACATCATGAACTATAGGAAAATGCTCACATATTACTTGGGGGAGAATACAACAGAAAAGACTGTTGCATTACCTGTGGGTGTGGGTATTTTGCCTAGCCCCGATCTTCCACCTTAAAGCTTTTTGTTAATCTAAAGATTCTGCATAATGTAGATTCTAGACTGCAGTTTTCATGTCTGTCATTCCCTGCTGTCTGGAAAGGAATCCTAACAGCATATTTCAATTGGTCTCTGCAGTAGTCCCATGCTCACCTCCTAATCATTCCTTCACGTTGTTCTGCAATTTTTTTTCCTGCATAAGCCCTGTCCTCTCTTTTACATTTGGAACTTATTGCTTCCATTTCTGTGTCACAAGACCCACCAGGCATTTAATCAAATTTGTTCCTAAATTCATACCATATCTTTAATTGGGATTGAAACATGAATCACAAAAAAATCTTATGAATAGCAGCAGTAATTTCTACAACACTTTCAGATTAGACTTCTCACGTAGCACGTTGTATAGAAAGGAACAGTCATATTTATATTTTTGTCGGTGATATATCTATTTTTATCCGTGGCTTAAACCTGGGAAACAATACCTATCAACTGTTCAAGCTGTGCTTCCACATTACAGAAACAGTTCCAGCCTTAAGAAGCTCTCCACCTATCTGCTATTTAAGCCCTGAAGGATTCTAGAAATTAGGTCTTTTCATACATAAATTCCCAGAGAAACCTAATCCAATGGGATGCTCTAACACATACTTGAAAGAAAAAGGCTTCCCATAAACTGTTGGATTGACTGCCTTGCTTAATTTGTCACCAAGGGGAAAACTGCCTGTTTCCTTCTTTATTTCCTGTTTATCCCTTCCTGCCCATTGTCCAGGTGAAATACATTGTTTAGTGGGTCATTCACTGAAGAACTAGAAGACTTAGAGTGTAAGTCACAGTTCATGTGGATTCAACACCAACATCTCCCATAAAAGTTTGCTAGTCACCACAATAAAAGCTAAACTGGATTCAAGCTCCACTAGGAAGCAGAAAACAGAAGAACAAGTAAGTCAAGCTATAAGATAGTTAGAGTGTCCTTGGAGTAAAGACAGAACCCAGCATGTCCTGCTTTCTGAGAAGAATGACCCTCTTTGGTCTATGGCAGTTCTTTAATATTTTTTCTAGGGTGTGATAGAGCTTAATCAGAATGTGTTAGAGTGTTGCTTATGCAAATCGTTCTCTGGTCTAGTCTCCAACCTAGTCTACAACCCTCTGTGTCAGCAAAGAAGGTCATGTGGCATTGAACTCCTGCATCACCTCTTACAATTAACTCAGGCATCTGTGTTACAGACTGGGGCAGAATTTCCATTCTGTTCTATAGTGAAACATTTATCTCACTCCACAAACATAGCAGGATCCTTGGATCATAATAACAGATTCCAGTTTGTATTCACCTACAAGTCCTTTCTGACTGTATTTTCAGAGAATGACATTCACAGACTGCTCTCATTAGATAACAAACAAACACTACTATGAACTTTAGTATGTTTTAGTAAGTTCAGCTCCAGCCCTATTCCTAACAGTCTGGTAATAATGACCTGTTATTCCCTATTTCCACTATTACTTTTTAAAATATATTTTGCTCTTACTGATTTGAGGGCAAATTTTTTTTCAACATATTAAAATAGAAGAATAAATGATTTTTAACTTTCCACTGGATGCCAGCTTTTAAAGTTGAACATAAAGAAAATGTTTTAATTATTGCAGATGACACAATAACAGTCTTCTGTAAAAACTTCAGCCCAATTCTTTACAGGGTGTCCAAGAAACTATTCAACAGATGCCTCTTATTTATAGAGAATTTCCATAATAAGTGGAGGCAGTTGGTGAAACAATAGATTTGATACAATAGAAACCAGAAGAAAAGCAGTTGCATAGCAGGCCTTAAAAGTGTATACGATAAGTAAGGAATATCATCACATATGCATTGGAAAACACGACAGAACCCTAACCTGACTTGGGCTTGGGCAGCTTTGCAAACAGTCCTATGAAAGGTGACTGGAAGTGTTCGTGCCACACAGACCTTTGCCTTGTCCTGTCAGTAATCCATGTAGGAGGAGCACAGGGAAGAAAATTCCTGCTTGATTTGTTTACTTTTGTAAATTCAGATTTTCTGTGGCTTCTTCTTTCTTTAGTGTCACAGCAATTTTATTACTTACTCTTCCTATCAATAGTATAGCCTGCAAAATTAAGCTTTTGGGATGACAGAATTATCAGATAATGAGTTCACCTAATAAACCCCCACTAAGCCTTGAGCTGTCAATCCCGTTAACTTTCTCTGACAGAGCCACCACAAATTTTTGCTAAAGCAATAATATTTACTGCACAGAGCGTATAATATCTGCCACAGTTTCCATGTGGTGTTATGGATACTTGACATACTTAATGTTAGTGACTCTTTGCAGTACTTTCTGCATGAAGCCTTAATGTGCAAATAATTCTGAGGATTTCAACAGTGACAAACCCAAACCTAGCCTCCTCTGGTGATTTCTTTCCTATCACTAGTTCTCTTTGTCTTATGCTAAATGATTTGGCCTTCCTTGCTATCCAGCTCACTAACTTTAGCTCCCATAGTCTACTCTCAAACATAAAAATAAAAAACCTGCAGAACATTAATGTATAGAAGGGAAAATACTTCTTATGGTACAAAGGGACTATGTAATATGTGATATAGGTGACAAAAGAACAAAACTGAGACCTGTAAAATGAGGAAGAAAAGGTTGCATAATATAAAAGTATTCAGGATTGCATATATATGTTCATTACACATCAAAACTTTCGTTTCAAAAGAATGCTTTGTTAGGTTTATGTATTTCAGTTAAAACAAAATTTCTGTGACTTGAGGTATTTGCTAGGACTGCAAATTTGATTCATGAGAACAGATATGTATAAGAAATTATCAATCCAGTCTGTACATTTATTTCATTTTATTGTCTCCTGGAGGTACTCTAGTAAGGCAAAATTAACTCTACAGCTACCAAATAAAGTTCTCCACTTTTCAGAGTGAAAATCTACTGTTTGTGTTCAGTCTGTTAGCACAGACACTGCAAGCTCAGTGGAAATCTGCATTTCTAGGGTGAGGAAAATTTGCTCTCAGAGCTGCACTCTAAACACAAGATTAAAAATAGGAACCTCTAATACTGACCAAGCAAAAGTTATTTTAAAGTATCATTGCATCTTTAGTGTCAAGTATTCATACAGAGTGTGCAGTCACTGTGCAAGCTGCAGTACAGTGTGGGCAGTGCACACCTTGAAGCAGCACTGTGAAAGGCAAAGGGATTCAGAGAGAGAGCATGAAGAGTCCTGTTCTGTGCAACCCATGAATATGTTTCTAAAAGCAACATATCCCAGATGTGAGACCTTCTACAAGAACAGCAGGTCATTATGTTTACAAATATGGATGCAAAGAGCTTCTACATAATTGAGTTCACTACTAGTTCTTTAAAGCAGCACAACACATAAGCAAATTGCTTATTGGCACAGTTGTGCCAAACCAGGAGATCACTGGCAATTAACAGATTATAAAGTCTAATTTAGAATAGGAATACAGCTCTAAGACTACAGCACTTTCATTTCTTCTTCAATCCATCTTATTCCAAAAAGAATTAATTTTCCATTATGATATTCCCAGACAAAAAATGAAATAGGCAAAATAAAGGATCAACTCAGCATTTCTCTGCAGACAGAAGGATGCAGTGGAAATGCAGAAAAGGCAACCTTTACAGCCTCTTCTAGAGGACTGTAACCTGTGAGAATTCAAAGCAGCACTGCTGAGACATGCATCCTTTCCTGATCTACTGCTCTGGAAAGACTACAGGAAGGTTCTGTCACAGATTAGCCCTGAAATAATTTGCCATTACAATGGGCCCAACATCTCATGTTCAGCTAACGCTGAAGGAAAGGCTTAGTGCATTAAAAACACAAACAAGCAACCCCATGGCATGTAAAACAGTTTAAGAATGAAGCAGCATTGAAATCAGATGTGCTGCTGAATTTGTTCTTTGGTGCTTTTACTAAGGCCTTTAGTTCAGACACTGAACTCCTTAAGTATCCCAATGTCCTGTATAGAATTTCTGTTTATATTAACAAAATTTGTGTATGACAGAGATCTATAACCTGTCTCATTAGAGATTAATAATTTCTTTACACTGAATAAAGCTATAATTGAATCATTTGCTCTTGAAGGATCAGATATTTCACATTATCATTTAAGGCCTTTTACTTGTAGGAAAGGAGATAAAGATTCAAAACTCTACATAAGAATGATACTTTACATTCCTAACTTTAAACATGCAGGTTAAGATGAAGAGGGCTACGCAAAGTTTCTAAGCACAGCCCAAAAGGTTTACTGAGCTATTGAATTAAATATTCATATAGAATGAAGTTTTCTAAAACAGTGTTTCAAGGGAAAGAACAGTTAGGGATGACGTGCAACACACCACCTCACATAAATGTAACTCTACTGGCATAGACTTACTCTTGATTTGTCTTGATGCAAACAAGCTCAGTATCAGACCCAAACTCACTTCACAGAGTTAAAAAAAAAAAGTTTAAATAATGCTGTTTAATGAGTTTAAATTATATTGTCTATGAGCAGCAAACAGGAAAGACCTTGAACGTGGAACAGCACAGTAAGCAAAAGTTTACTAAACTAACATCTGAGTCATATTTAAGCAACCATAAACACATAATAACAGTAATAAAACAACCTGAACTTTTTCCACAAGAACTAGAAGTATCCATAGGGTATTTATCAGCTATCTGTTTCCCTATCCTAACTCCAACAACCTTGAGGTTTCCAGCTCTGAACTACCTGTTCCAAATCTTTTAACTGCATTATTTCCAACAAAAACTTTCAGCAAAAATGCTTAGTCTTAATGTCTCTATATGAAATATAAAGAGCTAAACATCAGAAGATGTTGTAATATGCGCTCGCATCTTCAATGCAAAAAGAACGTATCAATAAAAGTTTTTATGTTCTTATGTTATTTGACCCAATGACTCCCAGGCTGGAGCATTTTGTAATCAGACCAAAAAGGCAACTTGAACTTCTTATCCAGAGGAAACCAATGCAATGGCCAGGAAAAATGTCATCCACAGCAACTCTATTTTTTTTTTCTGTTCTTCAGATTATTATTAGAGAGACACTCTAAATATAGGGTATCTTCTTTTATAAATGTGCAATACAGCAATAGACTTTATTAGCAAAGAGTTTAGATCTGCTTTGCCTTGTGAAACTGTCAGGTATTGATTTAGTCTTCTTTGGCCCTGGAAAATGCACTTTTTTTCACATACATTGTCCTAAGCAGTAAAATTACGCTTTCTGGCTTCTTAATTTAAAGCTATAATTTACTCGTATTCAGTGTTTTTCCTGTGAGCTACATGAGTCTAGCTCCCTGCTCTGATTAATACTGAACTCCCACTGTGTTCACCACACAGATGACCACTTTCCTGCTAGCAGTTTAAATAAATGAATATGATTAGTGGTCAGCAGGCTGACAGATGACCTTGCTAATACAGATATGTTGTCTTCATTTCATCAAGGTGTTTACTTTAACAAGAGTGTATTCAGCAGCATGCGCAGCTGGAAAGCTGTGTCCCACCATGCTTTCCTCAGTGCGTGTGCTTCTTTCATCTTTTAGATTGGTGTTTGCACCTCCACTAGCTTAGAGGACGCAAGTGTTTAGGAAGCAATCTGCTGAGAGGATCAGGAAGGTAGTGGAAGGCCCTAACAATGCTAGAGGTTATAGGTGGATTTCTTATTTTGAGGGTCTATCTGTCTGTGTTGAGTTCATGCAAGTAAAAGAAAAAACACAAACCAATTATGAGATTTTTAAAAACAATCCTACAGTTTAAAGCAATACAGTTGGATTTGATGATCTTAGAGGTCCTGTCCAACCTAAACAATTCTATGATTCTGTGAAATATGAAAACGGGTGAAACATATGTACATGAGCTCATTTTTATTAATGAAAAATCTGTACTGTGTCGCCTTTGAATTTGAAAGGTTCTCAGCAGTTGTCATCACAGAGAAGGGGTGCTCCAAAAGAAGCCTTTACTCTTACTCCTTCCGATTTGTATTGCAATTTACAAGTTATGTTATCATAACACAGATCATGTATCTATCCTTTTTTCCTGGGATACAAGGGAATTAATAAAGATTCATCTTTCCTTGAGAGGACATGTTGAACATAAGGGCTTGTCAAGTCTCTTCATAGATGGACAGATATCTGTTCTTCAAGGAGATTCAGATTTAATGGAAATTTAAAGAGGATATTCTAGTCATTGATGGACGGTTTTAAGCATTAATTTTGGTTCAAAGGACTGTATACAGAAATACAAGCACAAAATTTGGGACTCATCTAAAAAGTTTTTGGTCTTTTTTTCCTTTTAACTTTAAATTATTATTTTGAGTTTTTGAGACTGTTTCTTTAAGATACCTCTATGTTCTCCAAGTCCATTAGTATATCAGTGACAAGACTACAAAGATGTGATTTTCAAAGAGGTTGTGATTTTTTCAGTGAATGCCCAAGTACTTTCAATAAGAACTGCTTAGCTACATTACCTTTATATTATATCCTCTGAGAATCTCATCCAAAACTCACTTTCTTTGAAACAAAATTGTATGTGCAATGACATGCCAGTGACATACTTGAGTTTCCCGGGATTTACTCTTTTCTAACAGAAAACTGAATATGGCCTAAGAAACAGTAAAATACTTAACTCCATATGCTCCTCCCCTCTCCCTTCTCTGCCCTCCCCAACTGCTTCCTCTATAGTCCTATCCTACATTTGTGGAGGAATTCTTCTGTCACTAATACTTACGATTTTAACCTTCTGTCACCAATACTTATGATTTTAACTGTTTTGTCCACCTAGGCCCTAGTTACTTATGGAAATTTTCTGAATTGCCATCATCTACAGTGCCCATGACAGGAACTTTCTTGAGAACTGTACAGGCATCCTGGTGACCAATGGATAATTCTGCATGGTGTTTGTAGGGATATGAATACTAAGACACATTCAGGCTTCCTGTTATGGTGACTTATAAGATGATTTGCTACAATATCTCTATTGTAATGAGTAGCAAGTGATTGTATCAACTAAATTCATAGCTGACAGACCTAATTTTTCATACAGATAAAGGCAAGAGTCATATTTAGACCAAAAAGTTTAAGAACACCTAACTTTGCACTTTTTCTTCTGGAAAATCAACAGTCTAAATTTCATCCATGCAGCTTATGCTACAGGCAGAATAAAGTGAAATGTCAGGACCCCTATTGGAATCAATAGGAAATAAACTAATTTAAAAAAATCTGATTTATTGATTAGCTTCTAGACCTCATCAAAGCCAAAGTGTTATCACTCTTCAATCCTTGGAGTAGACATAAGGAACTCCATACTACCTTCCTCGTTAATTGCTAGCAATTCTTTCTTGTAAATCATCTGTGCTGTAACTGGGACTGTTGCACAGTGATTACTATTTTGATACTCAAAGGGATCATTAAATACTTTCCTTATAAAATTCTATTATCACTTTTCCAATTTTATGAGGAATTTTTCTTAATGACTAATATTTTACATAGAACATATACAGATTAATTAATGTATATTTGTTTCATTACTGGAATAGCATGGAATTGGAAGAAAAACTTGACTTACATAAGTTTTAATTCCAAGTAATATGCAGAGCAACTAACAGAGGTACCTTTGTAAATTTTTTGCAGTTCTTAACCACAGCCTACTATATATGGAAGGAAAGCAGTCAAAAAGCAATGTCAGCCTCTTCACATTGATTAGGACCACTAACTACATGTGTAACTGTGTTGGAATAAGTAAACCACTGTGTTTCATTATCACAGAAAAATAAACTGAGTGTCAAGTCTGCTGGCTTGGCAGAAGCAATTTTCTTGGGCTCTGGAGTTTTACTTAGGCTTTTTTTTTTTTCCTTTTATCATTTTTGATAGTGTAGATTCAAAGTTTTTAACGTCAGCTGAAATCACAGCAGCAGTTGCATCATAACCTAAGCACCAACAAACTTAGTCACCATTATCTGTTAAAGAAACTGCTGGACATCCTGCACTTGCCCACCAGGAGAACAACAGCAGTTGCACGTCAGCCTGATTTAACACAGCTTCTCTTCCATGTTCTGAAATAGCAGAGGTCCCTGCAAAAGGAAATGGCTTCCCTATTGCATCAAACTCATGTAACTTTTAAGACTGACCTTTGATTCTTTACCAATTTTGTGGCAAATTCGGGCAATTGAGGAAATGCCACATATGCAGGATCTGAGAAAATGCTTATAGCCACCCAGCTGGCCACCATCTTGCCCAAATGGAAAGAATACTTTCAAAGTCTTTCTTTAAGATCTGACCTTACAGAATGCTGAAAGAAAAGTCATACAACTTTCATACCTGGTTCCTAAGAGGAATCCAACTGAGGAGTGCTGAAAGCTTTTCTTATATTTTTATTGGTTAGAAAGGTGAATCTACCCAACCAAAAACGTGTTCCCTGGAAATGGGAACAAAATACTTTTTAGATAGCTCATTAATTTTTGCATGATTCCTTCATTTCACCCCAGTGTATTATGACATCTGTCATCAGCATATGGACTCTTGAGTAAATGGACACTGATTACACATTTTGAAAGTACTGGTTATATAAAGCCCAATATCCCCAAAAAAAGAGGAAGCTGAATAGGCAAATCATATTGATATCGCATTAATTTAGTTACTACCAGTGACCTGTATGTCTAAATGGCATTTATGCCATGGTACGATAACCAAAACACATAAATTTTAGAAGGACATTATTGATGCAAACCTGTCACTCGCTATATTTTTAATAGAATCAACTAAAGCACACAGCATTTAAGTCTCAAAGAATCAAAGCAAATTGTAATACTTATTTCTGATTAGTTTCTTAGGGTAGGGGAAGTATGGAGCAAAATTTTTGAAGTGAAGAGGTCCATTTTTACTCACAAAAACTATCTGCAACTTGTGACAGAATTTATGTGGGCAATCGTTGACATTCTATAAGCAGATCTAGCAAATACACTTGCAAATGATCAGTACAGGCACCCAGCTGTAGCTGATGCTTTGCTTGTACCTTCGTGAATATTCTGGTAACTGCATGCATTAATCCACTACTAGGATTACATTTTATGCAAGCATTTTTAGCACAAACACACCTCCACCCTCCTTGTTTGAAATGTGAGTGCTGCTGTACTAAAAAATATTTGGAAGACAGACTTATTAAAATAAATGTTAGGAGAACACAGTGGGGTATATTTTCAGTGTGGAGTAGAGAGATTTAACTGCATGACTTCCATTAGCTTTAATGAGAACCGCACAGCTAAATCCTCACACACCACACTAGAAGATTAACCCAGAAAACACACATTGTTTACTTTTTACTAATACTCTGATTATTACCACGTTCTTCCTCCTCCTCCTCTTCTTCCTCCTCCTCTTCTTCCTCCTCCTCTTCATCCTCCACATCTTCACCTTCCTCTTCATCCTCCTCTTCTTCCTCCTCAATCTCCTCTTCTTCTTCTCGATCTATCTCCTCATCATCCTCCTCCTCATCACCTTGCTCCTCATTATCATCAGAATATTCCTCCTCTTCCTCATCCTCTTCTTCTTCTTCCTCTTCCTTTTCATCCATTTCCTCTGTTCCATCAGTTTCATAGCACTCATCTACCGAAGAGCTGTCTGCTTTAACCACAAAGGGTTTTCTTTTGGCAGCTGGTTCTTGGGGTTGTTTATCTTGTGTTTTTCTTTTTTTTGCCAAAGGACACCCATAAACACTGTGCAAAAATAAAAGATGCAAATTATTACACTATTCTCCAGATTTCATTTAGTCATATATTCTAATTCTACACCATGATTAGTTGCTGTTCTCAGAATGCATGTTTTCAAAGTAAAACACTTCTTAGACAATAATGACCAAGGGGGAGGACACTTACAAAACCTGTGAAATTGCAAATGACTATTATTTGCCTGAAAATATCACATGAACATGACAGCATAACAATTTCAGAACTGATATAAATGTGTGTTTTTCCTTCTCATTCAACTAGCAATTTTATCCTACCTGTTACCTATCAGTAGAACAATAAGGAATAAAGAAATGCTTGATAATTTTGTAATATTCAGTATGGTTTTGATTGTGTGCACTAAAGATACGATTCAATGCTGTTTAAATAATGAAAATATGATCACATTCCTAATGCTACTGTTTATTGTAATTATTAGGAATAATGAATCACTCTTAAATTCTCCACTATTTTGCTCTTTTATATGCTACAAGGCTGGATAAATGGGAAGGAAAGCTCCACAACACAACCAAAATCAACAGTTTTCATGCTCAGTGTTGCAAGTGCTCTCACATTGAAAAAAAATTGAACAATAAGCAAAATCCTATGTCAATGAAGGAAGTCAGAAAGTTGAGTACCACTTCCTCATTGATAATTTTAATGGATTCTAACAAAAATGGTGTTTAAGAGTCCTGGTCTTCTATTAGAGTAGCCACCTGCTTCTCAAAGGTTATGTAATTCTTGTTTGTTGAATCTGATCTGCCTTGTGTAACCTCTACACCCTGTACAGAGTGACTGCACACATACATTGATTTTGTTCAAAGAACTTCCTCTTTGAACTTTTCTATTGTGTGGTTATAAATGCTACTCAAGACATATTAGCTTTTAGTGCTCTTCCTGCAATTAACTAGTTCTGGGACATTTAAACTGTTCTTTATAGCCCTTTCTGCATATCTACTTATAACTTCCCACTTTACATTATATTCTTAATTCCTTTATCCCAAGGATAAAACAATGAGAATCTCCTATAATTTTCTTCCACTCTAATAATGCTTCTTATTCTCTTGACAGACCATTAAAAAATAAGAGTTTTCACCACATTTAGTACTACAGATGTGCTCTATGTGGAGTCTTCATGGTCTTGATCTTGGTCTAACTTAATTGCATCCCAGCAGCTATGCATCCCAATTACTTAAACTGCTACTTAGGTAAAACCAATTTTATTTAAGTGCCCAATCACTTTATTTAAGTACCTAATTTAGGTGTTGTCTTACCTAAATTTTAAACCACGTGTTTGCAGTCTGTCTGGCACACACATATTTAAGGAACATACACAGTCACAAAAGATGGTATTCATCACAGAAAATCTGCTAAGGGAGACCTTCTTGGTACAACACAGGCACCTCTCTCTCTCTGCAGGGACCACAAGGGTCTTTAAAGTCTAATCCATCATGCCTAAAAACACCTCCCTCCACTAACACTACAGAGAAATTCTGAATGAATTTTAAGTATGCCCATCTAGCCAGATTTCAATACACCTCACTTGGGAGTGGGGTAGTAGTCCCAGCGGGAAATGGTTTCCAGACACCAACATCAAAGTTGAGTCCTGCTGGTGCAGGCTAGAGGGAGAATAGATCTACATCCTCCAGATTCCAGAACCATGCTCCATCCAGCATGTCATGCAGCATATTCTGGGGAAAAGCATCCTCTTATAGAAGATGAGCCCTGGTGCAGCTGGATGCATGAAACTGATACACCACAGGTAACCAAAAGCCCAAACCTTCACTGATTTGAAGAGCCATAAACCTGGAAAAAAGGGAAGCCCTAAGTTTCTGGTGTTTTCTCTTTGGAATGTATTTCTTTTCTATGCAAAGATGTTTCAATGTAAAACCTATAAATATAGCAGAAATCCTTGTCCCTAAACCACCACTACTGCTCATTGCCAAATGACTGTCCTGCCACTTGACCTGTGAGTCTTCCTCTTGGTCAGGACCCAGCTGCCCAGAATCAAGAGGAAATGTATGACATATTTCCATGGAAAACATCCCATATGATAACAGTCAAGGCAGAAACAGGAATTCAGTCTCCATCAGTCTGGACAGTGCATAAAACCTGGGGCAAAATTCAAGCATTCTTTGTTGTTCAGACCACTGCAGGTTTATTTTGGTGCTTACCCTGGTACTATGGGGTTTCAGTAGCTGCCTATTAAAACTCTCCATATGGAGCTCTGAGGGAAGGCAGGTGAATTTTCCCTCGGAAATGGAATTTCAGTGCGTGCAGTGCCCAGGGAAATGGCTGGACAAGTATAGAAGAACCTGTTTCATTTAGGTGTCTAACAGAGGTTGCATTCTGGAAAACAAGAGTGAGTCATGTCTTTGTGCTGAGGCAGATTTTAGAAACTTGCATACCATCTCAGTAAGATTTAAGCAGACAGGTTAATGCTTACTGAATGTATGTCCCTTGCTTTCTTGGATTCTGATCCTTCTCTTTGGGATGCATATTACCCTCACCAGAGCTTCTTCAATGTCATTATCATGAAATTATATTTTCTCAAAATCCTGATCTTTATCTTCAAAGATAAGAGTAGACTTAGTCCCAGAAATCTCCAGGATTTCACTTCTTCCTCTTAGAACATTGTAAGAGGTAAAGATGACATGTCAGGCAGTCTGAGCTAAAAGGCACCTGTAGATGAGTATTTCAAAATTTTGGCCACTGACATTCAAGTAAACTTGAATTTTTAGTAGAATTGTAGTATACTTTGGCTTGGAAGGAGCCTTAAAAAAATCACCTAGTTCCAACCCAGCTGCCATGGACAGAGACACCTTCCACTAGATCAGGTTGCTCAAAGCCCAATCCAACCTTGGCCAGTTTGCCATCTTTAATATTTTGTCATAGATTTATCATCTTCAACACAATTATTTTATAAAGTTTGTGAGAATCTAAGGCATTATTTGGCATTCGAGGCCCCCTGGAAAGTGCATAACTGGCAATGGAAATCAATTCTAGTTAGCTGTCTGATAACTTTGATGCTTTTATAAATCTCATTAACTATTTGCAACTCAGCTATTCAAGTAAAGTTGTGAACTTGACTTTAGTTTATAATTTTATTCATCTATTCTCAGTGCCTTTGCTCATAGAATTAAAATTCAGGACACAATTACTTGTATATTTCAATAGTTGGGTCCAAAATTAAGGCTTGGAAATATGTAATTTTTCCAAGGAAATCAGTTATGCTAGTTCACAGAATCATAGAATGGTTTGGGTTGGAAGGGACCTTAAAGATAATCTAGTCTCGACCCCCGTGCTATGGATAGGGATACCTCCTACTAGACCAGGTTGCTCAAGGCCTTGTCCAACCTGGCCTTAAACACTGACAGGGTTGGAGCATCCACAACTTCTATGGGCAACCTGTTTCAGTATCTCACCGCCCTCACAGTGAAGAATTTCTTTCTAAAATGGAGCCTAAATTTCCCCTCTTTCAGTTTGCATCCATTACTCCTTGTGCTATAAAGAGTTAACTTCGACTCAGCTTTTGTAAGCGCTTTCCTAATTAATTTGAATCAGTTATTCCATTATGCTGAATTTGGTTTTGTCTAACTGGATTTATACTTAATAAAGCTATAATTGCAATGTTTTTTCTTATAAAACCTTTAAAATATGGTCTTGCACTGGCTTCTTTGCGCCTTTCAACTCGCATATATTATATATACCTCATGTACTGTAAACTTTATAGACTGAGATAGTTTAAAAGAAAAAAAAATCCGTCTCTTTCAGAAACCTGGGAAACAGGCCACCAGACCTGAAGCCTACCGTTAAGCTGTCCTATTTTCTTCTTTTTCTTTCTTAACCTGCTCTGTTCTCATCCTTTGTTTCATTAATTTTTCAGATTCTGCCTCCAGGACACTTCTCTCTGTTTCTGGCATGTTCCCCGTCGTCTCTCCAGAGAGCATACCAAGGGGAAGGCAGCGCTGGCTTCCCAGCAGCCTCTGCCACTAACTTCTCCTCCCGACCACATATGGAGCTGACAGTCTCTCCCACTGACCTCTTGTTCCTCATATATTTGTGAAATCTGTTATTGTTTGTCCTTATAGCTTCTGCAATTTTCTCTACATTTTCAATTTTGACTTTTGTGATCATCCCCTTATTCAGTTATTTTTAGACTTGTTTATCCCTGCTCAGAGCAATGACCCTAGTGATTTATGTGTCTTGTATGCCTTTATCTGTTCTTTCATTGCTCCCTGTATTTCCCTGGTCAGCTGTGTTTGTCTTATTTTCCTCTCACGCTTCAGCTCTCTTGGCTTTCAGTAGGCTATATATTTGGGCTTCCTGAAACACACTTTTGAATATTCTACAGTGCTTTGCTGTGTGCTTCAGTCATCCCTGGTTTTTGGAATCTGTCATGAATAATTCTTCTGGAAATCATGTTGAATTTTGTAGCAATAAGGTCCAAGAGGACATATAGACATTAAAAATTGAAGAAATGGAAGAAATAATATATGCTTTATGCACCTTAGTTAGAAGATGATTTATGGTATTTTTTTTTTTACTCTCATGCAATCTGTCTCCATTGAAAACCTTATGATGCTACTTACTGATACCTTCAGTAGGACCATTCTTCGGGAAATGCATATTTTTTGCCCAGAGTTGGACTTTTTGTTTTTTAATATATTTTATTACTAATATAATGTTCAGGATAATTATTATGTTTATTACTTCTAATTTATAACAATTAACATATCTTTTTAAATACATATATAGTATAGGACCAAAGAACTAGAAGGGGTTTTCTAAATCAGATTACTGATCAGTATTTTTCCCTCCATGCTATGCCAGCTCACACATCAAAGTTGGGTCATGACACCTATGTTTGGAGGAAGTTTTCCTTTTAGAGGAAAACGTGAAAATGAGAAGGAGAGATTACATGACTAATAAAGGTCTAGTCAACGTTAAATGCCTACTTTCGATAAAGGGATTCCTATGTGCCACATTTACCAGCATTCTTTTTTTATTTGTATCTCTTTTCTACTGAGTCTGTTATTTCAGAAGTCTCACGTTATCAAAGTGAAGAAAAATAAGATGGTGCCAATATTATACTCTAAATCTGACTAATAATTTTTCTTGGAGAATTATTATCCTTTTTTTTTTTTCCCTCAGTAGTACTTTGAAAAATCTTAAAAAAGGTTTTTCCAATCTAAAAAGTGTCCCAACAACAGTATTCCCATTCTTTTTTTTTTTTTTTTCACGTGAGAATTTAATAGAAGCCAAAACATGTGGTAAGTAACAGAATCTCCAAATTTGCTAAATAAACACATAACAAGGTTATCAGAAACTTTAAATGAAGCACTTAATTATCTGAAGTGGCACTAAGGTGGAACTTTATCATATATGATTGAGGATAGCAAATTAGCAAGAATCTGCTTGGAAGCAACCTACTGCTTAAGGCTTCAGGCAGAAAGTTCCCAAGGCATTTAAGCTTGTCCTACTGGATACCATTAAGGATCAGTTTTGGTTTGGACTATGTAACTTCAAAGTCAGTACCCCCATATGAAGACTTCTATGGTATTGAGAAAATAGGTGTTCATCAGATAAGTTCTCTAACAAATCCAGTTTTTTCAGAATGTGCAAATCTAATTAATTTGCATAACAATGCATCCTTTAAAACCACTCTCAAAGCAGCTACTCTTAGTTTTAAAAGGCAGATAGTATCAGTTGATAGAAGCTGACCAGACAAAAAATATTTAGATTGCAGCAAACCCTGCAGCTTGAGTTCCCTGCACTCCAGGAGGCTGGCCTTCCCAGCAGACTATGCACTATTATAAGGAAGAGCTGGCACCACGCTCGGTGAAGCTGAATCAATGAATTGATAGGAATGAAGGAATGATAATAAATTCAGAAAAAGAAATTAACTCCATGTTATTGGTTTGCCTACTCAATTGCAAGAATAAATTCCTTCAGTTGAGGATGATTTTCCATTCATATTTAAACACTGCTTAAAGAAGGCCAAATTGCTACAAGAATGAGCAGCAAACCCAGTGGACAGTGCTAACTGTGGGGTGGTTGTGTCAAACTTCTTCATGGGAAATTATTTTTGCTCTCTAAGCCACATTAGTCAGGAATATTTTTGACCCCACAGAAGTCCTACCTAATGCTTGTGTACTGTTCTGGAATATGGGACATATTGAGTCAAACCTTCCCAGGCCATGAAAGTTAAAGAACTTTGCTGAGTATTCCAGTCACTAAGCTATAGATGAGAACATAGGAAGAGCAACAAATCAAAGTTCAAACAAGACATGGAGTTTTGGGGCTTTTATGTTACAGAGATGGGTAATTGCAGCCTACAAGATGGAGCTGGGACACACTGGTTTTGGTACTTCCAACCAACTGGATTAAAATTCTCTGTGCTAACATCCTATGTGCTATGAATCCCAATCTAGAAGACTAACTTACTCAAATCTGCTTTCCAGGAGCCTGCTGGCAACTGAGCCAGAGCCTTGAATACTGTTCCAGAATCAGGCATGCTTCTTGCAGCCACTGCTGAGCACTGTACCATCTAAAACCACTTACAGAATGAAGCAGAATAGCTGTAATGTAATTAATACAGTCACAGTAACTTAAAGAGAGGATCTTTTATTTTATTGTATCCTATATGTTTCCAGCATGAAAAACCTCCTCACACCAATTCACTGAGACTCCAAAGTGGTGTAACTGAACCCTGTGATGAATGCTGACATACTAAGTGGCTAAACTGTCCTCTGGCTGGCAAGATCACTTCACCCATCACCAGTCTCTGCTCCTGGGATATGACAACTAAGAGGGCACTTTCAGTTTTGCAATAACTAACCCATTCAAACAACTAGTTTATTTAATTGGTTGAATACAATAGCTGCTCAGTGAGGAAAAATGAGGCACAGCAATGTACTTCAAAGTGTTGTACAAATACACAGGAAAACTCTCAGCTATGGAGAACTCGTCTAAAGCAAGATATAAAAAATAAAGGCAACAAATCATGAAACTAAAACCTTATGTAGCAGCACAGGTTAACAAAGTACATGCCCTGCAGTTGTAGATTATTCAAAAGTATTTATAAAAATAAATCAATATAATATCTGATTGCTCCATGACTTATGATGTCATTGATGGGTTCATCTCTCACCTACCCCTAGGCTTCTAAAAACTAAGTCTATACATGTCATGTTAAGCTCCCTTCATAAGTCAATGCAGAGAAACAGAAACCTCCTGGGAAGCTATTCTTCTTAGAGACTTTGCCTACTGACAATAAAGGGAGGTGATGGTCACTAACTTATATTTCTACCACTTAGGAATCTGTTGAAAGTGAGACAAGTCCAAAACTTTTTCCTCTCTTTTCTTCTTTTTATTTGTCTGTCCAGCTCCAATAAAGACAACACCTAACCAAATTTAAAACCATGCACCACAATACTTTCATAATGAGAAACCCCAAAACCTGTTTCTTTCAGTTCCACAGCTCTATCACTTAACATGAATAATTCTCCTCTGTATAGCTTTGAAATCTTTTCAAGATTATCTATATGATCCAATGTCAGACAAATGCTGTAGTGGCACTCTAATCTTAGGATGGCAAATACCCAACTTAACTGTGTGTTCAAGAGCTGGAAGCCACAATTGATTTTGCCTTGTTGCCAGATCCTTGAATACAGGGGCTGATCAAAGGGTGAAGAACAGTGCAAAGAGTACAGGTTTAATGACTCATATTGATTCATTAGATGAAATGCATATAATCAAGTTTTGCTAAGTGGCTATTGATTCTGCACACTTTGATGTTGATTTAGATGTAACCCAGACACATAAAAATGGACACATGCAAAGCCAGTGGCCATTTCTGCGTTAACTCAAGGAACTCTGACTTCTGCACTAAATCAAAATCTTGAGGTCCATATTTATGTAAAAAAAATCTAAACTGGAAGAAAAACTTTGGGGAAAATATTCCTCTATTTTTCTCCAAACAGACAAACATGAGGTTGGCTAGGCTGAGCTAATTAAAAACATCACCTAGAGCTATCAAGATGTCCAGATTTGTGTATATCATAGGTATTTTCAGTCTCACTGGTAATGACAACTCTGTTTACAGGTAGAGGGCAGGGCAAGTCCCAATTTACTTGCTTTTCATTGTAACATTATATCATAAAATAGAAAAGTTCACAATCAATCATTCACCAATTTGAAAGGGTTAGAATACGATACAAGAGTGCACCCATCAGTTACAACAAATCTTTGCATAGTCAGAATGTTTGAACCTTGAACATGATATGAAATCTTTCTATTGCAATACTTTAAATGTGATTGTTCTTAAGCAATTCAGCATACTAAGTTCCCGCATTCAAAAACCAAGGGAAATAAACTGCTGGAAGTCAAAGGCGGTTCATGTACTTATACTGTCAATCATTTAATACCATGGCTACATCCCTATTAGTAGAATCAACACTCTTAGACATAGACTTGATAGCTCATATTTACCAACAACACGGTGGACCAAACTATCATTCTAGTAGGTACTGAGTAACAGAGTGCACTGTCATTTTATCACATCTGTAATGCAGGGATACTGTGGTGAGACGATCAGGTACTGACTGCTATCATAAATACTCTTCTCTTCACCTCTACACAGATATACAATAGCACTGACTCCTAACTTAATTTTAACTAAGAAAGATATATAGCTTAGAATTAAGAAATATGACAACTTTCCTGTAACTATAGCAATAAGATCCTTACTTGATCAAAAAATTTGCTACAGAATATAACCAATGGAAAGGAATAATACTGTGGAACAGCCTTCAAACACAGCATTGTAATCAGTAAACATCTGAAATGACAGGAAAAAAACAAGAAAGGCAAGCTGATACAAGCTGCAATCACTTTAGTGCTTATGTACTGGAGTCTCACCTTCAGCATAAGCTACAGGATATGGCTCTTTGTCTTGCATGGTTGGTTAGGAGTTATTCAAGTGTGAAATATTCTAAATTCTGGTTGTTAAAGGATTGAGAACCTCTGCCCCCTGCCATGACTTATACCCTGAAAGGCATATGTTTGTTTGTGATAATAATCTACCAAACTAGTCTCCTTTGGCAGCACACAGAAGATGCTTTGTTGTAATATTAGGGAGCCTTGCCAGTAGCATTTCCATCAAGTTACAACCTTACCTACCATAAAGAAATTGATTAAGCTGTTAGCAGACTCAAAGGACAAATCTGTATCTCATGTTCAGTTAGGGTTTTTTCGGCTTTTTTTTTTTTTTTTTTCCCACAATTAGGAGAACTAGAAATACTCTAGTCTACAAATGAAAGCTTACCTTCTAGCTTAATAACATGTTAAGTCAGATGCCTAAATTGCTTTGCCTTAATCTGGCCTTTTTTGATGTATCTGATGAAAGGACGAATGTCTGTTCAGGTAAAAAAAAAACCAAACAAAAAAGTCGAACTGAATTCCATCACATTCTAGTCCAGAAAAAGAAGACTTCAACTTGAGTCATATCACAATTAAAAAAAAATACTACGGCATATAATGTTATTTTTTATATCTGACAGCAAGTTCCATTAGACTGTAGAAGAGTCTCTGAAGGAAAATGAAATTAGCCTCCCAAGGGAGTGGAAGCCCCACACAGCATGGTTTAAATGTGGCAGCTGGGTTGTGGGTGGAAATGGCGGTTTCCATTGAAAATCTGCTGCCAGTATACCTCCTATGGCTAGATTGCTATGGGAAATGTGGCACTTATCCCTCTCTGAATTTCAGCTGCTCAGTGTTAAAGATGCATAGATAGGAAACATACAAGGGTCAACAACTGAATAGCAAAAGGTCCAGAATTATTTTCTGTTCAAGGATGAGAAAGTAAAATTGAGCGATGGCTGGAAGTAGAAATGTGTAACAGGAAGATGGCAAGAAGAGGAAAATATTCTTTAGTTTTAAAAGATGAAAGGCAACTTTTAAAAAGTGCATGCCACTTCAAAGGCTACTTTAATTATTTTTAATAGTTTGAGGAATTTGATGTGTAACACTTAGGTCTCATTGAAAGCTGGATAGCAATGTATTAGTTACTTTTAAAAATGGTCCCTTTATATTTGAGGTTTTATCATGAGAATAGTTGTGGCAACTTCTCATCTCATCACACTTAAATTTGAAGGACTTAATTTAGCTGACTAAGTTCCTTAGATAATAAATTCCTCACTGATAATATGTAGGTATGTAGGCCTGGGAGACACTAGAGTGAGAATGCTGACTGTGCTGTATCCACACTAACATGAAGTACCATGAAAAAAATGTTTCCAAAACATGAGTCATAATCCAAAAAGGAAACTCACTAGTGCAGGTACAAAAATCATATCTGTAGTATGGATGGCTACTTTATTGCTCTCTGTTTGGATATAATTGTTGTGGTGCTGTTATCTGCCTTTTATTCTTTTTAATAATGAATTAACACAAGGTTGAAAAAACTGTCCTAGCAAATGGCACACTTTTTTTTTTTTTTTTCCTTTTAACCCAATCAACCTGTTATGTTATGGCTCCAAGTCTAAATCTCGTTCCTTTAGAGGAGTCCTTTAATCATTAGACTATCTCCTCTCTTTCTTTGTTCTCTGTAAAAAAAATTCAACCTCCTTTCAGTTCAAAAGACTGGCCTCAAGAGCCAGGACAGAAGGCTGCCTCATCCTAGCCAGTCTTCACCTGTCATCCTTTTGGTATGGCTCTGGCTTGGGAATTAACATGATGCTTGCACCAACCCAGGCTAATGGAGAAACCAAAGCAGCATGTTGCTTCCTGAAGAGCAACTGCTGGTCCAGAATGCACCACTACCATGAAATCTTTCAATGAAAGGGGATGTGACTGCCATGCTGTCTACAGAAATGCAGTGCTTGCATGTTAGTGTGAGCAGGGAATGCCTGCTGTGCCTTCTGGATTAGAGGAGGCTAGTGTCATTACCTGCAGCTACAAATCTCAAACTTCCAGCCTGTAGTAAGCTCTGCGCAGCACAGTTTAACTAAGCTGGCAGTGCTTCTGGGAATACACAAATAGATTTTATATTTCAAGTTTGGACAACTACAGACTTGGGAATTTTGTGGATCCTTGTCTTCAATTTCCATACCAAAGGTCTACTCACATTGTGCTCTAGAAGTTTGTGCTTGCATTCTAATTTACATGCTGTGAAATGTTTCTTGTCAAAATCACAGATGTAGAAATTTAATAGTGAAAACTTTTATCTCATCTCTAATTAACTGATAAATGTACTAAACAGAAGTTGGGCTATGTGCAGGATGACATTTTAGTGTCCAATGTATCTAAAAGGTTTTGAAGGTAGAGATGAAAAGCTGCATAGGTATCACAGGTATCTGATATCATGCAAAGCTATACTGTAATGTAGACAGTAAGTAAATCATTCCTGACTCCTTACCAGATGATTTGAAATTTCCTTATTTTTTAAAAAACAGGGATGTTTCTCATTATCCTTGTTTTTCAGATCAGCCAATAGACCTTTATATTCTTGTGAGTTTGTGGGTTTTTTAGAGAGTTCTAGAGCAACATAGTTACAAAGTGCCTCAGTGTAAGAGGAATGAAATTCTACTCCTGCTTACACAAGAGATCAGCTTAACCCCTAGAATACATGAAAAGTACAAAAAAAAAATTGCTTCTAACAAATCTAAACTAACCATGACAGTTCTGGTGTGGTTCTATCTGAGCTGTCCACCAGAGTGTGATTTCTAAATCTGAGTGACGGCTATAATTTTCAATGAAAAGTCAACATTATAGTAGACAGAAAAAGCTAAATGTTTTCTCTGTTTCATAGTTTTGATTAAATGCTGACAATCTAAATAAGTGTTTCCACTTTTAATCAATGCCATTTTAACTGTTCAGTCCTTCCTCCCACATCCTTTTAATAACATAACTGGAAACAGCAAGCTTGACTGCTAAGGTTCGAAGTTAACACAGTAGTCAGAATTTATTTTCATTCTTTCTAAAATGGTATTTGTTTTATAACTCTGACTCAGATTCTGAGCCTGTCCTTCTCTGTGATCTCCTTAGGTCTCACAAGCTAAGCAAAGCCAGGCCATGTAAATTCTGAGAATGTCAGTATTTCCAAGGAACACCCAGGTGCTGCAGAGACAGTACTATGACTCGGAAGGTAGTACACTTGCCTTGCCAGAAGCACTGAAACAAATTCGCCACTGTGGAGGGGACAGAGAACTGTAAAGCTGATAATTCCTTATGTCACATGGAATTAAAAAGAAGAGCCAAGTGTCTGTAAGAACTAGAAATGCTAATTCCAAGGCCCTGCTCAAAAGAAAGTCATGCAATTATATTGTCAGAATTATTCCTATATTTTCAAACAGAAAAACAAGCTATTATTTTTTTCTTTCCATCCCAAACTCCTATGCATTATAAATGTGTGCTAGTAAAAAGTTGCTACAACTAGTCTCATGAGTCAATGTGGTATTATGAATGTATTATAGTATCATAAGCAATATGACCTTTGGTGTCATTTGAAATCGAATACTTAACATTGCAAAACCCACTGAGGCTACTGAGTTACAATTGTGAAATGTTTAAAATTAACAGCTGAAAAGATTTCATTTGCACAAAATATAGTTATCACAGTAAATTCACCGCAAAGCAGACATCCATCTAGTTGGGATTTTGTGTCTTCTACCTCCTTTCACAAAGTATGGGATCTCCAGAGAATTCTCTGAGAAATAAGTTTCAAAACGAGGTTTGTTTGTTTTTTTTTTTGTTTGTTTGGTGGCTACCAACATGCAAACAGCTATAAGACTCAGAGAATATTAATCACATATATCATGATGTGTGACATATCCTCTTGTTTGAGATGACAGTTTGCTTGTCCCCTTCTCCTGAAGTGGAACATATGGTTACTAGAGCCAACAAACCATTAATCCTCATTGATGGTTCTAGAAGAAATCATGCCCAAGCAAGAGCTATATTAAATATCAATGATTCTAGTATATTTTTCTTACTTTCCTTGCAAATACTAAATAATAAGAAATCATTTGCTAATCTTTGTAAAAATGAACTTTTAATATAAGAAGGATGGTCCAAAGCAAAAGGTACCAGAGTAGGATTCAGATGTGTGACTCAACTTCTGGCTGTGACGCAAATTTCTTGTGTGGTAGCAGAGTCACGAACTGCTGGTTTACCAGGGGAGCAAAAGCATTAGAGCTCTCAGTTTCTATGCATAGTGAAATTCTAACATCCAAGTGAGGTATGTTTGCTCCTCTTCTAATACCTAGGGACATGTAGGCACTTAACACACAGCAGAATTTAGACACTGCAATCTGGACTGGCAGAAGGTTTTTTTCTGTAGTGGGGTATTTTCACTTCTGGAATCACAGAATATGCTGAGTTGGACAGAATTCACATCACCTTAAGCCTTCTTTTTTTCTTTTCTTTTCTTTTCTTTTCTTTTCTTTTCTTTTCTTTTCTTTTCTTTTCTTTTCTTTTCTTTTCT
>JAWWEE010000105.1:97837023-97882701 GCA_035221455.1 Xenops minutus
CTTTCCTTTCCTTTCCTTTCCTGTCCTTTCCTTTCCTTTCCTTTCCTTTCCTTTCCTTTCCTTTCATTTCCTTTCATTTCCTTTTTTTTTCCCCTCCTTACAAAAGCAGAGATTAACTCAGTCTTTTGACTTGGAGATGGTCAGAGAAGGAATCATAATCCCAGCCTTAGCCATTATCCAATCTAGAACATACAAAAATGTGTGAATAACTTGTGTTTAATATCCTTTTTTTGTCAGGGGTAACTAAAGCTTCATTTTACACCTCTCAGAAGACTGCTTGCCCATGAGCTTCTCTAGGTGGAGAGTGCGCACTTCTCTAATACTTCATGCAAAACAGCACATTTACATGTTCTTTACAACCAGTGAAGGATTCATTGAATTCCGTCTAAAATGACTGTCTGTTTCCGATACAAAGTGCTAATGCTGGGACTGAAAAGTGTTCTTCTGTCTCCAAGTGACTGCTCAAAGTTACAAAACCCTTCCTTTTGAATGTATTATTGTCCATAAAAGAACAGATGAAGAAAATAGAATACGATCATCCTGACATCTTAACCTCTTTATAGTCAATGCAAGTTCCCAGAAGATTGGAGAAACGTGTCCTAATGCCTATTGGCAAAGAATAAAACAATGTGTGAGTGCCATGTTTGTATAGACCACAACTTGGAGGACATGAAAATTTTAACACTTGCTACACTTAAAAAAGATGAGAGATTAAAAATGTACTATCTATTCTAGGTACTGAGTATGGCATCAAGGTGCCCAAATAAATGTTTTCATAAGTCTGATGAGGGAGCTGGGGTTGTACAGGCTGGAGAAAAAGAGATTGAGGGGAAAATGTATTGTTCTCTACAAGTACCTGAAAGGAGGTTTTGTGAAGGTGGGGGTTGTTTTCTTCTCCCACATAACAAGTCATAGGATGAGAGGAAACAGCTTTAAGTTGTGTCAGGGGAGTTTTAGGTTGGGTATTAAGAAAAATGTCTTCACTGAAGGGATTATCAAGCACCGGATCAGGCTGCCCAAGGGAGTGTTTGAGTCACCATCCCTGCAGGTATTTTAAAGATGTGTAGATATGGCTCCTGGGGACATGGTTTAGTGCTGGACTTGGCAGTGCTGGGTTAAGGCTAGGACTCAATGATCTTAAGGGTCTCTTTCCAACCTTAACAGTTCTATGACTCCAGATTTGAGCAAGCTTAACCTTAAAAGTACAGCTCTACTGTGATTTCTGAGTTAGACACAAGGGAGAGTTGATGAGGGTCCTTTGGACTTAATGCCGAAGCTGAATCCATGCCAGTTTTTAGCTCTGGCCTGTGTTGTGAACACCGATTCCCCATTCACCAAGTACAGGCAGGATTTTCTCCTGAAGACATTATGGTGAAAAACAGCAGCAGGTACATATCTTTGGTGAATCTCTTCCACGAGGATCAGCTGAAAAGAAATCATTCATCTACTACTTTGCATCCAATTTAGTGGTCTTCTCACTACTTTAAATAAAAAATTTGATGCTAGAGAAGTCTGTCCCAGTCCCAGGGAACTGACCATAAGAAATCTTTTTTAAATTACCATTATTGGCATTTAAAGCCAATCATATTCTGTACTGTCTCATACTATTACAAATTTTATCATAATTCACAGATTTAAGACACAGGCCTAACTTCAATGACAGGAAAATTTTCTCTTAGGCTTTATATCCCTTCTCCACTCTTCCATGGATACTTACGGCACGGTGCAAATAATGAAAGGATATAAGGTTCTGCCAACCCTTTCCATGTCATCAGTAAGCTTCAAGATTTTCTTGGGAAGGTGATCCGGGTGAGTACCCAGAAAACTAACTTTGTAGGTCCAACTCACCTGGTTAAAGGTATCACTGCTTACAGTGTCCTAAGATGTATATTGCTGAGGATGTTTTCAGGAGCTATCTATCCCCTGGGCACTTGATTCTATTCTGTGAATGTATTTATTTAGATTTACTACTGCCATCAAAGATGGTGCAGGACTACCTCTTCTTTCCCTGTCCTGAGCTGACACCACTAGAAGGAATACTTCATATCAACCACTAATAAGAAGTGACATCTTTGAAAGGGCTGTCTCAACTTATTGAAAAACCTCAATAGAAGTCTTTAAAGACAAATCATAGTGCATTTTTAGGACTCTCTCATTTTTTACTTCATTTCATATTTTCTTCATATTCTTTTGCCAGCTCAGGTAATACCTAGGGTGCTCCATCTCATAAAATACGAGTATTTGAAAGAAAAGGTAACTAAAGTCTTTTTTTGATGACTCTAGCAGAGTTCAGATTATTTTCACCACGGTGGAGAAAAAAGAAGGGCAACGCTGTTCTGATAGTGTGGGTACCATCTACCAGAAGATAAAACTTCCCCGAAGTCATTGATGTTATTTGCGCTGGACACTGGAGCAATGAATAAGATGGGGTTCCCTGTCCATTCAGCTGCCAGCATTCACCAGTAAATTCTCCTGTCTCCAAAGCCCTGACTAGAGAATGCTTCAATCCACAGATCATTTTTCAACACACAGTAGCTATTGTGCTGCACAGGAGAACTGCTGGAAGGAGTGTGCAGGCAGCTCCATAGTACCCTAAACTCAGTGCATAACACTACTCGTGGCTTTTCTGGTTTAGGCTAAGGCTAATAACTATGACTGCATTTTCACTAAAATGCACATTAAGAAACAGTAAATACCTCCAGCTTTATAACCTCAGAATCAATACTTTTACATAAATATTGTAGAAATAATTCCCAAACTATGAAATAGGGAAACTAGACTAGACTCTAAATGTGAAATTATCTTACTGTTACAAATTAGTTAATTTTGCTCTATGATCCAGAAAAATGTTTTGATCCAAAAAGCAGTGAATTGTAAGATTAGGCTTCTTCTGACATCAATGAGCATTTAACAGGTCTTTATTTAAACAGCAGATAAATACCAGAGTCAGAGTTCGGGGCCCTGTATTTGTTAAAAGCCCCCATACATGATTCTGTCTTTAAACCTTAAGATGCCTGAAATGTGCTTGCTGCTTACAAATGGGGAAACAGAGGCACAGTGAGATGAAATGTTTGTCCATCAGGTGTGAATCAACTCTGCAGATCTTCTTTTCCAATACGAAAAGCACAAATTATTCAAGCTCCAACAATTTATTTCTCTCCTAAGAGAACACAATGTTCTCAGCAAACCTACCAGGCTAACCAAATAAATTTCCCATACGCAAGGGAAAAATGTGTATAGCTACTTCGAGGATCTTGTTGGGGAAATTATCTCCCCAGTATGACTGGATGTTTTGTTCTCTCTTTTTTTAAAATTTTCTTTCCCATACTTTCTGCATGGTCTCCATTTATTTTATGGGTGATAGGAACATCTCCAGACAGATCCTTCCACAGAAAACACTGTGGCTGTAAGTGGGCTGCTGCACAGGAAATATGCTCAGCACCTTCCATTTGCAAGAAAATGAGCATATTATTACAGCAACATACAAGCCAGAAAGCACATCCTAAATCCTCTGTTTGCTGCTGTTGCACACTTAGGTCAGCAGTCTCCATGCTTCTGCTTCTGATTTATTCTATTTCCCCAGCCTTTGTAAGGCTAGTGTTCCTGGTACATGTAGGTCCTGCACCTTTCTGCCACTGAAACAGCTATTTCCAATCCAGATGGTGGTAGGAGCACTTGAACTGCGGTTCCTTTGTGTAGTCACCTCTAGACAATGACCACTAGCATGCAGAGCCACACACCAACTCCTGGTGTATATTTGCTTGACGTTTCAGACCCAACTTTGCACCTTTCTAATCATTAATCAACAATCAGACAAAGGATATATTGCTGAATCCAGACAGCAGCCAATACAGACCTCTAATACACTATGGATTCTCTGTCAGCACATTTATTTATTGTTTGCACTGTTCTGTTTGAAAATCCCTATGCACCTCTACTTATTTATTTACTTGCTTCCTTCTCTTTAGCTGAATTTAACAAAGCAGTGAAGCTTCATTTATTAACAGTTTTTACAAAACCTAAATGGTGGATTACTTCATATAAAATGTATTTATAATATTATTCTTGGTATTTACCACAACTTAAGAAAGTCTTTAGCAAATACATCATTAAATGCAATAGAATTAAATTGCACAGGCAGTGTTAAAGTATTTGCTCAGGTAAATATCCAGTGAAGCATTTTATCATTATTTAACCCTGTAATAAAGGTTGATTATCAACTTAGAGATAAAGGAATATACATTTGTCTATACTGCCAGCATCCAGTGGGATTTTTCACAGTACCATGAAAGCAAGCAACAATAAGGACCTCACTGTTCTGTGGTTAGGCTTTAACACAAACGCATCAGTGGACCTCTGGTTCTGCACAGCATGCAACCGTGCTATGCTATCAAATTAATGTTAAAATATGTATGTCCTGGCTTCTGATTTATAATATCTTTGACAAATAGTAAAAAGGACAGGCATGCCATAAAGTTTATGGATGGAGTGATGGCATGCACAATGATGTCTCATAAAGAATAAAGGGGGAAAAGTTATTTATTCTTGTGATTCAAGAACTAAAATACAGCTAGACTGGCTGCGTGCACAGAATTTTTCATAAATATCCCACAGTGCACCCTGTTGTACAGCAGCCATACATTAATTAGAGCATTCAGCAGACACTGCAATGTGTTACACTCACCCAAGTGAATCTTCATTTTTCACATGCAGGGCCTTACTAATTAAAATCAGCTTTGCAATTAAATGTGGAAAATTGTGTTAAACTTTCAAGCGTAGTTTAGAAAGAAAAATTATTTATTTTTAGGGTATTTTATTTTGATGCAAATGAATTCTCCATCAAAGTGAGACCAGTAAAAGGAAGGTATGAGGATTTCTCTTTTTTGTATTATAGATGCTCCTCTCAGTTGCAAGTTGCAATGCTCCACTATCTCTCTGCCAGTACCTGGCCCCGTTCCAATGCTTTTAGTGAGTGCTATCTGTCAAGGCATGAATAATACAGCCCCTAGGCTGTCGGCAGAATCCAAATGAGGCATACATCAGGAAGCAAGCACTCGACTTTAGCTCCAGAACATGCTCCTGTGAAGACAGGCAATTATTCACCCACGGCTGCAGCCATGGCAATCAAACTGGTGGGTGAAAAGGTATATGAAATGAAAAAATTTGAATAAGAAGTATGGCACAACAAGCCACAGAAATTCAATAATTTTCCAATAACAGAGAGACATTTGAGCCTTTTAATTTCGAAGTTTGGGAGCCTGAGTTATTTCACTCACTCTGTTAGAAAATGTAGACTAAACTACAGTATATAATGCCAAGGCAATACAATGGTGTGTGAGGCTTTCTCTAATCAAAACAGCAATGCTAAATTCTAAGGTATTTATAAATTCAAATTGTTGTATGAAGTGAGAAATCTCATGCTTAAAAATTCAAAGTTGATTAAAACAATTCTATCCATATAAGGTAATAAACCAGAGATGGCCTAGTAAAGCAACAAAGAAGTGGTGATATCAAGAAATTTGGTGGAAAATGTATTTTATAAAGTTAGGGATAATTCATACATTACAGATACACACATTTTATGGACCCTCTTCATTTTTGAGACTTGTCCTTTTTTTGCAAGACATTGTATCAATTATATTAAAAAAAATCCCTTACAAATAAAATATGAACAGAAGAAAAGGCATGAAAAATTCCCTGGTAGATGAAATGTTTAAGTTGGTTTATTTAATTTGAATTCTTATTTTCAGAAATCAAATTGAAATTCATGATATAATGAAAGCTCTATCAGCATTTCCATTTTAAATCTGAAGGGTTTATCATTTGGCCCTAACAGTTGTACTTCCCCAAAATTTTATGCAAATTGTTTCAGACCATGACAGTGTTTCAATTTCTATACAATGGTTTTATTTGCTTTCAAATATACACTGATGTATGCCCTAAAAGAATCCTAAATTAATATACATAGTAACATGCTACCAGTTTAAAACTTTTTTAGATCTCTTATTTGTTAGAATGGGTTTCATTTTGAAACATGGTAATTGGCAAGTGATTAATCCATTACAGAATCCAACTGCTTTTGTTACTTGAGAAATAAACAAGCCTAACTATTATGTTAAGAAGCTTTTAAAATAGGCCATTGCATGTAATCAGTATTTTTTTAATGGAATCTAGTTAGGATTTTTATGACATGTCTACATGTCTATTTACATGGCAAATCATTGGCACCTATTTGGTATGTGATGTGTTTTCAAAGGATGTTGAATGCCAAGCAGCAAAGTAAAGTGCAGTATTTCTAAAACCATCACTCACATCTATTCAATAAATGACATGGACCAGTTTGTTCTCAATTACTCTAAAGTAACTATGGACTTTGCACCTGCAGAACGGACCAGAAACTGGACTTGGTTTTGCATTCATATTTGTATACACAGAATGTAATTCTGTTGTCTTTAAAGAGGATTAATGAAACTGGCAAATTTCCCGCTAATTGCAATGAAAGAACAGTTGAATCTATGCTTCCCTTCATATGCTTAGCCAAAAGGCACCCTGAAAACAAAGTTCTGTGAACAGTCTTCTGGTGTGGTATGAGTCACTGCGATATACCCAGATAGATTGTTCACACCAAAAAATAGGCAAGGATCTGGATCAAACCTATTGTTCAAAACTAATTTACAGTTCTGAAGGTATAAGTAGTGTTTATTGTTATGCTGCTATGCACAATGGGCCTGAAGACCTAAAGAGATACCAAGGGAACAAAATAAACAGGATCAGGAGCACAGCCCAGGGAGAGGCTCTGGTTTTCACTCCTAAGATCTGAATTCTTCTCTTGTCTCCACCACTATCTGAACACGTCTATTTTTTGTTGTTGTTGTTTTTTTGTTTGTTGTTGCTTTTGTTTGTTTTGTTTTGTTCTTGCTTTCAGATCTTTCACAATGTTTGTTTTCTTTTTATTTTTTGTTCAGTTGGCCTCAGATGTCTGGAAACAAAAAGAACAGGTACTGAAGTTCTGTCTCTGTAAATTCTAACACTGAGGCACTGCCTCATGTTGTGTATCATAGACAGTACTAGAGGGTCCATGATAGCTTCAGGTTTCCAGATATTACTAAAATACAAAAAAGAGTTGAGTCTGCACACTACTTAACTTTGGGAACTTCCCCTCAGTGCCAGAATGGAGATGCTAATTTTTCTGACTTTCTGTGTAGTTACTGGAGAGAGATGCTTTCATCAAGTTAGTTTCAGAGATCCCAGTATCCTGCTCAAAAGTGTCCTGTAGAGAAACTTGCCCATCTAAGTTATTAGCATGCTCAACTAACAGGCTGATATTAAGCACCAAACTTAAGAGCCAAGAGCAAAGTTCCAAGGTATGCAAGGTTTTTTACTTCTCTTCCAACTAAAATTTGACACAAAGAGAAAATAAAAATTAAGGAAATGATGCAACAAGCTGCTACCACTGTTACCCAATCTAGCATCAGTCTTGTGTTTTCACACACCCAAAGGAAACATCAGTGACAGAGTGTTTATTCCCCTACTTAGCCCCTAATTAACCCTATATTGCAGCTCTTTCATAATTAAAAATAGAACTGAAGTACAAAACATATTATAAAACTCTCTGTTAAATTCTATTATTTTATGAGCAGAACAACTTTTCATCCCCTGAATCTGTCTGAACATTTGAAAAGATCTGCTTATTTCAGTTCATGTTTAATATACTACCTGAACATGGTTTTCACTGTCACATTGCTATTAAAAGGATAAAATTACAATGAAAAAAAGACCCTTAGATTTCAGAGACTTCAAGACATTATAGAAGAAATAGAATTCTGGAGAACTCCAACTACATCTAGTGGAAGCAAATACATTTCATTTCTAATAATGAGCTGGTCTGATATTGTGAATGAAAAGGTCTTAACCTCATTAAAATGCTCTGTAGGTCTAAACGGAATTGAGTTAGGCATCAGCTGAGATATGCAATTCCCTGAACATATAACATTTTTAAGACAGACTGATTTCCTTGGAAGAAATTTTTGGGTCTTTCCCACCCAAACAACAAAATAGGAAAAAAAAAGAAAAACTTCAGATTCTCTCAAAACAGTAAATTTAGTAGGTGTTGGTTGAGATAAAAATGTTACTACTCTTTTAGAAACTAGGTATGTACATTGTAAACCTTCACAAAGAACTTTTTATTTTTACAATAAATAAGACATATATTGGTTAAATGTATTTTGATTAGTGGATTGGCAAAGAAGGGTGACAAGAAAACGTAAAAGCCCCACAAATTCTGTATCAGGAAAAAAAGGCATTTTTGATTTATTTCTAATTTTTATTCTTTGCGCATCTGCCCAAAATTTCATTTAATTAACCACTCTGAGATTCAGTCTGTTCGTGTACTGACACACTAGAATCATGTCAAAAAAGCAAAACATGGAAGTAACATGTAATCTTTCGAAACCTTACATCCTCCCCTTTCCCCCAAAAGGGTGATTTTACGCAAACAGAGAAACTAACACAAAGAAAGAGCAATTCAGAAGAAAAGTTGTATTTTTTAAAGGTGAAGTGTTTCTTTCTTTATGTTTCAAGACTTCTGTTTTTGAAATCTGCACAAAAATTCCATGAAGTGTAAAAAAATGTGTGTAGTTACAATCTTGTAACTAGAAAGGACATTATAATCATGTCATTTAACTGTTGACTGGTCATGAAATTTCTGAGGGAAAAGAAGGATTTAGTGCCATTCCTTAATTACTTGTGAGCCTTGTGTTTACATAAAGAAAATGGATGGAAGAAAACTATGGTTTGATACGAGAAGTCACAAGTGTATTTAAAAATAACTATTTTGGTTACTTTTCCTAAATAAGTGTTCCAGTCTAACCAAGCCTTCAAATAACTGCAAAACTGTTACTGCTTATATGAGCGAAAAAAGATTAGGAAAATAAATCTGAACACTTACTTTATGGTTTCTATTGTTTAAATGTCATTCAAACTAATTTTAGTATCATGAGTATCACTTTTCTTGTTCTAATTTTGAAAGTATTTTCTGGACTTGTCCCTAAGCCTCATTCACCGCTAAGAAAAAAGGCACATGAGTGGGCTGAGTGGCACTGTTCAGTATCTTTTCCCGTTTCAAATAAATGCCTAAACCACAAATGTATCATCTCAATTTAATTCATAAACCTCATATGCTCTCATTATAAAGCAGTAATCAGATTTGGTGTGAAATAAGTGCTCTTATAAACACCAAAAGTGCTTTAAAACATGAAAAAGTCAAGAATGAAAAAATCTTGACAGATTCAGGAGAGTTTAACACTGGTTTAAACACCTCCCTCTATTCAGAAAAAGAGATGGCCCAAACACCAGACATTTTATCTCCTCCAATGGGTTGCTGTACAAAATATATCAAATGAAATGCACATTATGAGAAAAAAATACATGTATTACAGAGCTGCTAAAATATCAAAATATTGCACAAATTCATGAACAAATGATTCAGGAAAAGAATGGTGTTTATACAGATGTGCAGCACTACTGAACATTGACCTTACAGACACAGAAATGTAAAGACTGAGGTCTAAATTAATCTGAAGCCCATGTAATATGTGCAACATATGCTATCTTGTACATGATTAACAGGAAACAGATAAAAATATTTTTAAAGGAGATTCTCCACATATCGTGGTTTAGAAACTGAAGTAAAGGTATTTATAAGTACAGTGCAACATTTGAACCATGAAGTCTTCTTATGAATGATTTGTCTTGCTTTGACCTTTGAATCTAATCTGGTCATTGAACTTAAAGAGCTTGTTTTCAGTCAGTTAGAAAATATATTATAAATATATTTAATATATTTATATATTTGATATATATTTACTATATTAAATATATTATTAAATATAATATTAAATAACAGAACATGAGGGCCAACATGTCAGTAGGGCCAAATTTTCATTTACAACACATGAGCAAGAAAACTGTATGCAAAAATTGAGAGAAGACTGACGATGAGAACAAGTCTCAGCAAAAATGTGTTACATTTTGTGTGACATTCAGAAACAAAAAGACCCATGAACCTGAATGGCTTCTAGAATGCCTAATTGCTATTTTTATCATTGTTGGGTTTAGCAAGGTCATGCCAGTAACTGATTTACCAAATCTCTGCAATAAATGACGAAAAATTGCAGATTTTACCTTCTATGTCTTGCATATTTGCCACTAACATGACCACTGCCATCACAGCCAGGAGTGGGACAGCTGCAAAAGAGAGAATTAATCATATAGGTGCTGGTGTGCTGCAGAAAGATTATACTAAAAGCACGCAGGCAGTAGGTATTACAAAGATGGAGGGCAACCAAGACAGAAAATCAAATAACTGAAGGGAAAAAAAGAGGGGATGCTTTTTATTAGCAAGTCTCGAGGGAATTAATTTCATCAGTGCAGCAGGGCATGAGCAAACCACCAATGAACTTGAAAGTGCATTATACCCATTAAAAGGCATGAATTTTCTAAATTGCTAATGGGGATACATTTTACACTCAGAGCACTAACCTGAACAGCTCTTGTATGGCTGGTTCCACGGGAACTGCAGAGAGATGGAAAATATATAAAAATTTATCATCTATTACAAGTACCCCTCTTCTACAGAAAATTACCAGAAAGGTTGTGTAAAAGCAAGGGTCAGAATGAATTGTGCAAAGAGATTCTGGAGGATGAAGGTCACCCTGAGCAGGGGCCTTGAGTGATTTACTGAAGCAAGAGACGTACCTCGAACACCTTTGGAGCGTGTGCGATGGCGCTTCTCGTCTGCATCCACCTCCATCTGGGAATAGATTAGCAGGCAGTCAATGTTCTTATCCTGCATGCACAGACTATCAATGCACAGACCGATACAGTCTCTCACAAAATTTATTGACACTTTTTTAATTCCATTTTATCCTGTAAGGGAAAGTTCTACTTACAGGGGATTTTCAGGATCCTCATGTTTATTTAAAAACAGAAAATGCAGTAATTTCTGCTTTAAACAGTCAGTTTCTGTGTCCTGCTTTCATAGCAAATTACATGCAAGTAAGTGCTCTTTTTGAAGGGATATTTCTAATAAAACTCCTGATTACTCCCATATATTTTGAATCAAGGATTCAATAGATTTCTATACAATTTAAAATTAAAGTTGAGGGGTCACACACCACAGGTCGTTTTCTAACCAAACCCTTTGCAGTGGGAAAGAGAAGAAGGAATAATGACTGGAAAGGAGATGAAGAGTCATCATTAAACCCTCAAATAAATATTTCATGTTTTTTTTTTTAATATGGCATTATGATCTTTGCCAACACGTTTCATTGTTTAGTTGTGTTTTTCAAGTTTCAGGAACGTGCTCACTTGCTACATGACTAAATCTTTACCTTCATTTTATAAACAGCTTGTCTATCTAGTGTAGCTTTCTATGCAATAGTAAATATATAGCAATCTTAAATATTTACCATGCAGGGGCAAGGCTACAGATTAGACCTTGGAAGTATCATAAACACTGATCTATAGTAGTTAACATGGTTTCTTCTGATTTTTAGTGTACACAGTCAGCAGACTTTCAAAGGTAAACTACATAGGCCAGCTAGAGTTTAAAATTTTGTTCAACATAAGCAAATTACACAGAGCTACATTAGGAGACTGTGTCAGGGAAAATATATGAAGCATCTGTATCACCAGCTCCTTTGGATGTAGAACAGGATGGTAAGATGGATCTAAAGTGCTTCATACATAGAGATGATACTGTAAAGGTTGGGAAGCACAGAAATAGACTATGGAGCTCTAGTTCCCCCAGGGGAAAAAAAAAATCAATCACCCCCTTTATAGCAATATTCTTGGATTGGTATCTTGTAAGAATGCCATATATCTCACACAAAAACATGGAAACATATCCAAGTTACTTGCAGCTAAGCCTTTAATCACCTAGCTTTCTTTGGTCAGTGCCTTAACACAAATGGATGTGGGAAGTAACTAGGAGGGAAGAAATCAAGGGATGCTTTTACAGAACTCCCTCAACACATTACATGAAGACAAAAGAGTCAAAATTTGTGGGTGACAAAGATTTGGTGAAAAGAAAGTGTCACTCACAGGGCTCTGTGCTACTGATGTAGTTTTGCTCCTTGGTAGTCATCATCTGGTTCCTGGTAGTGTGATTTATTCCATGCTAAAGGGATGATCTTCTAAAATAAACAGCTATTATGAAAGCTAATAAAACATCAGCCTCTATTAGGGGCCTTCAGGTCAATCTTCTGATGGGGGTGTTTGTATAACTTCAAGTGGGTTTCATTTTTAAATTAAGACACCTACATATGTGTGTACACATTTGGAGCATAAGGTTCTGTCTTCAGCAACCAATGATGCTATCTGAAATCCCGTAAGGTATCCCATCAAGCCTCCAGTTGCCACTCCAGAAAGGCAGAGAATGGTACAGATAGATCCTCTGTTGTATGTACCAACCCTCTGCAGAAGTTTCAGGAATCCTCTGGCATCAGAAATGGCACCAACTGCCTAGGCTTAGTCAACTGAACTTACCCGTAGGTTAACAGAGACACCAGAGCTTGAAGAACAACTCCTTTGATCACCTACCAGGTGTTACTTCAAGCTGGACAGAATCAGTCTCTAGGCTCCTTTGTCCATACTATCTAGCTCTCCTATGACTATTGCATGAGACACTTGGCATACCTACTACAGGTACTTAAACTGAATCTTAAACTTTAACCCATCCCCAGTGTCTATCCTATACCTTGAGTTCACACTTTGGCTGGTTTCGGTTTCTTATCTCCAATGACTTCATAGGTATTTGAAGTTTTTCAAATTGCCATATCAAAGGGCAAAACAGCATCTCTGGAATCTAAAATTTACCCACTAGATGATGACATTCTTTTCCTTTTACTAATAAGAAAACAGTACATTGTGTTATTCTGTAACTCATGAAACGCGTAACGACTTGACAGGAGACCAGAAGTGAAGTTACTTGATCTTCAGACTAGTATGCCTTTTTAAAATGTTTGAAAAACATTATCTAGCCTCATTTGTCACCACTGAAAAATCTGCTGAAAGAACTTATTATGATCTTAACCTGGAAATGTTGTCCCAGTTGTTATGATAGTCTGTGTAAATTTATAAGGGGCAAGCTACAAAACAGATTTGCCTGTCTTTCTAAACCAGAGTAAGCATTTCAATTAACGCTGAAGATACACTTTTAACTATACTAGCAAAGAGGAAATCACTAAGCTGGAAAAGCCCTTACAGGATCTGCACAATCCAGACTCAGAAGCAGGTCAAAGAAGCAAAAAAAGATCACAAAAGCTGCAGGCATGCAGTGTTATTTTAAATTTTGTTGTGTATCCTACATAGCCTGCTGCTTCTCTAGAAAGGAACAAATCTATTCTTCTGTTGTCTGTGACCTAGATGCCCTCTCATATATGCTGGCAATGTGTGTCTTGGATGCTCTAGGACACATCAAATGGTGGTAGGTGGCTATGTTTAGCCAACGAAATCTTGCTTTAACTTTATTTATATGCTCACTCACAGATCTTTAAGACTTTGTCATTTCAAATCTTCAGCCTCCATCCCTCCATGCATTACATGTTGAATCCTGGGAGCAAGCAATTTCATGAAATTCTAGTGAGATGTACATTGGTTCTGCACAAGGACAGTCACCTGGCAGTGTACCACAGCAGTCCTTGGAGGCAACCCTGGCACTTTCATAGCCAGGAACAGAATTCTTCTCCTGGGACCATTAATCTCACACAAACACAGGCTTCTGCTTAATCTTCACATGCAGAAAAAGAAAATATGGACCTTAGCCTCACAAGGAGTACGCCTCAGTCGTTCTACTTTATTTATGACCTCTTCATCAAAGTTCCACAGAATACTTAGTCACTGTTCCAGAAAACAACTTGTGGACATCGAGGACAGGCTGGCTAGAGTCAGTTTTTGCCTGGCATCTAAGATTATGTATCAAAGCAAAGAGAAAGGCATCAGGAGTAAGAATAGAAATCTTTAACCTGGCTTCAAAGAGAAGCTCTAGAAATGAAAATGGAAAGGTCTAAGCTGGTTAGAGGGCTGGAGCACCTCTCCTATGAGGAAAGGCTAAGACAATTGAGCTTATTCAGCCTGTAGAAGTGAAGGCTTCAAGGTGACCTAATTGTGGCCTTCCAGCACCTGAAGGGAGAATACAAGAAAGGTGAGGGACTTTTTACAAGAGCATGTAGTGAGAGGACAAGAGAGAATGGCTTCAAACTGAGAGTAAATTTTAGATAAAATATTAGGAAGAAATTCTTTACTGTGAGAGTGGTGAGGCACTGGAAGAGGTTGCCCAGAGCAGTTATGAATGCCCCATCCTTGTGCATATCCAAGGCCAAGTTGGATGGAGCTCTGAGCAACCTGGTCTAGGGAAAAGTTCCCTTCCCACAGTAGAGGGGATTGAAACTTTTTAAGGTCACCTTTTTAACTCTTTAAGGTCACCTTCAACCCAGGCCATTCCATGATTGTATGATTTTTAATTCTGAAGGAAAAGAGAAAAAACGTCTTGGTAGAAATTAAACCTTTAAGTTAGAATTTATAATAATCAAATAATTGGATATGCTTTACTTAAAATAATGGGCAGAGAGAGGTAGATCAAGCAACATTGTACCACCATGTGTGCATTTTTGTTATTGAAAATTTAGAGAAATGAGACCCAGAGTAGTTATAAATCAGTGCTCTAACTAATAAAACACAAGATGGGTACAAGAAGAAGTCTGTTATGTTGATAGGTATGTTGAAGACAACCAAACAAATTTGAGTAGTTTCTTTAGCATTTGAAACAAAAACAAACAAACAAAAAAACCCAGTGAAAAAATCTGTGTTGCGATGAAGATTCTTATGGGGGTGGTGGATAAACGCTGTAACAGAAGTACCCTTGAAGTTAGTAAAAACTGTATCTGATACAATTCTCATGTAAGAAATTATTTAACCAATGGACATTAAAATGCTACCTAAATACATAATTTCTGGGTAAAAATGAAAAAAAAAAAATCTCTGTGTGGTCATTTGTGTGCAGGCAATTAAGATTTGTTACATCTTAATGTATAGAATCTTATCCCAGGAAGTTCTACTACACACACACACACACAAACACACACACACACACACACACACACACACACAAACACGAGGTGCTTTAGAAGGGTCAATACAGGAAAACTGGAAATAATAACGAAACAAACTGAGATGAAGAAAATCTTTTAATATAAAATGACTATGACTAGGAGCAGCTTAAAATATTTCATTAAATGTTAAGAATAAAAAAAAATACATAATCCTCAGGTATATGTTTCAGCCCTACAATATTCCCTATTTTCACCAGTAGTCTAGAAGATTATACTGAAATATGCAGATAACACAACAATTAATGGAGTGATAAACTCTGCTGGAGACAGGCCAGTTCCATGTACTGGTCTGTGTCATTTGGCAGATGATTCATCTGAAGAACATGCCAATTCCAAGCTCCTGTACTTATGAACAACACATGTGGGCCATGCTTGAAAGACCAAAAGACACAATCTGTAAGGCAGTAGCAGTGAGGAGGATCCAGACAACCAGATGAGCATGCTACAATTTCTGCACTGCTGCAGCAGAAGGGCAGAATGTGACCTGTAGCTAACAACCTTTAAGGCTGTATTAATTTTCCAGAAAATCATCAAGATATTCGGATATGGTCAGTAACTTCTAACAACAGAGGGCAAGTTTTCACCAGGACCTTATCTATTTTTGTGTTAGCTTGCTGGATACCCTGTTGCAGTCTTCAGGTTTTTTAATGTATATATATCTTTCAGGCCTTGAGTCTGACCTTAGACTTATCTGGGCTACCAGAAGTTTCACAACCAGCACTGCTCTCCCTATCTCTAGATACTCACATTTCTACCATACGGACTTTCTCAGGACTGCCAGCTGTGAATGATCCAGTTTTAGGTTCCTTTCCAGGACAAATGGCAGTTTTTGCTCCCTCACAGGGAAGTAGTTCAGCATTTTCTTCCCTTGCAGGCAGGTAGTCCTGAAAATGTTCACTTCTGTTAAAATTCTCAGCGTACCTGAATTTCTAGCTAGAGTCATGGAGACTGCAAGGTTCAGTCCCAAGTTCCTAAATTTCCAAGTCAGTCAACACTTGTTTAGTAAATTAATATGGTTTCCTTCTAGCCATAATGTAACAGACATCTAGAAAGCCACAAATGAGCTAAAGACCTTAGATCTAGACTTCCAAAATTATTCTTTCCCAATTCTTTTTCCAATTCTTTAAATCCAAAAACTGGATTCTCAAACACTCTCATAAACCATCCAGTGTTTAGGATGGCAGAGCATTCACTGTCTATACTACACAATGTTCCAGGCGCCCCAGTATAAGAGAGACATGGAGCTCCTGAAGCAGCTCCAGCAGAGGGATATGAAAATGATTAAAGGACTGGAGCACCTCCCTTACGAAGAAAAGCTGAGGGAGTTGAGCCTGTTCAGTCTCGAGAAGAGACAAATGAGAGGGGACTTCGTCAATGTGCACAAGTATCTGAAGGGAGGGTTTTAAGAGGATGGATCCAGGCTCTTCTTGGTGTTGCCAAACAATAGGACAAGAGGCAACAGGCAGAAACTGACGCACAGGAAGTTCCACCTGAATGTGAGGAAGAACTTTTCCTGTGCAGATGACTGTGCACTGGAACAGGTTGGCCAGAGAGGTGCTGGCATCTCCCTCACTGGAGATTTTCAAAAATTATCTGGACACAATCCTGTGCAATGTGCTCTAGGATGACCCTGCCTGAGCAGGGAGGTTGGACCAGATAATGCACTGTAGTCCCTTCCAACCTGTCCCATTCTGTGATTCTGTAGAATACGATCATATATGACCTCAAAAATCTATGGGAAGTACTGTTAAATCCTAGAATTACTGCACATTTATTATTTTCAATCAAGAATGTTGATAAAATTATTAGAAATCTTTCTTTTCCCTGATCAGTAATATTAGACATACTCATAATGTGATAAAAGTAGAATGTTCAGAGACAAATATTATGATTTCCAGAAAATGTAGTAAGTTTATTATACTAAGAGGTTGCAAGCTAAAACAACTGGAGATAAATAAATCTCTATGTGACTCAAGTTACTCAGTAAAGGCAGATTTTCAGCCTCCATGGTGCAAGATTCAAATTTCTGCAGGTAAGATTCCTCTACTATTTTTATAGCCAAAGTTTGCTCAGCATTTGTTTTTATAACATTAAAAAAATGTTATTTCTTCTGTGTGGAAGACAAAATGAAAGGATTTGAAGATTTTTTTTTTTAATCTAGTATCTCAAAGAATGAAAGAAAATATGTCAAAAATATTTTCCACTGTTACAATGCTCCTATATTCATACTGGAAGGAACATGATCTGGAAAATTATGAATAGTTTATGTAAGCAGTGTATCCCATATTATTCTAGTACTTTGTGGAGTCTTCCTAAAAAAATTGTAAACTGACCTTCTATTGCTCCCCACAGAAAATAACTGGAAAATCCAAATTGTTACATACCTTTGTTTTTCATCATGTCCATGTATTCTAAAAGCAATTAATTTTCTAATAATGGTAAATGTCAAGCATGGCTCCTGACAATCTGACTAAGTTTTTAGAAGCTGGATATATTTTGTGAGACACAGTTTAACCTATTTGGTAAACAGGACATTTACCAATTACTTCAGTGGGTCCTCATATATCTCCATACATACCTTTCACTACAGAAAAGTCAGTAACCATACTCTTTTGACATACTGACCTCCACTTTCAAGTAATAAATACAAAAAAATCACAATTGGAAACACAGTGGTGTAAATTAAGTAAGAAAACACTGTTCTAGATTTAAACTGAAAGTACAGGGTATAATTTTTTACAATATATGTATTAGTTTACTTTAAGGAGTATTCTTCTGGTTTGTGTAATTTGGATGAAGTTTTCTGTTAATCTGAATTAATGCAAAATGACCCAGAAGAAAGAAAAAACAATTCTAATGATTAAGAAGAAAGAAGGTGCTGCCAATATATTAATACAAGTTAACTGAAATCTGGATTAATGTAAATTTATTTTAGACAACTAAAGGGATGAACACTTAGCATGTGATCTCTACCACAGTATAAAAACTACAAATTTATGGCACTATTCCAGAGGTACATTAAGATAATACTTTATGTGTCCTTACATTGCACCTCAATGCTTCCTTGACCTACAATAACCCAGGACTACAATAACCCTAGGCACTACAGTTTTTAACTCTTAATAAGTTTATATTTTAAATTAGTTGATCAAAAAATGGTCACAGATGTATAATTTCACCTGGAAATGCTACAATCAAGCAATAGAGAACAATAAGGTGAAGATTCTGGAGAATTAAAATATGCAGATCAAGTTAACCTCAATGGAGGGGTAGACACAGATCTCTTCTCTGTGGTGATTGGTGACAGGACCCAAAGGAATGGTCTGAAGTTGTGTCAGGGGAAGTTTAGGTTGAATATTAGAAAGAGGTTCTTCCCCCAGAAAGTGGTCAGACACTGGAACAGGATCCCCAGGGAAGCGGTCACAGCACCAAGGCTGACAGAGTTCAAGAGGTGTTCAGATGATACTCTCAGGCACATGGTGTGACTCTTGGGAATGTCCTGTGCAGGATCCTGTGTGGATCACTTCCAACTTGGCATATTCTGTGATTCTTTGATTCTGTGAACTGCCTCTCAATGTTTATATAACAAAGCCTTGACTTTCCATATTACATCAGAGCTTACTTCAGTAGACCTGATCCCTGAAGTCTATGTAGAACTCCCTATTCAATCTACTGAGGGGGTCAGTTGGACTTGCTGATGCAACTTGCGTAACACTATGCTTCAGCAGATCTTCCTCTTCCCTAAGTATCAAATCACAGAATCATAGAATAATAGAATGTCACGGAGTTGGAATGGACCTTAGAAATCATTTAGTCCCAACTTCCCCTGCCACAGGCAGGGACATAAAACCTGACCAAATCTGAATCAATAATAACATTTGAGCCTAAATTTCTGCCTTCCTGATCATACTCTTGTAAATTAATTGTGTTTTAGGAGAAATGTGTTTGTGGATGAAGGGACAGCATCTGATGTAATTTACCAACTTTAACAAGGCTTTTGACAAAGTTTCTTGTATCTTGTTATGACTGTATTTGCACAGTTAGTTCTTTAAAATCAGTACTTAACATTTCAATCCTCTTAATTAAATGTGGCCTATTACTTCTCTTAACAGAGCACAACAAAATTCAGGATCTTGATTTTGACAGAAAACCTGTATGATTCTCCCAAATATATTTAATGCATTTATTTCTGATTGTAAGATCTACAAGACAGAAGAGACACAAAACTGCAGGACAGAAAGTTACTGGAGTGCTTAAGGAAATGTCAGACAGAAGGGAAAGCAAATCTGCCGTTCTTTCAGACCCTTTCTCCTGCAAACCCAGGTGCCTTCTTGGCATAGACATCTGAAATTTAGTTCAAATATTTTAGAGCACCCTTTACAGTAAAAGGCAAATGTAATAAAAGAATTGCTGTATTTGAATCTTCCCCTCAGGAAAACACCAGCATGCAACCAGGCCCTCTTAGAGCAGAGTTCCAGAGGGAACTCTACAAAGATAAAAGTTACAAGTTGAGGGTACATAATACAAAGACACCAAATAGGCACATGGGCAAATCAATGACTAGAATATAAATTACTCCTCTGCCCTCTTCCACTTGTGACGAACACACAAAGTTGTTTTTTTTTTTTTAATATCAAGGAGATTCCTTCTTGCAGAACAATAGGAGAGTCTATCCTCAGGACTTGTTCTGAAACTTTGACTGATAGTCACTCTCCTGCTGTAACGCACAGTGGGAATCCAATCCTTCCATTTTCAGAAGGGCAGTGCAGGCTGCAGACAAATCTGTAAATGCAGGCGAGAATAAGCCAAACTCTGGTTAAACTTAAGAGTTCACAATTTATTAATTTTGTGAGGAAATATATCTGGTATTCAGTGAAGTAACGTAGAAGGAAGGCAGGAAACACTTTCAAGTATTTCTCATTGGTCTCAGATTAGTTACAGTGGAAAAAACCCAAAGTCCACACAGGTCATTTGAGCATCTTTCTCTTAGTACCTTTTTTTACATCCTTAGATAGAAGGAATGAGAAAGTAGCGTGGAAATTAGAGGTGAGAAGAAATAGCACTGGATATATAGCACTTCTTTCTTAGGTGAGAAGATATCCTGTCATCAATCTGTAGGTTCATAAAGATGCTTTGTATATGCTCAGTGAATAGGCTCTGGGACATGAGCTGTAGTAGAATTAGAATTTCCATTGGGAAGATGTCCAGAATGTGTCCACAGCTGAACAACTCAAATTACATCATCCTTTAACCAGTCTTTGAGGGTGGTCTTGCACCAGGCCTCTTGATCAGTGAGTGATCAGAGTGGCGAGTGCCAGTGCATGCTGATAGGACCATACAATAGTTAAGTCTTAGGAACTTTAAAGTAGTCATGTTGATTTCCATACCTCCCCTTATATATAAATGTTTCTGACTGCAGACATATGTATTCTTCACATGAGAAATAAAAAAATTGTGAGAAAAAAAAATGTTTTAAAAGTTTTACAGTTCCTGTTACAGCTCATATTTTGGTCATGCAGGCTCAAACAAGGATTCACGCTTCCTTGCATTAGACTCAGACATTGAAAGAAAGCAGTCTCTGATTCAAAGCCCTTCCAGTAAGACATTAAATAAAACAGAAGATACAATAGGTCTATATGCTTCTCTGTAGCAGTCAGTAAAGCAGTCAAAAGCTGCACAGATTAAAACTGAATGTAAAATTTATAGTAAGAATCCAAAAATAAATACAGAGAAATATTTTGTACATAAGAGAACCATAATTTCCTTCCCCCCAAATAGAAGCATATCCTGCTACTTTCAAGTGGGGGGATAAAGAAATTAAACCTTTAGGAATTTCAAGAAAAGAGATTTCTGGAAGATTATTATCAGTATTGTTGGTGATTCTGAACCAAATTTGCACAAAATTCACTGAATTTATTCTAGAAATTCTGGTAGCATGGGGTTACATTCATAAAAATCAAGACATTACAATGCTTCTTTTTATCCAATAGTTTAGAAGCTCTTAGTTGCATTTAGAATGATATAGAAGATGTGGCTTCTTAGTCCTTCTGTCTGGGTGGGTGTCTGGTTGTGTGTGTGTGTGTGTGTGAAGTCTGCACCACCAACCAGGGCAGGGCCTGAGGGGTTCTATGTACAGACACTGGGGAAACAGATCCACTGGGCTGGCTGAGTGTCTGAGACCAGGTGCTGGAGATACATATTTATGCATTCGCTCTAGTGGTCCTCCAACCTGCTCAGCCAGGAAGAAAAGGATGACACTGTTGTGATGTCTGTGTTCACACAAGTTCCCTAAGTGTCAGTCCAGAACCTGTGCAAGCAGCCATCTAAGTATTTATGTATATACACATGTAGTGTATACATTTGCTTTGTGTGCATGGGCCTGCTCTGAATGACTCTTCAGCCTGGCTACTGGCTGAACTCAGGGACAGGGAACAGCAGCAGCAGCCTTGCCTCTCCTCAAGTTGTTTGATCTAGCATGATTTATTTTCCTCTAAGAATCCCATTCACAAACATAACATGTTGGAAAATGACAGATACAAGGCATCAGAAAGGGTTTTTTTCTACCTCTAAAGTTGAAGTCTGGCAATTTGTTATATTTTGTACAAAAACAAAGGCAGAAAAATAATTAGGTCAAGGCAGACCTAGATTTCCCAAAATATTATGGAAGAAAATTGGTGAGAAGAGTGCTTTAAAAGAAAAAAATGCATTAGGTTATTTAATTTTTAGAAATATAAGAAGCCAGTAAGACTTACTGAAATTCAAAGAGTTTAATTTCACAGACACAGGGCTCACAAGTAACACAAAACATTCTACACTTTCATTGTCAGGCTTACAACCCACTAGCTTAGGGAAGGCATGCAAGGCAGGTGTACAGTCTCCATAAAGACAGCCTAGTTCCACTCCTGGGACACATGTGTAACTTCTCCTGACACCAACTGCCTATGCACAAGTCCTGAGGTGCAATATGCTCCAAAAGACAGTTTGCGTTTAACACCCAGGATTTAATATCAAAGACTAATTTCTTGGAAGTCTATGTTCTGAACAAGCACTGATACCTAAAAACACCTTTACTTAATATGCATCTCATAAGTATATACAATGGTCTTTTGGGCACGGCAACCTAATGATAGTTTCCATATTTCTATTTGTCTAATATTTTGAGTGTATGCTTCTATAAGCAGGTATTTTAATAACCAAAATCTAACTACATTAGACAGGCCGTAACCAAGTCTTTTCTGTAACTTATTAGCACTACACATCTTTGAATTATCATTAAAATCCTAGGAGAATAAAGAACAAGACAAATATGGGACACTTTAATAACCTGCACCAGTAACAAGGAGCATGCAGTGTAGTACCTACCATCATATGCAGAAATAAGAGCACACAATAAAAAGCCAAAGCACATTCATGGAAATTCAGGTCAAAGTGGTCATAACTTTAGAGTTTTAGCTTTATCTTTGAATGTTCTAATGACTATAATCACAATCACGCTGCGCCTCAACCTCTTTGTTGCCTTGAATCACCCACATTCAAATCAGGCCTAGAGGCTCTTTGATGGGGAACAACCTCCCAGAGCTGTGTCTGCCAAACTGCTCGGAAAAGAGCACACAGCTCTGCAGAAACATAAAGTCACTGACTTGTTCCCACAGTTCAGCCAGAAGCAGAGTTATAAGAGTTATAGCTCTCAAGAGCTGTAAACCAAAAGATCATTATGGAAAATGGGGGGGGGAAGACTTGAACTGTCCCACTTTGCTTGGCAAATTTAACTTCCAATTCTGCCGCAGCAACTGGCAGGCTCACCCTGCCCTACCTCCATGAAGGAATAGGAATTCTGAAGTAAAAATACAATGTCTGTTTGCATATTTTATGCATTTATTATTTTTTTTTTTTTTTTACATTTGGTTAGGGTTTACCCCTCAGAACTTACCTACATTATCTAAGTCTGTAATGCATTGAGGAGACTGGTGGTTTATCTTGGACTTATTCACCTTTTAAATAAGGAGTGTGTAAAATGCATATTTTTCTGAATCCAAGGAGAAAGCAAGCAATTTAAACAGATTTAGTACTATCATATAGTCTATTTCTCACCAAGAAGCATACACAGACCCGTATGATCTAAAATGCCACAATGAGCTTTTGTATAAGCCAAGTCACCACATTCACAAACTGATATTAGTGAGTATAAGTATGCCACAACATATACATATGCAATTTGTGTTCTTAAAAAAACTAGGATGGCATATTTTAAAATCTCGTTTCTGGTACCCCAAACTAAAAAAAATATATCACAACTAATTCACATGCTAAGGTTTGTTGATTCAGTATAGTTTCCCCTATAGAAAACTGGTATCTTCACTGGCACTGAATCAGATTGACAATTATCAAAGACAACTATAAGCATTTCAGAGCAAAACAGACCAAGGCACCACATGAAGTGTTATTAAAAAGATGGGACTCACATTTAAGATCTGATTAAACATGATCAAACATAAGCTACCCCTGGTGGATATGTACAATGCAAAGGACAAGCATTTCAGGTAAAGAAAAAAAACATATCTTTTTTTTTCATTCTAAAAGAAAACCATGTAGACCTTGAACTTAAGTAAACTATCAGTCTTCACTCTGAAAGCAGGGCAGGACAGAAAAAAAAAAAACCAAAACAAAACAAAAACAAAAAACCTCTTAGTTAAAACTAGTTAATTGCTGTTGCTATTAAGTGAACCGATCAGCATTCCTTCTTTCCCATTCACTACTACACAGCAGTGAAAGCTCGTTTCTGTTTTCAGGCGTTGTCTAACCACAGAGATGGCGAGAGTGAACTACATAGTATCAGAAGTGTTTGTTCCTATTAGTGTGCAGGCCATTATGTTTATCAAAGGGTATGTTATAAATAGCTTACAGCTATTAGAAATGCAATAGTTAGCCGATAAATTAATAAGACAGACAAGTAAAATATCAATCATGGCACTGCTAACGTAATTAGCATAAATTACACAGGATCACAGATTACTGCAGTTGTTGCATAATACAAGAGCACTTACTTCAGTTGTTCAATAACTTGCATATTTTTAACACTAAAACCATACAGTACAATGTTCGAAAGATAAAGCAGAGACCACAGAAATAATGAATATTTGTTGCAACTTTCACTCAAAACTTGCTTATAGGAATTTCTCTGGTTAAAAAAAAAAAAGCCATGGGGGGGAAAGAAACAAAGCCCAAATAGAGAAGATTTTGTAGCTTAGTATTGTGCAACATAACCCAGATATCTTCCTAGAACAGAGATGACAGCAAGTGTAGTGATAACTATTGTATGGTGACCTAGTGGCCTGTACAAGGCCCAAACAAGTGCTGCATCAAAGCAGGCCTGTTATTACCAGCAGAGTTAGCGAATTCAGGGTTTGCATGAGTTTTGGAATGAAACAAAGCTCACATAAACAGTGTCCCTTTAACTGCTGGAAGGAAAGGACAGCCAGGAAGCTATTTTATTTTAATTTCTTAAAATATATTTATTATATTTTTCAATTTTCTTTCATTTCTTGCTGTCACTGACATCAGAGAACCTGTAAATTCTATTATTATAAATATGGATTTTTTTTAAAAGAAATTGAAAAGCACATTTATTCTTAACAAGGCACAAAAGAGATTTCCTGCTTTAGAAGCTTATGCTGTCTGTAGCAGTTTCAAGATTTAGAAAGAACTGTTGTTAAATAATTCAAAGCGGCCAAACAAGACCAAATTGGTAGAACCATCCATATTCTGTCCTCAGTTGAAACTTTGCCTTCTGACTTAAGTTAATACAGTTACTCAGATAACAGTGAGAAAGAATCTGATTAACTCTGTTTGTATGATGTGAGGATAAAAGAATGAAAACTAAGACTTTCAAAATTATGTTTTTGCATCCTTAATGTCAGTTTTGTGACATACTCTCCTATTATACCACCAGGCACATAGGACCAATGGTGTAAAGATTTTATCTCCTTGATTCATGTTGTAAAGACGGGAAACTGCATCATTAGGTTTTGTTTTGACAACTAGGTGAAAAGACTGAAGTGAATTCTGCATAAAAAGAGGTCCCTTTCATCCTTGAGTAACAGAGATAAACCTAAGAAGATTTATAGATGTGCATTATTTTACATACACTCTGAAAGACTCAATCTGAGGAGGACAAAGACAGGGTTGTAGAGTGCAGGTGCTTCCCTGTCTTCCAGGCTTCTTTTCTTCACATATTTCATGTTAAATCTTTAACATGAAATTTAGGATCTGAGGCAGCATTTCTGAGGAGACAATATACTTTTACTACAGTTTTTATGCTGTCTTGGTGAAAGAATTTTTCTTGGCAAATGCAAAGAAAGCCATTTATGCATAAAAAGTATTCTGGCTCCCAAAGAGATTGAAACAGGATGTCCAAAGTTCTGTGTGTTCTTACTACCTATGTGAAAGGAACAGTGCCAACAACTGGAGGTGAATCTGCCTTCTAATTTTTGTACTTCTAATTTTTGTAATTTTATAAAGTTGTGACAACTTTTTGCATAAACCAATGCATGTCTGCAGAAGACCTTCAGGATAAAGGTCAAAATGTGTTCCAAGATTTAGCAAAATAATTAAACAAACACCATCATATTACAAAGTTATAATGCAAAATTATTCCTCTGCGATAAACATCCTTAGTGGTTGGTATATATGTACAAATGAAAGAGTTAAAAATACCTAAAAATATATGTCTTCACCTAATAAATTACAAACATTAAAGCTTAAGCGTGTTTAGCTCTGGGGCCCCCAAGACAAGTCATGGACTGGGTGGAGCAAGTCCAGAGGAGGGGCCATGAAGATTATCGGAGGGCTGGAGCACCTCTCCTATGAAGACAAACTGAGAGAGTTGGAGTTGTTCAGCCTGGAGAAGAGGCACTCCAGGGAGACTGTAAAGCACCTTCCAGCGCCTGAAGGGGGCCTACAAGAAAGATAGAGAGGGACTTTTTACAAGGGCATGTAGTGACAGAACAAGGGGGAATGGCTTTAAACTGAAAGAGCGTAGACAGATATTAGGATGAAATTCTTCACTATGAGAGTAGTGAGGCACTGGAACAGGTTGCCAAGAGAAGTTGTGGCTGTCTCATCCCTGGAGCTGTTCAAGGCCAGGTCGGATGGGGCTTTGAGCAACCTGATCTAGTGGACACTGTTCCTAATCTTGGCAGAGGAGTTGGAACTAAATGATCTTCAAAGTCTCTTCCAACCTAAACCACTCCATGATTCTATGATATTATAGCTACCTGAAGACATATAAGAACAAAAAAGCTATGGAAAAAATGAGTTGCAAAAGACAGTGGTACAAATAAGTTTTCCAAAAAAAAAAGAGTCTGTCCTGTTAACTGGAGGGGAAAAAAATTAATATTAGCGCAAACAAAGGCAGGGATGGAATCTTCATAGCAAGTCATGGAATTATGTTGATTTCCCTTTTGCCTTACTAACTTCAGAAGAAAAACACTGCAAATTTTTGACAACCACTAGATTCAGTAGTTATCCTTAAGGTGAAATCAGAGCCTTAGTATAACATTGCACTTCTGCATGTGTTTAAAATTTATCTTTTGCAATACCTATCACTTCGCATTTTTATAAGCTACAAATTCAATTCTCAGATCAAAGAACTGTTACATGAGAATGACTGAAGCCTAAGTTAAATAAACACTCTAGATGGGGAACCCAGCAACAGGATAGGCAACTAAAAGCATCCAATTTTTTTCAGATGGTTTTTGGTGATCCCCATTTCGAGAGATCTATTAGGTTGCTTCAAACTTTCCTCATATATATGAATGATGCACAGAGATCCATACGGTTCCCTGCTCTGTCTTACTTAAAATTAAAGCTGTATCACAGCAATTCTAGAAACTGAGATGCAGGTGAGCCATTGTAGTTATATCTTCACTCTGCATTAGGTCTTACCCCAGAACATTCTCCCTTTTCCTCAGTTTTTAATTTATTCTACTGTTATGGTTATAATGAAACAGGGCTGTAAACGGCCAACATTCATAAAGGCCAAGTCAAGCACAATTCCATTACTGCATCGGACTGGGACCTGAAAATGAAAAGGCATTTCCATTGAGGTCAAATGAAAACCCACTGGCTTATGAGGCCAGGATTTTGTCCCCAGTGTCTAACCCAGAGATTCCAAGTACTGTCTTGGGAACATCAGCATGTTTAAGTAGGTTACCAGATATTCTCTGAAATTTTAGGTAATTATAAATGCTTCATTCAAGCACAATGGTGCATATAGGCATCTCATTGTGTGAGATATAATAATATTTGAGAAGCTAACAAGGATTGTGAGATGCTTATAATCAGGATTCCTAAACTATTAAAAGGATTGAAATCTACTAGTGACTATCTCTAGAATCTTACATGAATTTCCACCACCAGCATTGCCACTCTCAAACCTTCAGAAAGCATGTTTCAGCCTCCTCCAATGAATGGACTGGATTTAACATGACAAGATTTTAAATCCATAAGTTTCTGTTGCTCTGTTTTGCTTTCTGGCTATCAGCACTTTATGTTAAAGTACTTCAGCTTCTCTTTGCAAACAAAAGACCTACAAAGATTATTGTTTTAACAGAAAGTTACATTTTTGAGCAACTGATGCTACAAACAGCATCTTTCAGAAAATCCTCTAATATTATTAACTACCATTTTTCTGACAGGCTGTTATTCATACTTAAGTTACAGATGAAGATTCTTCCTGTAACATCTCCATTCCCCTCTTCCAAAATTCTCTCAAGCTGATCTACAATACTATGCTTAGGGGATTAGCTGGCGTTGCCTACCTACAGTATACAGTCACAAACCTTAAACTTCACCCTGAGATTAGCTCAGAAGGTTAAAGCATGGTGCTAACAACACCAAGGTTGTTAGAGGGTTGTTAGAGGGGTAGAGGGGTTCGATCCCTGTATGGGACATTCACTTAAGAGTTGGACTCGGGGATCCTTGTGGGCCCCTTCCAACTCAGAATATTCTGGGATACAGTAGTATCTTTATGCGATTAGCTGACATTGCCTACCTAGAATATGCAGTCACAAATCTTAAACTTCACCTAAGTTCTAGAACCCTGCGTTTACTCTTGGGGAGGTGCTTCTAGAGCTGAAAGCCAGGCAGTAGAAAATTAAAGGTGTAGAAATTTAAATGTAAATTAAGCTCCTTGTATTTTCACAAGTTTTACTCACATTTATTTGAAATCACTGAGGACATCTACAGATAGTTTATATAACAGCAGTTTTGTGGTTACTATCTCTGTTGTTCTTCTTTCTTAATTTTATGCATCACACCCTGTTGTGAATTAGAGCATAACCAATCTGAAGGGGGAACTGTCTTTTAATCACACTTGGTATCTCCAAATTAAATTTGCACATTCCTTCAGTCAGAGTATTCCAGTTTCTGTGTCTCTCTGCTTGAAAAAAATAGAGGCGTACCATATGATAGATGATTTTAAAATGCAGATATTCCTGCTACAACATTAAAGGAAGGAGTAAAAATTGGTAGAAGAGGTTGAAGAAAGCCAAAGAATCAATGTATTATTATCACATTACCTAGTGTTTTTACTGTGATTTGAAAAGTATCACAGAAAAAGCACAGAGAAAGTAATACTCAAAATGGTTGCCCTGATTGATTTTGTCTTCTGATCTGTTTCTTCAGGTTCATTTATTTTCTAATTTTTTTTTTTATCTCTGATTTCATGATCACTTCTGGTTGTCGCTACTCACTCACAGCATTTGTTGTGTACCAGCTGCTTGGAAGCAAAATGAAATGGTTACATTTCTGACTTTTTTGTGGAGGAAGTATACATATTTTAGGTTATTTCACTAAAAAGTGCATTTAGACATATTCATATATCTTTCATTGTCATTCCAAGATCCCACTACAGTGCTGCAGGTTTTTGTTTGCTTTTAAGAAAAACCTTCAAAGTGACAGCCATTAAAATTACTGCATGAACAAGTTATATGCTTCTTACAGACTTTAATACTTCAACTTCTTACTGTGTTTTTGTCTGAGACATGTGCATGTGTGTCTGTGTATATATGTGCATGTATGAGTATATGAATATATATACCTGAGTATGCCTTTACATGCATGTATGCCCCTTCTATTAGTATTAAAAAGTTATGTATGTAAGGAGGTGTGTTTATAACACACTCCTCTTTATGAGGAAAATAAAACTAGATTTGAATAAGAAATAAATCTACACCCTAAACACCTTAAAATGCAGGCTTTAGTCTGGAAGCCCAGACAGCCCTACAACTACACTGGCAGTCACAGGCACCATGGTCATGTCTGCTTTTTCAAGCTGCACAGCTCTGTAACACAGCAAGAGCTTCTGTGCTTTATTGCTCCATGTTTTCAGGTTTCCATGGAAATGAGTGGGAATTCCAACACAAGGGATAAATAACAGGCTATCCAACTCACACCATGGTGCTGGATGTCTGAACTGATACAAGGCAGTCATTGCAAGAACAAAAATACACATAATACAATACTACACATAAGGCTGGAGCCAAAGAAAACAGCCATGACTGTGTTTCAAAAGAACATATGTAAACTACTTCTGTAGTAGATACATAAAACTCTGCAAGAATAAGGATTTACACGATTTTGAAGCTGCCGAGGGTATGAATACAGGTACTGTATAATGTTCTGAAACTAATTAATTGAGCAAATGATAGCTAATTAAAACAGAACCTAATTCTATTGACTTCACTACGCAGATGATGAATTTAAAAAAAAAATAAATTATGTGTGGTTTCAAAATTCTACTAACACCCAAAGACCCATCAACTGCCAGGCAAGCCTTGCTTTCACAAATGGATAGACCATTTACAGAAACCTCCCAGTGTAGCAACACAATGCCTCTATTTGGGTGTTGAAGATTCATGCCGATGCTTCTGCCTTTTTACATGACAGTTACAGGGTCACATTGTTCCTACCCATTTGCTATTCATATTTAAGATTCAAATAATTGTTGGTATGGACATATAAATGCTGGTTTTCTTGTTAATGAACTACTGAAAAACAGAAATAGCATAGTCCTTAATTTTCACCAGAGGAGAAAAAAAAAAAAAACAAACAGAAAAATAATTAGCCTGTTTGAGTAAGTCTTTCTTACATGGCTACAAGTTTGTGCTAGTGTATTTGTTAATTTTACGGGAATTGCTTCAGCCTTACTGCTGGACCTAGAACATTGTTTTTTTCTCATCAGATACGCACAATGTTTAAGGTGTTTGCAATGTATTTGGACTACCTTTTTAGTGGGGAGTCTTGGAGACTACAGAACAATGTGCTAAGCATGCCACAGAGATCCTGCTAGACCTTGTAGTGGTATCTCCTGCTCTTTATTAAGTTTGTCAGCCACATGGCAGGAAACAGCAAATCATGCGTAGGTCCCTACCAAGTGAAATAGTCTATTACGAGGCAAACAAGATCCTTCAGACTGAGAGAAGAGGAAAAACGAGAGATGCCGACTAAGGAATTGCTGGAGTTAGAAGGACAAGCCATTTCCATTACATTCTCTATGAGGAAGAGTGTAACACAGAAGTAGCAAATGTCAATAGTGATGGACCTCAGAGCCTAGGCAAGTACCTAACTTTTCTATCTAAAGATGAACAACCCGTAGTCTGAGCTGTAAGATGGCTCACCAATCTTTTTAACATGCAGCTTCCCCAGGGGGACAAAGCAGAACTGTCAGTATCGTTGCATTTACACAGTCATCCTTCGCCCAGGTGTAGATTTCCTGTTCATACCACAGGTCATATGAGGAAGAACATTTCCAAGTAACCATTGTCAATGGTATCTCCTAAAAACTTAATCTACAGGTATATTATCTTCATATTATCATGCCATATTATCTTCTCAAAGTGATTCAGTTACTGCTAAACCATTCTCAAGCAAGAAACAAGGGGTAACAAGTTATCTCAGATGTGCCTGTATGAAATGTGGTTCCCAATTTCCACAATTATATGAAATAAATTATTCAGTGTGTCAAGAACATCATATTGAGCTTTTGAGTGTTTCCTGACCAAATATTGGCACTTTACTACCATTTTGCCTGGATGGATGATTCATCGATGGCTTGGCCAAGCCCCTTACCCCTACTGAACTTCATTTACCTTTGGGGCATGGGATAACTGCATATGGTCAAGCTCAAGAAACAGCATCTGTGAAACTAGGAGAACACTGGGACAGGAAGGACAGAGCCTTTTCCTGAATGAGATAAATTAGCAGTGAAACAGATTTAAGATGCTCGTTTCCTGATCTAACCCCTCGTTTCTATGCCTGTAAGGCATTTTGACAAATAACTATGTGTTGCTAGGCTGTAAACCAAATCACTGAAATTATCCCTCTTTTGGTGTATTATTTTGGTTTTCAGATAAGCACCAGTTAGCTGTATTGCCATAACTAAGAGGATGGCAATCTGGAGCACAGAGGCAGAAATAAATAGCCACAAACAGCTATGGACAGATATTCCCTAAAATTGCTTCAGTGCTGAAAAAAATGTAATGCCACAGCTTATCTGAGAGGCAAAAGTGTACTTCAAAGGTGGGGGACATTTGTTTCCATACAGTTAGGCTGATACAAATATAAAGTTCCTGAATTAGAACTAGTTTACCTCGAAGTTGCCATTGAGAAGGGACAAAATGAACTTGAGGGAGTCTCTCAGCCCTCAGACATGCAGATGCCTCGTAAAATAGTTACATAGTGTAGCTACATGCTAACAAAGAGCACCTGAGATTCACACCTTAGGTTCACCAGAAGTACTACTGGCTGCTTTGCCACATTCTGAAACTCCTTTATCCACAACCACTCCCCAAGACTAAATGCTCTCTAGTACTCTTAATTATCTGGATTAAGGTCTAAGCATGGTCTGGTCCTACCTCAAACTGATTGGAGGGTAGGAATTTCTCTCCTATGAAGACAGTCTGAGTGAGTCAGGATGGTACAGCCTGAGAAGAGAAGGCTCCAGGGAGGCCTTCCAGTACCTAAAGGGGGCTTGTAAGAAGGACAGAGACATGACAAAAATGAAAATAACTAACTTCCTGTAGTCAAAACAAGTAGCAAAAAATCTAGCCACTTCCAAGCTGAGATGGGACCTGAAGGAGTGGAAGGGGTGACGCACTGTTTCTCTGGTGGTAGCAGGTGACATCACTGCTGTCACTATTCTGGTCTTCTGTGTCACTGCTATTTGTCCTTAGTTCACTAGCAGACAAAATTTATTTACTGTAAGATGCACCTGTGCAGGCACAGGCCAAGGATGATATGGAATCTCCCTGGGAGAAAAAGCAATGAGCCATGCAGAAGGCAGATATATTTCCATTTCATCTTCAGCTTCCTAGGAAACATACTTCTGCAAATTCCCTTAAATACTCAAAACATGCTTTCAGTTCTAGTTCTGTTTTCATGAAAAGCTAAACATGCGTTGTTTTTCCCATTTTATAAAATATGATTATTTATAAGATTCTGTATCTGTCTTCACCAGTCATGTGCCCATAACCTTTCTATGCTACAATAAATGATAATAATGAAGAACAGCAAATGAAAACTACAATAGTAATCATGTCAGATTGTTTAGACATTAGTGGCTGAAGTATTAACTACTGTCTTCAAATCTTTTATACATTTCTTTATAGTATCTACATGAAAAATAATCACTTCTTGTTAGTCAAAATATGCTCCATGAATAGTTGTTTACACATTCCAATACCTGTTACTTTTAAGTGTTTTTATTATGATTGGCAGAAAGTCACACTTCCTTCTGCTGTCACACAGTAATTTTGAGTTCATTTCCTGTGAGTTTCTGAACAGACTGAAAGTACCCACAGAGCGCACAGGCCAGAGAAACTGCTGATGAAAAGCTTTACATGCAAGAGGTGGGTGAAAACAGACTGGGGGACAGAGAGGATGGAGGAAGTGCAGAGGGTTTATTGCACGATGAAGGGAATTATACAGTATAAGATTCTTATTGCATGAAACGTTATACACATTTTTTGTTAACTTGATTGGGGGTTTGATGTGTCCAGGTAAGAAGGTTTGACTGGAGCCCAGGCCTGCCTAACCTCTAGCATTTACACTTAGGCTCTGGCTTTCTGACGTGCTCTCTGGCTCCTTCGCAGTGCAGTTAGTGTCACCTGCTTTTGTTGGCCATCACCCCAAGCTGTTTTCTCTCTTCGTTTTCAGCTTTGCCATGGCAGTGGAACAGGCAGGAGGTCAGTGCTGTGACTCTGTCCCTCATGCTCTCACTGCTTATCACCCTTCTTTTTGTACTTTGAGCATGAGAAATTAAACGTAAACCAAATGAGAGGCCAAAGGTGTTGGGTATATGATGTGAAACAACAGACATGGACCCTTAAAATACTTAGAAGTCCCCTTCTTCAGAGGTATACAAGCAAAGCCAGGCACAGCCAGTGATACAGCTGGAGAAAGGGAGCTAGTACCAGCAGCCATAAGTACCATCTCAGGAATTTGGCAAGGAGAAGGCATAAACAGAAGTGGGATGAAATGCCTCTCAGGCAGATAATAACAGCAGTACCAGTAAAGGAGGCTGACAGATAAAGGGAGATAGATACAGCTGAGAGATAAGAATTAACAGGCAAAATTGTTTGAAACATTTTTAGGGATATTTTTGCCCCTAGTGGAAGAGAATAAAATGTGTGCAAAGACTTCAAGCATATGCCTACACTGTGCAATACACTGCTGCAAGAAGCCCCCAACTCTCTTCCTCCTAGATAACACCAGATGAGCTAGTTCTGGCACCAAAGGCAGCACACTAATAACAGGCTCTGTAGGGCAGTCAGACTACTTACAGTAATCAAAGGAAGGGATAATTAGCCTTTGCTCAGTCATGCTAACACAGTTATGATTTTTCTGGGTCATGAGCCTGCAGAGCATTACAGCATTATGCCACATAGGCACACTACATCAGGTCTAGTGTCTGTCCTACAAGAACAGCAAATGCATATGACTACTTTCTTCTACTGTGCAATACAGTTAGAGAAAAACTGCAGATCCTGTGCAGAAGATATCCAAGATACAAGGGAAGAAACAGAAGTGAACTCAAGTACCCTATCAACAAGAGGTATAAAGACAAATCTCTTCCACTAATTTTCCTACATCTATCCCTGCTGATCAGGAAATATAGAGTAGCTCAGCTAAGATCGCCCTTTGCATTCTGACTATCAGGTATTTTGTATGACAAATGGCAAGAAAACAGAATGTACAATATAGATTGCAGAGGCAGAGATAGCTGCTTAGCTCACCTCTTAGCATAGTCACTCTGAGTATCAGTGAAACAGTTTCTGTCAGAGCTCCAACCTGTCTAGGCAATAAGAGGCCCACAAAGCCCTTGAAGGAGGATTTTTCAGTGGTGACTGCGTAACTACCTCCAAAATTGGGCTATATGACAGGAACAGCAAAATTTCACACAGTAACAGTGCTGTGGCTTTGCTCAAGTCAAAGCAAGAGAGTGTCTCATAAGCCAACAGTAGTGAAAAACAGCCATAGGATGTTCCAGTATGAAGTGTGTACTGGGACTGTGAGCACACAAAGGTGAGCTGATTCAGCACTAGACCCCTGTCTGCCAGGTTAGGGTTACAATGACTACAGGCTCCAGGCTGAATTCCACAGTAACTCAATACAGCTGAACGTATTTAAGGTTAGAATACACCAGAATTCCCAGGAAGTTACACATTATTTTGAAATCAAGAAGAAAGGAGCTCACTGTGTTAGAGTTATACTGAATATGGGAGAATCACCACCCAGTAAATATTGCTTTAATAAAATGCTTACAATTAAAATTAATGTGTTATGCAAGAAAGATATATTATTGGACTAAAATAGAAGATTACCTTTCCCAGGGTTATTGACTATGCCTTATTGGATAATATAAAATGGAATTTAATAATGGTTGATTTCACATAAAATGAATTTTGCATGAAAAAACAATGGATGAAATGACAAGGTATAGGTACATATATGAAAGGTAGAATATCTGAATTTGAATATCAGGGAAACTTTATTTTCCTTATTCTTTACACAGTGCTAGAATAGGTAATTATAACATAATAATAATAATCTAAAATAGTACTATTCTTTAAATAGCATCACATGATTCAGAGAAAGGAACTCCTTTGCCCCAAACACCTCTTCTAACCATGCAACCATCAAACTGAGTCCTGCATTGGAATTTCTTACTTCTACAATTTGTAATTTCAGCTGTTTACCTACTAACGAAAAAAATATTTATACAGGAATATATAAAACATCTTTCCAAAGTATATGTAAGAATAAAACAACGGATTCAAACACCACTTTTCTTCACATCTGTTTCGCTTATTGTGTAGCCTGTTTTGCAATTTCTGTATCACACTATACAGAGTAACAATAAAATAGTTTTATTGCACAATTAAGCTGTTTCAAAGAATAATATAAGAAATACACTAAAAGAATACCTGTATCTGCTCCTCTATACTGTTATGAGTTGCAAAAATATGATACCACTGACATTTTACGTTCTAATAAGCTTCTCTTGAAAACATGGCATGTCTGGGCTCTTTCACAGGCCGATCTTTTATTGGCTTAAAAAGAAGAAAGGTGTCAATCCAGACACAGACTTTCTTTCTTTCAAAGCATTGGTCAGCAGATGGTAGAAAAAGCGATTCAGATCCTCAAAAGGACCTGATGTTCTTGTTTTCTCTCTATTTTAGGATGCAAGTCCTGTTATCACTGAACAGAATGACACTTGCAGCAGGTACAGATGACACATGGAAATATGTTGGATCAGTCTCACTAATAGGATCTATGCATTTGCTAGAAAAATCAAACAAATATGGACCATTTGGACAGGCAGGTTCAGAACCTTACTCACAGTCAATTTTCTGTGTGAACATTTGCAAGGAAAGATACCAGATGGCTTAGGCATGTATTGCACTGACATGTACATAAATGTGCACGGGTATATCTGAAATAGGAAGAGCTGTGACCAAATTAGGGCAGTAACTTACATATGTGTAGGACAGGGCAGTGACAAAGGAAAGAAACCCTGAAAGATGGGGAATAAAATATGTATTATGCACTAGCTTTTTTTTCAGTCACCCAGGCTCCCCACATAGATATACTGTGTTGGGGATTTACATGAGAAGTTCACTTTAACACTGAAAATTACGTGTTAAAATCCTCCATTACACTGATTGGAAGACTGGCTTCATTGATCACAGGTGCTGATATTAAAATTTCTGTTGGGAGTTTCTTCACTGGGATTCACTTTGCCCGCCCAGCCAAAGCAAAAGTGCTATAGCAGCAGCCACCAGCACAGAAGGCTGGTTAGGAAGAAAAGTGACAGCGTCAGAATTGAGAAATGAGCAGTACCCATGCATGGATGTATTGGTAGGAAAACAGTAGGGAGAGACGGAAAGAGCACTTACTGATGGAACAAAATGTAAGTTATCTTAAAATATTCATTTAAACTGATAGACAGATCCCAGCCTTCCTCTCACAAGAATCCTGAGGTCTCTATATCCACCAAAGTCTTAATGAAATCCTAAAAATGAAGAATTTTTTTCACTTTAAGAATGGTGATAAGGTATCTCTAAAAGAACAATTTATCGAGAAAAGTCTGAGTATATATTTAAGAGCACACCTGTCTGGTATTAAAAATCATCTACGTAAGTGTCCTGGGCCTGAATAAGACAGAATTAATTTTCTTCATAGTAGTTTACATGGGGCTATGTTTTAGATTTTTGATCAAAATTATACTGATAATACACTGTTTGCTGAATAGTGTTTGCAAAGCATCAAAAGTGCCTTGGTTTCTCAATCTGCCCTGCAGTGAATGGACTGGGGAGGGCACAGTAGATTGGGAGGGCATGCCACCAGGTAGACGACTTAAACTAACCAAAGACATATTCCACAGCTGTCACATCATGTTCAACAATAGGGAAAAGAAATCATTTAGGGAAGTTATAAATCTTTTGCATGTGAACTGGATGGGCATCACAGTTTGCCTTTGGGAGGTGGTGGGTAATTGCCTTTGCATCAGTTTTGCTTCCTTTCTCTCTCACTTCTTTTCTATTTATTAAACAATTTTTATTTTCATCTTGATCCCGAATTTTCTGGATTTTATTCTTCCTTCCCTCTTTCCCTATTCAACTGGAGAGTGGCAGGGGAAAACTGAGTAAGAATTTGGTGTGGTACTTAGGTGTCCACTGGGGTTAACCCACAACAACTAAGAAAATGGCCAATAGTTATTTTGTACTTTGAAGGGGCATTGTTTGTTGTAGTTTAACCTAATAGCTTTGAAGGAGACAAAGTTATATTATTAAAAAAAACACCACATAATATGGAGCAAAAGTATTCAAGAAAATAGCTGTGGAGCCTTACATCTGCCTAGATGGGTATTTCCCACTTTCTACAGATGATGTTTAAACAGACTTGGTTGTGCTTACAGTGTTAGCTACCAGAAGGTATTTGAAGTGAAATTCCACTTTTATAGTTCACCTTCTGTCCTAATTTCATTAGCTTCAAGTTACATTTCTCTGTTACCTTTGTGCAGAAACTGATGTTTGTCTCTTCTGTTCACTGATGTGTGTATTTTCTTGAAATAGACTGTCTCATTGCTCACTCCCCCTCTTCTGCAAATAGGTTTATTGCTTTTGAGACACAATATGTTAGTCCTGTTTGGCTACTCTTTGGGAATGCTCTGTTACTATCAAGCCCAAACCACACTTATCACTGCAACTACTTCAAAGAGCTACTGTAACCTTTCCAAGGAGTCTGAGCAAAATTCAGCTCTAATGTAGCTTTCCTAGAGTCACTCTGAATTACAGCAGGAACTAAGTCCGTTCAACACAACTTTCCAAATCTATTACCTTTCTGGGACACTGATGAACCAGTGAGCATGGGTGCAATTTTGACCTGCCAGATTACACAAGATCTGAGTTCTGCATAGCTTTACCTGAGTGAGTCTCTTTCTTTCACTGAGTAACCAGTTTTCATGAACAGTTTGTATGACCAGCTTCTTCTAGGTTGAAGGCTTTTATTCTACTGTTTAATTGATGTGGTCTCAACAGTTATTGCTGTGGAGGGCAGAGAAAGGAAAAGTGAGCTTTCACAGGCCTCATTTCCTTATGAAACCACCTTAAAATATTAAATACTGGAAATGAAGAGTTAAATAGAGACAGGGAAGACGGTGACTCTAACATTGCATCCTGCTTAAACTGCATGACATGCCAGCCACCTGGGCTGTATAACCTTTAATTTCTATCTTTTCCTCCACCCTTCCTCCTTATTTGACAAAGTCAGTCCAGAAATGCAGTATGAAATGCAGCTCACTTGGGTCAGCCAGCTACCAAAGAGCTGATAATTAGGATATGCAATAAAAAAATGTATCTAATTTGACTAGTGGACCCATTAGCATCCACACAGATAATTTAACTTGTTAAATGGTCTTAGGCCCAGACTTGAAATCTGTTTCAGTAAGATCAAGTCTATATATATGCTAGGCACATTTTAAAAAATGAAACAGGCACTGCAAATGGAGGCAGTATCTTTATTTTTTTCAATATGGAAAAAAGGGGTCAGATGAGGAAAGTCCAATTGCCATCTGCCAACAGAATATCTGACTTGCCAAGGAGAGGTTTTAAGAAAATTAATTCTATTCTTGCCTTTTGCTGTTTCTTTTTTTTTTTTTTTTTTTTTTGTTTTTTTTAAAATAGGATTATAAGTTTTAAAATACATTGGCTGTCCTCTTGTACTTGTCATCTGAGAAAGGTATAAAAGACTATTAGTAAGTATTTTATGTTTTCATTATGTTAGAGTTACTTACCTTGTTTCAAAAGATCAGCTATAAACATATTTTAATTCAGAAAAGGAAAGAAGAAAAAACAGTACCTATACAGAAGTAGTATCTATACTTTGATTTTCTTGGCTTTACTGGTTATGGTTGAGATTATATTAATTTTCTTCATAGCAGTTCCTATGGGGCTGTGATTTGGATTTGTGACCAAAACTGTGCTGATAACACAGGGATGGTTTAGTTACTGCTGAGCTGTGCTTGCACAGGATCACAGCATTTCCTGCTCCTGACAGCAAGGTGAGCAAAAGGCTGAGATGATACAGTCCAGACAGCAGATCCCAGTTGACCAAAGGGATTTCCCACACCACAGGGCATCATTCTCAGCAATAAAAGCTGAATGAAATGTGGAAGAAGGAGGAATATTCAGAGTTTTGGTGTCTATCTTCCCAAGTACCAGTTATGTGTGATGGAGCCCTGCTTCCCCAGAAATGAGTGAACACCTGCCTGCCTCTGGGAAGTGATGAACTAATTCCTTGTTTTGCTTAGCTTTTGATATTTCAAGTTTACATCGAACTTCACTATAATAAAAGCCAAATACTTTCATTCTTCCACAAGAATTTGCCTTACTGGAAGTAAACAATACTTCTCAGGGCAATATGTTTGAGATGGCCTGACAATATCATGATGGCTCAGTGGATATTATCCTAAGTGACCTGTCACAGCTGCACTCTTGCTCTCCCATCATCCCCAGTGTAGAAAGAGGTCAGATCATAGTAAGACAGATCGAGGGAACAACTGCATTAGTTTCTTCCAGACTACTTAGCCCTAATGAAAAGGCAAACAGTAGTTCTCTCTGCCAAGTTCATCTGTCTTGCTGAGGTGTATAATTACAGTCTGGAGTTTCTGACTATGAACCAAGGACGGCAGCTGTTCCCTCCATGCCCTTTGTAAGCACCCAGCAGAGCTGTAAAGTGTCCAATCTGAAGCACAGCTGGGAGCTTGCCTTCTCCACCCTATCCCTCTGCGGAAGGGTTTACATGGGTCTCATAACTGACAGGTCCAGGATAAGGGTAAGATCACATAATTAGTATAAGCAGTCATTACTGATACTCTAAACAAAGGACATGGAATAGGAGGCTCCCTATGCTATGTGCTATAGATAGTTTCCAGGAAGTTTTTGGAATGTCCCAAATAGGAATGGATCCCATTGAGATACACTTTCATTATAAATGTTTCATCATCTCAGAGGCAATGAAGTTTTCCCAGTGGTTTTAGTAGCAAACCACATACACTAGAATTAAGTTCTACCTTCCATGAAAGCGTGAGTATAATATAGCAGAGCAGACAGTAAAACAATATTTAGGCTTGGTCTGTTGCCCTCAAGAACAAGAGACTGCTTATCTGCTTCCAGACTTCTGGGACAAACTCTGAGTCAACAGAAAATAGTAAGATTCTCATTTCTTAGAATTTGCAATACTTTTTCCAACCAACATTTAGACATACTCTATACAAACTTAATGATTTATTATGACAAAGTACATGTAGGTCTTCAGGACATGTAACTTTACCACTAACACTCTCTCCAAACACAATCTTTGCTACAGTCTGGATACTTGACATAAATTCTCTGCATAAATTAATCTCACAGTGACACTTTTTAGTCCTTCAAGAGTCTCATCAGTTATATATGTTAATAGATTCTATCTTACTGTATTCAATTGTACTTTTTATTTTATATGTTTGCATTTGAAAACACTACCTCTTCTGTGAGGTGAAGGAAACTGCATGTACACAAGAAAACACTGATGATAGAATTACATGCTTCAGTGCTTGGATTCCTCCTTGTCTCAGGAGTGAAAATCCCATTTCCTTTTGTTACTTCTTATGTGCATTTCACTTATATATAAATATCTATCACTGTATATGTTTCTATCCATTTATTAATTTTTCATTCATTATATATTTCAACACAGTCTATGAAACTAACATCTGAACAGATTCTTCCGTGTATTTTTGTATGCCCAGCTGAAGCACAAAAATGTACCTCTGTATACAGACAGCATGAAGGGCAGCAACTTATATAGTCAAAAATCACTGTTGAAAAAGAAGGACCACATTAATAGAAAGGTCTACCAATTCCCAAATTTGCTTCCTGAAGTCGCCAGAAGGAGACTTGTGACACTTGGTAACGTCAAATATAGGTTAGGAATCAATAATTTACAATTATCTAAGATTACAAAGATGTTTCTTCTTTGTTGCTGTTGGCCCTGATTGTTATGACTGTAAATATTATTCTTAACTAAATAACGGATAAATAAACTGGTATCTTTCAACACCATGTACTCAATTTCTTTATCAAGACACGTCCTCTTTACTACATTGGCATAACCACAGCTAGGGATTTGCACCTATACAGATATGATTATGTGACTATCTTCATTAAGAACAACATCCCCCTCCCCCCGCCTCCCCCGCCCCGAAACTAATGTAACCCTTTGTACACAAGGCTATGTTCTCACTTCTGGCAAGTCTGTTTCACAGAGACAAGTGCTCTGGTTCACTTTTTTTAATTATTTTTTTTTTCGTGGCATTTCCTGTTTGAATTAGATCTGATTCAAAAGTTTTCAGCTACTGTTTTTCCTCTTCTGTATTCAAATATCTATAGCGTTTGGTTTTGACCAAGATTCTGTTATATGATACTTGCAGATTTACCAGAAGTTTCCTCTGCACTCTTCCTTCATGTTTTCTCTAATTCCTTACGCTTTAATATATAGACTGCAAGCATTACTTTATTTACATATTTGAGAGGTGTTTTTGCATGTGTTCTTCAATCATGTCTTTTTCCTTAATCGTTAGACTAAGCTGAAACCTTATTAAAATGACATGCTAAAGGTAATTACACTTTAATTCAGATAAAATAATACTTATATGAGGTTTTTCATTTCTGAAACACTTGTAGTGCTTATTTAGGCTTTCTTTAACCATCCCCTTCTGAACTGTACTTTGAGTACTTGGATTTGTCCCTGTTTGGCTAAATCTGTTCAGAAAGAACTACGAGACTACTTTTACATTGTTTTCTTTTATCCATCTAAATTCAGATTTTAAGAATCTCTTTGCTCTTTTCTCCCCATATCAGTGATACAAATAAGTTATCATAACATCCCATAACATCATCTTAACCATTCTAGGAGTTTATCCTCCCACTTGATTTTGTCAGGCAAAACTTCCACTGACTCTTAATCATCGAATATTCACTTGTCTACTTTGCCAGTCTGGTTAGGGACATCAGAATTTGCTACGTTATGTTTCAGTTTAATAGAATGCAGCTAATGCAGCAGTAGTTATGAAATTCAGCCTAACCTTCAAAAGGAAAGACAACATATCTCAGAAGTTAGAGGGGAGTGACTGTGGTACAGCAAGCCAAATAGGAGGAGAAACCTAAGTCACAGGTGCTAAAATCATCATGGTACTCTCATGGCGTCCAGAGGCATGACTTTAATCAATATTTCACAGTAAGACACAGAAGAACTTCAAAAATGAAGCATTGTGACATAACATTTATCAGTGTTCTGAATATCAACAATACTTTTGTTTTGGATTCAGTAAATCAAAACCCAGCCACATTATTCTGTCATCTAGATCAATACCTTTGAGATATCACAGGCCTACCACCACTACAAGGTACAATGAAAGATATAGTCCAGACAAGAACACTGTACCCTAGAGCAAAATGTATCACGAAATTCCTGAACTTTGACTTTTCTGAGACAATGGTGGTGGCACATAGATACAACACAGTACTGTAGTGTTTCCAAACAAAATGCCTCAGGGTATAAATATTCTTTCTTAAGTGGAAAATAATATTCCCTGATAATTAATTTGACAGAAATTTATATACTTGCTTTGAGAAAAGTGATTCTGAAAAAGAGGTAATTCCAGAAAGACACAAATCTTACTCTGCCATCAGCTTTACTCATCAGCCACCTTCTACTCAGCTTCAGTCATTCTGACCACAACAGGCACACGATGTTAGTATCCATTTTTGGTAAACTGAGTGAGACTAGTTCATCCTCATAACTACCTTCGTTTTCTGTAAAGTGATATCTGAATATGACATGCCACAGATTTGTATCTGAATAGGTATCTGAACCTCACAGTGAGAAAACCTGGTAAGAGAACAGAGGCAGATGACTCTCAGCAGCCTTTTTATTCTGGACCTTGTTTTATCCATACAACACAAAGCCATCGAAGATAAAGTTGGAAAATTTGTATTTTATTTGTAATTATATTTTAAACAAATAAATATAAGAATTAAATTAAAGTTAAAACAGCCTGCAGTTAATAGACTGCCTCCAGGCCCTAGCGTTTCAACAGAAGGCAGTCTAAGCTGTGCATGAGTTGGCCAAACGAATAAGACCCTTCCAAGGAAATAAACTGTTGTGGGTTTTTTTAAAATATGTCATTTAGAAGTTGAAACCTCACGTTATTCCTGTGCATCTCACGTATTATGAAAATGTGGTGCCACTCAGGGCTAATGCTCTGCTTTGAACACGGGCTCGCTAGTAGTGCCCAGAACAACTCTTACCGCCTAATTCACTATTAATTTCTACTGGCGTGGGGGAGTGGTGGTGGTCCTATCTCCTAGTTGCTCTTAATTTCCTATATTTTTTTCAACATTTCTTTAGTTATGAAACTTGAAATAATGCACTGGAAAGTTTAGATCTAATTCTTATCCACAAGTCTTGACACAGACTTCAATGGTCATAGAAATAAATTGGGAATATAACCTATGGGGACTGTAGTATCAGCCAGCTCTAGCAGAACAGCAGAGCTAATAACGTCAGGAAAAATTGAATTTCACACTGAATGCTTGAGTTAAGAATGTAGGGGGAAATTCATCTCTGGTAGAACTCATTGTAGACACACCAAGGATAAATTTTGGCATTTGTGTCAGTAGCAGTTAGCATTTTGGTTCGTAAGTACACAGAGATGTCACATATAATGCCTGGAAGAGCTAGTGGAGTTACAAATCAGGTTGAAGTTCAGGAATTTAGCCTACAGAATGTTTCTGGTCCACGTTCTTTCTAGTTTTTTTAACAATCTGTTAGTGGAAATCCCAAATGAGCACATGGTTTTTGCTAGTTTGTCAGAAAAAAAAGCCACCTAAAATTTCACATATTTAAAAGCATTAACAGCAACATTCATTTTTACAGTATGAAATCCTCTTTTCAATTCCCTACCTACCCCTACAAGTCAACATGTCCCAGATTTCCTCTCCTACCTTTCATGAGGTGATTTGTATACCCCTTGCCAGAGCTCGAGATTTCACTCATCTGTTCTGGAAAGCAAGGCTCCTGAGCTGCTGCTGCTGGCAGGGGGGGCCATCATCATTGATGGTTTTCCACTTTCTACAGTCCCTTGTTTTATCCTTACTCGTCATCTCGCTTCCCAGTATCCTCCTTTACACTGTACAGCACTCCCTTTCACCCCTCCCCTTTTGAATTACATATTTCAAGGTTTCCTCCCATAAGCTTTTAACTCCTTTTCTTTCTTCCTTCTCAGTACATCTTTGTTTCCTTTAAAGTACAATTCTGATTTTTCTAAGTCTTCCCATTTCTCCTTCCTTTACCCAATAAACCACTCATTTCCATCTAGTAGATTACTACTGGAATTCCCTTTGCAGCACAGAAGCTGCCTCATTCTTCACAGCTGCTCCACAAAAACGAGTTTGCCACAGCCTATGCCTGTTCTCTTTCATGATCCAGTTCTCACCAAAGTCAGAAGGAACATTTCTACTGATGTTTAAAGGGTCCTAGATTGCAGTCATACCTTTTCCTATTTCAAATTCTACATTCTCTCTTTTTTTTAAGTATCTAATTCAATCATTGGTGACAATAAAAATGCCTATTATTAGGCAGCATTTTTTAAAGGTATTACTGACATTAAAAGGGAAAGTAAATTTAAAATGAGCCTAATTTCCTAATAACCAAATGAGCCTAATTTCCTAATTGTTACACAATTCACATTAAAAAAAAAACCAAAAAAACTTATTAAACTTTATCTCACACAGGAACCAGATGTACTCCAAAATACCACTTATGTTTACTGTTTGCAAATACATACTTTTAAAATGCATCAATTTACCTTAACATATTATAGAGCAATACTAAAATTTGTGTTACCAAAAATGAATGGGGGTGATTGTATTTTCAGCAATCATAATTATTTTGAGGCAATAATTAATTATTTTGTTCCATAATTGAGGGTTAACCATATGCCAGGTTTTCGTCTTATAGCAATTTGTGACAAAGAAAGAACAACATTCACTTTTTAATGGCTGGCATCTCTGTTTGTCTCTAATAATATATTCTGTTTTCAGTGACAAAAAATAGGGCAATGGTAAGAAAATGTCATAAATATATTCCATTTACTTGTGCCATGTACCAGAAATGGCAATTATCATTATAATCTGTACAACAATATCGTGGACTCAATCCTGTGACTATTTTACACAAATGAAATACACTGTAAGGCTCCAATCTGCCATTACCTACAAATCAACTTTAATGTGACTGCTAAAGGGAAATGCTTATGGTAGTAAATTAACAATGTTCACATTTGCCAAAACTTAAAAAAAAAAAAAAAAAAAAAAAAAAAAAAAAAAGTTAAAAAAAAAAAGGAATT
>JAWWEE010000105.1:97882801-98010063 GCA_035221455.1 Xenops minutus
CAAAAAATAAAAAAAAAAAAAAAAAAAAAAAAAAAGAGTTAAAACACAAAAGGAATTGATCTGCAAAGATTTATATTTCTGTTTTCACGTCTTGTACCAATTACAAGACAATAGCCCTTATTGAGTGTCTATTAATCCTACTGATTTCAGTGGAAGTTAGACATGTAAAGCTGTTCCAGCATTGGACCACAAGACTTTTGCTGCTGAGTATCTGGATTTAGCTCTGCATGAATATCTATCCTTGTTAGGAAACTTAATCTCCTCAATCCCCCTGTCATCTCTAACCCTATTATAGGTCAAGACTTGCATAATTTCACAGGAGATGTACATAACTAAGATTAATCATTCTAACCTCATCTTTCAAATGATAAACATCCCAAGTAGCCATAAAACTAAGCTCTAAGACAAAGTCTAAACAGAGAGTTTCAAGTTTCCAATAGAATAATATTGACAAGTGCATTCAAGCCTAAGTAAGGTATACAGTATATACTGGGATAATAGGTTCCACTTTTCATTTAAAAATCAGTTGCTCATAATACCCATGGAATATCAGGGTGGAAGACATTTATCTGTCATTATAACTTGTCCTAAATTTATGTGCTTCAATGACATTTTTACATAGTGTGCTAACACTAACAGGCATATAACTTTGGCCATAGATGCTCAGTATCTCTTATAAATAAACAACAGTGTGTAGACAACATGCACTCAAGTATGAATGACTGTAAAACTATTTTTCTCACTTTATTCACTTTCCCTTCCTTAACAAACATGCTTATGTCTTAAGGAGATCAGCATCTAAGATCCAGGGACAGTGGTCAACTTTTTTAAAGCTAACACCAGAACTTCAGAAAATTAGTTTTGAAGAGAGAGATTGTGAGTGTGTCCTTCAGAAAAGACAAAATCAATGAGTATAACTGCTTCGCTCTGACTAGATATTTATATCTAGTATGCTTACTACCACAGCATTCAAGGATAGAAGACTAAACTGCTCTATTCAGTAAAATCAGAAAATCTATATCACATAGATAACACGCTTTATAAATTATTCCAGTGGGTTAGATCTCAGGGTCTCACTTGGCAATTAAGCAGTTAACAACACCAGAGCAAGATCTAAAGAGGAGACACAGCACAGCAAAGGTAAAGGCTGCTTGGCTACATCTTTGAACTCTCTTAAGGACTCTGCAGTACTGGCATCACTCCAGAGCTTAATTTGGTATGTTCTGAAAGTCTAATCATCTTCTGCAGGGAACAAACCTCTGACCATCACGCTGTCAAATTCTAATGCTCTTGTCCTGCCTCTCTGTGTCTGGTGTTTTTTTTCTTTTTTTTTTTTTTGAAGGAGATGTGGGCTGTTTAATTGGTTCAGCCTAATAAATTATTTGGGTCTTTGTACTCATTTCATGCAGGCCATTTCCTTTATTATTATCACTAATAAAACCATAGCCTGCCTTTTTGCTGTTTGCAATATTTATGTGAACTGTGTCACAATATATGCTGTTGTTATTAAATATTGCCAACATGCCAATAACAAATTGAGCAATAAACAAAAATACAAATAGCCCAGTGTATCTGTCAGTAGTTCTGAAAGATGATGTAAATTGTGTCCCTCAGACAAAAGCTAGTGCAGTTTTACTCTGTGGACCAGTTTAATAAACATAGTCTATTATGTGCCTTCAGTTATAAATACATGAATTACATAGCCTTTCACTGATTATCAGCACGAAGAAAGAAGAAAATATGTGAAATTAAGTAAGCTACTAGATTCCACATTTATTTTAGGAAAAGTTTTTAATTAACATTTAGTGAAAAAGAATCAAAATACCTGGAGTGTATTTTTAGTAGCCCACTAATGCAAGGTGCAATAATAAAAATATATTTAAGGTTATGTTTTCCTTGTGAAAGTAAGATGCTGATATTGTCTATTTGCTTTGGAAGTATGGGTTTCCTTCCACAAGGTTTTAAGCAGCAATGTGCCACAGAGACACACGCGATAGAACAGAAGGCGTTACTGCCCTTACTACGTTTTGGTGTCGCTACAAAAACACATTCCTTTGTTCTGTCTACAGAAACAAACATATGTATTGTTATACAATTACAAAGCTAAATGTAAAAAGAAATCTTAATTTGGGCAACAATACAGACTGCCCCACATCTTATCTTTAATCACATGGAAGTATGTAAGTGGGTCTTCCCGCTGAAATAAAGTACACCCACATATAAACCATCCCAGGTCCAGGCCAGGGGTATTTTCTTCTTTTTCCCTATTACAAAACCCCTCAACATGCATACATTGAAGATCAGCTTTAAAATGCAGGTTAACTACAATGTTTTAAAGCATTTATCAATGTACTTTACAGAAAAGCAGCCCCCAACTCTCACATTATACTGTGCAAGGCATGTAAGTCTTTTGCCACAGAAACTTTTAGAGCTTATATTAAAAAAGCAATATGTGTTTCTCAAACATCTGAATTGATGTGCAAAACTGATCTGGTACAAGAGATGCCTGGGCATCTCAGCACATGGGATGAGTGCACCTGCTGCTTTACAACTCTTTGGCTTCCCTTCTCACTCAGCTTCAAACAATTGGAAATGCTTGCATGGGGGCAAATGGGATCGTTACCTTACCTTTTGTACTAGTGTTTTGGTGAAGCTTTCTTTCTCATGGTAGAAGAGTTTTTTGTAAGTTTGAGCTAACATCTAAAAGTTAAGAGTTCTTTCATGGTACAAAGTTTTTTGTAACTTTGCCATACCCCAGTTACAAGAACTTTTCTTGTTTCTGACTCATATATTCAGCTGGGAGACCACCTTGGCTATATCAGCATGAAGATATCTTCCCAGATGGGAATATTCCACATGTCTATGTTTAATGCTTTTTTAGGGCATCTGAAGAAGAGGAATGAGGCAACATCATCAGTGGTATCTATGGTCTAAGCTCTCTTGTATTCTTTATAAAGGCCTTTGTAGCCCTAGGTGCATGTCCCCCTTGTATTTTGCACAAGCAAAGCCCTGAATCACTACTGAACTCTACATAAAAAGCCCTATCTGCTCCTCTCCTCCAGCTGCCCGTGACTTTTTATGTGTGGGTATTTTTTTATGTGAAGGGAAGAGGCAGAGGCCCCACTGAGGCCTAGGCAGGCACAGCCTTACCACCACCAAAGTCAGGTCAGGGAACTGCACTGATCATCCGCAATCATTGCAAGTTCACAGTGTCCTTTAAATTAATAGTAACCAGCATATGAAAGACCAACACCCTGGCTCTACATCAAATTTAGCAGTGACACTAAAGAGATGGCATACCTACCTCTAGACGTCATCCCAGCTGAGATGGACGTTGTCTGAACCCCTGGGAGACAGCCTGTGGCAAAGCAGCTGGAGACTAACACACCCAACATCACCACACCCAGCCCTCACCACACCCATCTATCACCACACCCATCACCACACCCATCCCTCACCACACCCATCACCACACCGATCACCACACCCAGCCCTCACCACACCCATCCCTCACCACACCCATCCCTCACCACACCCATCACAGAGTGCTGCCTGGCTGAAACCCAGCCCTGGTGACAGGACAAGGCTTTCCAGAACTCCCTACAAGACTGGATCAAGGCCAGTCTCCCACGGCACACTCCTGGAGAAGCTGGCAGCCCATGGCATGCACAGGGGCACTCTGTGCTGGGTTGAGAAGGGCAGGATGGCCGGGCCCAGTGATGGTGAATGGGGCTCCATCCACTTGGTGTCTGGTCACCAGTGGTGTCCCCAGGGATCAGTGCTGGGACCAGTCCTGTTTATTATCTTTACTGATGATCAGAATGAGGGATTGAGCATACCATCAGCAAAATCACGGAGGCACCAAGCAAGGTTGGAGTGTCAATCTGCTGGATAGTAGGAAGGCTCTGCAGAGGGGTCTGGACCGGCTGGATCGCTGGGCCAAGGCCAGCTGTAGGATGTTCAGTAAGGCAGTGCCGGGTCCTGAACGTGGGTCACAACAACCCCAGCAGTGCTACAGTCTGGGGACAGAGTGGCTAAAAAGTGGCCCAGTGGAAAAGGACCTTGGACAGCTGGTCGACAGAAGCTGACTATGAGCCAGCAGTGAGCCCAGGTGGCCAAGAAGGCCAATGGCATCCTGGCCTGTATCAGGAATAGTGTGGCCAGCAGGACCAGGACACTGATTGTCCTCATGTCCTTGGCACTGGTGAGGCTGCACCTTAAGAGCTGTGTCCTGTTCTGGGGCCCTCAGTTTAGGAAGGACATGGAGGTGCTGGAGCAGGTCCAGAGAAGGGCAATGGAGCTGGTGAAGGGTCTGGAGAGCAAGTCCTATGAGGAATGGCTGAGGGAGCTGGGGTTATTTAGCCTGGAGAAGAGGACGCTCAGGGGAACCTTATTTTTCCCTACAAATACTTGAAAGAAGGTTGTAGCCAGGTGGGGATCAGCCTCTTCTCCCAGGCAACAAGCAATAGGAGAGGACAAAGCCTCAAGCTACACCAGGGGAAGTTTAGATTGGACATTAGGAAGAAATTCTTCACAGAAAGAGTAATTAGATATTGGAATGGGCTGCCCAGGGAGGTGGTGGAGTCACTGTTCCTGGAGGTTTTTAAGGGAAGACTGGATGTGGCACTTAGTGCTATGGTCTAGATGGCATGGTGGTGTTTGGGCACAGGTTGGGCTTGATGATCTCAGAGGTCTTTTCCAACCTAATGGATTCTGTGCTTCTGTGGTTCTGAACACCAGAAGCCATCCAATTCACAATGGCCTACTGTGAAATTCACACTCTGTGTGTGCATTTACCCTCTGCCTCACTGTAGTCTTTGGAAGGCACTAACCTATTTACTGACAAATTTTAGTACAACTTAGATGGGCATACTCTCAGAAACAAGAGGGATGAAAATCCAAAATTGTAGGTACATTGGGGAGGTCTATATTCCTCTACATCTACACTTGGAATTATGACTGTTAGCTTACCTACTTAAAAGCCAAAAATCTTTCTCATCATTCCTTCTAAAGCTTTCCTCCTCTTCTCCCAACAATTATATCCCACTTTTTCGCACTAACTGTCTTTCAAGCTTAATTAAACTCTTCCAGGTTTTACCACAAAAGGCAGGACAAGATCATCCAACCCATGCTGAATTTCCCTGCTCATAAATTAATAAGATTGAACGCTTAAATTTGTTCTCCTCTCCTGTACTCTCTCCTATCTGTCTGCAAGGGTTAGGACACATTTTGCAGTGGAAATGGACAGATTCCCAGCCCATGCAACAAAAAAAATAAGTTTTATAAAACACAATTTAACAGTACCCCAGGCTCCTCTGCATGAAGGCTTAAGCCATCTCCACCATCTACATTCACACACATCTTTCCCTACCCATCTGTTCCTGTTTGGCCTTCCTCCAGTAGTCATGCTAGAAGTATGGCTCTGAACCTGTGAAAGCAGTGAGTAGGCACCACTGCTGTGCTCACCACCTAGCACGGAGCAAGAGACAGTTGCCCCCAGCACCCGCCAACTCTGAGTGCCTCACTGGAGGATGTCACCCAGCCATACTCCAGCATTTCTCCTCCCTCCACATGCTCCCCAGCTCTGATGCCAGATGCCTCTCCTTTATCTTGCAAAGATGTTCTTGGTCCAATCCCTCTTTCAGTGTCATCTGAGGATGCTGTTTTACATACCAGAAGCTAAAAGTCTGACCCAGAATAAGGGATATACTGTGATGGCATTTGTCTTCTGGGCTGAGAGAAGGAAAGGATAAATTTAAAGTTAAAATGTCATTATGTCCAGAAAATAGCCCTACTGGGGATTTTTTTAAATGCTTTTAAGAAAACAATCATTACTTACTGCCAAATACAGAGCGATACTGTTAACAAGAAGTAATATTTTAAAACACATCATTTATACGATTTCTTATTGAAGGGCCTTGGGTAATTTCAACAATATGAAGTCTCAGAAAGGCTTGTTTGTGACAGTATATCCCATCTTTGTCTCTTTTTTTTTTTTTTTGTGTAGTAAACACCTAAAAACTGTATTCCTTTTATTTCTTTTCCTAGTGTAGCCTTCCCCCCAGCTCCTGAAACTGAAAAGATACAAAAAGATTCAGCAATCTTCTGCTGCTTCTCATTGTCTATAATTTTTGTTTCTCATTGTCTATAATTTTTAAGTCTTTCCCAAGAGTGCTGGAGTAGACCTGTGGAGCAAATACCAAGAAGTCTGTGTCTTTACCCACATCATTCAGGGCAGCTGGAGAAAAAGTTGACTTGAAAAGTTGACTGTGATCTATCAGGTGTTTAGTAAGTGATGGTGGTCTCAGGCTGGAAGGAGCAGGTGGTCTGGTGTCTGCAGAGACCACACTGGAAGAGGGTGATGGAAACCCAGGACAGACAGCAGTGTCTTACCATTGGTCCAGGACCACAGTTTATGACACTGGAGGATGGTGCCTTGCTGCTCCTGGGTGATGTCCCTAGGCAAACTGAAGTTGCACTTGTACTAGAAGTTCTCTGTTGTCTACACATAGCAAGAGAACTTGCTGCCTTTCAATCTTCCAGTGAAGTATATGGTTATGCAGTGAAAGTCTCTCCCAACATGGCATTTGCCACCTACAGGCTAAATGGTGGCCTCCTGGGGACTTCCTGGAATGTCAAATGCTTCCCTGTCCCAACCAAAAGTTTTCCTTCCTGACCTTGTGTGTTTCTATTAATTCCCTAATACCAATTAGTTGATTGCCAACTGGCACCCCTTGTTTGTCAAGCAGACAAGTTACTTCATAAGGAACTTTTTTTGCATGAGTTTGACAAAGTTGTGGTACTGACAGTCCTCCAACCATAGAAGGACCATATGTCCTGCAGGCACATGCTCCAGGTTACCAGCTCTTGCAGCAGCAGGCCTGACACAGTAATACCATGTTACTGTAGAGGACAGACATGAATTTTCTGCCTAGACAATGGGATTTTTGAAGGATACCATGCATGAAAACATCAAGTATTATATGATAACATGGTAGTGCATGCCATGCCAAGTGGTCTTGTGCTGGGAACAACGGGCTTTTAAATTAAGTCCACTGAAAGGTAAAGAAGGGTATAGAAGAGTTGGTGCCTGATATTTTATGGAAAATCTATAATAAAGTGAGAAAGTGTAAGTGGAAAACACAAATAGCTAGACATTGAGAAACTGTAAAATGCTCTGTCAGGAAGGGATGTGTGCAACTCTATTATCTTCTTAGTATTCCATAAACACAGATACGGGCAAGGATTACAAAATCTTTGTCTGGTACTATAAATCAGAAAACATTTTACCATTGTTTAATTATACAATCCAAAACCAAAATAATTTCAGGTAAGAAACCAAATCTATATCTGAATACCCCTAGAATTTGGGTTAGCTCATCACTGAATCTGATTCACACATGACAAAGTCTTCATAAAGTACACAATGTAAAATCTTAAACTTGAAATTTTGTATGTGAAATAGGAATCTTGGGAAGGGAAAGTAAGAGACTTTATAGAAATGAGGTTAGTAAGAGACCAAGCAGGATCTGGTCACCTAGGAAATGCAAATCCCTGCACCCAGGCATTAGAAAAGTCAAGAAGCTAACTGCCTGGAAAAGCTTTGCAGAGAAGGATCCAAGGCTCCTGGTAGACAAGTTGACCAGGACTCAGCAATGCACACTTGTGATAAAGAAGGTCAGCAATATTGCCAGGGGTTTATTGGAAGTGATCCTTCTCCTTCTCCACAGCACTGGTGAGGTCACTCCTGGAGCACTGTATCCGGTTCTGGGCTCCTCAGTACAAGACATGGACATAAAGTTCTGCAAAAGTCCACAAAGATAATGAAGGCACTGAAGCATCTTTTGTACAAGGAGAGGCTGAGAGCTGTGATTGTTTAGCCTGGGAAACAGAGAACTTAGGGGCATCTTATCAGTGTGTATAAATGCCTGATTGCGACATGCAGTGAAGAGAGAGCCAGACTCTTTTCACTCATATCCAGTAACACAAGAGGTAAAAGGACCAATGGGCAGAATACAGAAAGAGTTGTGGAGTCTCCACCTATGGAGACATTCAAAATCTAGCTAAACACAACCTTGAGAAACCTGGGCCATAGGTTTCTCAACCCTGAGAAACCTGTTCTAGATTACTCTGCTTTGATGAGGTAGATGGGACTATACCTCCAGAAGTCCCTTCCAGTCATAACTATCCTGTGATTTTTTAATTCTAAATATGAAGATAGAAATTCTTTAGGAAACTGTCCATTTTGGAGACAGTAGATATGTTCTGAATATGGTTTTAGGCTTAGAAATTTTCAGGATGGTTTGAGGGTGGAGATTAACTGGACTTAATATAGTTATGCATTAGAATATATAACAGTATATAATAGAAATATATCCCAATATAGCTCAGTATATTCTTAAAACACTGAGAATATAACTGGGTTGGTAGCTAAGAGATTTGAATGCAAATCTCAGATTAGAATTGCAAAAAATCAAGTCTAAGCTGATGACATATTAGCTAATTAAAAGAGTATTATGTAACAGTGATAATGAGCATTTAGACACGTAAGACTTAAAAGACAACATGTAAGATTTAGAAGACAACAAGACATTTGCAGCCAGTGCCATATAGGTTATTCTTGCCTGGAAAGAAAAGTTATTAAGTAAAAATGAGAGTCTCCACCATGCAACAGCTCAGTTTTCTAACACACTCACACATTTCGTCTGGGTTGTCTTTCGTACATTGTTGTTTACTGTAAACATTTGCAAAGCTGTATAATTGCACACTTCTGGTTGATCCTTGAGTACTTCATTTGTGGTGATGCTCGAGCAAAACCTTAACAAAGATTAAAAATCAGGCCTATGTGTAAACTCTGTGGTCACTGCTTGCAATGTTGACCTCGAATGCCTCCTAGTTTGCTTGCACTTCACCATCCATGTGCTTTTTACATGCTGCACAGTACCTACAGTCCTAGTTCTTTATGGCAAGGACTGCATTTTTACCTGCATTTGTCTGCCCTAGCTGATGGTAGGCACTGACACCTTTGTCCACAAGACCAAAATGCCACTGACAGGAAAATTAACAAAAATGACAATATTTATTAAAAAGTCAAATGTATTTAATTTACTATTACTTAAAGATTGTCTCCTCTAGGACTGCTCTGCCTCTGCTCAGGAACTGTTTACAGAGAAGAGAAAGACAACTGTTATCTTTTAAGGGCTCTGCTGAAATGAATGAAAACATGACTCATGAAAACCTTTTGAAAATAAAGGCTACGCATTTTAGTTCCATACTGACAATTTACACATTAATCCTGAATTGGTCATCCGTTATGCAAAATTCCTGAGCACTTGCCCTGTCCCTCACATCCAAGCACTGCTTTGTACACTACTTCAGACTAATAGCAACTCTGAGCTAGTTGATATTAAAGTTTTTGAACAAGCCTGAAATCCACTGGTATATCTTGTCTCTTCATCTGAAATCTAAAAATTATTCACGTTGAAAAGGGTGTTGGGCAGTCTTGCAGAGGCAGACAACTTAACATAACTGGCCACTGTTCACATCCAGGATACGTTCAGACCTTTTGTTATCTTTAGCAGCTAACATTCACAATTGGGAATCTGAGCCTCACTCAACTCTTTGGTCAACTAACACATTTTTGGTTTCACTGATTGCATAAAAGATTGTGGCAAATGATAATCTCACCTGATGCAAACCAGTGGAAACTGTTTAAATCGTGTTCTTCAGTGTATCTGAGGCAATTCAGAGGGGCTGAGCTGTCATTATACTGAACTGTGCACTATGTATAATTCAGCTTCTTTGTTTAATAAAAGGCAAGCCTTCTGCTGCTGCAGAAAAGTCAATGTGTAAAATCTACAGGAGTATATAGTCCTGAAGCATTTTGCAGATGTTAACTATATGTTTTCTTTTTCGTCCCAAGATTGTGCTTACAAACAGTAGTCAAATACTACTATTGCTATAATTGAGACATCTGTTAAAAGAGTAAAAAAAAAAAAAAGGGCACCACAAAAAACCAGATTTTTTAAAAACAATTCTAGTCAATGGTAGAAGGACAAACAAGAGGTTTTACAAATAGATAAGGATCAGGAGATTTTGAGGGAGACTGTAGTCTCTTTGTGTGATGGATGGAGGCGAGTTGCTGACAGATGAGGCACAGACTGCTGCAAAGCTAAAAGATTTCTTTGTCTCAAGTATGTTCACCAGGGAGAAAGAGGGAAACATGCCAGAATCAGAGAGAACTTTCCTGGAGGCAGAAAATGAAAAATTAATGAAATGAAGAGTGACACCAGAATAAGTAAAAAAGAATCAGTCAGTGAAAAGAAATGTACAATTCTAGTATTGGATGGTCTGTATCCCAACATTCAGAAACATACTGTATATGTATGTTTTAATTAACATGGGAAATAAATTTATTACCAACAGTATAAAAGGCAGATGATTTATCACACTTACCAGAGTTCATTAGGGGTTGAGGGATGGATAAAAGGAGATTTACAGGTAAAAGACTTTAGAACAGTGTGGATTAGGGTACAAAGAGCAGGCAGCTCTGGAATAAGCCAGACTCTGTGCACTGGCTGCAGTGCTGTCACTATTTTTACACTACATGTCTAAATGAATCTATAACTTTTTAGATTACATTTGTGTACAATGACATGTGAATAAGGATCTAACACTTAGAATTAAGAGAGGTTTTAGATAACTGAATTATCACATTTAAAAATTACCTGTGTCTTTAAAGTCTTAAAGTAGGAAGCCATTGTATGCACCTATATGTATGCATCGCTTTGTAATATTCTGAAGTGTAACTGCAATTAAGTTGATGTACTAACAAGTTTCTGAACCAGGATTCACTCATCACAAACTGAAGAGAAGATCTATATAACCGTATGGACATTTACACCAAACCCAGAATCTGACAAAGAAACATAGAAACCCCTGTATTTAACTGTGTAACTTAAACTGCAAATACAGGAGGCCTGAGCTGAAAATTTACAGTTGCTGGACATAAGACTTGAGTCATTATGTTGATCTATAAAAAAGTTACAAACAATCATGAAGTTATCTAAAGAGAGGAGATCATTAAAGGCATAAGGATCAGGAAGAACAAAATTGACATCTGGGATCAGAGCATTATGCACTACATTACAACCAACATTTTAAAAGAAAAACAAATTTCTAGAACTATGAAATGCTATGTGAAAAGGTTTGCCACAAAAAATGAAAACAGACACATAGCCAAACAGAGTTGAGCACCCCAAAGGTCACACTCAGGCTTTGTTTAACCTCATATGGGGATTATACAGTACCAACTATACACCACAGTCAGATGTGGAACTACCTCATGGTAACCATGATACAAATGTGTCAGCACCCACTGAACAAATCTAGTTTTTACTGGATTCAATTAAGCAATTTGTGTAAATTTGTGTTCACTAATAAATATAGATCATTACAAATTCAGAGTAGTGCCTCACTTCTCAAAGGATAGAGTTGATTTCACAGCATTGTATAACTCAAGACTAGCTACTCAAGTGAAGTGAAGATGCAAAAAGTTGAGATACTATGACAGAAGAATAGGGATAAAGGGAGATAAAATACTCTCAGATAGGAATAGGATTATAAAAATGAATCATATGCAATTCATTGGTGTTAATTAATTCAACATTGGTGATGGTTTTCAAAACCACACTGAGGCAATAAAGTAATATTGATCTCAGCTTCTACAGACTGAAACTGATAACATTAAAATAGAAATTATGGAAGATAGAATAAAAATAGTCAATAACAGTCTGCATATTGCTACACTGTGCAAATCCTCTGTTGTCTGCAATTACAATGCATACTAGTTCATGAATATTAACTAAGTCTAATTTTTTCTTTGTTGGAAAAGTCATTCTCAGAAGTGAAACAAACTTCTTCACTCATATTGCACCCCCACCACCAGTTGTTCATTATCATGACCAATATCCATTTTTCGCTTACTTCATCATCACCCAAAAAGTGCACAATGCCTTTGCCCTTTTGAGATATAGAGCGATGTTTCTTTTCTTCTTGTATATACATGTTAGTATGTATTTACTTCAGTGACTATGGCCATTGAAAGAGGTCTTACAATGGCAAAGGTTTGTGACAGTCTTTATGAGGCGTTTGTGTCACAGTGTGGTTGGCCCTGGAGAGGGTTCACTCTCTCCTACCAAAGAGCAGCCACACGGCTCACAGAGCTCCTTTGTGCCAGAACTGCTCAGTGTACCAGCAGAGTCAAAGTGTGAGATGAGAATGTGTGGCACTCAGCCCTGCCTTTAAATTCACCAGGCAATCCCTCATACTCGACAGAGACAGCCAAAAGAGAAGCTCATAGTAACCGCTAAAACATGCCAGCTGTTTATTTGGCTTTCTTCCCTCACAGATTACTAAACAGCACAGGCTGAAACAAAGGATTAGGAATGCTCATTATTTCATTTTGCTAGAAATACCACAATTACAAGGAGATATCCTGTATTATAAATTATTTTAAGTATGACATTTTATATCTATTTCAACTAGAACAAAGTCAAATCAGTTAAATAAAATTATTGCAGATAAATGAAAATATCTGGGATTTTTCAGCAGAAGGAGAAAGCATTTACAGTCTGATTCTAAGCAATCACCACATTGCTCTGTGGTACATTACCTGCAGTAGGAATTAGATATTTGATTTCTTGATACTAGTCTTCAAAATGCAATTTGACAGGGCACTAGATAATCTGATTGAGGCTCCCTTTCCCACAAAAGGTTGGACCGGATGATCTTTTAAAGCTTCCTTCTGGCCTGGGCAGTTCTGTGATGACTGAAGTATTATTTTTTCCATTGCTTTCTAACTGGGTTATCTTAGTACTTTTTTGCTTCTTAACAAATTTAAAAGCAGTACACTGGAATTACATGACAGTGATCAGTGCAGACTGAATTTCTTCATCAAGTAGTGGGGAGGGTATAATCTTGTGCATTGGACTGATCATGCAACTCGCTGCTGCTTTAGGCAGGCAGTTAAGGTAATTGCCCATCACAGAGATGCTTACACTGATTGCACACTAGAAAGAGGAGGCAACTGGTTTCCCATTCTCTCATTTACTTATATTAGCTTTATGTTGCTACCACCAGAGCCATGTGTAATGTACGACTTTTTACAACTTTGTTTACATAGCATAAAATATAATTTGGTTACTATAGAAATCTTATCCAAGTTTTAAACGTTCATTGAGAACCAAAACAATCAAAAAACCTAAATCTCATTTCCTCATAAACTAATAGTGTTAGAAGTCAATTTAAGAAAAAGAACAAGCAGTTTACAAACTATTTAAAGGCATGCTTCAATCCCCAAGTACTTTTTGGTGCCCTAAATGAGAAAAATGTACAGATCTTAATAGAAACAATTATAAGCAGAAGCTTTTGCTTTCTAATCGAACTGGAGATGCCACCAGAAGAAACTTTTCTTTGTCAGGTTGTAATTAAAGCTACTCCTCACACATATATGTGTATGCATAAGAGACAGTGGTCTGGACACCTGCATCTGTGTAATTAGAACACTGGAATAAAGATGGCTGTGATTTTTAGCCTTTTAATGAGTGCAAATATAAATACAAATGTTAAAGTAGCAAGTAATCAATCCACTAGACTCCGCTCACATCACAGAAAAAACAAAGACCATATAAAAACATGTTTTCTCATATAACCTTGAATCATATAACCTCTCAATTATATTGCTACTGCTTTCAATTCTCAGTCTTTTTCCTGGTATTGACAAAAGCACTACCCATTATAAACATTGATGTTCCATAAAAATGGTTCCTATAAGTAAAAAAAGTAGCAGTAGCTTTGAAAATGTTGAAGAGAATGTTTTATAAACTACTGCTGACACCTAAAGCCAAGTGTTCAACAACCTACTACACCAAACATTACACCTCTCAGTTTTTGGAGACTGCTACAATTCACTGACCAAATGAAGGTATCTATAATACAGAACACTAAGCTCGTGGCACTAAGTGCCACTGACATATCTTTGATGATTCTATGATTCTAAAAAATCTTCAACCTTGAGTATGTTCTATTCCCTCAAAGAATACAGAAAATGAAGCATTTACATTGCATTAGATCATACTGACTTGGTGTGACATTATATTGAGCTCTTATGTCACAAATGCAGGGGTTTATCTTATATCCAGGCAAATCTGAACACATTGCAAGCACAATACAATTTCCTGGGAGATAAATACTTATGTGTACAGCTGGACCAGTATCGTGAGAACCATGAAGGAAGATGTTTGCTGCTTAGATGTGGCCTGTTAATGTAACAGCAAAGGCTAACTTCAAAATATAGCAATGAATTGGTTCTAATCGCCTTCAGTGATTATGGCAGTGACAAGATTCCTTTCGGTCAAATGATTGCTTACCATGGCCGAAATTACTGTTGGCACAGAGCCAACACACAAATCTATCATTCAGTTTTGTTTCTACTACTTTGTGCCTTCAACTTGACAAAATGCTGTTCAGACCCAAACTCAGAAGCTTCTTAGTCACCTTCTTGCACCAACATAAAACCTATTTTTTCACAAATAGCCATAAAAAAGTTTTCCAGCTCTTATCCTGGACACATTGGTTTTGAGGTATTGAGTGACAGCACTAGAGAATAAATCCAGATTTATTCAGAAAGATTTCTACAGGCAACATAACAAAGTCTTTCCAAAATTATGTCAGCAGTGTGCTACGTTCTTGATGAATGTCCTATTGATTTGAGAAAGTAATTTGGCTTCAACCTACCTTAACCATTGTTAAAGGCAAAACAATATATGGGAAGTCAAATACAGAAATTATGTGAGATGCATATGTGGTCTCTTACTGCCTTATCTTCCATTTTATGCAAGCTTCCTAAGCCAAGAAAAAAAAAAAAAAGGCCCAACCTGAGTTAGTTTTAATCCTGACCTGATCTGTTTTTCTAGAAAAAAACCCAACAAACAAACATAAAAAACCTGAGGAGTGAGGTCTAAAATTTACAAAAAACATCATGAAACATGCAATGTTTTGGAGAGGAGCAGCAGAACATCTCAGCTCCATCTGCAAGCTCAGTTTCTACTCAAAATACCACAAGATGGCTCTGGTGGGTTTGGAAGTGTCCCCTGATCACCCCTTAGACACGTGGTTGACATTGGGCTGTTAGGCTTAACTGGAACAGAGGGCTGGCACACTGACAGCAGGCAGTGCCAAACAGGCAGCCATTTGCTGCAGCCCTCGCCTGGCTCATGACTAATGCCGTGTTTCTTCAGTAACTGTGATATGTAGTAGATTAATATATTATTTTAATGCAAAATAGGTTGATATAAAATGAGGGCAGAGAGGATACACCTGTCTCAACACATTTGGTGCACTCAGGGACACAGAAAAGGCTAGGAGTTCAGCTATCTTAGGGCAACAAGAGTGAAATTCATAGAAAATTATACAGATACTTAAATGATATTCATGTTTCCCCTGCCCAGGACCATCAGGCTCCTCCTCCATGTCACTGCAACCTCCGACAAGGCTCTTGGACTAGATTTAACTTGCCTCCTTGGACCTTACGGGGAAATATCTCTCACAGTAGATTGTCAGGATCTCCACAGCATGGCACATTTTTCTGATGAACATTAATCAGCTTTGAAATAGCTAACACTACTAAAATGTAAATTATGCCTATTTGAACTGAGCTGAATATGATAGAATCCGCTTACTATGTTACTGTTGGAAGCTCCCCAAAATTCAGTCAGTATTGCTTCAGTCACACCTGGTTAATAGTTGAGAGTTACCTTTGTAAGCACTTTTGAAAAAGAAAATTTAGTTTCTGCTACCCATGGTTGGATCTTAGAGATGAAAATACACAGTGCCTCACTTACCAGCTCAATCTACATTTAACAACCTCACATTCCAGGAAAAGTTAACCATATTCAACAACATATGCATAAATTCATTTTACTGCTCAGGAGCGGTCACCAAGCTGAAGTAACAAGTGCACTGGAAATACATACAATATAAAGTGAGACATAGAATACCTTACTCTTTCCTACTGAGGACCATGTTTCATATCTGTTCAAAACTGCTATGCCTGTTAAGTGACAGGGATATGCACATATGCATGGTGTGCCAAGGAAGAGTAACAGCAGCGGGAAAAGCTGGACTCCCCTCTCACTGTCCCTCAGCAGAGTCAGAGCTGTGTATGGTGAGGCCAGCAAGCAGACCTGGGACCCCCAAGTGACAATCTCAGGCCTCATGCAAACTTTCAGCATGACACAGAACTCCTAATTTCATCTGTTTTTGCAGCAAGGGAATAATAATACTTCCTTTATCCTGGTTTTCCTCCTATCTTGTTTCTTCAGATAGCAATATAATTATGCAGGTGGCATTTTTCAGCTCTGTGGCCATATGGCACATGAGGATACCAATCTCAGTTAGGGCATCAATGTGTTAATACTGTACATCTAACAGAGTTAAACACATATTCTTGGTATTTTAAAGAGTAGTAATTACACCTTTTCCCCCATCAAGCTGTAGTTTTTCCTCTTTCCTTTAATAAAAATCCTCACTATTCAGCTGAGAAAGCAGGAAGTTATTCATGTCTCTGTGACATGGGATCATAGCTTCGTCTCAGATGAAACAGCCTCAAAGCTATTCAAAACTGTATTAGGCTGGCTGCAGCCTCAGATCAGTTGCAGTGTAACTTCAGCCTTTTTTCCCCTGTCCTGGCAGCGTCAGGAATGTGCTGGATGGCCTGACTAAACTTCTTTCACCTTGTACTCAGAAGAGTCTGTAATTCCAAAAATCAGGGAAATTTCTTGTTCCTTTGTAACACAGGAGCACTTCAGAGTTAGCAACAGAGTTTTCAGAGTATATAGGTCAATACTGAAAGCCAAATAATTGTTAATTGCTTTTTTGTAATGAACTGAAATTAAAATTCTGAAATCTTTCAACTTGTTCTGAAGAATACAAGTAATAATGCTCCTAAAGGATTCAAATGAAAACACACACAAAAGTTATATGTGGTTATACCTGTATTTCTATCTTACTACTTGTTCTTATTATACTCCTTCAAAAAACATACTGCTATTGCATAAAAATTGTTCTCACCACATGGGAACTATTTACTCCTGTTTCCATGACAGGAAAAGGGAAAAGGTATAAGGGAAGACAAAATTCAAATATCCACAATTATAAATTTATACTGCTCAGAAAAGTCTCTTCCCAGCCATGAAAAATTAACAGTCTGGCAGCATGGATTAATTACAGATTAATATACATGGCTACAGTGACCCTTAGCTCCCAATATTTTGAGTACACAGTGCTTGCAGTTGCATATGTAAACATTAGCTATCAATTTAGAGAGTACGTTTTCTTCTTAAGAGGAGTACATATAGAAATATGCTTTAGAAATTTCTGTAGTAATCTCTTTTTGATGTTTAAATGTATAATGCTGTACAGACTACACTGGGCATCTGTTGTGGGTTAACCCTGGTAGGCAGCTAAGCACCACACAGCCCTTGCTCACTTCTCCCAGAGGGATGGGGGAGAGAACTGGAAGTGCAAAAGTTAGAGAACTTGTAGGTTGAGATAAAGAGAGTGTAATAAACAAACTAAAAAGAAAGAAACAAAAACAAACTCAAGAAAAACAGATGAGGCAAAGAAACCAAATTGTTCACCACCAGACCAATGACCAGCCAGTCCACAAAGCAACAGCAGCCCTGGCAAACTTCCTTCCAAAATTTCACTGCTGAGCATGACACCATATGGTCTGGGATATCCTTGTAATCAGCTGTACTGGCTGTGCCCCCTCCCAGCTTCTTTTGCACTCCCAGCCTACTTGCTGGTGAGGCAGCACGAGGAACAGAGAAGATCAAGATGCTGTGCAAGCACTGCTCAGCTACGACAGTGTGTTAACAGCACTGTTTTGGTCATCAATCCAAAATATAGCTCCATACAAGCAGTTATGAAGAAAATTAATCCCATTCCAGCCAAAACCAGCACAGCATGCTTTTTGGTACTCCCTTGTACATTGAACTTGGCACACCCTCTGCTAGCATTGCCTAAAATTGATAAATAAAAGGTGCGCAGCCCCATCCAAACATATCAGCTGTGGTGGTGAAGCTTTATTGTTGTGCTGGGATGGCCACTCAGCAAGACTTACTGAAGTGTTGTGCCAATCACATAATTTCTACCTCTAGTACTTGTTCATGCTCAAACAAGTCTTATGCTTTACCTCATGGCTCTGGCAGCTACAGGCCAGTTTGGGTCTTCCTACTGTGGAATGCACTGATTTGCCCACAAAAACCCAGCCATACACAAAGAAGATACCTCTTCCCTCCTGCATGAACAGTGAGAAGCCAGCAATTACAGAACCAAAGAATCACAGAATATATCAAGTTGGAAGTGATCCACGAGGATCATCAAGTCCAACCCTTAGCCCTGCACAGGACCATCCCCAAGAGTCACACCATGTGCCTGGGGGCATCATCCAAATGCTTCTTGAACTCTGTCAGCCTTGGTGCTGTGACCATTTCCCTGGGGAACCTGTTCAGTGCCCAACCACCCCCTGGGGGAAGAACCTCTTTCTAATACCCAATCTAAACCTCTCCTCACACAACTTCAGGCCATTCCCTCAGGTCCTGTCACTGGTCACCACAGAGAAGAGATCAGTGCCTGCCCCTCTTCTTTCCCTCATGAGGAAGTTGTAACTGCAATGAGGTCTCCCCTCAGTCTCTCCCAGGATGAACAGATCAAGTGCCCTCAGCCGCTCCTCATATGGCTCTCCCTCAAGGCCCTTCACGATCTTATGATTTTATCCCTCCTACATCAGCTATCAGTGAAAGGTGGGGAATCAATCCCCATCAAGCCCACTTCTTTCTGTGATGTGCTAAACAACATTCAGGCTTAGCTACACATCCGGATCTCCACAGACCATCCTGAACAGAACAGTGCAACATGTCCATTACCACTCCATATCCATGAAAGTTTGAAGCATGAGGCTGTCCACCTCAGTCATGATTCAGACCCCCTAGTCCTAGAATAGGAACTCCAATACGATAAGGTGCTAAGGCACGGAGGTGCACCCCAAGAGACGGGTAATTCTCAAGGTTTTGCATCTTCTTGGAACACAGTTATCTGTTGTTCACCATAGACTCTTAGCAGACTCAGACCTGTCCATGACTTAAACACACAATCAGCACATTATTGTTACAAGCCAGTATGTACAGCTACCATTCTTACAGCAGTGCTTCTGAATGATACCTGTTCTCCACTTGCATTTTTTTATTTAAGAATTTTTTAGATTCCAGTCCTGATACAGTCCATGCTTCAACACAGTGTGGACAATGTTCAGGAGGCCAGAGTCATCTGGTTTCAGGGTGAGCACTCTACAGTTAGCACCATGAACTAAGAGCTGAAAAGGGTATGGACATCTGACTAAAATCTCCCCATACCCATACATTCAGGGTGCAGAGGTGGTTGTGGGCATAGGGCATATTAGAGAAGCCTGCAGGGCTATGACCCCTGCTCTGGAGGCTGGCTGTAGTGTTCTGCAGGGCTTGGAGCTGAAGGCTCCTGGGACAAGGTCTGGGGTTGTGGCAAGGGCAGGTCCAATAGCACCCACCATGGGAGCAAGGTACTTCACTGCCCAGGGGTCACGCTCCACAGTGCAGGGCCCATTGGCAGGCTGGAGAAGGCTCGGGGGGAGGCCAAGTGAGGCTTCCAGGGCTGCTGGGGCCCTCGGCGACTGGACAAGAGCTTAATAGTACTCCTCATCAAAGACTAAGCTTATTCAAACAGGGGTTTTTTCAGCTCATAAAGCAAAGCTTCTTTTCCTCTGATAATTCAAAATGGTCAAAAACTCCTGAAGACACTGGCAATCAGAACCTGTATTTGTTGACAGCTGAATTTGTTTAGTCCCTACTTTGGACCTGCTAATGGCAAATTACTACAGAGAGAAGTCAGAAAGCAGGGGGATGAAGAAGTATTTTCCACATCATAAACTACTGTTACCAGAATTATGGCATTCAAGAATTGCCATGAATGACATCTTCAGGCTGTCACAAGTGTGTTTTGCTCTTTTCCTCCTTGCTGTCCACAACTTTGTCACACAAACAGATAAAGTTTGCACCTCTGTTTCCTACTGCAGACTTTGTTGTAGGTTTGGGTTATGAGCCTCTTTCAACCTTTGATGTGCTCTTATTCTTGAACTATTTTCAAGACAGCAGAAAATGTCAAAGAAGCAGGATCTGGGTTTGGGGGTGGGAAGGTAAGTCCATGGACACCTCTTTTCCAAGCTCACTAGGCTTCATGTATCTAAGTCACTTTCATGCCCTATTTTATATTTCTCACATACACCAAAGTCATCTGTTAGGTCTAAATATACAATCCCATTATTGAATTATATGGACTTTAAATGGGTTTTGTAAGTCTCTCTCCCATATAGTATCTTGCAAATGCAACTCCTCGTATTTTAATATTGGGTTAATAAGCTGAATGATAATAATTTACATTAATGTACAATAATTTACATTTATATTGCAGCTTTTATCCTGATAGATTGCTGAATTCTTCCAATTACAGGGATACCACAACACACAGATGCAGCCATCTCTGTGGAAGGCATAAAGTTGGCAACAGCGGACAAGTCAGGACCTTCAGGGCTTAGGACAGTATGGACAACCCCTAGACTTAAGCCACCAGCATAGTATCCTTGAGTTCACAAGAGTGGAATATCTTAATTTTAAGACACCAGAAGTCCTGAAGCCTAGAAACTTAGTCTGATTTGTAAAAACAGATGACAGAAATCCGTTCTGCATGAAGATGAAACAGTATTTCTATTACAAGTACCACCACTGAGGTAGTCCAAAAGAAAAAAAGTAGGTTAAAAACAATTTATTTTTGATGCCTAAAAACATAATTAAATAATTGATTTTAACTTTTTTTTTTTTTTTTTTTTTTTTTTTTCCCCCTCCTTAGAGGGAATAGTATTGGAGGGGATAGATAGAGAATGAAGGGGAATGGTTCTGAGAAAGTTGATTTTCATCCAAATAAAATTGGAACAGGTCCCAAACAAGTGATCAGTATGATTTCTATTCAGTTTTGCCAGCCCAAGTGGGTCCCAGTATCACTATTATGCCTGGTATCATGTGATTAGTCTCACTGAGAGAACACAGTTTACATGCTGAAAGCTGATGGTATGAAGCCTTTAGCACACACCTGCTTTTTTTGGAGACATTTCAAATGTTTCTTGTGGTGTGGGGGAGTAATAAAGTGAAGTCCTGTTTAAAAGAAAAGCCTTTTTGAGGAAATGCTGTTCTTGTGACTGGAAAATGAATTGATATTAGTCTTGATTTATTCAGCAGAAATTCCTCTTCATATAGGATCATTCCCAGCTTTCTGTTCTCCAATACAGATGTCAGTCTCAAAATCTAAGAGAAAACCCTTGAAGTCAGAAACTAGAGATCCTTACACAATTGCAACTCAGAACTTAGTTTTTATAAAATCTTCTTATAACCTTGATGCCAGATTCTCAGAAGAACTTAGCACCCATCTAGTAAGTAAATGAAGAGTTGAAAAGCTACTAGCTACAGTTGTTGGGGTTTTTTTTAATCAGTCAAAGATGATGACCATTGCAGCTATGCGGATCTTTTTAAAAATAAGCCAAAATTTATGAGCAAGAGCCTGGGGAAAATGCTTTTTCTATGGTGATAAATTCTCTCCATCTGACTTAAGTTACAATGGATTGCAGAGAATTTTAAAATGGCTATGATAATTGTTTGCTGTTGAGCTTTCCAGCTGTTCATGCAGGTGCATTCCTGGCTACATCCAAGAAAATCATATATTGTATGTTCTTACTCTGAGTTGCTACTTGGAGAGAAAGAGAGGGTAATGGGTATCATAAGCAACAAAAAGCAGAAATTATCTATTAAGAAAAGCAATGAATCAAAATGTACAGAAAAAGACTAAAAAAAGAGTTAAGTAAAACCTCTCTCTACTCAATTATTTTCATCTGCATTTCTTATTTAAAAGTAAGATTTTCTGGCCTCTCTCTTTCCCACTCATCTTCTGCCATCAAATCCAATAAAGAAGGTATTTTAAAAATACTTCCATGAATAGTCACACTGGCAGATATCTCTTATGAGGGTGTGCTTCCATGCGGGAATTCTTCATCTAACTATCGTCTCAGAAACCAGCAGTAATGAAAATGTTTGTTTCCTTCACTCCCTCCAGACCACTCAGTAACCACATCATAGGACTGACAAAAATTAAGAATGATCAAACCTTGGGAAACACCTCATTTATAATTTTAATTGATGTGTACATTCTGCTTGCCTCTCAAAAAATGAGGAACTTTAAAATAATTTGACTAACAGACAATGGGAAGTTTCAAAGAATACTTTTTCCTTTGCATTTAATTTTTAATATCTTTGGGCCATGCAATTAAAAAGCTTACAGCTTTTACAGGGAGATAATCTGCCTGAAGACCACAGTAAAGCTAGGAAGCTGTAAGTATGGTAAGAAATAATCAAGTTAACTTATCTATCTTCTGTATAAAATATGGATCTCACCTCAGACAGTGAATGCAGTCTCAAGGAGCAGCCTCTAATTTCTTAAAAAAGTCATTCAAATGGCCAAATATGCAACAAAGTTTCAAACTAAACCTAAAAATGAACCATGTAACTACTTCCATTTAAACCTTAAAATAACTTTTTCAGGTAGAGAAGAACAGCACAAGCCCACTTTGTCAGTAATATTAAACAAACATTAGCAGAAATGCATTTAAGACTAAACCAGAGTTTATTAAATACATCTACTACTGTCATTATTAAAAAGATATTTTTTAACAAAATTATCCAGTTATTTCTTATTCCTCTTATAAAGGTGTTCGGGGACCATTTCCACTATCAGAAGAAATACTATATAATTGATTGAGTCCTTCTTGCATCTTTCAATGTTCATCAAAGCTCCTTCTGTCCTATGAAAAGCAAGTGTTTGATCTGAGAACACATTACTTCAGAAACCTATTTTAAGAATTTCAAGCCTGAAACTAATGTGGCAGGTTTTAAAGCATTGTTCTAAGTAGATTGTCAGCTATTAATCATTAATGTCACTAATTTCTACTAAGAATGCTCAGAATAGATAACCAGAGGGAAGAGAAGGCTCTAATGATTTTTTGTTTATTATTTAGGAGAAGCAATTCATCTTATTTTCCTCTTACTAAGTCACAGAGATTTGATTCCATACAGGTAAAATTAAGAACGTACAAGGATGACCCTTTTACAGAAAAATTATTTTCAAAGTTTAATTATTATAAAACATGTAGTGAAAAGAATATTATCACTAAATTTTCTTACTCTGTATCTAAGGGGTGTCAGTCTCCTGCTTTTAAATTTTCCCAGAAGTTTTCCATTAGTGGTAATAGACTCTAACAAGTCATATCCAAAGGAGATTATCTTTGTCCTTCCCAAAGTCTAAAACTATGTGTTCAGTTTCCCAGGTAGCTTGCAGAAGCCCTATAATGCTATATAAAGCCTCGTTCTTAGCACCAGCAGCAAATAAGCCTTCAATTCGACATGGCTGTGATTGCGATACATGACACACAAATACATGCTTCATTAGCATCACCAGCCAAATAGATTTGCCCTCACCACAGTGTGTATGGAATCAGAATAAGTAATTAGCCTGTTTATTAAGAGTTTCAAGAAAGAAGATGCAATAATAAGACTGCATCCTCTCTCTGCCCCATCTCAATATGTCTCAATGTAATTTCCACTTAGCTTCCAAAAGAAAAAATCACAACAAAAAAGCATGTACTCCAGGTTCTGCCTTGGACATACCTTTGTTTCCTGGCATATGGTTTGAAAGCAACACAGGTGTCCCATAGACTCTGATTTAATCTTGGACATGCAAGTCCTCTACAAGTGATTATTGCTGTAGTGTAGGCTGAACATAAGTATGACTTGCTACACTAAAATATATACATTCTCAGAGGCGAAGTAAAGTTGACGAATATTCAGGCTGGAAAATTTTCTTCTGAACCACAAGGTTCCATAGTCCAACTGTCTTTTTTTTTTGTGATGAAGAGTTTACTGAATCATTTGGTCATTTTACACTGAATGGACTGCTGCAGTGGAAAGCTTCTATTTAGCTAGAGCTGCCAAGTGTCTAAAACCTCTGGAAGAAGGATGAAAGCAATTGAAAAGCCCTTCTTATGTATGTGCACAATGTAAGCCCAGAGATGTCTGTCTTCAAAGCAAGGAAAGACTAAAAAAATAAAAGTAGCAGTCATTGCTTTTTTCCTAGAGAAACTGGTTAAACTTATTTCATACATCTATAGGAAATATTGGCTAATAAACAGTAGTTTCAATTCTATGGAAGAGAACTGGCCATAGGAAGTGAGGAAATGAGAACAATAGACAGGAAACTGCCACTGAATGTGTACTTTTCTAAAAGAGTACGGAGATATGGCATAGCAGAACATTACAGTGTTTGAGGTATACTATTTTTTCCAGAACACTACTATTATTATTATGACATCCAGACTGAAAGGATTACCCTCAATTCCCTTCACTCTACAGTTGGTCCTATAAAGATCCAGCTAATTGGTATCCAAGCAGTTTAACAGTTACAGCTCTTATCAGTTTAACTGTGCCAAAAGCTTCCTTTGCAAACATGGTCTGGTAAACTAAATGAGGCCAGGGCATCACGGCACGCAACTGTCCATAGTATTTAATTGCTAGTGCACATCTTGGCACTGATTTGAGTCAGGGGAACTAGGGCTCTTTCAGGCAACACCTGGGCACAGTTTGGTGAGTAAGGCAAGCCTGGGATGGCTCCCAATATGCAGTACAGGCAATGCTGACATGTTTCAGTGAAGAGACAGTTTAGCCACATGGATCTAAGACATGCTGTCACTTGCTCTCAGGGCCAGACAGGGAGCCAGGATGTTTTTTATTTTACTTTGTAAAGACATAGACATTGAAATCAATTTTCTTTTGACGTCACTATGACTCACTTTACTGAAGCCAGAGATTTATAGCAAATGTGCAGTAATTAGAGAATAACCCTACCTGTTGGGTGTGCATATAGAAGATGTGGCAATCATCTTATTTTAAAAGTAACTTCAATGGGGTTAGATCTGTTTAACATTTGACCACTAATAACAGCATCTGCTATATTCTGACTTTTTGTCTCTTCCTTTTTAAACCTTTTTTCTACCAATTTCACACATATAGACTAGATTTGGCCATTAGCAGCATGGCACTATCCAGTATTACAGCCTGCTCATGGACAAACGTGCACCCAATAGCCTGCTTGTCTTACCTGCTGCCTGCCATATAATCTGCTCAAATCATGTAAGAGGGAGCAGCACCTGTTTGAAAGCAAATACCTCATAGCCCCAGGACACACAGTAGGTAGCCTTATGCTGAATCTGAACTTTTGAGCATCTTTCATGTTTCTTCTCTGGAAAAAAAAAAACCTGTTGCACAAGAGACAATTCCTCACTCTGTTAGACTAACTCATAGGGGTAGCTCCACTGGTTATCAAAATTACATTTTAAGTAAAATAAAAATAAAAATTTAAATAAAACCCTTTCTGTAATGTCAAGACAAAATCAAAACTGAAGAGATAGAGTGGAATGAGAACTAGTCTTACAGCTTTACTGTTGCTAGTGTGTTACATATTGTCATTTATTGTTATTGATACATTAAAAAAAACACCTTCCATGTAAAGGATCTCACACTCTGTTTACATGCATGAGTTACATGTTGGTCATTCAGGCTTCCTGAGGTTTTCTTCTCACTGCTATTGGTATGTAGCTCTAAAGCTCTCACTCTGATTTGTACATTTTTACACTTTGATGGTTTGTTTGGCTTTCCATTCATATTCTTTGAACTACCTCGCTCCTTTTCAAATACAGAAGCCCTGCTGCTAACATGATACAGCAAGTTTACAATGACACAAATAAACATAATAGAGCTGGCAATTACACACTTTATTCCTCATACAAAACCCCATCCCAAAATGACCTTTCTTTCACTCTTCCTCACCGGCACATACACACAACTACACACTGTTAAGGCTTGTTACACAAACTCAACAAACTAAATTATTTGGCTCTCAAAGCATAAAGAGATTCTGCTGTCTTATCAGTTTCTCTTTGCTTATTCCAGCAAGTATCCTATCTTTCCGCGTGCTTTCTGTTTCCCTCGTTCAGTACTCCTCCACAGACCCCACCTGTTCCCAAGGGTCTGTTTGTTAACCCCCGCCCCCCCCCAAATATATATATGAAATCTCAGGGTATAACTACTCCTTCTTTCTGCCTGCCTTGGCATTTCCCACCACAACCCACATGAACACAACATGGCTTCACAGAGCACTATACCAACTCTCCAGGACTAATCCCATACTGACTCACCATGCCCACTGTGCTTCTCCCAACCCAGCAGACACTTAAAGGCTGAAGGAGTTCCCACCCATCTCACCTATTTTGTCACCTCTCTGTTCCCCAGATAGACTTGACAGTCCTTCATTGAAGGATAGTATTCACTCTTTTCTTCTTTTTAACCATTGGTACCAGATAAATTAAAAAGTCAGGAGAAAGAGACAGAAATGGAAAGAAAAAAAAATGTAGTAAGACTTTAAAACTAAAAACCACCAATTCACACCAAACAATATTCCCCACTTTCTGACATTCATATATATATATATACATATAGACATAGAACTCCTTGAAGTGTGTTTCTTCAACAAACGGGAGTTTGTCAAAATGCTCTGGAACTAATCTGCTTTTGTAATTCTGTGCATTTTCTTTTACTCTGATCAGTAATATGACCAACATATAAAACTCTGAAGAACTTGGATGGCATAGGTCTCTAAGAGCATTAGACTAAGTGGTGAGCAGTTGATAATCTAAACAAGGTAAAACTTTCTCATCTCAGGAAAAAAAAGTTTGAAGTTGAAATTGACCAAAGTCTGATCTTTCTTTGATATAAAAAAGTTTCCAATGGAAGAACTAAGCAATTTGTGATTTCGTGTTGGCTTTGGTATGGTATTTTGAGACTTTCTCTATATGTCATTAAGTATTATTATAGATGAAATTCACATTTGCATGAAGAGGAATTATTAAAAAAGGAATGGGGACAACATCGGCAGCTTTAATTCTAATGTACTATGTAAGTATATGTAATGCACTAATGTACTAAGTACTGACCTACTACTGTTAGGTTTACAAAGAATATAAAAAGAAAAAATAGCTACAGTTTCTAAAGAATGGCGATTTTTGGATTACTAATTTCTTAAGAAGTAGGTTTGATTTTTCCATAATCAAAATGGGAAAATCAAGTTTTCATTAAGTTTAAAAATTCAAATCCGCAAAGACTGGAAAATGACAGAGCTAAGATCATTCTTCTAAAAGGTTTTTTGGTGTTTTTTTTGTAGTTAAATATTTTCTAGTTTTCTGAGCAAACAAAAATCTCTAGAATTTGATCATATGGCCTCACATTGCCAAGACCGGTTATCTGCCAAGCTGGAATCATTTGTTCCACCACACTAATTACTACCAGGCAAGCATATGAAGCAACTGATGGCAACAGTAGGTTACCAACCTCTAGGTATATCAGAACTGGAGCAGAATGAGGCACAACAGAAAGGTTAAGGCAGCTTAATCCTGCTTGAAAACCCTGCAGCAGTCTCTGCCTCAGCCACAGTGCCCTCGTGTCACGGCAGTCAAGTCATTCCAACCAGACATTGAGTAGGTGATGCCAGCTGTGTTCCTCACCTCTGGTTCCAAGCCTGGCACCACACAGCCTGATTGGCAGAAACAATAGGATCAGATACTCCTACTAATGGCAACAGAAACAATGTTTTGGACGTAACCAGTTCTACATAACACTAAGTGCTGTGAAAAATCTGTGTTTATAAACTAATGAGCCAAAAGCAGTGAATCTTACTCTTTTGTGCCTCAGTTTTCCATCAAGAATGCAGTTAATGCCACATTTTACCTTATCCAGCTACTGCAAATGCTAAGATGTTAGAGCAGTAAGCAGAAAAGACAAAGTAGTAAGACATTCAAAACTGGAGGAACTGCAGTTGCCTGAATCTTCCTTCTTGCCCTTCTTGCAGACAGGAGTAACACTGGCTTTCTTGCAGGAACCTCTCCCAGTCATTGCGAGCCAGCCATCGAGAGTGGCTCCAAAACGACATCAGCTGGCTTTCCGAGCACTCATCGGTGCATCCCACCAGGGCCCACGGATTTATGTATGTCCAGTAGGGGCCCCCTAACTCCCTCTTCACAAAGGGTGAGCCTTGCTCCAGGTGTTTATGCTGCAAACTAATGAAAGCACTGCTTCCTGACAATCATATCTCATACTAATGCTCAATAAATATTACAGAATAATACATCACTAAAGGTAAAATCAGCATGTGTTAGGCATGTTCTCACTGCTGCAACTGTACAAAGACCTGCTCTAGGAAACCAGAAGCCATTTAGCTCATAAGACAGAATCCTGTGAGTTTTCCGGATTTCACATCTGTATTTCATGAACAGGAAAAAGAAAGAAATGAATACTACCATTCCTGGGGTTTATTTATTATATTGTTGCTGTTCTTGCAACTCCTATGAATTTTATTAGGGATGAGAATCCCACTGCTCTAAGCATATATAATGCCATGGATTACTATAAGTCCTAAGCATATATCATATATTCAGTGAAAAAATACCTGCTCCAAAGAACTCACCATTCACAGCTTAGAGGAGGAATGACAAATGCAGTCAACTGAAACCAAGAGAAAGCAAATCACGTGAGAATTACAGCAATACTCATTTGGTCATAGGTATGAAGCCAAATAAATAGGTATTAAACTTCAAAAAAATCTGAGAAAATAAGAAGTTTGGGAAAAATAAGATACATACATTGGAAAAAATGCCTTAAAAGGGCTGTAAGGTGAAATAGAATTAAGGGGAAAATGCAAGGTTTGGTACATTGAATAAAGAGAGTATTTGGTGCATAAAATAAATATTTTTTAAATATAAATTTACTTCTGCCTCACATAGACCATTTCTCTAATAATGATGATAAATAAATGGCATGGAAAAGGCTAGTCAATGAGAATATTTTATATATAAGCTTCAGACCCAGTCTAACATCTCCCCTGCAATTTGTTCTTCTTTGCTCTTCCATTGAGTTTCTTGGTCACACATTTTAAATGCCGTTGTGACAACCATGTTGATATTGGCAGCTTTACAGCTATGAAACCAGGTGTATGATGGAAGCCAGGCCTACAGTCTTAGGAGCAAAGGGAACAAGAGGCTGCTTGCTGGCTGCAGCACTCTCTGTCACCCCCTGTACAGTGTTCATTAAAGCCATAGGGATGACCAGCCTCCCTGGAAGCAGGGTTGCTTTGACAATGGGAATTGCAGAAGTTGTGAACATAAGAACATTAGACGTTCTAGTAAGAAGAAAAGGCTAATAGGCCAAATACACCTGTTTCTGGTTTCTCTTGATTCATTTTGTTTTCAGCATATATCCCAATATTCTCTTTCTTCAGAAACAAAGATGCTTCTCTACATATTTTGCAGTATTTGCTTACTTTCTTAAGCCAACTTGTGTATTCCCACTTGCAGGCAAGAATCTGCTAAGAATTCATTAGTCTTTTTTAGAATTCTCCCCCGTTTCTTGTGCTCCTTCCCAGTACCCAGGTGTATTTTACCAATTCCTTTCATATTTTAGGAGTTATAGGCTCAAATATTCATCCTGCCCCAGCTTAAGTGAAATCATGTGAATGATATATTCTCAGAGAAACACCTGCCCTCTGCACAGTAAAGCAAAGAAAAATTCAAACAGGATATTGAACAACATTAAAAATACACTGCAAATATGCAATGCTAATTGATCTAGACGTCATACTTGAACACTGTGCTTAATTTTGCCCTTCTTATCTCAAGAATAGTACAGTGAAGAAATGTATAGCCCCAGAAAGGGCAATATATTATGAGAAGCCTGTTAATATTCCTATTAGATTGTGGGAGTAATAGGCGCATTCATTCAGAGAGGAGATGGAAATGACAGACTGTGACTGGTACATTATTAAAAGTAGTGAGCAATGGCAATAAATTACAAAACATTTGTATATCTTCACACTCACTTCAAGGACAAGAGTGTATTCCATAGTATTGAAATAGTTTCACAATGAACTAATAGAAACTTTGAAAACTATATGCCCTTAATTGTCTCATTAATTAGCATAGACCAGAGGAGCAGTCCGGATGGTGGCATTATTGTGCATGCACTGCACAAGTGAAGAGCATCAGACAGCACTTGTCAGGAAAGCTGAGAGTCTGGAGAGGGAGAGCAGACAAAAGGCAGCTGAGGGGGTGAGCACACACACAGAATAAGTGCGGTTACCATCTAGGACCATTTATAGGTGTCTGGGTATGGACAGATGAACTAAATAGGAAAAAGGGTCAGACACTGAAAGAGATGAAAGGAGGACCAGGGAAGAGAGAAAAAGTAAGCACAGGTATGGAGCAAAGCTGGTGCAAAGAGTCTGTGCAGGAGGGAAGGAAGGAACAGGCACAGGAGTTGTTCAGCTCCAGGCAGTGAATGCTCAGCAATAGCTACATGAAGGTCACTGCTTTGTCCACTTTGCAGCTGCTTCTACTGCTGGCAGTCTCTGTCTCTTCTTAGCTCTCCCCATGGCCAGTTTAGAGAGGCCAATGGTTTTGGGAGCACCAGCTGGGTCCCAGCAAGCCCATAGTAAAATAGTCTCATGGGCAAGCTGCTGGGCACAGGCAGTGCCAGGGCAGAGGTGACATCCCACAGCAACACTCCCTGCCTTCCCTTTTGCATGTAAAGCCTATACATGGCTTAACTCCACCAGTTAACCTCTGCAGGTTACTGCAGTGAGACAAAGGGATTTTAACAGGTAAAAGGGACTAGGTTTAATGTTAGAATGAAAAATGTCAAGTGATAGTAACTACGACAGTTGTCTCTGTGTTATTTTTAAAGAATGCAAAAATATCGCATGACAAGAGTGTGAAGAAGATATTTTGATTTACTAAAAAAAATACAGCCATTTTTAAGGCATGTGAATGCATTATTCCCAAAGATGATTGCTAAGAGGCTAGCGTCCAAGAATGAGTACTAGAGTAGTTTCCACATTAATCTGGCCGTTTATAATGACTCCTGCCAGTCTGGGTTGTTTTCCAAAGTCAAAACAAACTTTTGCAAATGACCAGGGAACCAGCAAAGTCCACCCCTGTGTCTAGCACACGTTAAAGTTCAGGCTTTATTTATTCTATACCATCTCCATCTTCCAATATGAGGAATTAAACTTTTCTGTTTGTATTCGTCCTGTATACCAATAGTACTTTGATCACTGCATATAGTAAAATACTTTTTTTTCATTAGAGTGTTAGACTCTAAGCAAACTGCTTATGCATAGAATAAGGGAATTTGCATTCAATAACTCTAATATCCTGAGTTCCTGCAGGTAGTATTTTAAGTCACCAACATAAAGAAAGGTACTTTGGTTTCCTTCACGATAGTCTTAGCAGACAGGCCTATTTCAGAGGCTTAAATTTTATTTAAATTGCAAGTAACTTGAACAGTGAACCAGCAAACAAGCCCAGCTGGTGATTCCCCGTTCTTTTCATTGGTCTACTTTCATTAATCTGTATATAAAAAGAAGTGGAGAAATCCGAGCAAAAAGCAATAAAAGGGTTTTCAGCTAACACACCTGGATTCTGGAACAGTTATCAACCTGCCCCTCTATGACTACATGTCCAGTTATGAAGATCCATTAGCCTTTGTGTTAAATGGCTTAGGTCCAGTGACAAATAGTGTAGCGGGAAGGAATCCTGGCAATACCCTCTGACACATGACAGCCAATATATCATTTAAGCTGCTTATCTGAAATCCATACTATGGATCTGATGGAGGGATTTAGGACCAGGGAAGACATAAGCATGCAGAAGCAAAATGACAACTTTTAACCACAGCTAAGGAAGGGACTGAAGCTCATAATCTTTAAGAAAGAAGAGTGAAATACAATACTAAGAATAAACTGATCAATATTAAACAATATGCTGCTTTGCCTACTGGATGAATCTCTTCCTTTAGACCACAACATGAAAATGTAATTCCTAATTTTTTTTATTTATTTTTTTTTAATACATCACAGTGATCTGAGTGCACAAGCCATACAGCAGGACCACATCTGGAATGTCACATCACATGGACAGACAAAAGGCTCTTATTTTGTCCTACAGACACTGCTGGGAGGGAAGTGGGGCAAAACGTAGCAGTAGTCCTTTGCATGAAGAGCACAGTGTGATCCAGACACCTGTTCCAGACCACATCTTACAGCACTGCAGACTGCAAGCTGTTCTCAAACCACTAATGAAAACATGGGAATAACATGTTTTTCTATAAGTCTGGTACAGATTCTTCATGTATAACCAGCTATCTTTAGTTTTTGAGGTGGTCTTCAAATGAAAAAAACAACTTTTAAAGAAATTAAAAAATATTCATTTTTGTTTGTCTACAAACACCTGACAAGCTACCAAAGCATGAAGAAAACTACTGAAAAAATTTGTGTTTGAACTAATTAAATGTCATGGGGCAATTCTCTTTGGTACTTTGGAATAAAGTTATAACAACTATATGGCAGATCTGTGTTGTACAAAACAATGTATTATACTAAAACAACGGTATTTAGGAAGCTAAAAAGTTTCTGCTCTTTCTGAATCCACTATAACAACATAGATATGGCAAATGTTCTATAAAAATAAACAGACACGTTTAACAATAGAAATTACATATTTTAACAAAAATTACAATGGTATAAATACCTCCTCTTCACCACTGCTATAATCACAAGGCCATAGCCATCTACGCCTTGCTTGAGAATAATCAATGCAATTAGAGAACTGGTGACATACCAGGCTTTACGAACTATGTATAACACATTAAGTGAAAAGTAAATGTACTCCAGGTTAGCACAACAGATATGTGTAACTCAGACTGACTGCCACACTCAGGGAATCCCCTAAGTGACCTCTCTAACTTCTTCTGATCTCATTCAAGACTAGTATATATAACAGGGATTTGCCTTTCTTCTTTACAGCTTACAGCTAAGAGAAATAGATGTCATTGGTCATCCCAAAAAGCACTTAAAGAGGAAAATCCAAAATGCCTTAGAGCCTAGAGAGCAAAAAATCCAGATACTGAAAATATTGCCCTAACTACTTTAGAAATGAAACTCACTTTATTTTTTAACAGTCAGAGGCTAGGTCTCTGTCAATTATTTCTTTATAAATTACCTACAACTAATGTGTTTTAATGTGCAATCTGAAAATCAAAAGATTAATCAAGGAAAGCAAACCTGCAGTCAAAGGACATGAAGTAGCACTAGACTTTTCACAACTCTCTCCAAGTTCTAGAATTTTTATTGTGCTTTTTTCATTGCTTCCTGTATTTAAATGACACTAACCTCCTGCTCAGAATAAACTCGGAGCTGATGGCAAATCCCACATCTAAGTGGCACTAGAAACCATCCCCAGTTCTCAGTGTCTCCTGGCAGCAGCAGCTTTTTGTGTGTCTGGCTGCAGCACTGTTCTTCTCACTTTGATACAGGTCATGAGGCCAAGTCTTCTGTTAGAACTATCACTGAAATGGCAACCCCCAGGGATTACGATGTTGCCAAATTCAGATCAGGGGAGTGAAAAACTACATTTTCAGATCTCTTAAAAACTTCAATTTAAACTCCCTGTTCAAATACAGATTCTGATTATGGTTCAGATCCTGCACTCTGACTGTGTAGAGACAGAATTCAATGACAGGATTGCAGCTTAAATTAATTTTCTTGCAGGTACTCAGTATTTCTCCTGAATAACCCTGAAATAACAACGCTTAGTATCCATATTCTACATTTCGTCTGAGGAATTCAAAGGGGACACATCCTAGTCTCTCTGCAGTAGTTAGAGAGCCTTCCCAGCTGAACATCTCCTAACACAGAAACTAAAGAGGGCATTAATCTGTGGAGTGAGGCACTCAGCATGACCCTGCACAATGGGGTGGAAAACAGAAACCCCTGTCAATAAAACAGAAGCTGTGGGAATTCATGCAATTTTGCATCTAGGGAATAAGAACTGACAAACACTTTTTACAAAAATTATTTATTTGGCCACCCAGCCCTCCTTCTGGGCTTGACTATGCACATCCAGGACTGTGACAGACTTCAGCCCTTCTGCCCATGCTTGAACCTGGCCAAACACAAAGAAGATTTGGTCAGGGATTAATTAGCTCAGGCAGAAGATTGTGCTAACAAAGCCCTAACAGGGGTGGGCCAGATCTGCCTGACATCCACTCAGTCTGGACAGCCAGCAGAGCGAGCTTTACCACGCAGGCTGGTACCTGAGTCTGATGGGCAAGATGGATTCACCATCTAAGTACTATGCAGAAATTATACACTCATTATGTAGATTTCAAAGACAGAACTGCGGTATTAAAAGAAAACCCAGTGCTGACAGTGACACATCTGACCTAGAATCCAGTATGTGAATACTGCTCTGAGGGAGGGTATTTGCTAATAATCAGCTAATAGATCACCACGGTCTAATGACTCATAACCACCTGAACTCCAGGCCCTTTCTCCTATCCTTATGGAGAGCTACAAAGATAGCTCCCTTCCAAAAAGAGGCTGATTTCTGCACTGTTACATGTGAGTTTTAAGCAGTAAGGTGGGAACAGCAGATAGATATACAAGGTTTTCTTATGTGTGTGTGTGTGAGTAGAGAAAGAATTCATTTGTGTAGCCTGCACAACTCCTGGTTGGCGAACTCAGTGCCTACAGCTTAGCGCTGCATAAAAGTTGTGCTCCTAATTGCTTTTCCATTTCAGCTAATTCTTTGGGGCATGAGCTAACTGGGTGTGGAGCCAATTTTCACAGCTTCCAGGGTTTTACATGGCTTTCCATGCTGCAGAGGTGCAAACTATCATTTAATTGAATTAAACACTTAAATGTGCTCAAAATGTGGAAAGAACACACCCTCTCAGCTAAGAAACAGGAATAGACAGTGACCTGTAAGCTTGAAACCTCTTTAGTAATAATACCTCTAATTTTTTTTTTTTATTTTTAATTGGCAGTTGTTTTTTTGGTTGGTTGGTTGGTTGGTAGGTTGCATTGTTTTGGGGGTTTTTTGTTGCAGAGATTTTGAATAGTAACTACTGTCTGGTGCTTTGAAAGATACAAATAACTAAGTGTTTTTCCATAATTTGTATCAAAAAAGCGCTTAGAGGGTAATGTGCAGATTTCAAAAGATGTTATTTGAGTTTTATGACAGTTACAGTACTACAGGACCAGTGTGGTTACACAAAATTATAGCAGTAATTGACTTATTGAGTGTGCATGTGGTCCTATGTTGTTACTTAAAAGTAACACTAAAGCTAGGTTGGTCCTTCCTTTCAGTGCTGCTGTATGGAGTTTGTAATCCACCCCAGAAATTTATCCCAAGAAGAGATAATAAGAGATAATAAGGACATGCACACACACAAGCATACACAAGCAGAGATAATGTGAATGACTAAAGCACAGTGGGTATAATTTCATTTTTCTTCCTATTGTTTTTCACCTTATTATTCTTTGTTAGGAAAAAAAATAATAAAACGAATTAAAAGTCAAAAATTTCCCATCAGCACAAAAATATTATTGGAAAGTAAAGAAAGAGGTAGGAGAATAAAGGGGGAAACTAATGGGACCTTTAAGCACTAAAAGTAAAAAAAAAATCTAGTTTATGTGGTGCATTAAAGTCAGCCTGAATTATTAAGAGAAACTCCCTTTGTGTCCCCAGGTGCTTTACAATGTCTTTGTAGTCCATATGAAAAGTTCTGGATGCTTTGTGCTAGAATCACATTCGCTGATGAAGCACAAATCCAAGACGACAGGCAAAAGAGGTCTATGTGACTAGGGATTGATAATGGTCCATAGGGCAGTTCACCTTTATGTGACTGGTTCAAATCCAACCCAGCTGAAGTAACAGTTTGAAGCTGTTGAGGTCTGAGAGTTGTTCAGTGGCCCATGAGAAGTGAATGCTAAGATTATTACCTGCACCCTGTGGACTAGCAGAAAAATCACAATTCCTCCTCCTGCCTGTTTTTTGGGGTGACTCTTTAGACTTCAACAAAGGGTGGGGGGAAGCCCTGGGAGTAGTATCTTACCAGTCTGCCTTCTCTGCAAGCAGTAAATACTATAAGGTTAAGGGCATTTATATTTATTACTGAACAGTGATTTATATTGCAATAGCAGCATTGGACCTTGACTGCAATCAGTATGAGCTATGAGCACAGGAAAAGAGATGACACCCGGTTCAAAAAGATAGGTATTATGCTTATGAAAAAGGACAGAAGGACAAAATCAAGTCTATGGATGGTATTTATGCTTAATTGCACTCCTGTGCCCCCGCCATGCTACACCTAAGGAAGGCTTTTCAGCATACCACTTTTCCAAGCACCACAGTTTCAATAGTCTACTTTATGCTTGGACTAAGCGTATCAGTTAGTGATTTAAAAATACACACAACCAGGGCATTTTCTTACATCACTGGTAATAAATTCTACTACAGATTTGAAATATTTTCTCAAGACTATGAAAGGTCTTGAAAACAGACCTTGTTAATGGAAAGCTTCAACTTCTGTCTCTATTAAGAGTGCTATAGATTTTGGTTCTGCTGCTTTGCAGCACCACACCAGACAATCTGCAGAACAGCACAGCCACATCTGATCACCTTTACTCCGAAACAGACAAAGCTGTAAAACCTCAATGTCAGTGAGGGAATGACACTCAAATTAGAGGAAGTCCAGAAGACATTTTTAAAGAAAAAAGGGTACTAAAGGTCACATATAATACAGCTAAAAGAGAAAGTCCCATAAAATACCGCTGATGAGTTTTAATAAAAGTCAGTGATAACAGTAAAATACAAAAATTTTTTTAAAAAAAGTTATTTGGAGGCTTGTAAAACTTAAAGCAAAATATATGTCCATTTATTTAACATTCTTAGTTTGCTTTGTGATAGTTTTATCATTCAAGTCATACTGCCTTTCTCATTATTTGTATGTTTTGAGGCACTTCTAAGAAAAAAGTAAAAGACTTCAACATTATATTAGGGGAATTTCACTCTTTATTCTCATTGTGTTCTCATCTCAGTTCTCAAATTCTTTTTGAAATTAAAAGCTTTTCAAAATAAAAAGAGTTGGAGACTGACTTCTTGGCCGTCCTGTTTACCCTTACTCTCTCGTCCTTCCGACAACTGTCTGTCCCAGGAATCAATACAGTATGCTTAGACCATGACACAAATTTGTTCTGAGCACTTACGTTTCAGCAGCTTCGTTGACTTCTGAGCTTGGAAACATTTTGCCTTTTCCACCATATTACTGGCATAAATGTAGACTTTGGAAAGATCATTTTTCAGCTTCAGAAGCATATTTAATCTTGTGATAAAGAGCAAGCACACCAGGTGAGCAGAACGTAGATTTTCAGGATCCTGTTTGCCTTATGCAGAGAGTGAATTTTAGTGCAGATTTAATATGGCAACATGAATCCAAATTTACAGCATTGATGAGTACTTGTTAAAATAAAAAAACCCAAAGCAAAGGATCCATCCTTTCTTTCCCCTGTTGTGCTACTATGTATAGTAACATCAAGCTAAATTCAGAGATAACAGAAATGGTGGATAAACTAAAACACATTTTTACATTCTGATTGCAGCAGAAAGGCAAGGATGAAGTAAAAAAATAGAACTCGGTGGTGAAATTTATGAAGCAGATTTTCTAAGATGAGTTTGCCTACTGCAACATTTCCACTTTTTACCCCAATCTCTTACATAAACTGCCCCATATTTGAGCATCATTAAACAATGCACAATTGACTCACTCTTACATGTTACTTCCATATGTGAATTATTTTTATCATTATATTGCCAAAAGTTTCTAGCTAAAAACTGAATGGACAGTATGCCAAGTCCTTAGAATGTATATTGTAATACATTGTGTAGATACACAATGGGAACTTCAACAGATTTACTGGCATAAGATTAAGAACTACATTTTAGATGTGTTATGAAGAAAGCAATCTGAAACATTTATAGATAACCTTGAGAGGAGAATCTGAGGAGGCCTGAGTCAAATGTAAGGTCTGTATTAGTGGCTTGAGATAAAAGATGGGGACTGAGAAGACAAGAAGTAAGGAAGGAGTAAGAGGGAAGTCCTTTTTTTTAGTCATGACTGTCTTGAGCTGTTACTATAACATCTGAAGTACAGATATAAATCTGTGTCAGCAGCACAGACGTCAATTGCATTTATTTGTGGATAGAACTGTAGAATTGATGTGTAAAAGGGGAGGAGAGATATATCAAAACAAAAAATCCTTAGGATTTTGGCAGAAGTCAGATCAGGAAGCTTCAAGGGATGAATGAAATGAATGATTAAGGATTAGGGGGACCACAAGCAAAGAATGAATCCAAAGATAAAACCTATGATGAGATTTAAAGAGATCAAAAATGACAGTGTGAGAGGAGGAGGAACCAGCTAGGAGAGAATCATTAGGTAATTTGGTGAGAGTGATTTCAGCTAACAAGAAGGTCAGAAGCCAATTTGAAGGGGTTTACAACAGCACTGGCGATCAGATCCTTTGAACACAATAGAATGTGAATGCACAAATAGCACGTCTTGCAGCAACAGTGGAAAGCAACAGAGAGGTAAATAGGATGGTTTTCTGAAGATTTGGAATAATAAAAACTAATAAATTCTTGAATCATGAAAGGAAGAAGCTAGAGAGACATGATCCAAACAAAAACAGGAAAAAATGACAGTATAAAAGAAGTCAGGAAATAGGGTAAAAGGGGATCACTGTGGAAAAAGAAGATTTAGAGAAGAATGTACGAGAAGCATCTACATCTGCATCAAAAGAGCAGTAGAACAGTAGCATATCTAACCAGTTATATAAAAGCAATTTAAAAAAAAATCACAATGAGGGTGAAACAGGGTACAGAAAGTCTGTGAAATCTGGAACCTCTGTCCTTGGAGATATTGAAAGCTGTATAAAGCTCCAAGAAACCTGATCTACCTTTGAAGCTTGCTGTGCTTTGAGAAAGAGGGAGGACTAGATGACCTTCAGAGATCTGTTCCAACCTGAATTACTGTGTGATTCTGTGTAAGAAGGACAGAAAAGGGGTAGACAGAAGGAAGAGATGGAATAATCATTTCATAGTTTAAGTTTGGATGCGTGAGAAGAAATCATCAGAATTTCGATACAGATTGATGCATAATACGGGCCCTTAGAAGGTACTTTCACATCTGGAAGTGCAAGAAGTATGCAGTGTTATATATAAGCCTCAGCAATGGAGAAGATAAGCAGTTTAGAAGCCTGGTCCTTTATAAAATCCCAGTCAATACTATACATGTATCAGAGAATGTGAATTATCTTTGAAAGCTGACCACAGGACATCAAGATAAGTGGATCCAAACTGAAAACTAAAAAATAACTAAAGGGAAAACTAGACATAGATAACAATTTAATAGTGGTATTTCCTATCAAAATTTTCTCTAGTCATGCTTTAATGGTCAATAATTAGTAAGAGAAGCATGAATAGGTGGGAATCCTTTCACCATAATTGAAAGCACTATATTTCTGGAAATCTCTGATCTTTCAAGTGTAATAGAATTTTTTCATGAACATGAAACACTCTTATGTTAATGACCCCAGCAAAATTTCAAAGTCTTTTGTCTCTCTGGAAAAGAGTAAATGGGCTAACAATATGGGATCTGGGCAAATCTTTCATCAAAATTAGATTCACTTAGTATTTGACATCAGACAGATGTACAATGGGCCATGTGGGTAGATCAAAATCCCAGGCACTATCAGGATTTTGAAAAATTATGAGAAAGGAAGCACAAGAACAGTGGCAGAAGTGTGCTGTAACAAAATGTTAGATTTCCAGGTTAGTAAACACTATTCTTCTTCTAAAGAAAGAACAGATGTAGGAGAATACCTGAATTTCTAAAGACACTTTTGCTGGTGAATTAGACCTTGCCTGTCTGTGCTGCCAACCAAAATACATGGTGTGAAGTTCCAATGTAAATGGCTAAAAGAGGCCCAGATTCCTGACTATGAAGAAGAAGAAAGTAAAGATCACACCTTCAGTGTAGGCTCTTTTCTGCAGCAATGTTCATACAGTTATGAGCAGTTTAGGGGCTCTAATCTTTTCCAGCTGTTTGCAACTGTCACAGAACTATCCTTTCTTGATCATAGAATTTGTATATTCCCTACCAATTATTAAGACCAGGTAAATGTAGGAGTGCCTTCCAATACATATCTGGTTGGAATATAACGGGCTCTTTTTGGAAACTGAAAAGTCAAGTCCTTTCAAAACATTAAAAAAATAAATAAAGCCCCATTTATAATCTTTAGGAACCACTAGCAGAGTTTCACTGGAAGTTTTCAGCAAGTTTCACTAATGAATATGCAAACCCACACATTTTTAAGGTTTCTTGTAAAATAAAAAGGTCTCTAAGTACTAAAAAACACCATGAAAACTAAGTGGCACATGATCATAATCAAATTGGCAAGCATAGGTGTAGAAAAATGCTCTCTTACACACTCTGTATCAAAAACACAGTCAAAGTTGCTTATTTAGGTAACAAAAGGCTGATTTCCTGATGTCAACAACTTCTGCCTTTTAACAACTCAAGAATCAGTGCATGACTCCAGTTACACAAGGAACTTCTCATCAAACCATGTTAAAAAAAGAACATTTGCTTTTGAAAGGTTTACCTAAGTATATACAGAATTGTAAAGGTTAGAAAAGACCTTTAAGATGACTGAGTCCAGCATTAGCACAGTGCTGCCAAGTCCACCACTAAACCACGTCCCTGCATCCCTCATCTACATGTCTTTTAAATACCTCCAGGAGTGGTGACTCAACAACTTTCCTGCACAGCCAGTTCAGGGAAAGAAGAAAGGCAGGTAGTGCGTGAAAAACATCTTCAGTGGAACACAAGCCTTCTGACTGAGGATAATACTCTATTTGTACCAATGTGTATTTCATTTTACTTTCCCCAATTTTACCATGATTTGTGCTCATTATGCATCACTCAAACAGAAACAAAACAGATAAGAATGTTACACATCATTAGGGATGGTAAACTCAGTTATGATGGACAAAGCCCCAAGCATCCTAAAGCTTCTCTGAGTATTGGAAATAGATTTCTTTTAGACTTCAGGACATAAAAGGAAAGAGCTTTCTGATCTTGTGCAAAGCCTTACAACTTCTGGAAGACAGAAGTAAATCCACCACTATCTGGTATTTTAAATTCAAGATCAAATAATGAGTAGGCATTCTTCAGCTATAGAACGATTCAAGAGTATGCAGATAAATTTATCTATCCTGTGTTAAGCAAGGCACGATACCAGATAAACCAGTAACCCCTTCCAGATTCAAATCTTATATGAGTGTGCTGTAAGTAAACTGAATAGTATCTGGCACTGTACAATTTCCACAGATTGATACTGAAGCACTTTTCTACATTTTCAAGTTATTACATTATATTAACATTCTGTTGAGCGGTGAAGATGTTAACCTGCCCAGCTGTTACTGGAATGTATCAAGAGGTGCATCTGTAACTTAAACAATCAGTAGGTTTCATGTCAGTGCTGAATTCTGGGGCTGTATCCACGCAACATCTCAAAAGTCTGGTTTCATCTAGCAGAAACTATCTGGATTCAAGACTGATGATCAGATAAGTGTGACCAGCAATGGAGAGAAAAAGCAGAAATGTCTAAGTAGAGGCAGATGTGGTATATATCCAGCAGGAACAGAAAGATTTGCCTGGACTGGGGGCAGGTCTCAATTATAAGTCATGGGGGCATCACTTCTGTCTCCTATACTTTGAGGAAAAAAATGAAACTCATGCAGTGTTGTCCTAGAGCAAACATAGGCTTTGCTCTCGAATTTACAATGACATTTACATGAATAGAGTTCTATTGGTTCCCTACTTTCCAAAGGAAAATCAAGCATCAGACAGGAAAGACGGAGGAAGAACCAACATCTCATGGCAGTATTTGGAACAGGAGTGCAAAGAGACAAGCAATAGATGGTTGGAGGCACAGGAACTGAAAACAGAGCTTGACAATGGACTTTCACATTCAATGGGAATGCAAAAGATGGGGATCCCACCCTGGAGGAGTGAGGGATGAAGACATGCAGACACTGCCTGTAGGAAGGCTCTGAAGATAGGAGGCGAAGAATAAGTCCCTGGATATGCTTGTGGTAAAAGAAAAGGAAAAAAAAAAAACAAAACAACCAAACAAAACAACAACAACAACAAAACCACACAGGACAAGAAGCCAGTGGAGCAGTGAAAAACTGAACTGTTCTGCTAAGGACAGGATTCGGGGTACACTCAGAATTATAACAGAGTGAATAGAGGTAGGAAAGGTCACTGAGAATTGAGCAGAGAATCAGTAATGACTAAAAAGCCCATTGGAGACTTCTGGGAACCAAATTTCAGTTTCTCACAATTCCTGTACCATCAATAAATATCTGTGAAGTCTGATGGTAAGGAAAACACGTATCTTGTATCTTATACCTCCAGCACTAGTTTTCAGACAGTATTTTTCCATGCAACTTGTTTAATAGAAGAATGGTACAACATGGTGTGGGGGATTTTAAGGTTCCAAGTATCTCATAATTCACATGGGGGTTAACATATTCTTATGAGTTTCTATTTTTATAATGATAAGTGTGTACGCTTTATCTTTCCCTCTGTCTATTTCCATCTCTCTCACACAGACACATTTTCAAAATAGCTTTTTAACATGACCAAATCAAGGACAAAGATGTCTAAAGTGCCAGGTTGCCTATATAACCAAATTCTCCCCAATCTTAAGAATCAGTATCATGTAGACTAAGGGCATGACTCATATACCATTGTTCCCAGAAGACATCTGCCTCACACAGTGCAATAATGGCCGTGCTGCAAGGATGAATCAGAACTGTGCACTGAAGAACGTTTATCTGGTGAAGAATTTTGAAGAAATGCATTAAAAAATGGGACAACATTGCAAGATGAGTAAGAATGGTTAAATTAATTGGATGTTGGCCTACAAAGCGGGAGTCTATCTTTTCTTGACATAAAGTTTCCATTGTAGTAATTCAAACCAGCTTTTTGACAGTTGGTCACTAAAAGCATATTCTTAATTTTCTATGTAACTCACTGAGACAAGGCATTTGAATATGCAGAAGTGATGAATGTTCAGACATAGCTAGAGATGGGAAGACCTGAGTTGGAAAAGTTCCATGTGACGGTAACGAGTCAAGGCTTTTGGACCTCAGCACCTCAGGATGGTCCTGTAGATTAGTGACACCTTTTCAACACAGTCTTCTGGGTCATGGTTCTCTAGCCATAAAATGGAAAACATATTGTCTTCCAGTCTCAGAGGCCTGCAGTAAAGCTAATTTAATGTTTGTTCATCACTGAGGCAGTACAGTGATGATCACTAGCAAAATCCCAAAAGGAAATTAATAACAATTATTAACTGTGTCTCTAGACCAGGGCTTAAATATTCTGTAGTAAACAAGGTATGGGGCCACACACTGAACAATGTCATGAAAACAAAGCATGGAACAGCTGCTCATTAAGTGACTATCATATATCCTGTGAACTGAATGAGGAAAAGATCTTGTAAGAAAAAACAATATGTGATCACGTAATTAAAGAAGTCTTCACAATGCATATGCATGGGGGAGATTAAATTAATTTGCCTTAACAAAGTTAATTCTGGCACGTATTAGCTTTAGAGCATTTGGACTCTAATCTAGATTTTCCACACAATATGAAATAACTGAAGATCCTTCTGAGATCTGATTAAAGGACATATATTAACCATCTGTATTTTATTCATCCAGTTAAAAACAGAATTTGCTCTTGACTATTGGAAAAGCAGTACTGGAATGAGTTATAACAACTGAAATATGGAATGGCTATTTCATTACCAATTATTCCTATTTTCTACAGAAAATTTGGATTTTAGGCAAAAATTTCCTTTAACATCATAAACAGCAAAAGAAGCAGGTTGAAGTATAGAGACCATCTTCTATGTAATATGCTATATCACAGTAGTTCCTACTGTTGTCACTTGAATTAATAAAAATACATGAGTGCAAGAAGAAATTTATGATTGATTCTCACAAGTAAAGAATATATTCAAGTTCCATTAAATTAGAGATGTGGAGACAAAACATAGCCCTGTTTTTTTATCAACCCTGTTCAAATACATACAAAAGTATGAAAATAAAACTTTTGCCTCCTCTTTTTCATATAGATATGACTTTCTGCTGGTGAAAACCACAGGCTATTTGTGTATATATGTACACATCTATATATCTGATCAATTAAATGGCTTCCATTTGAAATATTCTGTCCTTTAAGAATTACTATGTCTCTTATACCAGCATATTTAAATAGAGATCATATTTTGCTGTATGGGTTCATTCTTTACTTTCTCTTGCACTCAAAGATATGACTCATCACATTTGTAATACATGGCTACACATTTACGGTAGAACTTCAGTTTTTTGGGGTTTTTTTGCTTTCTGGTTTTGTTTCTGTGTGCACTGCCTGGCTTACTAGGGATCAGTTATGTGCCTTGCTGATGAACAGACAAGAATGTATAGAAGATTTGGCTTTTCTAATCTCTTAAATAAAGAATGCAGAGCCAGCTCAGTGGGTACTTTGGAACATGTGCCGTATCCATGTTTGTAAACTTCAGAAAGTCAAGTTCCTGTCACTTCTGCCTCGTTACTACACCTTACCGTTTAAACTTTGGATTCCTTGGCTTTGCATTCATAATTCATAAAAGATAAAGTGCTCATTACCAGGAAAATACTTTTTCACCTTGAAAATTTTAGCACATGGGCATTTCTTTGGGTGTCTATAAACTACAGCAGTCTCAGGTGTAGACTTCATTGCTTCCTCACAAGGGGAAGAAGAGGGGCAAACACAGATCTCTTTTTGCTGGTGACCAGTGACAGGATTCGAGGGAATGGTATGGAGCTGTGTCAGGGAAGGTTTAGGTTACATATTCACATTAGGTCCTTCCCCCAGAGGGTGGTTGGGTGCTGAAACAGGGTCCCCAGGGAAGTGGTCACAGCACCAAGCCTGACAGAGTTCAAGAAGTGTTTGGACAAAGCCCTCAGGCACATGGTGTGATTCTTTTGAGCTGTCCTGTGCAGGGCTGGGAGGTGGACTGATGATCCTTGTGAGTCCCTTTCAAACGAGGATATTCTATACAATGAATATCCCTTATTATTTAGACACTTCTAGATATACTATACAATATACAATCAGCAGCAGATACAGAAAGACATACAGTACCAGAAGGATTTCAAATTTAAATACAATATTTAAAATGCAAATAAAATTTATCATCTCCTTTTTTAGCTCCTTTTCACCCCTGCATCTGTACTTCAATATCAGGCATGTATTTTATTGCATTGATCTTATTTTACAAACCAAACATATAATAGTCACATCTATTTCAATGATTCTCACAATTTCACAGTATATTTTTTCAAGTTCAAGTTCATTCAGCATGGTCCTGGTATTGCTGTCTTTAAAGTTCAATGCAACTGCTTAACCGTGGCCATTTGGATATTACTTGATCTATGGCAAGTAGTTTTCAGGCTGATCAAACAAACATGTTCCATAGCTATGAGTCTACTCCGACCTTTAATAATAAGATCATAGAATCACAGAAAGGCTTGGTTGGAAGGGGCCTCAAAGATCATTTCCAATTGCCCTGCTGTGGGCAGGTTTGGCACCCACTAAACCAGGGCCCCTGTCCAACCTGGCCTTGAACACTTCCAGAGATGGAGCATCCACAACTTCTCTGGACAACACGTGCACTTGAAGATAGAGTGATTTTAGAACACTTGCACTTACAAATCAATTTTTATTGCTGTTTACAGATTTGAAATTATCATAAATGTGGACAGCTAAACACTCTAACTCTGAAAGGGTGGAAATGAGGTAGAGATATTTAGTCAACATTTGCATGTGATTCAACTTAATTTCATGGTTTTGTCTCTGGAATCCATTGTAGTTCTCCTCCTAATTCCTTCTGAAAACCATGCCGTCCATTTAAGCGGCAAAATACAGATTTTGGCCAAAATACATCACTACCTGAAGACAGCTAATCTGTTGCAGAGGAGAAATTAGAACACTGGTCTTCTAACTTTTAAGTTTCTTGCTTAATCTCAGACAGTACTACATATTGTATTTCTGAAGCCTGAGGGGTTTTTGCATTTATTTACTGAAGTACATTTGAGATTATTTTTGGCATCTTTACACTGGGTCATGAAGCAGCATGTTTTGGCACCTGCTAGCCTCACTAGCAATCTGCTTACTCCAGGCTGTTATCCTTGTGCTACTCCTGGGTATGCATCTGACAAAAGTCTTGCAGGGTTGTTGGGATCTGGAGTTTTGCAAACAATGGGAGAAGAGCAGCATATGAAAAATCTGCATTGATGTGCAAGTGCTTTAGGTGAGCCTTTGTTTCTTGATTTTGTATTTTAAACATATAATAAATACTGGTTTTCATTCTTGTATGTTCTGGTTTTTGGATTACGGTTGATACTTCAAGCAAACACAACGAAAATAAACCAGAGATCCTGTTTGCAAAACTCATTTTTAGCACTTAAAAATATTCATTGTGGAGACTTTCGGATGTGTTTGTACTAACCGCCTCATCTACTGGGGCATTTAGTGAAACTCTAGCACTAACAGTAATGATTATGACAGAGGAACAATTAAAATTAATCTACTATCCTAAATTAAATGCATATCTTCACTATTTGAATAGGTTTTGAATTGAGAAAAAAAAGTATTTGGTTCTGAAATGGTTCACAAGGACTAACCAAAACCATGGTGAGATCAGGCACCTGCAGATTATTAGCAGAGACTACTGAAAAAATGATGCCACTGTGGAACCACTGGAATAACTGAGGAGAAAAGTATACCAATTACCTATGCAGTCTACTCAACAGGCACACCTTAAAATATTAACTAGGAGAAGGAGAGGGCGTAATACCTTTTTTAAATTTATCACCTCATAACTATGAACATGCACCCCACTGCAGTGAAACCAGGAGCTCTGAAGAAAAAGGGACTTTGTGAAGAGTATGGTATTTTCCTCCGACTCTGAACTCTGAACTCTGACTTAGCTCCTACAGACATAAAGTTCATTTCACTTAATTTTAGACATCTGCAATATACGCATCAACATCTAAGCTGATCCCTAGGTTTTCTTTATTCTCTCTAGTAAGGAATGTGCTATTCTACAGTCTGATTCATCTGACCTACTTAGATGTCTACCTTCCGAGGAGATGAATCATGCCCTAAAAGTGTCTATTTCTCTCCATTGACTATAAAGGCAGCATAGCCAAAGATAATTTCGATATAGAAGACATTGTATTAGGGCAGATAAATTTCACCCCAGAAGCCATGAAAGGGAGCAAAACAAGAGTGAATCCTATTTTCAGCAATATTTAACTTCTGTATAATTTTGAAATAGAAATCCATCCACAAGGTCATTTGGGGACAATACTACTGAGAGCTGCTGAGCAGCAGCGACTGGTCTGTCCCAAACCACAGGGGAGCAGCCTCCTAGTGAAATGTGCAAGGTGACCATGAAATGGTAGTGTCTACTCCCTCCACACCTTCCCAAAAATGTATCTGGAAGCAGAAAGGAAACTTTTAGACTACACTTCTTTCTTTAAATTTTGCTTGCAATAACATTAATAAGGACACACTACAGAGTCATAAACTGTATTTGTATTTGTACCCGGAAAGGACTGCTGAGCTTATAAGAATCTACACATAGCTTTGTCTGCCCACCATGCTTTTAAAAATCGTTTTTAAAAAAATTTCTTTCTAGTTTTGACTGACTAGAAAACATGTACCTTTTGCTGACTTTATCTTCATATTGGATAAGAGTCATTATAGTTTTAATCAAACATATTCCTTTTCTTGGCATTCTTCAATGCACTGAAGATGAATGTATTGCTGTACAAATGTACTTCTGCACCTCTTCTGTCTCAGTGTACGAAAGTCTTTTTTCATATGTAGACTTGTTAATAAAAGCTTTATTTCTACTGTATAAGAAGTATAGATCTGACCTAACTCAACCCTGATCCAAACCCTATTTCATCAATGAAGTGTTTCTCTGAACTCCATTTGGCTTTCAAATTAGTCTTCTGTGTCTTCCTTGGCTTCAGAAGGTATACTTCAGTTAGAGGCAATAGAGTCATTCATCTGGACTGGAAAAGGCAAAATGGGCCTATTTGTGCTAAGATTTTTTTTTTCCCCACCAAAATTTAGTACCCAATATTCATAAAGACAAAAGATTCATTTAAGATCACATAAAAAAGATAGAAACCAGAAACTGATCAAAATAAAGCAACATGATAACCCTTCTTCAGAAAACGTTAGATGGATTCAGCATCGAGTAGCTGTAATGATCTAGCAAAATTATTTTTTACCTCTTCTAATCCAATTACTCCAACAATTCCTAAGTGATAGCTACAAAAATGATCAGCTCTCTCATTAGCAGGTTTCTCTTAAAAAGCATTTTTTATTATGTGTTGCATTCCCCTTGATCGGGGATTGAGATTTATACACATAGCTGCTAGCGCAGTGAAGAGAGACCATGGCCTTTCATAGCAGGTTTAATTTGATTTTATAACCCAAACAATTTTCAGGGTGATTTAGGGATTAGATATTCTGGCAAGCTGAGCAATATAGCCAATAAAACAGAAGAATGTTTTTTCCCTAATTCTTACTGTTGATATGCCCCTGCCTTGGCATTTTCAGCTTTAACATAACTGTTCTCTTTAGCGTGCTAACACCAGCAGCAGCCTGTGATCAATCACAGTTGGCTGGCCCATGCAACATAAACAGCTATGCCTGCTCACAGGAGTAGGGATGCTGCCTAGAAACTGCAATTCAAAGAGCCCACTGCATCATTTTTGAAACCATTTAAGTCTGGAGACAGACAAAGAAAAAGAAGGACAATTTTATATGATGATTCCTACTACTTACATTTATAGTGATGATTTACAAACTGCAAATTTAGCAACATGTGACATTTTGATTGAGGAACTTTGCTTTTTCAGAAGGTCGTATTAGGAAGACTCACACTGCCAATAGCAAACATGAACTTGTCACCATGACAGTATCTTTGTAATACCCTATTTGAACTAACATAAGGCATTACTTTGTTTTTTGCATCCTTGCCTTTCCATCAACATCCTTACATAAGAACAGTATGACAGAGAAGTATATAGAATTCACTTCAGCTAATGAGGGGAGTGAGGATTTCTGACTACTCAATTATTTTAAGAGGAGTAACTAAGATACCAGAAACATGGAAAGACACATGATTCTGTTTCAAAAGCAGAGGAAGTACAATCACAATTCCCTGATCTTTATGTCTTGCTGAATTTTGGTCAATACTTAGCTAAGTGTCTTGCAGGAAATTGGTGGCATAAACAAAACCTGAACTCATCTTTCCCAACTCTAAGCCAATTCTCTAATTAATAGGTCAGACTTTTCTCATTCCCTGAGGCACCGCAGGACAAGCAGAAATAATACAAAGCTGTCTAAGACGAATGTTTAATACCAGGGATTCCTACACTGCCTAATTAGGGTTGCATTACTATGCTTTTTCACTACCATGGCAGGGCAAACTGAATATAGCAGCAAATACAAAATCTGTGATATTGTCCTCTCTGAGTCTGCATCCTGTAAGGGATCAGAACATCCCTTTAAGACGTAAAATAATTATAATAAAAATGCTTAAGATGCTGTACCTTTCATTGGGTCCATAATATATTACAAGATGAAGCTTAATATATGACCCAGAATGATTTTTCTGTCCTTTGTCTGCTGACGTGAGCAATCCTCGTAAAGACCATTCACACAGAGAAGTGAGGTTACATGAGGTTTTCTGGGGTTAGTTCCTAAGTTTAAAACCAATTTACTCATCTATAGCATGTACAACTGTTTGTATGTCAGCCATGTCAAGTATCTGGAATGTAAAGATAATAATTAACAAAATGTGTGTATCTGATAAGCCTCTGCAGACAAAAAAAAAATCAAGCTATAAATACTTTTTATGCAGGCAAAAAGAAAATGGAAAAAAATCACACCAGCAAGGTTTAAGGTTAAGCCCTTGCAGCACTGCAAGAGTCAGTATGAGAAGTTCTGTTTGCAAAATATCAAACATAAAGAAGGTAAACATTTCAATTTAGACTCTTGGGTTGTTGGCAACTTCTTACAAGTTTTCTTTATCTCTTTGTTTTGGGGCAGGATTGATTTTTTTTTTTCACCCCTAAGCCCACATTCCTTAATTGTGTTGTCCTGTGGAAGACTCTACAACAGAAAGATCCTCTCATGAATCCATTTGATTTTTTCATGTGCATTTCACTTCTCAAATTTCAAAATTACTTTCTTTAGCAGCCCACCAGAAAGGACTACACAGATTTCTCATGATCCTAAACCATAGCACAAAAAGTTCTATGAGCTCAACCTATCCAGCTGAGAATCCATTTAATCATGCCATGCATATTCTCATTCCACCTTCACATATTATTTTATTGCTTTCTTCTTCCTATACTTGCATTTCAAATTACTATTGCTTTCCACTCTGATATGTTGTGTCTCAACTCATTATAGTAGGTTAGCAAAAAATAAATCAGAGGTAAGTTTTCTCCTATATTTAATCCAAAGTTTCCCAATAATAAATTAATTAATGTCTAATGTAATTAACTGATTCATGCTTCATCTTATTTTACTATAGAATTTCTTAGTTTAACAACATTTATGACTGCTCTCCATCATCATCAAAGGAACCCAGTCAGTAGATCAATATATTGTATATGTGTCTCTATCTTATAAATTATTCAGCTTTCAACTGAACTTCTTCCTGAGTTTCCTTTGAGGAGTCGGACCTGTGATTATTAGCAGAGTTTACTTCCCTAATAAAATAAAAGTATTCTGATGTTCTTTAGGGAAAACATAGGGGATATATAGGAAAATCATAGCACGATTGTGTCCTTTGATATTAGCTAATAAAGGCCTGTGAAAAAATGGCTCCCACACAGCTGCTCAGCATGGAATCTGATACTAGCTTTCTGAATTTCTGAGCAATGCATAGATTTTCTGAAAAGGAATTAAAGAAAATAAAAATTATGCAAGAAAAAAATCTCTGTAATGAACATCAAGGAAACGCCATCTATTTTCTCTATATTCCATACACATGGAATGCAAATGTATCCAGCATTTTGCACAAGTTTGCAAGCAATGCTTAAAAAAAAATGCATTCCTCAAAACTGAAACAGATTTTTATCAATACCAGCCCCTGAATTCACTTCATCCACATTTTGTACACTTACACACTCAATTTATACACTCATTTGTTTTTCATGCCAGCATATCACTACTATGATTGCCTGGAGGTAGTAGGAGTGCACTAGGGGAAGCCACAGTTTATGAATAAATATATATACAATGAAATAAGTAGGAAGTTTTCCAACTTATCCATCCTGCACATCTGACTGTAGTTACCGTTTAATGAAATAAAATTTCCTATTTATTTATAATTAACTAGTACTATCTTTCTGATGTCACAGTAAAAAGAATTCCAGTACATCCAGGTCCAGAACGATTCAGGCACTTATTCCTGCTCTTTGTAACTTCAGCAGCAAGAATAATATATGCATCATCTAATTTAACTGCAAATGACTCTTTTAGCATGAATTGTCTGTTTAAAGATAATGCACAACAGAACCCTTAACTGCATCCCAGAAGTCATGCAGCACCAGAAAGATAAGATCACAGTGGTTACCAGGGGTAGCAAATGGGAAAAGCACTACAGGAAATGAACTCTTGTCAATAATCTCCAGAGAGTGCTATATTTAGGTCAATTGTACCTGAAATCGTTTGGTGGGGTAATTGCTCTTTGGTACAGACTCTGCTCTCTGAGCCTGTCAGAGTGCTTGTAGGTCCACTGGATTGGATTCACCAATTTTCTTCCAGACTCATTTTCTGAAAATAAAAAAAAAAAAAAAAAAAAGAAAAAAGAAAAAAACTTTAATGAAGGATAGAAAGCTTACCAGGAACAGAGAAAATCACTCACATGTCATTTTACCTTTTAAAAATATCCCTTCAATGAATGCATTTAACACAAAAATTTGATCCAATATCTGACTGCTTCAGTTTTCTAGAATAGGAATTTGTTCAATTATTTTTTTATTTTATTATTTTTTTTATTTGGCCCAGCAAAGATTTTCCAGATTCATTAAATATGTAGGGTGATTTAGAGTCCTTCTGCTGAACACTTAATAGCCAATGCAAAATCAGAACTGTTCATAAATCCTATGATGTGTCCCACTGCAGCATTATTCTGGCTTTTCTTTAGGTTGAGTCCTCAACTGATAATACAGCTTATTGTTTAAGATGGTTCCTTCAAGTATTCAGAGGAATGTGATAATTCAAATTTAGGAATACAATCTAACAAGACACATGCTGACCCTTTGCATCAGTTATCTGAATTAATATAGGTATCAGAAAAGAGCATCTAGTCCTTTGCCTTACGATTTCTTAGAAGAAATATAATATTCTGCTTTGATAGCACACAGTCTCCTGCAGAACTACTCCTACTTCACATTAAAGAGTCAGTATTAACCAAATGAATTTTAAAGTAAGGAAAAGTCTCCTTTAGCAGCTATTCAGCATGCATGTACCTTGAACATAGACAGAAACAGCATCATATCTGTAGTCATTACTCAGTGCTCGTGATTAGCATCTACCATAATTAAAGAAAATGTCATAATGTAACTGCACTGATGAAGAATAGACATGTAGTTTTTATTTAAAAAAATTACAAAGATATAAGATATAATACTGAAAGATACAGTAGGTGCATCAGATATTTTAGCTATTGTTTCCTGTGAAGAACTTCAAATTCAAAGATACTCATTAAACTGAGTAGATGGCAATAACAGACGAAGTGTTAATGGGGCAGCAGCGGAGTGTGTCAGGAAAATGAAGAGACCCTGAGGGGCTCACCATGCTGTTTATGCTCAGCTAAATTCAGCAGCATTACCATAAATCCTCTAAAAGATACTGTGCTCAATTCCTTACATGCTACTTTTCAGGTAAGGAAATATTCTGCAAGATTAGAAAATGGGAACAAATATAAAACAAAACCCTATTTCCTATTAAAGAAACTGCATGTAAATCCGCTAAGTACTTATGTGCAATTACTGTTACTTTTCTAAAATTTTATAAAAACAAAGAGAAGGTCTTTTAATCTTCACAATAATGTGTGAATTTATATGAAAATTTCTGAAATTGTACACAGGAACAAAACCTTTAAACAAAAGAAACACCAGGTCTTTCACAAAATTTCTATAATTTAAGGATCAGGTTTCAATGTTAATTTCTCATATACATAGTTCAATTGGCTGTAACAAAATTATGCATAAAACAAATAACTTTTCACAAGAGTCCAAAATTCTCAATTTCTAGTTAGTTTTTTTTTTATTATTTTAAGATAGCTTTCTGAGGGAGTCAATGAATCTTTGGAAATATACATAAACCAACAATTCCAGTAATTTACTTCTTAAAAAGAAATATCTCATATATGGTTCTGCATGCATCTTTATGGTGACCTTACAGAGCCTTTGATCTTAGAACAGAACCTTTTCTACATAAGGATAGGTGGATTTATTGCTAAGGAGAAAATGGCCGCAACATGCTGTGTAACTTCAATTATAAACACAGCTGCAGGTAAGAAATAATTATTTACAGAAGAAAGGTACTAACACAACTGTGAAAGTCTTCATAGCCTCTTCCCCCAGTTCTGTTCGGCCGGTGCTTTGCGATGCTCCACGCAGGAGCCGGAGCACCTGGGCTGGGCTGCAGCACCACGGACAGCGGCCACTCCTTTCTGGAGGGAGCGACACTAAACACACCTGCCCTCTATATCCTAATTCGCTGCTGAATTTAAGACATTTTTAAAGATTAAAATAATTTGGTTTGCCCTTTTTTTTTTCTTTGCCATTGCATTGAGGTCTACTTATGATTTTTAATTCTTAGAAACAACAAGAATTAACAGATCTGAAAGTGAGTTGGTTGTTGAAACATGTGATGACAGAGCTAAGAGGTTGACAATGTTGGCTTTCACTACAAGCTCTTGTCCTTCCATTTCAAATTAAAAAATCTGATATCCACAGTTTTTGGAGAATACTGCTCTGCATATATACATTTCCACATGTGGAGTACCTATTCAGAGACCTGCCTCAATATCAATTGCTTGGCAAATCACATGCAGCCATAGGCAACTTGCTTGCCACTGAGAACACTGGAAACATGAAGTCCCCACAGTTTTCCACTCAAATTCCACTAATGATAAAAAGTTTCAAGAACTCAAACAAAAAACTCAGCCTTGCAGAAGTAGAAATATAAGGCACTTGCAAGAGGCTAAAGTGCAGACTCTCCCTACTGCTTAGCACCTAAGAAAAGCACATTTAAAAGACAGATTAAATGTCATGGTCTCTGAGATGCCCTAAGCGAAGCACTTCACAGAAGAATGGCAAAAACACCTGGAATGGATACTTTATCCTTATAAGCTGTGGATATTTTAGCAGCAGACAAGAAAATTCCCACAAAAAGGTTACATTCTGACTGATGTTGAGAGCCAGCAATTCCCTCAAAGGTCATAATGAGCCCCCAGTTCTTATTATCCCTAAAGGTATGGAACAAAGCTGAACCACTAAAATAAAATAATAAGGGAATGTCCGGGTCTAGCTCAATCTCATGCAAACGCTGCCTACCCTTAAGAGGTTGTGTACTTCCTCTAGTGTGAGTATTTCAACCATAGCGGCCACTTGAGTTGCTTCTGGCAGTAATTTAATCGCTTTTTTTTTTTTTTCAGGAAAGATGAAATAATTACAACTATTTCCAATATTTTGATAGGGTTTTTTAAAAAAAGTAAATATTTTATCTCATATTAGCATTTAGAAGATTATTTGTGATTATGGAAAGATTTTGGCAGATGAAACTTTATACAAATTTACAGACACTAAAGTCATGCTTCTGATTATTCAGAATAATGTATAAATAAAAATACATGGGGACTACTGTCACTTCTGCTGACACTAGGCAGACACTTGTCACTCTTTTCAGTGGAAACAATACCATAAACCTAACCTGTAGAACAAACATTACGCCAAAAGTCAAGAATCGTAAAGACAAAAAAAATCAAGTTAAAAATATTATGTGAATAGCAAATAAAATATTTTTTTTCAATCAGAATATGAAGTTCTGAATCATCTGTGAAAACAAATAACTTAAAATAAGGTGAAAAAATGTTTTCCCTATTATTATATATTTGGTGTATTACCTTCTTCCATCACCAACATATTTAAAACTAAGTGTAAATATTTGTGAGCCTTTATATTAACTTTTATGTAAATCAACCAATAGACAGCCTTAGTGCCAACCCTGCTTTGAAATGTCTTCTAAACTTAAAAAACTCTTACATGTAAATAAAAAAGGATGATTAAGTGACCTAAAATAATAAATATATAGAAGACTGAATACCCTTCACCAGAGGAAGAAGATACCCAATATTGATATTTAGTGCTCTCCAGAAATTTATGAATATCAGCATTGAAAGTAGACAGTGCATGAGCATCACTGTTAATACTGGATGCCCTGTTTTCTTACGTCATGTGTAGCTTAGGTAGGATTAATGGTTTGAAGAATTAGCTACTGCCAAATAAGGGTTTAAAACTAATGAGGAAAATACACAACTGGCACTGAGGGGAGTTTTCAGAAAGGCTGTGTGCATCCCTCAAACAGTAGATAAGCAGTTATCTCCTGACTGTGAGGCACACTGGAGAGAGTGGGAAACAGGGCACTAATACCTGAGGGAAAAACTGGGGGGCTGGGCGGGACTTCCCTGACTGCAGAAGGCACAGTGTTTGCAGTATTGCTGGCTCTCCCAAAGTGAGTGGTGTGTCCACTGTCAGGACAATATGGAATCTGAAAATTGCCTTAAGTAGGAAGATGGCACCCCAACAGAACTGGATGACTCAGAATGTTTTTCCTTATCCTGCATCTTAAAGCCCTACTACAAAGCAAATTATGTTAGGAGAAAGGCTGTTATGTTAAAAGCTGTTGATCTGGAGGCATTTCAAATACCTTTTGGTCAACAAAGGCCTTTTGTTGTTCAGATTCGCCTCCTCAACACAGAGTTACCCAGAGAGACAGAGCAGAAGCAAATCAGAAGGCAAGTAATCAAAGCAACTTGCCAATGACTAAACTAAATGTAGGGTAGAGAACTGATTTTCCTTTCTGTATCTTTTCTGCTGTTTTCTGAAGCAAAGTGAACACAGTGATGGCATTTTAAGGAAAAAAAAGAAAAAACAAACAAACAAACAAACAAAAACAAACAAACAAAAAAAAAACTAAACTCAACCAACCAGAAAAATGGAAGCGTAAAATAAGCAATATTAACGTACAGATTATAGACCTATATACTGCAGACTATGATCTATATACAGCATTAGTTATTAGCAGATTTAGTTTTACCCTCCTACATTGGAGAAGACTTCCATTATGAGTGAATGTGGCCAAAGTGCCATGTGTTACTGATGTGCCTACAATGCTGGATTTTGGGCAGGGCTGTTTACACAGTCTACTGTCCACCAAGGCTGGATGTACCTAATGACAACAGGTAAGAGTGCCAAGCATCTACTGACTCCTGTGGACTAAGGCCCAGTTTTGCTATCTGTTGTCACAAATTATATTTTTATTCTCTCTCCTTTAATCTCTAACTGAAATCATTTAACAGCAAGGCCATCTTCTGAACAAAATGCATGTAAAAGTACAACACCCAGCACACTGTGACATAAGGAAGCACAGAAGTAGGTTTTTCAATGCACCAAAATAAAGGCTATAGAGCCTGGTCCAGGAAATATGCTATATTTGCCTATAGGATCCATTTCCCGTGTCTCAGTTTGATGGTGACTTAAAGGGTCCTATGTAGTCCCTGAGGCTTGTTTAAAAGAAGTTTGACACATTTTTAAAGCCTAGTGAGCAAAGATGCGGATGTATTAGAGAGACATAGGTAGGCTTATAGCTTACGACCTTTATCTTCTACCCACCTAATTACTTAAAAATGGGCAAGGAGGAAGGGCACACAGAAGCCTTACTACTATTTTGCCATATCAAAACACTCTTGATGGAACAGTGATATTTTCATACATCGCTCTACTGAAACCTTCTTTACTCCTTCTTTACTCTGTCAGAACAGAAAAGAGATGTGTATGGGGAGATCCTTTCATTGTCATACCCTGTCACTCCAACAGCTTTCACTCAGAAGCTTCAAGTTCTTAGGTACCTTGACCAATTCAAATTGATATATCCCAAAATTGATTCCTCTTTAAAACAGCAATTTATATGAAGACACTTAACATTAAGATTCTCAGAACCAACAGATAAACTGAATTGTAACTTAATTAAATGCATATTTAAGTCTGTGTTAGTGCTACACTGGTATTACTAGCAAATATATAAGAACTGCTCTTTTCACCATGTTTGTAGTATATCATACAAGCTAAAATACTGCTCTGGACCTGAAAATTACCATAATGTATACTCAGTTGCAATGTTTTACATCACAGAAAGTATTGTTGTGAAGAAAACTTACCATTGCTTTGTACACTAATCACAAAGATTTGTTTGAAATATAAATAATTGACCTTTTAATGATATTTGACAAAAAAAAAGTCTAAAAATTTGTCTCTATTTCAGATTATAATTATAGGAAAAGAGGTCCTTAAAGAAAAACTACTAGTATTTATATTAATATTTTTAGTACTAGTTATTCATTGCCCTTCAATTATTTTGTTATTACAATGACTGACTAATCAAAAGCTAAAACAATACATGATCATTCACACATTGAGAATGACTGTATAAGTGTAAGCAGAGAGGGTAACTCTCCTCCAAGGCTGACATTTGTCAGCATAAACAATTGAAAATACTTGAGAAAAATTAACATGGTCGTACTGATCATATCTTTGAAAATTATTTTTGAACTGATTAGAGTACTAAATTAATCCCAAATCACATTCACAGTAAAATGCAGGCATGGCTATTACTCTCTTATGTTAAAGCAATTCATGGTTTTAGACCATCTCTCAGATGACATTAGCTCAGAAACTCTCTCTTCTTTCCCCCTTATATTTCATCAGCACTGTCAGGTAAGAGAACAATAACTTGTACCACTACTAAAAGCAGTGCCTCTGATGCAAAGCCAGGGTATTCCACAGTTTGCTGGAGACAGGCAAGACAACAGTTACAGAACACAAACACAACACAAACCCCCCAATAGCAAATAGAGAGGAAACCAAAATATGCTTATGAACATATGCATTAAGAGAGCAAAGCCTTGGTGTCCTCTGATGCTGGCAGGAGACCTCAAATGGGTCATGGGATATTTGTAGGGCAAGTTCCTACAACAGACTGATTTTTGATAGTATCAAATGCAAAAAACTAAGGTGGGTTGATGTATCAGCTACAGTGGGAACTGCATATCAAACAGCTGTACCAGCATATTGGTAGAGCAAATGTAGAACATTCATGAATAGAAGAATAATCTACAGATGCAGATACATCAACAGGTGTACAACTTGTCTCCAAAGGTACAAAAACTATACCATTAACAAGATTATATGTTTAGAATCCATTACCTAACAGACTACAGCATATTTCACCCCTGTGCTGCTTAATTTGTATCAAAAGACAAAGTAAACATGCTTGACTAGCAGGTAGACCAGGTGTTGGATAAATAATTTACAGATTAACAGATACTACAACATAAAACAAGCATAAGTTCTATTTAAATTCAAAAAGATTTATAAGTCCATAACAAAGAGAAGTGCTGGCTTAAAAGAAAATGTAACAAAACCCACAGGAATACTAACATTTATAAACGAAAGAAGGAAACTTCTGTCCTTTCATCACTTCCCCTGAATTACAGAACTTCTCACACTCATGGTATTGCCTCAGAACTTCAAGTTTCTCCATGAAAACAAGCAATTGTTGATGACTGTACTGACTGGAAAATCATAAAACATGAGGGGATAACATAATATACTATGTGGTGCCAGAGAAAACAATGGCCTTTGTAACAGGCAGAGAAGAGGCAGAGCCAGGTGAGAAACTCCTCCCTTAATTGTAAAATTGTTTATGACTTAAAATAGAGTGAGAAAGAAAAATATTTTAAAATAGTCAGTGGTCTCATGCAATAGCCTGTGCCATGGGTAAGCCACAGCCAGCCCTCTGCCATGTGTCAAAAGATCATCTCATGGTGCATCCAAAAATACAGCACAAGACAGGCACCCTCTCTCCCCTATGTGTGAAGGATAGAAGGGAATATAAGAGACAGGAGAAATTAAGAGCCAGTGCTGAGATGTTGAAGACCACATTTGTGTTGTCAAGCAAAAAATACAGAGCAAAGCAGAGGGACAAGACAGAGGGAGAGATGAGGGAGAAAAAATAAGATGTCTCAGGGTTGGGTCACTGAGGCAAATGGGAGAAGTTTGAGGAAAATACGGCAGAAAAGTAAGCATAAATTGGTGTTACAGAAAATTAAAGCAGCTCTTATTAACACCCTGGTTGACAAAGATAATGAGATATATGTGTAAAAAGTGAAGGCTACAAATAGGGTTAGAGAATGATTATTAAAGTAAGCTGAAGCTTTCTACTAAGTACCAGAGGTAGTGGCAAGAAGGTCATAGGACTATCAGTTGAACATTTTCCATTACTTGCAATATTTTCAGTTCTATAATAAATCATTACAGTGATTCTTAACATTACAGTCCCTGTGTTAGATGCTAGTACTATTCAAAACCAGGCTGCATAATTAATATTTTACCACCATGCCCAGTATGTCTCGGACCATGGCCATAATTAAGGTAATGATATCAGACAGCTTTTTATTGCCACCTCAGCAAGTTTCAAAAGCTTCTGATCACTGCCACATTTCATTGTTCTAGTTCACTGGCTGTTGTTTTCATTTGTTTGCTCATAGTTTATTGTTTTGCGACAGATTTGAAAAGTAGTAAAAAATCTTCAGAATTTTCTCACCATGTTCTTCTTTGACCTGAGTCTCATTCACACTAAGTCCGGGTCATAATTAAGGACACTAAAGTTGACAACCTGGCCTTTTTCTACTGAAAGTCACAGACAGGTATGGATTGTTTTGTTGTAGGCACTGTGAAAGGTAACAGCAGGTTCCCCTCTTGGGGCTGAGTTGCTACTCAAATCAGGATGTAAGAGAGAGGGATGGTTTCAAGAGGAACACACCAAGAGCAGGACTGCACCTCAAAAGGCTGCAATGCTGGAACCAGGTCCCTAACATTGCTGATAAAGGAGTATCAGCCAGTGCTTGGGAAAGCTGCACCTTGGCTTTCCAGCAATAACTCTAAGAGGCGCAATGAGGAACTACAGATATCTGTCTCCAGTTCTTGAGCCTTGCACCTTGAGTGTGATTATTTTCATGGCTTCAACAAGAACTGACTCTCTGAGACCCAAATTCTCATAAGATTTAAATGCCTAAGAACTTTTGAGGTTTTGAACCTGAATGTGGTGAGTCCCCAAGGAACGCTTAAGGTTAGGAGCATTATTTAACACTGGTAGTCAAAGTATATTAGGAGCTCTATTATGTATGACTAAAATCAAAGTGTATTTACAACAGGTTCCATCTTGTTCCAATTCAAGCCTACAAAAAACTCCTATTTTTTGTAAACAACAGCAGCCTAACAGCCATGAATTTAGGTAAGACACTTAAAAAGTGCTACCCAATTACCTGAGAACTATAGCATAAATTAAAACAACTGTCAGCAGTTTAGATTGATTCTCCTCTTGTTGCCAGCTATTAGTATTGATATAGAGCTTTATTACTGAAATGAGGATAAGTCAGATCCTAAAACAATGGGCAGTTTAACATCATCAGCTTAGACCTCAGATTTATTTTTTTTTTCCGTGTATTTTAAATAATCAGCATTACTCTGGATCAAACATTTATTGCAGAAACTCAAAGGACTTCTCACCTAACTTTTCCTAGGGGTTAATCAATAAGCCTAATTAAAAAAACCTGTAACCTTCAACCATTCACTTGCTCAGGACTTTCTGTAATACCAATTGCAAAGAGGAAAGGCTCTCTCTTGCCATGATTGAGACACTTCAAGAAATATTAAAACCCAAATGCAGATAGTTTGGCTTGCCAGACAGACAGCAGTGTAGCAGTATGTCTGAGTCACAGCAGCTACAAATCATCATTTGCAAAGTCAGTGGCAGCCTAAGCAGTTGTGATTGAAAAGATCAGCAGAATTCCATAAATGTTTCTGTTGGTTCAGGTGCTGGAAAAGACACAAGCACAGCGGCAACCTATAGGTATTTGTCCCAGCGTGAGGAGAAGCACCAGAGGGTCAGAAATGAACATGGTAAATATGAGACAGGCACAAAGACCATCAGATGGAGAGGAAAAAGCAGAAGTACTAAGGCAGAAGGAAGAAAAGATTATGCATATGTTACCTATATGCATAGGTATATATGGGTGTATGTTACCTACAGTGCAAAATTTCAGAATGCAATTCTTATTTACAGCATGCAAAACAGCCTCCATTGAAATCTGTGAACTTGTCAGTACAAAAGTCACAAATGTTTTCTTCCTAAAGAACTGATTTATAAATGCCGGAGTGTATTTCCATTGTAGAAGTCTCTGTGACTATTTAAAATGTACATTCATTTTCATTTAAAATAAAGAAAATATGCTGTAATTGAAAGAGGTTGAGAAAGTAAGAGGATTTAAACAAAAAACAAACATACGTTGTTGTCAATTAATACATGAAACAGCTGACAATTTTTAAATAGTTGAAAGGTTAGGGAAATGTAAAAATAAGATTCGAAATGAGAAAACAATTTTCCATCTACTTTCCCAAGCAAACAAAAAACTACAAGAAAACATGCAAAAAATTCCATTAATGAACTTCAGTAAGTGCACTTAATCACAAAATCCAGCCATGAATAGGCTGCTACCATAAGGTAAGACAGGTTGCAGACAGTCCTTTATGTAAAAGCAAATGTCAAAAGAAAAGCTCTGATATTTGGTTGTGGGCTCCCACTTTTCACATAGGCATTTCCTAAATCCATGTTTGATGAGCTTCTCCAGCTATAAATTCTGTAAATTCCCTCTGGAGCAGTGCAGAGTGTGCTTCATGAAAATGTCATCTGCCAGCACTGCAATTACTCACACTCCAGCAATCATGTGCACAATGCAGAATGGGTCGAATTCAGGTGAGAACGAGAACCAGCAATCAAGCCTCTGGAATTGAGAACAAAGCCATTTTCTTTCATTTGCCATCAACACAACCATCAAGGCCTTAATTACAAGGCAAGTGTCAAGCCTGGCTGCTGAAAGGCTTATTATTATACAGCTCAGCTTCAAATCAGTTTTGTATTGATGAACTGCAAAAATGAGGAAGCCAGCTTAGCCCCACAAGAAAAGAAACAGGGAATAACTGATTATGTGATTGGCAGGGAAAAACAAGGACATTTAAAAATACGTTTTTAGATAGTAAAAGAATTAGTGAACAGTACACCTCAAACCCTTCTATAAACATATTTTCTATCTCAGTAGCAAATCTGGGTGGTCTGGTAATTCAAAGAACACTTTCTTTAGTTGATACCGTTGTAGTGTCCAGAGAAGATACTGCAAAAAGTCTCTCTTTAGGTCATGCATTCTGTTTTTCAGACAGTAATGCATGTCTGTGAGTGTTCTCATGACCCCTTATATCTAATTGCACATCTTTACCCTGAACATAGAGATATTAAGTGAATTGCACATGTACACACAAGCCCTTGCTCAACAATTATCTATTCACATTAGATTAGTTGTCTTCATATTGAATAGCAGATGAGAAATCATCATTCAGTAAGCAAAAGGATTTATTTATGTTGATTTAACTGAGTTATCAGTAAGTCCCACATTATAACTAGTCAAACATCCTCTTTTACCATTTCCTATATAAGACTTTTAAGCATGACAAATAATGAATGAACTGTTAGAACAAGGCCTGGATTTGGAACTGGCTGTTAAGACACTATTACTGTTATGGTAAGTGTTAAACCTTGTTAGGTCTTTTGACTTTTCAAACCCATATTCTGATTTAGCCTCTGCACGTCTTATGTGACTGGAGAAATTTGTGCTTAGCTCACTGGTCTACCAGGTGAATAGGCACATGTATAGCAGGTAGAAAACTATCCAGGTCAGTGAACATTTTAGCATCAATTTTAAGCATTTTACCTAAAATGGTGACAGTCTATAGTTTTTTCTTTACTCATTGCTTCATGCAGTAGACATACAACACAAATACATTTTTCCTTTTCAATATTTCCCATCCTGAACATTTCAATGTTTCATGCTTCAGCTTGATATTAAAGAATTTTAAATCAATTGCATAAGAAAATAAACATTATCATAGAAAAAAATGAGATAACATGACAGAGACAGACACATCTCCATTTTCTCATTCACTTTCATTGGTTATAAGCTGGATTTATTTCCATGGGATAGATAGGTATTATATACAACACATACAAAATTAAATACTCAAATGTTGGGAAATAACAGAAAGACGTATCTGCTGAAAAATATCCAATATATTTTACGTGGGATGGGGGAAAGAAATAATTTTTAAAATAAAAAAATCCAGATTAAAAATTGATGGAGACTTTTAGTTTAAAGGAGAAAAAAAAAATAGTCAGGCTTCCAACACATGTATTTAAAACATATTCATGTAATTTCACCAAAGTTCAGACAATGTTATTGTAACTGCTTCTGCATGTTTAGACATCTATTTTTTAACTTTTTTCCCCCCTTTCCATTGAAAGACAAAGTACTAAATAGCTAATTCCCACTTTGCCATCAAAATGCTCTACATATAGGAACAGTGTAGAAAACTCTTATAAAAGCTGTGTTAGTGTCAATTTTCCTCAGTATTAATTTTATTATTTGTACTTACATAACTCCTTTCTTCTAAGGAATTTTAAAAGTCCACCTGATTGATTTCAATCAAGCACCATCCCTTTCATTTAGGAAGAGGTCTCTGCCTCTTTGTAGCTCAATTTAGGGTTCTAAAACATAAGAGAAATTATAGTACTACAAATATGAATACAGGTGTTTTCTTAGAAATAGCTGGCAGAACAATGTTTTAATTCCTTAGTGTCAAAAAAAAAGTAAAAAAAAGAAACTTTTAGACCTATATGTTGTTGAGTGAACCTTAACACAGAGAAGAGATGAAGTATCTCGGATTGTACGTATAAGGCAATATCCTAAAAGCATTATGAAATGTACATAAAGATTACTAAAAAAATTTCATTGACATATATTGTGAAAAAAACATGGATCAGAACACTGCTCCATTACTTGGATGGAAAAATTGTTAGAGGAATCATTGGTAGGTATGTGGAGAACACTGAGGTGCCTAAAGACAAATGGAACTGGTAGCAATGGCTTATCAGAAGTTTACTGGCATAATTCAATGTTCTTGATGTGGTTAGACTGCAGTAGCTTAAATCCTTGGTTTTGTAAGGGTAGAAAGATTTTAACAGCATTTGTTGGAAAGAGAGCTATGTCATATGCTCTGTAAACTCAGACACCCAGATACCTTACCACTGAAGTGAACAGGTTTTAAGAATGAAATGAAAAGTAAAACAGATACCAGTGGCAGACCTTTCTTTGGTACCCACTTCTGACACTCCTTTAAAAGCAAGCAATTCTTCTAATAATACGGATTAATTACAAGAATAAGTTCGTATTTTTCTAAAGTAAACCCTTTAAGAAAGTGAACAACAATTTTCAGATGTAGCCAAATGATTTAGAAGCCTACTTTGTTTTCTTCAAATGAACTTAAAGTCTTATGCTGAGCAGGGTAGAACACATCCTTGCACTGAATTGCTGTGATTTCAGAAATATTCCCATTTTGAGAGACTAATCAAAGAGGATGGTAACAAAATAAAGAAGCAACATAAAAAATTAATGTGATGGCATAACAGACAGTCTCACACTTTTACTATCACATGCCTTGCTTTTCTCTACAGGTGTATCCCCTCATTTCAGAGCTCCTTCTTCCTCTTTATCCTCAAGAAACAAGAGCAGTGTTTTCTTCAGAAGTAATAGACTTCTGCTCTGTGCATATGTTGAGGGAATTACATGAGACAACTGCTTCCTTCAGGTTCATTTATAAGTGAATTTATACCCCATGCAATTCATATATTTGCAGGTAAGCGTGTGCCTAAGACCCTTGCTAGGTGGACAGAACATGTGCAAGACCATAACCATTATGTTCTGAACTCTGTCACTACAACACTAGTTATCTCTGACATCCAGCATACAAGACATTCTTTCAAATAGCATTACCTAAATAATACCTGATAAAAAAACTGAATTACCAGCCTTTGAAAGCATAGAAACAGAAGCAGTTCGCCAGCTATATAGTACTGTGAAAAAACAACAAACAAAACAAACAAACCCAACCTTATTTAAACAAAAAATGTAGTACCTTTCATATGAATCAACTTATTTTTAAACCTAGAAGTAAACTGGCATACTTGGGGTGGGAAGAGAAAGGGAAATCTTCTATGTGTAATTTCAGGAAACCACCTACAAAAAATCAAATGGAATACTGCTTGCCCACATTAAAATTGCCACTATGGCAGAAAAAAAAAATTGTTTACATTGAAAAGGAGAAGTTGTTGTTCTAAAAATAATTTTCGTGAAAGTGTTGTTTATAATTATTGCAACAGTGTAATCCACTTGGCAGGCAGCAGGAAATAATACTGAATACAGAGGAATTGCAAGCCAACACCTCTCATGAGTGAACGGCTGCATAAACTTGGGTGAGCTCCGGGCATTTCTAAACTCAAGTTTTGTCATCTAACATGTAGAAGAATAAGGGAAAACTTTCTCGTTCTTAAATTTACAAAGAAAGTTGACAAAAAAGAAGAAAGGGATAACACTTAATTATTTCTTAAATTTTTCAAGAGTCTACACAATATTTGGAGTTCAGAAAGATAGACTCCGGAAGAAAGGAGGAAATGGACAAAACTATAAACGTGTTACTTTCAGTTTTTTGAAAGCCTTAACACAGATGTAATCCTAAAAGCTTGTGATTATTATATACAGCTTGTGACTAAATGCCTGTTCTGCATATTCAGACACAGATGTTGTTGAGTTCCTGAGGTGACCGTGGGCTGCTACCATGTAAGACTGATACTTTTACGATTTCTCATGGTGGGCAACAAAGATTACCGAACACTTTGGAAGCCTTGGCCATTTTGTACCCTCTTGTTGTTAGACAAAGGGACAGCAAAAAGTCATCCTCTGGAGGAGATCCTCATGGCATCACTTAGTGAATGGCATCACAAAGATGGGGCAATGCTATCACTTCAGAGAAATGTTGAGGTATAAATTCAGTGAAGTGACTGAGGTACTCAAATTTCTAAATTATCCACCAGACTCATTCAGTTAAATTTCTTTCATAAATTTTTATATGGATTTTATGGTCAAATTACACTTTTACATGATAGAGCTCAAAAGGATTTCTAATTCCAAAGGTCATCATTTCAGTGTGTAATTACTGCATGGACCAGAAAGGTCTCTATCATATTGAGGTTTGTATTTAAGTCTTGGATTGGTGAAGGTTATTTTTTCCCATTTTTTTCTTGATGAATTTCTTGTTTTGCAGTAGTTGATGAAAGCTTTAACATTTACCTTGGTACATACAAGACTTGGATTTCTCTTTATAAAAAGCCTGAGAGGTAAAGCAAAATATATCTGCACCTTTTCCTCTACTCTCACTCTTTAATGATGCAAATTCAAGATGGACAACCCAGTACATCTTAAAATAAGACAAAATGTTACGTCTATCCCTGATTTCAGTATCACAGCACAGCAGGCAGAAATGTAACATACTCAGTTATTTCAAAACTGATAACAATAACCACAGACCAAGATAAGCAATGGTGATATCCCTTCTGGCAGGTGGTACCAGATAAACTTTGATAGGTTCATTGGGACTAACTGAAACTAAAGTCCCAGAGAACACAGCCAGATGTGAATGTAACTACATAAGCTCTTTTTCCTGAAGTCCTTGCTCTCATTTCATGCTATCTTTGATTTCATACTTTAATAGTTAGACAACAAGAATCTGAAAACCTGAAAACGCTGAAAACTCTCAAAGATTATTATGTGTGACCTTTAACAGTGGAAGATAATGCAAACTAATACTTATCCATAACTTTATACAGACATAAAGTAAGCATTTTCTCTCATGTTGTCTGAAATCAATATTGGCCAATTTCCCAGCTTTCCAAAACTGTTACTTCACAGTTTACTATCGTCTATTGATGTTGCATATATTTTTCTTCTTTATTAAATCATTCTCTTGACTCAGAGATTTGCATAAACAGAGCTGCACAGAAAAAAAAAAGGATAGGAGTTCACCTGAAGTGCAACATAGAGGTTCACAGTTATGTACACTATCAAATACATACACTATCAAAAGTTTCAGGCTTTGTTTCTGAAGGGAATGTCTTTCTCAGACTTCCAATTTGGAGGTAGAATCACTGTTATGCTAATCCAATGCATATAATTGCATATTAATTCCAGCTATACACATGCATTTTCACCCATGTACTTCTGGAAAAATAATAACTTCTTTTGCCATTGTTTTATTTCTGGAATATCCATTCTTATATCTTTTTTTTTTTCCTACAGAGTGATATGTTGCTAATTGCAAAAGCATCTTCAATGTAAACTACTTCTTACAAAACAGGTCATCCTTATTATTGTTTAATCTTTTATTCTTCATCTTCTACAAGGTACATAAATATCTGGATGGAAGAAGTAATATAGTTGGTTTTGACATCATTATGATTATGACATTATTTCTTGAATAGAAAAATCCCACAGTTTATTTTTAAAAGATTCAAACTTTGAATAAATCCAACAGACTTGGGAATTTCTGGTCCTCTCATCTTTGAAAATTTCTTTTTTCTTGATCTTCCTGTTTGATCTCTGGCTTCATCAAGTTGCACTGTTCCAAAGCAATGACAGTTTTGACAGCATGTGACTGGAGACAGGAGAGACGATATCCAGACCAAAGTGCACATCAGCAGTAAAGTCAGGAACTGGCAGCACAAGTGGACTTTCACAGAGCAGAAGGCAATGGGACACTAGGAAGCATGCTTATAGCAGGCCTCACCAGAAAGGTGCTGCATACAGTGTAGTAGTCTTTCAATTACTCATACTGTAATCCTCAAAGACAGAAAAGTTTGGTAATCCATTATTAGGATGACGGACACAACTGTTCTAATCCCTATCCAAAAAGAAATGTTGAAGAGATGAACATTTTCTAATCAGTGGGAAGCAGAGAAACACATTTTCGTTACTTATAGAAAAAAATTTTGTGGAAATAGAATGCAGCTAGATTGTTTTGAGGGAAAGGAATCAAGTGTCTTCAGTACACAGAAATTATGAGTACCTCTGGCTGCACAGAGGAATTCTCTCTTTGATTTTACCATGGTAAATTTAAGATTTTTGTTCTTCATCCAATTGCTGAACTCTTGCTATGAGAACAGGCGAATGAATGAGAAAGTCTCCTACAGCTGGAGGCATTCTGATGGCTTTTGCCAGATGAGGTACCACCAAATACAAAAATATGTTTTCTTGCAAAGAAGACTGGTATAGGAGTCTGATATATGATGGAAAGCAAAGACATAAACTACTGAACTACAAATTTCTATGGAGGAACTTGCTAGCTGAGGCAGACCAGCCTCTGACCAATTCTAAGCAAGTATTTTGATTTGACAAATCATTTTTCCTTAACTTGGTCAACATAAACAGCAATTTTTCTGTCATAAACCTTAGAGATTTCCAGAGCAGTTCTACTTGTAAGTCATTTTAGTGATACTAAGTAGCATCTATGCAAAAATGAGATACACGCATCCTTTTAGACAGCGGATATTAGTCCAAGAAGTCTTCTAAGATACCACGAGAGATTAGAAATAAAAACTGAATCAGTTGTGAACACTCTGGAATGACAGCAGTGAGTGTTGTAGCTAGAAACATCATCTATGCACCAAACATTTTAGCTTATGTCAGGAGTTTACACCGTCAGCACAGCGGTACCAAAAAAAAAAAACTGTATAAAAAAATTGTGTTTGGTCACTTACCCTTTCTGAAGTCCCTATCCAACAATTTCTTCAAATCAGTGTTCCTCTGGCTAAATCAGAGATAACAGCTTAGTACTTCTTTGCCTACTGTGATATGACATCATTCAGCACACTACTAAGCTTGGATGGGGTTACCTGCTGGGAATGATGTGTCAGAGTCATCTTCAGTGTTCTAATATCGCTCCCTACAGCAGGAATTTTAAAATGTGAAACCTCTTGGAACAATCTCAAGCCCTCTGTGACTCCCTGCAGGGCACAGGGAATATTTTTTTTTTTTTTTAAGCAAAGACAGGTTGTCATTTAATCTTTATAAAATTCTCCAATCCCAACATTTCGTATAATTCCTGTATTTACTTCTTTTTACAAGCTCACATTTTTACATGAATCAGAAAGACAGCATCCAAGCTGAAAAGGACTTCCCTCTCCATGCAGAGTCAATACTAATCCAGACTACGTTGCTCAGGAATTTCTGTCAGCTGAGTCTTGAAAACCTTCAAGGATGAACATCTAGAGCTTGTATGGGTAACCTGTAAACTGTACCAGTGCTGATTTTCCCCTTGCATTCTTCTAACATTTTGCGCTCACAAATCTGAGACATGCGCCAGATTCACCAGCCCGTGTTCATGTTGGTTTTTTTTTTATTATTATCTAGAAAATTATCTGAACCATTAATAAAGAGACAACATAGTTGTAATACAAAAGTGTCAGTATATATTACCTCTGTTTATTGGGAGAGGTCTTTTCCAATCCAAATGGTTCTATGATTCTATGACATTCTGAGAAACACATGTAACTGGAACTTCTTGAACCAGTAAACAACAAATTCCAGAGTAAGGGAATGAAGTAACCTAATTTATGCCAGTTTTATTAAACTTTTTTGTTTATTTCTGACTTAACAGAAGGAAAGCATATACTAGTACTGGAAAAACACTGAAGTGGCTCTAATTACCTGATTAATATTACTATTAGAATTTCAAAATATATCCTGACAGGGTGCAATATTATTTTATTGCCTGCACTATCAAAACTGATGAAATCTATCATATTATATATTTACCAATGGAAATATTTATTCAGAAACAATAAAAGGGTCCATTCATTAATCTGATTCAGCTTCTTCAGCCAGTGAAAAGGTATCATAAAAGATAACTCAGAAACTATAGCAGACACTAATGTAGGACAAATATCTTACTCCAGACTGTACAGTGAATGAAGTCCATCAGAGCAGAGCCAGAGTTTCCCCAAAAATATTTTTTTCCATACTAGTTTCTTTTGTTGTCTGCTAAATAAATGTAACAAATGCACTAATTTCACCTCAATCCCTCCCAGATGTTTTAGTGTGTTTTCATGTTTTTTTCTTTCACTAGACAATCCCTGCATGGGTAAACTTCAGGTACGTTTAAGTTATCAGCTATTGCCAGTAAATCTAGAAAAACTAATGTGTATGAAAATATAAAGTGGTTTCTGTGGAGGAGTCATAAATGTTCTGGAAATCCACTATATTCCTGTTTTGACCATTACATCTCCTGTCTAAAATGTGCTTTAATTCACAGGGCTGTTGGGTTGGAGAGGAGGATTACAGCTGGCCCATATTTAAGGACTTTTATAAGCATTTGATTTTTATGCATCTCAAGTAGCTTCTGAATGCATTCTGAAATGTTGTGAAGTGCTTCTCCAACCATTCATGAGTCAACGAAAATAACTCTAGCTCATTTTCATGGGCAAAAAAAATTATGAAGCCTGATTTGGTAAAAAAAAAAAAAATTGATTAGATGAATCAAATTGAAAATTAAGACCCATATGTTTGAGGAAACACCTCAACATAGTAATTTGCAATTGCTGGTAGAAAATTCTCTTACCCAAATTACAGACTTTTTTGTCCAAATGGCATGTGCATGTGCAAATTTTAAACAGGATTCAAATGATTTACTGGTTATGTGTTAGTCCCCTGCTCAGGGTTGAACTTATCCAATTGTGGACCATGCATTCAGTCAAAATAGTGCAACTGACTGCTAAAGAAGAAATTTTCTCAACCTTAAGCACACCTCACTCAGTGCAGGTCTTACCTGCACCTGATCATACTCATAAAGGGGAAAAACCTGGCATCTTTTCCTGGACTGTGGCCTGTAGCAACCTCTGTGGAAGATACACTGGAACACGGACTGCAAGAGCTCTCCCAAGACAAAACACTGGCTTGGTTTGTTCTTAGTTGACTCCAACAGATGATGTCTTGCATCAAAAAAAGAAAAAAAGCAAGCTACCTTTATTTTATTTTTTTTTTACCTCCAAGGCCAACAAAAGGAAGTTAAATACTTTTTGAATTCTTTTAAAAGTGTCTCTTCAATTTCAGGTCAGCCAGTTTTTACATGTGTATACAGCTATATAAATATGCTTCCTACTTTTGCTCAGAATCTAGAAATAAACTGCAATTGTGTGTAATTCAAATGTGTGCTTTTAAACAAAGCAAAGCTTCAGGTTTCTTTTTTGAGGTGGATTTGCTCTTTAATAACTGGCAGGCAGAACTTGGCTTAAAACCAGCCACAACAATTTATTTTTAATTACCATTAACCTCAGAAAATCTGTTTTCCTTTGTGTCCATCCCCCGCAGCATGGTGAAAGCTCCCACTCCAACCTGACACACAGGCCGTCACAGAGCCCAGATGCCAAGCTGCTGAAAATAGTCATCCAGCAGCAGCATCTGGCCCCTTGGTGGGCTCCACAGGCAGTGAGGCTGACAGCTCTGGAGTTGCCTGTGGGTCTGTCTAGCTGAGCTGAGTTATTCTCAGTGCCATTTTTCTTTGACTTACCTTTGATCCTGAGATATTTGCATATCATTATGTGCCTGAGAAGAAGTTCCTCTGTAAATCTCTTATGAGCCTTCTGTGATTGTGCATTCTTAAACTAAGAGGTGATACCTCACGAAGAGAGTCATGATGTGCATTACTTCTGATGTTGTCACAAGATAACCTCTCTTATCCCTTATGTAACACATCTCATGGTTAGTACAAATGGCTACGTGATACTCCGAGAAATCACAAACGATCTAAATAGCAGCCCTATAAATGACACAAGGCAGGACTGTATGTACCTTTCAAACTGCACATTAATGTATTCATGTGTTAGTCTCCTAAGAAGGATGACTTTACTCTTTCTACCTTGATTACCATACCCATCAGCAAAAGTCTACAGCACAGCCAAATCTCAAACAGGCAGAGAGGCTGGGAGGCTCGAAGGAGGGGATGAGATCAAAAAAGAGAAAGGCTGCAAGCCAACCAGCACAGTAGGAACAGGTACTGGGGGAAAAATAGAAGAGACCAAATGATGAAGAATCAAATTCAAGGAGCATTATTGACTAGACCAGCTCTTAAGAATTCATCTAGTCTCCACAAACCATTCATTACAAAGTAGGGGGCAGCTCTTTCTACCTTTAAGAAAAACATATCTTGTAGGTTCTAAACTCTCTACTTTGTTTCCTGAAAGTTATGTGTCCCTAAGGGTATTCTACTGGAATGCATTTCATGATAATGAAGCAGTGACCCTCTTTTTCATCCCTAAATATGCCTACTCATAAGTTCCAAATGTTATCAGGCTCTATAGTAATTTTTACTGTGCAGTTTCCTTTCATGTTTTAATGTTAAAATATGTAACGTAAAAACTGACTCAGAAAATCAAATTTACTTCTTCTTAAATCTGGAATTAATTACTCCTAAAAAAAAGAATCACGGAATATGCCGAGCTGGAAGGGACTCACAAGGATCATCAAGTCCAACTCCTGGTCCTACACGGGACCATCCCCAAGAGTCACACCATGTGTCCCTGAGGGTATCATCCAAACACTTCTTGAACTCTGTCAGCCTTGGGGATGTGACCACTTCCCTGGGGAGCCTGTTCAGTGTCCAACCACCATCTAGGGGAAGAATCTCTTTCTAACATCCAACCTAAACTTCCCCTGACACAAATTCAGGCCATTCCCTTGGATCCTGTCACTGTTCACCACAGAGAAGAGATCAGTGTCTGCCCCTCCTCTGCCCCTCACAAAGAAGCTGTAACTGCAATGAGGTCTCCCCTCAGTCTCCTCTTCTCCAGGATGAACAGACCAAGTGACCTCAGCCGCTCCTCATACAGCTTCCCCTTAAGGCCCTTCACCATCTTCATTGCCCTCCTTTGGATGCTGCCTAACAGCTTAATATCTTCCTTATATTGTGGTACCCAAAACTGCCCACAATATTCAAGGTGAGGCGACTACAGTGTAGAGCAGAGCGGGACAGGATTGTCCCTTGACCGACTGGAGATGCTTTGCCTGATGCCCTCCAGGACATGGTTGGCCCTCCTGGCTGCCAGGGCACTGCTGACTCATATTCAGCTTGCCATTCACTGGGACCCTCAGGTCCCTTTCCATGGCTCTGCTCATTTCCCAGTATGCGCAAACATCCAGGGTTGCTCCATCCCAGGTGCAAAATCCGGCACTTCCCCTGTTGAACTTCCTAGAGTTGGTGATTGCCCAGTCCTCTAATTTGTTGAGGTCTCTCTGCAGGGCCTTCCTGGCTTCAAGAGAGTCAACAGCTCCTCAAATTTTTGTGTTGTCTGCAAACTTGCTTAGCATCCCTTCCAGTCCTGTGTCCAAGTCATTTATGAAGATGTTGAAGAGCACACGGCCCAAGATGGAGCCCTGTGGAACCCCACTAGTGACAGGTCACCAGTCTGATGTCACTCCATTCACTATTGCCCTCTGTGCTTGACCTGTGAGCCAACTACTCATCCAGCACACGATGTGTTTATCCAGCTGTGCACTGAACATTTGGTCCAGAAAGACCCTGCAAGAGACAGTATCCAAAGTTTTATTGAAATGCAAAAATATTGCATCAACTGGCTTCCCTTGAACAACTAGGTGGGTTCCCTTGTCATAGAAGGAAATCAGGTTGGATAAGGAGGACTTTCTTCTCATGAAGCTGTCCTGGCTGTGACGAGTGATTGTGTTGTCTTTCAGGTGTTTTTCAGTATTTCCCAGAATAATCTTCTCCACAACTTTACCAGGCACTGAAGTGAGACTGACAGGCCTGTAGTTTTTGGGTCCTCTTTCTTGCCCCTCTTGGAAATCAGGACAATGTTCACCAGAGTCCAGTCAGCTGGGACCGCTGATTTCCCAAGACCACTCAAGAGTCATCGAGAGAGGTTTTGCAATGACATCAGCCAGCTCTTTGAGGATTCTGGGATGAATCCCATCAGGCCTCATAGATTTGTAGGGATCCAGCCAGAGCAGCAGAACCTGCACAGTTTCAGGATTGACTGGGAGCTGATCATTCTTGCAGTCATGGTCCTCCAGCTCAGGGCACTGAGACCCCCTTGGTCCGTCATCCGTGTTGAAGACAGAGGCAAAGAAAGTCTTAAACACCTCTGCCTTGCCTCGCCATCCTCATCCTGTAACGAGACAATGACATTTCTATACTGCCTACTAACATTAATATATTTGAAAAAACTCTTTTTATTGTCCCCCACATTTCTGGCCACCTTCAACTCCAGCTGAGCTTTGTCCATACAAATTTTTTCCATACAGCAGGAAGAAGCATCTCTGAATTCTTCCCTTGTCACTTGACCTTGCTTTCACTGGGCTTACACCTTCCTTTTTTGCCTTATTTCCAAGAGAAGACCCCTGCTCAGCCAAGCCGGCCTTCTGCCTCACCTGTTTGACTTCTGACACTTGGGAACTGCCTGCTCCTGTGACCTTAGGAGGTGATGTTTAACAAGTTACCTGCACTGATGGACCCCAACACCTGCAAAAACATTTTCCTGTGGGACCTTACTTTCTATTTCCCTGCGCAGCCTGAAGTCTGCTCTCCTCATTTCCAGAGCTGAGGTTTTGCTGGCACTTTTCCTCCTGTCAACAGAGATTTTTAACTCAATCACTTTGTGGCCTCTGTGGCAAAGACAGCCACACCAATGTCCACTTCACTCATGATATCCACTCTGTTTACAAGAAGCAGATCAAGGAGGGCATCTTTCTGAGTTGGTTCCCATAGGACCTGCTCCATAAAATTGTCGTCCAGGTTTTTTAGCTGTGTGATGTTCCCAAGTAATTTCTGGCAGGTTGAAGTCCCCCATAAGGACAAAGGCAGTTGATTTGGAAGTGTCCCCTAGTTCCTCACAAAATAATTTTTCATCATCCTGGTCAGGAGTTCTGTATCAGAGTCCCATGAAAACATCTGCATTATTTGTTTGCCCCTTGAGACCCTAAGGCTCTCAACTGTGCCACTGCCAGCTATGAGATCACACATTCTAACCCTTCTAATACATACATTGTCACCCCTCTTCCTCTTCTGCACTGCCTATCCCTCCTGAAGACCCTGTAACCATCCAACAGGGCACTCTCATCTTGATTTCTGAACTGTTTTGGCATATAAAATACTACAGGATCCATTACAAATTCTGGAACAGGTTCAGAATGAGAACTTTACTAGACTCTCCTATTCAGCAGCACTGAAGTTGGCCTCAGGACAGACCTAACAAAACTGTAAACAATCTGACTCTAAGGTTGATGGCTAATTGCAGATCACAAACTGTTTCTTTTTTAATGATTCCAAAGCAAACGTTGAGGTGATTCACTGAACCTGGCCCCACAGAGATAATGATAAACTACACCTGTGTCAAAATGTATCCTTTTGTGTATGTAAATACTCAGATTTCCATTGGAAGACAGAATATAAACCAGGAATTTCAGATTTCACCTTATACAAGCTGCCAAAACTTTGATTCAACACCCACTGAAGCATTTGCAGACAATACTCCAGCTCTTCTACCATGAGTCTGAGCCAAAGGAAGCAGAAGCCTATTGTTCCCGGAGCGCTTATAAGCTTTGCCTCTTGTAACAGCCTGGTGGGGATGCTGCAAGGTAATACATTCATAGTAAAAAATCATGCTTTTGCATATGGTGTGGGACATGGAATAAGAATTATTGACTTGTTTCCTTATTTGGACTAAATATTAATTGTCCAGAATGAAAACTTTGTGTCCAATCTTTGGAGAGACTTTATTATGATTTGGGAGTCATTTTATGGAATGACCAACCCGCTTGGATTTCTTCAATACATTGAAGTCAACAACTGCTTAGTGCCTGGAAAAATCACTTCAGGATTGCATTAACTACATGTTATAAGGTGCAACTGAAAATTTTCATATGCTGCAGCTGAAGCTTCTGGGACTGAAAATTTCATGTACACTTTAAAGTGTTGTGTTTTTTAAAACATATATGAAGTTCAGGAACCTGTAAACCTTACTTGTTTTTTCTCCGGTGTCCCACAGCCAAATGGACTGCTACCTCTACATGGCACTGAAGCTAGGAAAAAAAAGTTTAAAAAACCCAACCATTCATGGTATTGAAATTACACGGAGCTTATTATACAAGATTTTACTGTGAAAATAGGTGCCCTTAGTAAAAGAGAGTAAAAGTCTCTTCTTATATCTTTACAACTTATAACTTTACAACTCTTAACACATGTTAAATAACAAGCACAATTGTCAGAAGTGACGTTTCATTTGATAATTAACCTCTGTTTAGCTCAGAAAATGGAATTTCATGCCTAATACTGGATCTCCTAGAAATATAATGCTTTCAGGTAAGATATGAAATTGCAATTGCACTTCTGTTTAATTAAGGAACTCATGTAGTACTTTGCTTGCACTGGCTTCATGGACTTTTTTGTTTTTCTGACTTTCTGACAGCTGCAAAGAAATGAATGCAATCTGATCAAATTTAGGTGATAATAATCTGATTCAGCATAAAGTCTACTTTGGACAAAGATATTTACTCAAAATCACGTGATCAAGCTTGGATCAGTAGAGTAAGTGATAAACAATTCATGATTTCATGTCATGTATGTGTTCTCTTCATTTTTTGATATTAAGTACTCAAAACTAGATTTTCTATGTGGCTGAGATTAAGCTCTAAACTTTGGGTTTACTACATTGGTAACATCCCAATCCAGCTTTGCAAGCAAGTAAATAGAGGTTACATGCTGATCTGTGAAAACTGTTGAACCTTTTTAAAAAATCAAACCTGTAGCGTAAAAATAAAAAAAAATCAAGCACACAAACTACCTGAGCTACAGCGGCCCCCGTAAGACTAAGCAGAATCTAGCTTGGTAAGTAAAGAACTTACGTCAGCATATATTAGCATTTTCACTAGCAATTCATTTCCCTGAATACTGAGTCAGTCTCATTATTTAGTAGCTGCTTTGAAAAATCTTCAGATTAATAGCACCCAAATCTAATACAATGGTGTTACCCAAGGATGTGGCATATCCCATCTTCCAAAATTAGAATAAAGTTTAAAAATATGGTTATCATCACTTTCAAGCAATATTCAAATTTTCTCTGCCCTTCTTGGCAAGCCAAGAACAGGATTCCAGCTTCTAATGCCTTAAGGTTTGATTTGGCATCCATTGCTAAATGTTCAAAAGAGCACAACAGTCATTAAGACACAATCTCTTCTGAAAAATCTGGCCTTACTTTTGTGTTATTACTTCTTTTGTGTCACTAGAGAAAACGTGGCATCATCTCAATGATGAGACTATTACACTTCAAGGTTAGGTAACAGCAATTATAGCTACAAAATTTTACATAAGTGAGAAAAAATTACAAAATACAACAGATTCTACAGCTCTTTCATGTAATAGAACTTCTCATAACAAAGTGTCAGGGTCTGAAGGTACGGTATTGAAATCAGTGCTAAAAAGCCAATCATAAAAAATACTTAAGAAGTTTTGCAAGTATGTGATGGTTTTTTCAGTGTTTTCAAGTCAGAGAGCATTGAATAAAACGTCAAATAAATCTATCAAATCTACTATGTCATCAAATGAAGTGCCTTTTGACTCTCTCTTTACCCTGCAATAACCTTTTTCCCAAGCTGATTACAAAATGTTTCCTTTCTTCTTTTCTGTAGCTGTTTTTTCCCTCCCTCCTAAGAGCTCTTGTTCCTCCGGCCCTGCAAATTCTCATGTCACCTCTCAACCAGCTCTGTCACTGCAGTTTTGCTTCCCAGAGCAAGTTTCCCATATCAGCAACTTGCTACTTTGTTTTCACTTTTCTTCCATTTTCCTCTTGCTTGTCTGATCCAGTCAGACTGTCTGGAGCAAATGAAATCTGTAAGTCAAGAGCCTTTCACACATCCTTATCCAAAATCCACCCTTAAAAAGACAAAATTTCCTAGGAATTCTATCTGTGAATAACAAACTTCCATCCAAAATTTATGGCCCACCAGTTCCAGTGACTTGCACGTTTTCCATAATGGGGGCTTCCCTATGCCCAAATACAATATATATCTTCTGGTGTAATATAAACGAAGCTGAGCTGGAACAGTTCTTCTGCTATGTGCAGACAGAAGAATTAATCAAGTTCTTTAGAGACAGAATAATTACTCTATTTGTACTGCATTTGAATTTGTGATGCAAATAGAGCCCAGGAAACCACCTGAATCAGTCAGGGAAGCTCTGGTTACCACACACCTATTATTAAGAAATAAATAAACACACAGCCCCTAAACACATATCTCACTTTTAGGGCACTCATAGTCTTAAACTCATGACAGAGGCAGAAGCCAGTTACTCTTTGCTACGTAGCAACCCTCTCAGATGAAGACATTTCCTCTCCTGCTTCTCTTCTAGCATCCCTTACTGGTTTTGAAAATTCACATCTCATTTACAACTATCATGATCTGCAATAAGAGAACACATGGCAACTCATTTCACAACCTAATTAGTGCTAGTTCTATTCAAAATCCTTTCAGAAGAGAGATCTCTAGAAAAAATGAACAAAAGCAGGCAAATAATTCCATACTGGCTGCCTCATGTATCTTAGACCTCCTTACAACGAGGGCTCAGGCCTTTGACACAGCAGGATACTGAAGTGTTGAATGCCAAATGCAAACATCACTCCTTCTGCAACACAAGCAACTTTTGCCTGTGTTTTACATTGCTAGAGGTAGTTGCTCATTTTATTGAGTGTTTCTTCTTTGCTTCCTTGCAGTAATTCCTAACATAAGAAGAACAAACCCCTGACTTTCGCAAACAGTTACTGCAGAAAGTTAAAACACCTGTTTATAAATGCTGATTAGTGCAAAAACTATCTCAGCATTATGTGCAAGGAGATGGAGAGCTGAAGAAAGCTTATAGACACCAGAAACACTAAGGATGATTTTTATCTGGCAAGAGTTCCCAGCTTTACAACCTTGCCACACTTTTCCTCTGAACTTGAAGATCTATGTGTGTACTTTACCTAAACAGATAATGCGAGAGCAGTAGTAAGAATAAAGCTGAAACAAATAACATATCACAAATTAATGACTATACAGTACTAGCCTCAATTTTACTTGCACCACAGGCAACACATGTTCAGCAAAGTTGTCAACAACATGTATTTCTGGTATACACAAAAATCAGCATAAAATAAATCCATATTTCCAAACTTCTGGAACTCCATCAACAGCTTGATTTTCATCTGGCATCAGGTATTAAAAGTTATATCTCTATCCATTGTAGGTACAAAAGTCTCTGGCATATAAATTTGAATGCTGAAAGAGTCAGCAGCAGCGGAGAGTTGATACCCCACCTACTCAAATGCTTTAATTGGTTTGTTCAGGTATCACTATTTAGATATCCATACAGGTCTTAAAAATAAATACATAGGACCTTAAAAGCATTTTAGAATATTTTTCTATTAGCATGAAGAGGCAGAGCTAAAATGAAAAAAAAAAAATCTATGTAAGCATCTAACAAACTAAGTCACTGCTTCACACTGATAGTGTCACTTAACTACCTAACGTGCATGCTTCTCTGAGAACAAAGTTCATGGTTTAATTTCAACAACACAGGTCTCAGGCACATACTGAAAAAGATTTTATGTTCGATATGAATAAGATCAAAACACCACCCTTTCAAACTGCCATCCACACTGCTCTGGCCAGCTTATACAAATGGTGAAAACAGGGGAAAACCCTATTCTTCCTGACATACTCTGTAATCTAGATCTTCAGCATAGTGGGCATCTCAATTTTAGGCAGACTGAAATTAGTGAGTCACTGCACTGTAGTTTGCAAGCATATCCACACACAATTTTCATCTGAAAATACAGGGAAAGGCATTCCAGAATTTAAGTAACAACACTCAAATTTAACCATGATTTACATCTTGTTTCCCAGACAAGCCACTAGAGGGTGAGACAATGACAAAATTGGTAAGATTTGAACAGGTCTGTCTCGCGGTGGGCATCGACGCCTGTGCCCCTACGCAAACAGGGAAGGCAGGCTGAGATGAATTCTCAGTAGCTGGTGGGAGCTTACCCACAGTTCATTTGGCAAGCTGAGACATAGAATCACAAACCATCACATAAGCAGAAGGATGAGTTTGATGGTCACAAGGCAGGGATTTTTCTTAATGTATCAGAGCTGAAGATTCACTGTAAGTGAGGACATTATTTCAGTGGATTAGTAATAGGTCTGTGTCCTTCAGGTCACCAATTCAAGCAGCTGAGCAGGTCACTAAGGACTAAATGTTGTTTGCATTTGATGCAAACAAGGGCTTCCTACAAAGCAAATAACAATGTTTTCGGTGTCTGCATCTATTGCTAAAAACCTCTATCACAAAGAAACCTTATTAACATTTCTGTTAGCTCTAAATTCAGTATGCATGAAAATACTAGCACAGTTTCTTAAAGAAATTCCAGCTTCTTATTTCATTTTCACCTCCATAAAATTTTCATCTCCACATTTTCATCTCCATAGAATCAAGTTCTGACCTGGCAGAAGTGGTGACCATTTCACTGAAGTCCTAACTGACATCAGAGTTTAACTGTGTCTTGCATTCAAAATATATGATGAAAATATTTGATACAGCACCTAGTATTCTGTGTAGAACCAGATTACACAACTCCCATGGTTGAATATTGTACATAAAGAATCTAGCGTTTCTTCTACGAAGTCTAGAAATGTGTACAGATTAGTTGATATTTTATATGTAACTCTATATTGCTTAATGTACACAGATGCTCCAGTTCAAAGGGAACCACAGGAAGACTCTGCAGCAATCAGAATAATCTCTGCAAAGTTATACAGTAACTACAGACACATTCTTGAAAGATCTACCCCTTTTAGGATGGTGAAGTGAAGGAACTGAAGGATTTCTCTTGGAGATTGACTATGATCTCTGGTTTCTTTTCCACATTAACCATTGCAAGAGGAATATTTATGCTAAGCCATCTTCCACTGTTACTTACATTGAACAAACACACTGGTATTTAAGAATTTGAGTAAGTAGAAGTCTTTGCAGGGTCAAAATTAAAAAAAAAAAAAAAACAAACAAAAAACAACCCAACTTGCTCCCTTACCTCACAATGTTTATTTTGTTGCATTTGTCCAAATAACAACAAGAGACCATTCATTTATGCCTCTACCAATACAAGAACTTTCACAGAAGAGATGACACTTGAAAACAGCCTTTTCAAGAAAGTTAACAAATGTATTTATTTTTCAAGTGTTTCCATTCTTTTCTGCTTGTGGGAGGTTCTGACACTTGTGCAATTTCTGCTGAAACTGGTGGATTTCTTATAGACTGCAACACAGATAGTATAAAGATACTATCTTTATGCATTTACACTACTTAAAACATTGGTAGTTTACTTGTTAAATCAAATATCTTATTTTTGTGTTTCACTTTTATTCATGTGTGATCTCTAATTTACAAAAAAAAAAAAAAAAAAGGGCAACCAAAAAAACCCCCAACAAAACATTTATAAGACAAAGAAGGCAACATTTCCAAAGATGCCACAGACAGAGCTGGTGGGAACCACAATTATCTCTGATCTGTATGATTAGGAGGCAGACCTGCATAAAGACAGAAAGCTGAAAAGCAAGCTCTGAACCCTGCATGATGAAATAGTGGAACACATTTCACTGTCACCAAAGCAACAGTACAGCATCCAGTAACAAATCTGCATTGGAAGTGAAGAATTCCTACATGTATTTCCAGTGCTATTACCTGAGATGTATTTCTACTTACTAATATTTTACAAAAGAATGATGCATTTGAATGTCTAAATGCACTGAGCTAGCATGACGAAAGATATGTGGTAGCTCTTATTACCCCAGAGGAGCACAGGAGAAGCAGTAACAATGATGGATTAGAACCTTTGGGAAACCACTTGTGTGTACGTGCATACACTCATCTTTCAATGCTTTTCTGTCCTCATGCAGGAGAATCATTTTCCACGAATAGACGTAAGGCAGAAGGCAAAATATGATGATACATTTCATACCTTAAAGTGCTACTATAAACATGCTAGGAAGATCTTATCTGGCATGCCCCTATTCTGCAGAATTTTTTTTGTTGTAGCCAATAACTGTCAGAAAGCTCAAGATAAGAGATGCACGTATGGACTGGTGATGTCAGAGAAGACTGACATTTTCTAAGTAAATAAATGTAAAAAAAAAATTAATGCTTTTGATGTTTTCTGATGTCTAATGACTATGAGCCTTGTTCTTTTTGTACAGGAGCCTATATTATATTCATAAACAGGAACATTTACTTGTGTCTATACTTAGTACAAAATGTCATGCCACATCAGCAGCAAGGTATAAGAGCCCTTGACATCTGTAAATCCTTTTTCCTAAAAGCATATTATGCAATATTCTTGACTAGGGATCTCCCCTAGCCCTCTAAGGATGAAAACCTCTGTTGTAGTTATTTGTCCTTTCATTTCTGCTTCTCTCTGTAGCTGTAATTTCTTTCCCCCCTTATCTCCCTGAGTCACCTCCCTTCCTTAAAAACATTTGTCAACTTCAGTTTTAATTGATGCTTGTTGTGAAACATCATGAAGTGCTCTGCACAAGTGACACAGTGTAGATGCTAACAGCACCCTCTGGTAGCGCACCATCACAAAATCTGTATGCAAGGCCACCTTGGAGAAAAAACTGCTGCATTCTCTCCTTCACTAGTGATCTTTGCCATAGATATAACCCTACACATCTTCTATAAATGCCTTTGTAGAACTTGGGGAGGTATTAATATAGCTTTAAAAATTCTGCCTGTTTCGCAGAGTCAGCACAGGAGACTCAGTGCAGGAGTTACACAGTGAAGAGTCCTGCCATAATAGCACTGCCCAGCATCACTAGCTGATCCTGCTGTTGGCAACAGAGCACTCCAGGGAAAAAGGGATAGCAATTAAAACAGAAGTATTGGGAGTACTAGTATACATACAAAACACCTACCTGCTAGAAGTCTGAAGACCACAGGCTTTCAAATACTTTGTCCATACAATAAGATTATAAGGCAAAGGAAATGGCAAAAGGAAGACACATTAAATGTGAATGAAGAGAAATTCAGGACATACTGTTTGTGAGCTTTGGAAGATGTAGATCTATATTCCTATACTCTTCCACATTTACTAAATAACCTGGTTGCTGATTAATATATTCAGGATCAATTAATTAAAAATAATTTAAAGATTAAATCTAATCCCTAAGTACTATGATTGCAAGATCCTGCAAACACTCATTTTTAATAAATGAAAAAGACAGGAGCTTGACCTTGGGGTCTGCCCATATTTGTTTGTAGGGATTTCATCTTTAGTCCTGGACTCTGCTCAAAGAAGACCAACAAAAACAACAGGAAGCCTAATTTCACTTTAGTTGACTGAAATTTAAAAGAGCAGCCAGTCTGTTTTGCCTTACATCAGAAAATACCTCTGCGCATAAATGGCCTTTTCCTTCTTCCACAAAGACTACCTTTTGCCTTTTGCCAAAGGTAAAACACATCTCTCGAGTTTTCTTACATGTTTTCCTGACTAGGTGAGAAGGTGACATAAAGAAATAGGTGCAGAAGTGTCTTAAATTGCAGTTGAATCCCTATTCTGTACAAACACACATTTTCCTTTATCAGGGCCACCCTGTTTGCATTTAATTCAGCCTGTGGACTGCCTTTTTATATATAGTCACCTCCTTCAGCTTCTTTCAACCTATGCCTCTAAACAGGCAGAGGAGAGCACGTTTTGCTTGCATAACTGAATTATGTGGGGATCACTTAAAACCCAGGAAGTATGGAGAGGATAGAAAGTGCTACCACATCTGACTGTTAATTGCTACGTGAAAATGTGCAAAAGCAGACTTTCTGCAAACACCTGTCTGCGGCATCCGGCAGCTATTTCATTTTCCACTCAGTAAAACTACAACAAGAGATTAATCCCTATCCCAAGCCAATCTGATATACATTTGGATTAAATCTGATCAAGACTTCATATTTTCAGAGACACTTAACCTATTTTAATTCCCAGAATAGTCTTTCTTTTCTCTGCCATTTTACAGCCCTTATTCATGGTCCCTAACAAACGAATGGATGTCTAAAAGTCAAATATCCAGGTTAAAGTACTTTAAGCATAACATCGATTGGTATCTATACTTCAGATGCAAGTAAGGGCTTGAACATTTCTCTACACATCTGGCCTAATAGAAGATAGCTCTTCATACTAAGCTTGACTCATTTGCATCCTCAGACCATGTGTGTCACAAAACCAGCTCTCTGCTGAACTCAGTAGGGTGAGTCATCTAAAAGCTTTCTTTACAGTGACTGGAGAAAGATACTCTCCATTATGGGGCTATGTTAAGACAGAGATCTAAAACTTCAGACAATCAGCATTAGGTGAAAGCTTGAGAAAGAGTTACAAAATACGATTCTTCCTGAAAAATATCACTTCGAGACAATTCATATAATAAAATTAAAGGGATAGTGTCACAATGCCCAGAAAACTCAGTTATGGCTAGTTTAGTAGAAATCAAGTCACACTGAACACGCCCACACTCCGTTAGTAATCAAAGCCAGTGGCAGAACTTTTTCATCAGTGTATATATTTAGACTTGTCCTCTAAAAGTACTTCTTTAATAATTCTCATAACTTGTCTGTGAACAACATCCATGGCCAAAAATTGGATTTTTTTTTCTCTCCTCAGAGCAATCTGAAAAGTGAAGTGCTTTGCATTGGCTTACAAGTCTACGCAGAATGAAGCCAGTGAAGGGTCTGTAGCAAAAGTCTTATGAGAAATGTCTGAGGGAGCTGGGATTGTTTAGCCTGGAGAAAAAAAAGCTCAAGGGAGACCTTACCTTTCTCTACAACTACGTGAAAGGAAGTTGTAGTGAGCTGGGGGTTGGTCTCGCTTGTCATGTCTCAAGTAACAGGACAAGAGGAAATGGCCTTAAGTTGAGCCAGGAAAGGTTCAGATGAGACATTAGAAAAAAATTTTCACTGAAAGTGGGATTAGGACTTTGAATGAGTTTTCCAGGGAGGTAGTAGAGTCCCTGTCTCTGGAAGTTCAAGAGGTGTTTGGATGTGGCACTTGAGGATATAGTTCAGGGGTGAATATGGTGGTGCTGGGTTGCCAGTTGGACTGGATGATCTTGAAGGTCTCTTCCTACCTTGATGAGGCTGCGAAAACTTAAATGGTCAATTTAAAATATTAATATTTCTTGTATCTTCCAACTTCATCCTCAAACTGCCACAAATCCTGTTTGTGCCAAGGGTAGGTAAAATGTCTCTCTTTTTCTTCTGCCTCTACTTGGGTGTAAGTTTGTGGCTTATTTTACAAACTTGGGTCCCAGTCCTACTTTTGAAAATATGGGCATTCACTGCTATGTACCTTGCCAATTTGGCTAGAATCCATTCTACAGCCTGCATGGTGACTGAATAAATGAGACCTTTATAAAACTGTGCCTGCTCATATCTAGAAAAGCTACATCAAACCCTGAAAGACAGAAACTAGCAGATAAATACAATACAATGTCTTCCTCACACATGCACCCTCTGTATGCCACTACACCAGCAAAATTTTATTTCTTTTCACATTCAAAACTATTATTTTTAAGAGTCAATTCAACCAAACTGTCAGGCTTTGGTACACCTGAGTTTTGCAGCTGGAGGCTGTTTTGCAACTTTACTAGAATATGGAAATGCTTTTTTACAACTCAATTAATAACCCCTTTAGTGCAATTTTTGCATGTGCTTACACATTTGTTGTCACATAAGAAGAATCACTGATTTTACAGCTCTCTCTGAGACAACAGGAAAGCACGTAGCTGCCCTTGCCACTGCTTTAGGATCATGAACCATCACACAAGCAGGCTCCCTGTGGCATGCTTTATTTCAAATTATTATCTCAGATCGCAAGATTTTTTAGAGGATTCAAAAGCAATGAAACAAACATGTAAATGTTCAGTTCAAAATACAAAATTGAAATTGTCTGCCTTCATCTATTGGGCTGATCAAAAGCAGTATGACCAGCAGGTCAAAGGTGGTGATTCCCCCTCTCTGTTCTGGTGAGACCCCACCTGGAGTACTGTGTATAATTCTGGTGCCACCCAAAATAAGAAAGACAGGGAACTGCTGAAGCGAGTCCAGAGGAGGGGCAAAAAATTGGTAGGAGGGCTAGAGCATCTCTCCTGTGAAGACACACTGAGAAAGTTGGGCTGTTCAGCCTGGAAAAGAGAAGGTTGTGTGGAGACCTCATAACACCCTTCCAGTATTGAAGGGGGGCTACAGGGAAGCCAGAGAGGAGCTCTTTGTGAGGAACTGTAGTGATAGGACAAGGAGTGATGGTTTCAGACTGAAAGATGGGAAATTCCAGTTAGATATACGGAACAAATTCTTTACATAGCGGGTAGTGAGGCACTGGAACAGGCTGCCCAGAGAAGTTGTGGATGCCCCATCCCTGGAGGTGTTCAAGGCCAGGTTGGACGGGGCTTTGAGCAACCTGTCTAGTGGGAGGTGTTCCTGCACATGGAAGGGGGGTTAGAACTGGATGATCTTTAAGGCCCCTCTCAACTCAAACCACTTTATGATTCTATAATAGCAGTGGTTTATGAAAGTCCAGGAGCGGGGCCCAGGTATCATTCACTGCATCCAGCAAGATTTTTGCTGCTTTAATGTGGAATGGATTGTGGGTCTCTGTACCTCAATAATATGTAAATCCATGATATAGAGAGATTCTTAAAAAAAAAAAATGAATCTTCTAACTATTACTACTTCTGTATTTAAAGGGGCTGATAATTTAAAAGTAACTAAACCTGAGTTTCCTAAAATTTGCCTACAGTACTGAAATGAGCTGTCCATAGCCAAAATCCCTTGGGTCAGTAGCCAAAGCAGTCTATTATACCTATATGCATTTAAAACAAGGGAATTTTACATTTGTTCTAGAATTGGTCATTCAGTCTATTTTAATGCATTTCTGGGATCTAAATGATGCACATTTAGCCTGCTCTCTGTGTGGGGCTGATTTTCACCTCAGTGCATAAAACACTTAATTATAAGATACGTCAAGTTTCCAAACAAGAATCAGAAGCTCTCCAGAAATACCTTAAGATTGATTTTGAAGCACTCTAGCACAGAAAACAAAAAGTGAACAGCATTCATCTAGCTCAGAAGGTTGAAATGGGAGAAGATTCTGCAGACATCACAGTAAAGGAGAGTTTTAAAGAGGGATTTGAAGGGGAGTAGTAGAGAAAACTGAGATAATATTAGGATAATGCCTTCAAAATTATGAGAAAGCACAGAAGAAAGTGCCTATATGGTTCCATGTAGGCAGACTTACAGTGAGTTTGGAGGAAAGAATCAGCTCACTAATAAACATGAGATGACAGAGAAGAGTGTATCTTATGAAAGACTTTGAAAGCAGAGCGATGCATGTTGATGTGGTAGAGAAAAGGCTGGAGGACAAAAGCAAAGAGGTAGGTAACTGAAGCTGCAGTGGTCAGAGAAAGTTTTGAAGCTCATCTGAATCCCCTTATTCCCATTTCTTAGAGGAAAATACTGAATTAAGTACAAGGAAGCAGTATAACACAGCAAAAGACATTTTCAAATTCAAATCTGGGAAAGAAAGACCATAAAAAAGGCTTCCATAGGGTGCCTCCATTCTAATGGAGATGAAAGAGGCAGAAGTCCAATGAAGGAAGACTTAAGAAATTGACTGGGTAAAATATCATTCTGGCAGCCCTCTACTTCAGAATAAGGATTGAATAATGGGGAAATGAAGTCCAGAGAGACTCATTAAGACAAGTACCAAAGAGAAGAGATGTCTGCAGCAGAGATAACCCTAAGGGCTTCAAGATCCTGCTTGGGGAAGAACCATAATGACCCAAGGGCACAGTTCCTCTACAGGAGCACAGAGACTCTTTAAGCTTTAAGACAACAGGTCAGTTTTAACTGATACTTGATTTGAGCTAATACTGCTACAAAAACAAAAGTCAGGCTTTTCTAAACATCTGAGAGTCGTATATGTGCACATGCAAAAGGACACTCATCATTGAATACTTCACTTTTTGCCTTTAATTATATAATTTATCTAAGATATTTAATATATCCTCTGTATTTCCTTAGGGAATAAAATTATCATGCAGCTTCACTACAAAGGCAATGTGTCATGAATTTGTATGCACACAAACTCAAACACACACACACATCCCTTTTTCAATATCTGTTGGTGGTTGCCATGTGATTATTCTCAGGACTGACTCCTTTCTAATTTACTGTATTGTACTGAAACTTTCTTGTGATTTCTTGCACATGTTTGCTTCTAAGGAAGCAATAATAAAGAAATAAAAATAGATGCTTGTGTGTGTGTGTTTGCCTGTCACCCAATGTACGTTCACAACACTTCAGAGGAACAAGCACGCACCCACATCCTGCTCATTTCTATCAGCATCTGAACTACTCTAGCTATATTTTAAAGAGAAAACACCTCTATATTTCACTACAATGTGTCTCATCACTGCGATTTCAGTACAGATAAAGCCCAGATGTGTCTCCATCTGCATCTCCCAGTCTAGCCATAACCTTGTCAACACTTTGGTTGATCTCCTCTGAGGATATTTCCCTCAACTGGTACATGGTGGTTGGCATTTCACAGGTGAGCTCAAAGATAAATCTTGCACCCTGGCATTTGTATATTGAAGATTTCTTTTTACACAGATGGTAAAGTGTGATATTGACTGAACTAATAAAAAGAGTACTTGAGTTCAGAAAAGATCACTGGAACAGACACTTTCTTGTAACAAAGACACAATTCCTTGTCCCCCTCTAAAGGGCAAGTGTGTGTGTATATGTGTGCATGGGTCCACACACCTTTCCTTTTCTCTGGCATCTCCTTTGCTTTGACACTTGAATCGAGAAAGTATTTGGGGTTTTGGATCCTAAATAATTTATTTATGATTTTGTATGAATGAGTGGTAGTGTATCAATACTTCTCTGCATTAAACAGCATTTTGTTTCTACCCATCTGGACAGACTTTCTTTCATTAAGGCCTTCAGAGAGCTACTCAGCTACAGATTTTTCCTGAAGTAAGGCTTTAATTCATTACTAAACACTGTTATGATTATAGAAAGTAAGATTATTTGGTATGATATTAGAATTACACAGCTTGAATAAGTTTCACTTTCAGTAAATTGCAGCATTGAGGAGAAAACACTGGTCCAAATGGAATAAACATTGCTAAGGACAATATTTAAGACCAGGAAATACACATACAAAAAAAATGTACATACAGAATTTACCTTATTTCACACATTTTATACAAGCTTCTACTTAAAAGGCAGTAAACACAATTAATCATACAGTTAAGTCCCATAGAACACTGTTCCATTCTGTAGCCAGTGATAGATGTCCAGCCATGCCACACTAGCACCAAAAAATTCTTGGACAAACCCAGTTAAGAAGAAGCCATATATGCCAAGTGCATATCAAGAACTGCCTCATGCTGCAAGGAAATTCCCACAAGGCTTTCAAAGCAACAAGCTTTGACAACAACAGAAGGATATACGTAATGCTTCTATTACATCCTACTACTGTGCAAGGGCTGAAAACATTGAGAGGAATTACTTAAACTGTGTAAAATTAAGGACCTGTATGATTTTACACTTTCTTGCTGAATTGTAAAGCTATGATGCCTCTCAAACTGGGGAAGCAAACAATCTATCTCATTGTCAATGAAATATCATGTTTTCAAACTATCATTGTTCCTTAATGTTGAAGTTATATTTATGAATAAGGTGAAACAATTCTATAGAAAAAGTGAGGAGCTAAATACCCAGTTTCAGTACAAGAGAGATACAGACTCCTATCTCCTTATTAATTCTATTCAATACTGCATGATTCATGTTTTCTAACAAATAATTAGGAGTTTTTATACACAAGACTTCATTTGATCCGTGAAGTTTTGAATTTCAAAACTTGCAAGACTTTCAAAAATAAAACTGTGAAAACTGAAGATACCTTTAAAAAAAAAAAAGAGGAAAAAGAACATTTTTTCTTTCTTCTCTGTACAGATTTTGCATTTGATCTTCAGAATGAATGACATGCTTCAGAGAATCACCGTGAGTGACAGACATTGGTCATTTAGGAAATTCAATCTTTCTTACTGGACCTTTAATGTTCCTGAAAAGTCCATAGTCAGAATTGAATTCAACTACTTATGAGTTGAGTTGTATAACAAGTATGAACAAACCTGACTTTTCTTCATAAGAACTAGATAAAATATTGGCCAGCAAAAGCTCAGTGTATCCCATGTGCTGGATTCTTTTAGATTCAGCTCAGCTCTCCCACTCTGACTTGTTCTATCCTTAACAATTTCCTTGCTCTTTCAGTCAATATGGAAAATAAAGCTATAAATAAAGCAAATGTGTTTATGTGCATGGTAACCGAATGGTTCATGTCATTTCTGTTAGAATGTCATTGTTTTCTGAAGTTGTTGATATGTGTATATGTGTAAAACAGAGAATATCACTGAATACGTGGTTGATACTTGGTAAGTAGGGCAGGTAGTGAAATGGGAACAGACACTCTGCTCTCATTTTCAATCTGGGTTATACCAGGAGAGTTAGAAGGGTTAAGAGATGGTTAAACTAGGGCAGAATTTGACCCTAAGGATGTTAGAAAGCAGAAAATGTAATCAACTTTTCCTTACATACAGCTTTAAAACCACAGTCCTTATACAAGCCCACAGTGTCAATCCACAAAGGCAATTACCTCTATATTCACTTCCAATTTAAATGCAACATTGCAACTGCATTATGATGAAGCTACAACATGAGTTTATTTGGAAAATTTTTTCCCAGACTCAACCTTTTTTCCTACTTTTTGTACTGTGTAACACCTAAAGACTCATAAAGCAAGTAGTGTCAAATGGGTGGGGCCTCTAGCGTTCCTAAGAGAACAAGCTTGACACTCCTGCGTGTTAAGGAAATGGATCAGGGTACCAGAGTACCTCCTGGAATTTACATAAGGATCCACGCTTCATTTGCAATTTCATAAGGCTGAAAAGGGCAAAAGCTAGGATCACAGATGTTTACCCCCATTTTTTACTATCCCTGTAGTCTGTTCACAACAATCTTCTGAAGACAAAAGTGCAAAAAAGCCCTCTTCTCCAGCCTACTCCCACTTCTTACCCCCAAAAAGGCATGCTGGAAGGGATTTTCTCCTCCTATCTTGGCACTGTACATTTCTCAAACTACAATGTCAAAGGTATTTCTGTCATTCCCTTCTTTTGTGGTGTTACTGTGGGTCTATGAAATTAGGTGCAGAGAAGGAGCAACTTCTATATTATATATTTACTTGGGAGAGAGGAGGGAGGAAAGGTCAGTAAAGAAGACGGGGACAAAAGACTTCCAATTCAAAAGTAAGCCAGGTAGGAAAAGGGTGAGAAGACAGATAATCAGAGGGCAGGGGAGAGAGAAAAAGTGCCCAAATGCTATTTATATGCACACACACACACACATACACAGTTAATAGACAAATAGTCTATTAGGTGAGGTGAACACCTAATCCCAGTCTTCTACTAAATGCCTTAACACAAAAACTTAGGGGAATGGGAGTTTTGCTTTTCTGATTATATACCAGTCTTTACAAGCAGCTTTATGTTCTGGCATCTCTACCTAATTTAATAATTAACCTATTCCTGGGCACATAATCTCATCTTATGTTCTGTGATCAAATCCTTCCTGATACAATCTATGAAGCACTTCAACTCATTAACAATCATGACTGGGTATAATGAAAAAGCAAGTATACACTCTACAAGGTACAGCCCATGAAAGCTTTTGAATTTGCTGGGATTGAGAGAATATTGTTCACCTTATGTTCTCAGTAAATGATATACTTCCCCTGATACAGAGGAAAATAGGCCTTTAGAGGCACTTCTACCAATTCATCAAAATGGAGCACTGAAAATGGCAACTGGATGTATCGGTACAGAAGATGAGAGCAGTAATACCTGGCAGTTTGCACAATTCTGGGTCATGGTACAGACTTTACTTGGCTTCCTCTGCCTGTAGTCCAGAGAGTTATATGCAGAAACACCTTCACTCACACTAAATCACACAAGATCATTGTAGTATCCCACACAGACACAATATATGACTGTAATAGTGTTTTCTTGTGATCTCAGGCATTTTCTAAGTCTTACAAAAGCACGGAAAAACTCAAAAATATGACCTGTATTCCATATTTTGCCTGGCAAAAATAGGCTATACACCCTTTTCTTTTCCCCTGGCAGGCCATATTAAGAGTACTCTGGTATGATAAAGAAATCAGTGACTGCAACTGCAGGTTCCACGTTCTTTCACAGAAGTCTCTTCAAACTGAAATAATTTCTTCTCATGCATTTGTGAACTCTGCTCACCACAAACTGCTCATAGCTGAGCAATACAATGTACTTTAAACTTTGAATCCTGGTTTAGCACATTTTTTAGGGTGTGCTTTGATTCTGTGTGAAATTAAACTTATACTGCAAATGGATTATTTTGGAAGCATAATGCTTCAGTAGACAATTCAAAAGGCAACATGACCAGTCACTTTTCAAGGACTTTTCCAATATTGTAACATTTCACTCCTCCCACACAGTTTATTAAAGCAATAATGCTGATCAAATAGTAAAAGAATGTTCTTTTTCATTGCTACTTCTAAATCTATTTTCTGTTTATGTGTTCATTCCTTTGGGGAATGTCTGCCACAAGATTTTGGAGTGTACAAGTACACATTTCTTAACACGAATACTAGTCAGTATACAAAATGCATTTTGAATTAATAAATGTGAGTGATTCCAAATAGGACAACTATACTTTGCTGTTTCTGCTAAGAGATACGTGCTATGCGAATTATGCATCTACAAGGGATTCTCCAAACACAGGATGTATTTCATCTTTCTTAGCCTGATTTTATAAACAGTTCATAGCTGCTAATACTGAAGAAAACCCTGAAGGCAGTCATATATTCCAATGAATAAATGGTGTATCTTACTTGCATAAGTGCTACTGGCCAAGAAATGTTTGCCAACATCAAACAACAAAATTTTGAAGGCAAACCATCAGCTGGCCAGAGACAGCTTGGAAACATAGTAAGAAATAATTCTCTGAATAAAGTATTTACTGTAAATTATTCTCTGGCACAAATAAGTTGTTCTTGTTCAATTTTGATCTCTAAAAGCATATTCCATGCCAGTTATATGAAGTGACTAATAATTGCAATTTATATTGGTAACTCACTTTGAATTACCCCAATCTAATTCATTCTAATACTGCACTGAATTTTGGAGGGGAAAAAAAAAAAAAAGGTAAAAGATAAAGGGTACGTAATCTATCCACTTTCAACAGATTCTCCATTGTCACAAATCTATAGAATCCCCAAATACTAAATTCAGCTCCCTCAGTTAGCTTAAACCTATGTAAAATCATGAGTAGGCAGAAGCTCCTATTGTCTGTGCCCCTGAGAAGGCACATTGTTCATTCCACAAGTGCATGAAACAGTTGCAATCATGAAATGTGGAACAGCTCCAGTAGTTTGCAAAAAGTGTTTGAATAACTAATATGCAGGGCTTAATTCTGCCAATTTGAGAGACGTACACTGAGTGTGCACACACACATACTAATAAGGTTTTCTGTTATGTAGGCATTCCATACGCCCTTGCATGCTTCTCAACAGCACACACACATATGGGTTGCATGACCTTGTTGCTTGGTTCTACAATATTTTACAGCATTTGTAAAAAATTAGGATTGTTACTAGCATGTATACAATGGCTGTGAGCTAGTACTTAAGACATACCAATAGCTATAGATGTAAAAACATTCAATTAAAACAAAACCACATATTTAATTTAAAATATCTATTATAAAACTACCACCAGACTATCATCAAAACCTCATGAAGAATATTACTACTTTAGCACCTCTCTTAAAACTGCTCCACCAGGCTTATACTTCATCCCTGTAGTTTCACTTCATTGTGAAACTGCCTGCAAGGTTACATGTAGCAGAATTCAAGTTCTTTAAAGTTAACCTCATCAGAGATTTCAGAATAGCTTGAAGGTAAGCAATCCTACCGAAAGGTAAGTGGTACATTTTCAGTAAATAAATATTCAAAATCATCAATTTATGGCAGTAAATTGGAAAAATTTTATTATCATTTCATAATTCATGTACCATACAATATAGTTAACATCTGAGAAATGACCATAGAAAAAAGTGGCATGTTACTAGGCAGTAAAAAACCCCCAAAACTTTAATTCATTTCAGTCCAAATATTCAATATCTATATATTGAAATCACTCTAGTAGGGGATCTAAGCCTTTGGGAAGTATGTTTCCAGTTGTGTGAATTCAGAATTCCAAATCTAGTCAGAATTTCTGTCTGTCAGCACACATCAACTTTCAAAACCAGGGTTGGAGTGCCTTTAAGGGGAAGGAAAACAAACAGTGAAGTTTCCTACAGAAGCCACTTATTGTATGGGTTTCTCAGACCTCAAACAGGTATAGTATTCTGAAGAAAATATATGTACATACACATATATACAAACATACAGTTTTCTCACACTGTAGAGTGGAAAGGTGAACAAAAGCCTCCAGGCTCAGTCCTATGCCAAGGATGCAATGGAAGGCAGTCTTTGGAAGCCTTGGCTCCAGAAGAGAGGGAGAAAAGGTGGTAACACAGGTCTTTTCACCCAAATCTCACCCACAGAATTGGCTAGGTAACAACATATGCATAATAGCACCAAATTGTGCAGAGCAGTGTAACAATTTGGAGTAGGTCCTAAGTGAAAAACAAAGATCTGGGATACAGGCTCGGCCATCAAATGGCAGTGGCAGGAAATTGTACAGATGTAGCCACTGCAGTGAGAGGCTGTTTTTTCTTGTCAGGCTCTGTCTGACCCCAGAACATAAGCAGAGTTTTTTGGCATGCCTTCACGCCTGCCAGGGCATTATCTCCTGGAAGGGCAAGGAAGGGCCTCTTTTGCAGCATCAAGTTGGTCATGATGTTTGTATTCTTCTAGATTGCCTATCTCCCAGGAGATGATATGGCCAAGATGTAGCCTTAAAGTTTGGGCAGCCGGGATACAGGGTGAAAATCCAAGGCTTATTATTGCCATTGCTATGATGAGTTAACACAAGTGCCAGTCCTTTCCTTGGCAGGACACCACAAGGTACTCATAGCTTGGGTCTCTTGCTATGAGAAAGACACTGAGGTGCTGGAGCATGTCCAGAGTAGGGTAATGAAGCAAGTGAAGGGTGTGGAACACAGCTCTTACAAGCAGCGGCTGAGGGAGCCAGGGTGGTTTAGCCTGGAGAAAAGGAGGCTCAAGGTGGACTTTACTAATCTCTATAACCGCTTGAAAGGAGGCTGTGGCCAGGTGGGGGTCGGCCTCTTCTCCCAAGTGACTCACAACAGGACAAGAGGAAATGGCCTCAAGTTGTGCTAGGGAGGTTTAGATAGGACATTAGGAAAAATTTCTTCACTTGAAAGGGTTATCAAGCATTGGAACAAGATGCCCTGGGAACTGATAGAATCACCATCAAAAGTGCTCTACAAAATGTGTAGATGTAGTGCTTAGGGACAGAATTTAGTGGTGGATCTAGGAGTGTTAGGTTAATGGATGGACTTGATGATCTTAGAGGCCTTACGCAACTTTAATGATTGTATGGTTTTTTATATATGTATATATAAAAATATAAATACAGCTGTACCTTATACAGATCAGCCTCATCAGACATATGCTGTATGCAAATGAATCTGTAAAATAGCCTCAACACAATCAAAATGAAATCTAGTTATCAGCTAACAAATTACTCATCATGTGAGTAATCATCTGAATTATCTGAACTTCCAAAGGATCCAGCTAGGCACTCCAAGACCTTTGTCCCTGTACTAATTCTTTCACATGCACGTTTAAGGATTGCTTTTAAATGGAACTAGGGACTAAGGAGTAAAAAGACAAGTCTTTGACTTAAGACTGTGTCCTGTTTTTCAGATAACAGAGCTATGTCATTAGAGAGACCTGGTTCAAAACTTGTATTACATTTAATTTGAGAGGTAAAGAGTTCTGAACACTTCAGAGAGCCTTAAATCCTCATGTGCACCCACAGGCAAAATTTTGTGTGGGTAGATAAAAGCAAACTCTCTTACGTAATTCCTTGCCTACGTGACGTTCTCACAGCACTCTTTATAAGCAAAAGTAACAATTTTTTGCTCCTGTGTTTTCCTCCCTACAACCTAAATTTGCTCCTGCTTATTCTTCCCAGCTGGCATTAACTGTTTTTGAGCTCTGAATTTCTATCCACTGAGGGCAGTGCTCAGCTCAGCAAGCATATTTCACCTGTGCTTTTTGGCAAGATTCAGTTCTAAGCTGGTGTCTGACACAGTGATCAGCATATTAACACATAAACCCTGCTCACACTATGGTGTGATTTCTAGCCTCTGTCTCACAGCCAGTTTGCGGAGTCTGTTGTTCCAGATAAAAGGTGCTGCTCTTCAGAGAGATTATGCTGAGGCAAAGGCAGCAGATCTCCAAACTAAAATTGCAGAGTGGCACACAGGGCATCTTTTTAAAGTTGTACAAAGGAGTTATGAACATAAATTCTAGTAAAGACAAAGACTGAGTTGCACTCAGTTATCAAATGTTTTCTACATATAAGCAACATTCTGATTCTAACTAATTTCACACCTTCAAATACCAATACAAATGTTTCAAACCAACACTGCACTACTTTTGTGTATTTGTTTTTTGCTTAGAGTACACAGTATTTTTCCTGTATATTATGTGGGTTAAATATATTGCAGTGTAACCAAAGGAATCTTTCTGAATGTGTTTTAGTAAAGTCCTGTTTATGCAACTTTACTGCTTAGGAAATTAATTTCCAAGAATAAAATTGTTATGGCTTTCAGTCTCGTAATTGAAATACATCTCATATCAGTTCTAGCCAAGATAACTTCCCTTTCATTTGAATGAAGGCAGTAGGGAATGCAACAAGATTTCTTATTCTCCAGGTTGACTTCAGTGGTATCAGACAGCAGGCGTAATAGTGCCCAAGCAAAATGATTTTGTACGTCCAGAAAGTCCTTTTCTTTTCTATATTTCATTAACTGGAAAACTATTAATTTTTTTCTTTCCAATGCAGGTAGAAAAATGGTAGGTGTTAGGGAAAATAAAAGCCTAGTAGGAGAGACACGAGGAATTTCGTAGATGAAGCAATGAGTAGAAAAAGGTGTTAATTACTGCAACACACGAGCTTTTCTCTTATTTTTTCCTGTTTTAATTACTCTCTGGTAAATACTTCCTTTTCTTAACTTGATTTTATCATCTTACCTCTATTTCTCATTTAAATATTACCCTGTTACTGTCTTTATATGACAATCAGCACTCTTTCTTCTAGCCTGTCTTTATGACACTTCTTTTTCAGTTCAAAAGCCAGTAGGACTGCTGACCCAAGCAATATTCAAAGGTGACTGATGACCATTTTATATGAATGATATTTGGCTTTTATGAAAATGTTATATACACTGCATAATACCTAAACCTACAAAAATAATTGCACGATATATTATGAACACAAATATTCCAGTTTTCAAAACAATGTTTTGTTATCTGAACAGAGGCATTGGGATAACTGAATGTGGCTGAGTGCTGTCTATGCCACGGGCCTTCCTTCCTCATTACTACATTTATATAGTCACTTTAGAACAGAGCATTGCAGTTGTGAAAAAAACTCACTAAACTAAGCAGGCCAGATGTGGCTCCAGTGTCCTTCAGAGAGCAATTCATCTTCTGGTAGGGAGAACAGGAAATGGCTAACAGAAATCTCTGCTTACAGGCCTGAGAGAGTCCAGACTTTTGTGGTTACCTTTCTAGACAGTATCTGTTTGAACTAAAATTCTTAAGGACACTGAGTGAGGAAACGACTCATAGTGATATCACTTGGATACCAAACACACATTTAAGTGAACAGGGTGAAAAATATTTATAGAGATACATTTCAAATATATTCCTTGCCACTTCTCTGCTCACAGTGCACATCTGTGTGATAAAAGCTTCCTTGTTGGCTCTAAGTAAAAGCATAAAACAAGAACAACCAAACTGAAGCCAGTGTAGTTACACAGTGCACAACTTCTTCTTGGGCCTAAGGCTGCTCCCTCAAGAGCTGACTCAGGGTGAGCATTGAGCAGAACACTGCAGCAGGACTTAGGAAGAGATGCTGACAGCAACCGTGTTTGTGCTGTTCTTCAAGGCCTCAAAACTACACCTTCCTTACTCCTTAACTGCTACATAATCTTTGCACCATTTCCAAATCCCCTGATATAAACATGAAACAGCTCTTATTTCTTCCTGTAACCAAGTTTCTAATCAGACTACTTCCTCATTTGAAGAATGAAAATTAGGCTGCTTATGCAATTCCCATATTTAGATTTTTTTATTTAATTGTGATTAGTATTTATGTGGGTCTAAATACAAACAACATTATTAATCTTCCCCAAAGTTCAGTTGACCAAGTGTAGGTATATGTCTGTATATACCAATTTCTCTAATCTCCACAAAGAACGATAAAACTTTTAATTTTTGTGCACATGCACCTTATGCAGGCTCCTTCAAACAAGGTAAAAAGATTAGAGACAGTCAAGCACATTTAACAATTCTATAAAAGGCTAAAAAAGATAACGGATTTTTGAAAATATAATGGCAAGACTAAGGAGGAAAAAAAAGCTGAAATAAAAAGCAGTAGAGCACTCACTGTGGGATATCAAGACAGCTTCAGTGATGAAGTTAAATGAGCAACTTTTAAAGTTCATAACAACGTAAAGAGATAAATGGGAAGGTTTAACATAGAAATTAGATGTGTAACTGAAGCTGGGGAAATACGTAGGCATAAAAAAGACACAACCTGTGACTTATCCCTAGGTGTCATTGGAAGAGGACAGGGACAATACCCCAGAGTAAAAAAACCTTGAGCAACCCATCAGGAAAAAATATGGAGAGAAGGTCAGAGAAGAACAGAAAACACAGAGACAGGTTCAGAAAGAACAGAGGCAGAGCTGGATTTGGGAGCGATCAAGTGAAATAGCCAGTGAAGGTGACACAGGATGTGGTGATACGGTCTTGTCTCCTGGAACAAGACAATAGTCTTGCCACAACAGTCTGAAAACCTAGACAGTGTTCAAGTAGGCAGCTGAATTAATAATGAAGCTTTTAATCAGACAGAAGTAATCAAAAGATATACGTTGTCTTAGAGCTCAATGTAGAAACCTTTAGCTCTTCTTCAGTGTGAGGTCCTTGTGGCCAAGGGAGAGAGCATTCCTCCTTTTTGACTACTTTTAAGGGTAGATATAAATCAGAGGCCCTTGCTATTGTGAAGACAGCTTATAAATACAAATTAACCCACAAGTAGCCCATAAAACTCCTCCTAGGAAGCTGATCCAGACACTTACAGATCTGCTGGTCTCAAATCCTCCTCTCACTTCCAATTAATTCTTGTGCTAGTACTGCCCTTTAGCTTAAATGGCTCTTCTCCCTGCTGCATTTGCCTCCTTACATTCCACTGTATTCACTGAAGCAAATGCACTGCCAAGTACCAGCTGCTGTGCAAATGGGTCTTTGCAGGTTTCAGACAGGGATGTCAGAACCATGACAATCACTTTTTGCTCTTCCAGTTCAACATGTCAGTAAGGGGGCTTATGACACGCAGTTTCAAAGGTGTGACAAAACAAACCCATTGAGACCTTGTCTGAAAACTGATCTGTCCCCTGGGAGCTGATACATTCAAGTTAGCAGTTTCTCTGATACACAACATGAGATAGTAAAAGGAAGGGCACTTTGAGTGAGAAGGTGTTGGTAATTTAGAATGGCTTTGCTAGTTTAGTTCATTAGGCTCCAAGTCATACCACAAAATTCTTTTATTCTTCCTGACTTTCTCCTGGGTGAAGGAAGAGTGAGTGGGAGATTGAGAGAGAGATCTAAGTTTCAAGAAGGATCTAGGCAGACTTTCCCTCTGATTTGTAATGGCATTTTACTGCTACCACTTATGCAGTCAGAGCTCTAGAAGGAGACTTCATAATTAAACACGAGAAATAAACCTTTCTAATGAGACACAGTCAACTATAGGAATGGAACCCAGCACATATCTCATGAGGAGCATTGTTATGCAGTCCATCAAATGCACAAGAAAGCTGTACCCCACAAATACTCATTTGGCAACACTTTAAAGTCAGCTGCTGTTAAAAGAAATGTATTTTCGCACACTTTGCAATGTATGCAGTTATCTGATTTTTCAAGGATCTTCTAAAGCAGCAGTGAGATCCCTCAAAACCAGTATGGCCATTGAACACAGCAACAATGAAATATCAAATCCAAGTTGTTGAAATTTTAGAGCTCAAAAACACTGAAAAATAATAAAGACAGGAAGGTCTTAGATATATTGGAGGGGGGATGCTGTATCAGGAATCAGAGCACTAACATTCCTGCATATATTGCTGGTTGATTTACTTTATCTTCTCGATACCTATCACTTTAGGGTATATCCACTACTATGTTTTATCATACATTGGTGTCACAGCAGAACCTGATAGGGTCCTTTTATAGAATGAACAGCAAAATTAATAATGAAAAAAGTTTAGATATAAAAAATAAGCTTTGAATTGTTTTCACACCTTTTTTTGGTATGTGTATACAACTGCATAGGCAATGATCATGTGCATAAATCCCCTTTTTAAAAACATGCCCTTCATTCATGTGGTTATTTGTATTACATGTTACACTCATTCACATTAATCCTACAGTTTTATTTCATTTTCCTGTTTCTTTCTGGACATTAAACTCTCATATTATTTTCTAATGTATTTTAAGAATTAAAATATTATTTTGTTAATCCAATAAGCCCTGTAGGTTTTCAGTTATCTTTTTAGAACCTTTCCAATAATTTTGCTTTCATAAATAAATGTTCTTTCCCTGAAAAGTCAAAGATTGGCAGCACTTTCAACTCAATATTCAGCCCACATTCTATTTAGCCTGGGTGCCTTGTGTGTTTTGGAGGGTACACCCCCAGGAGCAAGAAGCTAATTCATTCTTCATGCTTATTCAGTTCTTGGCCTTTCTACTGATACTTCCAACAAGGAGGCCAATTAGCACTAATTAAGGTAGTGGATTTTGTGATATGGAACCCTTTACTAGACACTGGACTGACATCCACTCTTTTCACAAAAATCCATGAAACAGCTGTCAAATGATAACTCTTATTGGCACTCCTATACAGAAAAAGCCTGGCTTGGGTTTGGGCATGGACAGACACCTTCAGAAGGTCTGTGGTTTGGTTTCAGCTTATGAAATGTTATTATTTAACCAAGATACCTGCCTATATTTAGAAAAAAAAATTGAAGATTGAAAAGAGTTGTCTATGAAATGCTATATAGCATCATTTTGACAAATGCACTAAAAAAACCTCCATGATTATAAAAGGTTACAGAAAATAAATAAACCTGTACCAATCATATATTTTTAAGCAGTATCTCTAGCATATTAGTCTTATCTTCATGGATTTAAATAGAAGTTTTCCATGTGAGTGAAATAGTCAAGCCTCGTGGTCAGTAAAATTATGCAAGAAACTGTGCAAGGCAAACTTTTTTTCTCAGATAGTTGGAAAAGATGAAGCAAGTTGAAATCAGTGCCTGTGCATTTACAAGTGTGTTCAGATTTGATTTCTTAAAAAAAAAATGCAGGGAAATAGAACTTTCAAAATATTTTTTTATATACATACATGTCTGTCTATTGGTTTGATTGTCAAAGAATCATAGAATGGTTTGTGTTTGAAGGAACCTTAAAGACATGTAGTTCCAATCTCTCTGCCATTGGCAAGGATGCTACTCACTAGATCAGGTTGCTCATCACTCCATCCAACCTGGCCTTGAGCACTTCCAGGGATGGGGCATCCACTTCTCTGGGCCACATCTATCTGTCTGTCTGTCTGCCTATCTATCTATGAAACCAGCTGCAGAAAAGTCTAAGGTGTTTGTGACTGTGCATTTCAACAGTTGATCTCTAAACTGATTTATGGGATAAAACAGGTTGCATCTCTAATTAACAGCAGATGACCAAACCTGTTAGTTCTTAACTGCATTCAACCTGTGAGAACTAGATTTCAATAGTGTCAAGTTGAATGAGGACAAAACTAACCCACAAACACAACTCATTTTCAATTTTAATCATGTTTTCTGTGCTATATTTCTTTCTCCTTTGCTGTTACAAAATTTGTGCAGTAAAGCTTGCTTCTTCCTCTCATTCTCTCAATCCAAAGGGCAACATTATTGTGTAAGTTAAAGCACAGAACATATCCTTTAACATTTCAAAGTGCAAACTCTGAAAACTCAACCTGCAGCACCCTTAGAACCATCTCACAACTGCAGGTTTAGTTTGTTAACATGTATATACTGTTAACACTGCTCTTTAGCGCAAGTAACTTCTTTCCCCTCAGTCCCCTCTGCTTTTGAAAGCACTTTGCCCTTTCTTATGTTACCACAGAGATGCCACTATCTTGGCTGATGGACTCAGCAGTGTCCTGCAGTGGAGTCACCTGGAACTGGCACAGCAGACCCCGAGCAACCTTCACAGAGGCCACCTCTGCAGCTCCCCTCCAACACCTTGCCACCTACACCAACCACACACTGCTAAAGATGCTGATTTTCCTTTACAGGCGTAAGGGAGAGATACTTGATAATGACTGCATTATGAAGTCTTGCCTTCAGTTTAGAAAGAAAGACCTGTCATATTTACCTCCCAGTAGAGACCGTAACACTTGGTATAGTTGGTGAGACTTGGTGGAGTCTCTACTGCCATCACAATAAAACCTAGCTGAGTTACATTATGGTCTTTGCTTAAAAGAATTGTTCCTTTCTTGATATCAAAGACTTTGCTAACAATAAAGCTGATGATATCTGTACAGTATTCTTCTCCTTATTTGTTGTCTTTTAACAGATCTTCCTCACCATATCTTTTATACAAAGTTACACCAACATAACTGCTAAAAACTACGTCAGCCTCTGCAATACTCCTACAGTAGCATCTGTGAGCTAAGGGCAAAAAAGATTAAACATTGCATTCTGGCCTTCTTAAAAAAATACATTCCATAAGCAAAAAAAGAATGCTCGAATCACCAAAGCTTGTAGTATTTCAGTAGAGCTTCTACCACATTATTTGCATTTCTTAAATAATAAAAACAAAGTTTGCTGCGACTTGTAAAGTGTTCTACACTTCTGTAAAAAAAAAAATACTCTTGCTTAACATTTTATTGGAATTAGACAGATGTGTTGAACTTGTTAGTTCACACACTTGTTAGTCTTTTAACCATAGATTAGATGGATAATCACATAAAACTATTAAGTTCCCTATAAAACATACAAGGTTTCCTACAATACACAGTGCTTACTATTATAATACTCACTGTTATGCGGGTTAGGAGAGGTATGGAAATCTGAAACAAGTGAGGTTTATGCTAAGTTTCCAGTAATCATTACATTTCTTATTCACTGAAATTTGTAACATCATCTAGACAGCTTTGTAACATCCTAACAAATATTTTCAGATTAAAATGCCAACCCAGATGAGGCCACATTCAGGAAAAAATCCCTGGAGTGGAAGGAAGGGTCACAGCATAGACTTAACCATCTGCCAGAGTGGATTTACAGTGTCTACAGTTGGCTAAGTTATTCACTGCAAATATACTCTGTGTGGAAAAATAGCCCTTTTTTTTCTGCCATGTAAACTGACCTTGACCTTACCAACAGCATTCAGTATTCCTATATCTTATCAGAGAGATTCTTAAAAACAATTTTATCCCTGGATTGTTCTTGAAATGTGCACTGAGAGGAATAAGCAGCTGAGAGTGGTCACACAGGTCACACAGCAGCAGCTCAGTGCCCTGACTAGAGAAGGCACAGAACCAGTACTACACAGCTATGGCCATCAGCCATCTGACAATAGTAATGAGAACATGGTACAAAGAAAGTCCACCAGTAATGAATATGTTAAAACTGTTCACAAGATACATTTGTCAAACAGTTTTGAATAACTCAAAAATCAAGAAAAATCTGTTCGTACACAATTCACAAAGACGGAACAAGGACAAATTTGCCAAGCAAATTGTTTGCTATGCATAGATATCCCAGCTGTCCTCATTATCTTACTTATCTTGTTTAAATCTCCCTTGCACTCCTACCCTCTTGCCTGGTTTACGCAATGTCATCCCTTCCTTTATCATGCCATGTTTTCTTATAGGCACGGTCACATCTCCATCTGAAAAGCTCATTCTTCCACTGACACTTATTTTAGTTGTCCTTTTTTGCTTTCAGATATTTGGACTGAAATCACAAAACTGTTAAACACAGAATAAAAGCTCAGAGAATTCTTCTCATTGCGTATGCGACATTGCCACAAGTGCCAGTAAAATGGCTGCTTCCTCTGCAGACAGATATAGGGATTTGAAATTCAAAGGCACAAAAACCACAGGTACCCATATTTCCTACCAGATTACAGTATTGCTGCTAAAACGAAGAAGGATAAGCAAATGAGTGCCATGTCAATACCTACGCCAACTCTGCCACACAGTTTTCCTGTATGACTTTGGAAAAAGGCAGATAGGTTCCCCTCCATAATACAGGATAAAAATACATGTCTGTCTGGAAAGACTGTCATGAAGATAAATACGTTAAAGATTGCCAAATCCACGGGAATCATAGTAATGGGATTACATTGAATACAAACAGATCACATGTGAGATGGCATATGTGCATGGATGTGCACACATACAGGGTAAATGAAAGGTGAGAGCAGGAATGCTTAGAAAATTGACACTCTGGCACCCTTCAAATTTTGGAAAGAGAATTCTAGTTATGTTGGAAAATAAGATATTAATTCCACTTGGAGATATCTGTCCCATGCAGTAAGCAGTACCACTGACCAACTGACAGGTGTACTGTTCAAACTTCATACGGATTCATTGCAACATCCATGTTAAAATAACCACAGAGCCTTCTCTAGTTCTTCCCAGCATTGATACGGTTCTGATACACTTACTTTTTGAAAAGGGAGGAAATGACAATAGTGCAGGGGGGTCTGCAAGGAGAGCAGCAAGGGACAGAAGTCAGCAAAGACAGACCATGCAGGCTGTTTAGCCTGCTGGGATTGGAATTGCTGCAAACACCAGAGCCAGAATACAGGGCTTCACTAATTCTCAGCATATGATTAGCAAATGCTTACAATTTGAAGTGACATTTACATGCAATTGGGTTGCATCGGTTCCAATCTTGCTCTTTTTTTTCATAGCCGGTCAGCTTTATTGTTATAATAATGTTAGGGCACAAACATGCCGATCAAAGTGCATGTGCAACTTGTAAACAAGTCCTCTAGACCACCTCAGAATGCATCAAATAGCCCTTGGTAAACAGAAGCAAATAGTATTGCCCTGGATTAACAGTACAGGGCTGGAGGAGAAAAGAAATCACCTACTAAATCTTAGTTGCTCAGATTCTTAAGAGAGGAATAAGCATTTTGCACATTAAAGGGGTACCAACAGCTTGAAAATTACACTTCTGTTAGAAAATTTTATAATCACTATATTACAGGGAACTCATAAAATTATTGTGACTATTAAAAAACCCTAATAAAATATTTCTTTCACTTTTTTTCATATTTCTTAGTTGGAGCACATGATGTAATTTATTGGACAGCCAGTCTAAGTCTATTAAGGTAAAGACAGTGAGTCTTAAATCTTACAAAGACCAAAATACCCATCTTGTAGATCATTAATACCCTCTCTCCATCCAATGGAACTATTAATATTTTTCAGATTAAGGACATGCTAAAAGGCTATACCAGGACATTAAATGTTTGTTTCTTTGGCAACTACATGATTAAATGTTTCAAATGTCAAACAAAGGTAAACAGAAAAGCAGTAATAAACACATTTTAAAGATTGAATCCAAAATTAACAAAGAAAACCACATTAAATACAAATGAGCTTATTTTTCAGACAATATGTAAAAATTTTGTTTCTTCTTTGACTTACTTGACAAATTTAATTTCCATACATAGTAGATATGCTATGCATGTGGATGTTTGTGAGGGCTTCAGCTATCAGGTTAAACTTTGAGAGCATATCTTGAAAATTAACTTAATTTAATGGTATATTTGTTATTTGACATAGTGCAGATTAGCTCATTGCTGCTTTAGACCAGCCTGACCCCACAGGCTGGTTAGTTACTGTTCTCTTTGCAGGCTACCAACTAGTACAGATCACTTCTCTGCCCAAACAATCACTGCTCCTTGTGGTCGTGTCCCCTGCTGTCTGTGTACCAGTCTCTAACCTTTTTCATCATCTTCAGCTGCTTTGACAAATCTAACTAGGTCACTTACAAGAAGGTATGAAATAGCACAGGAGTCTCTGGCCTCTCAGGACCAATGAGAACGACCGTCTGTACCCAAAAACGTCCTCTAGAGGCCACTGTCTGCCCTATCATCTGTATCAAAAGGTCAAACACTTCTCCCTCGGTGCACTCTACAAACACTCCAGGACTAATCCTGCCTCCCAGTTCCCTTAGAACTTGGTACTCACTGTAGACTCCAACATGAGGCCATCACACCAATGCCCACAACACAGATAAATGCATGCAAAACGTTTACAGTCACAGCAGATTCTTGTTTTCTGCCCATACTGCTGATCTTTGGTAAGCTCAACATAAACTTTTTTTTTTTTTTTTTTTAATGACAATCTTGTTTAAAACACTACTGTGAAATACAAGTAACAAATTTTCTGTTCATCAGAGGCACCTTCTTCAATATCTACAGGGGCATTTCTGCCTTCATTGACTGCATGTGTATGTGTGACTGCAAAGTTCAATGTTTTTGTGAAAAAAAAAGAGCTAATTATAAGGTCTTTCCAATAGTCCCAATGAACCAAAAGAAAAATATTGGGCCAAGCAAGAGATTGTTCATTATTAGCCTCCAAGCTGCCAAAAGGTTTCAATAATATTATAACCCAAAGCAACTATTGTATCATGTAGTCTAACCTCAGGCTTATCACTATGGCTTCAATGGTACAGATAGAAAATGGTATTACCACCTTCTGACCTGCTTTGTGTCACAGGAAAACACAAAAGGGTATACCTCTGCCACAAATAAGCAATGCCTTCAGAAAAAGCAAAGAAACTGTTCAGCCAGAACACACCAAGATGATTCAACAAGTGCAATAAGCCTCACAACCCAGAGAAATCCTCCAAACCTCCAGCACAGAAGACTCTATTAATGACACTGAGAAAACTTCTCACTGATCATTTATTTGGCAATCAGTACCACTCCAAGTAAGATACAATGGTCTGGGCTCTCAGAAAGGAAAAATTGTGTTTTGCTTTAGAACATTGCTCTGTCCTCTTCAGCATCTTGTGTTTAACCATGCCCAACCACGGATATCTGAGGGGTATTTCAGAAAACGTTTATGTTAACACATTATAAAAAACACAAAACAAAATCACAGAATCATGGAATATCCTGAGCTGGAAGGACCCACAAGGATTACCAAAGTTCAGCTCCTGGCCCTGCACAACAAAACCCCAAGAATCACTCCATGTGCATGAGAGTGCTGTCCATACAAAGGGCTGGCTAACTACACCGAGTCCTGAGGTATGATATTGCACAGTTACAATAACTTGAGCATGTGGGATGTAATGCTGACATCCAGGTCTGATCCAAGACCATGAGCAAAAACATTTAGGTTCCTCATTCTACACACTGGTGTATTATCTTTCACATAAATCACAGTAGATATGTGTGTGTGTATATACAAGCCAGAGAACATATTCTGGAATGGTCACCTAAAGACTTCTTTCAGCTGCTCATACAGATGTGTTTACCTGCATTTGAACAAATTCAAGTGCATTTTGCTCTATGGTCACTATGAGACCAGGTGATTCTGGGCTTTTTCCCACAGTAGTAACACCTACTCTACACTAATTAATAAACTACTTTGAACTTTTTATCAAGCAAACAGGCTATGTATAAGCATGGTTATTTATAGCCATGTAAAAAGCTGGCACAAACACTAAAACATACCAGATTAAGTATCCCTTGCCTCCTTTTCCTTTCCAAGTATTATTCTTGGCACTACATTTAGTATGTAAGAAAGAAATGTAACCAGGTCTTAACCAGACATACTTAGAAAGTTACTATTTTCAGACCACTGTATCTTAAATGAGATCCAAGGGTGATGTGCCCCGCTGTGGCTACACGGTATCTAATATAAAATATCTTATAATATTTTAAGAATACTCTTGAGAATTTCTGTCATGTCCAGAAAATGTCCTCCCAATTTTCCACCATAAAAACATACTGTACTTTTTTCTACAGACAGGTATCAACTGATAGTTTTATCAGTACTATATCTAAAATTCTCCATCTTTAATGTAGGTCTTAGATACATAAATATCATAGAAGATGATTGAAAAAGTCTTAATTAACTATTACAACATTTTGAAAAATTATGGATTTAAAATCTAAATAGTCACATGCATGAACAATTAGCTTTGAAATAAGAAGTTAACTTGATCTGCTGCAATTGCATGAATGCGAAGTTTTATTTTATGGCAATTGTAAATTAAGATAATCCATTCCCTATGAACAGGATCAGTCCTCAGTGAAGTAGCTAAGGTTCTTGAATTAATCTCGTAATTGACAGAGGAGTTAAGAACACATAAGAATAATATGTGTTTTTTATGAAAAGAATACTGAAAATTTCCTTTGATCACTCCTTCATTGGCACTTCAACTGTTTGGACACCTCTTTCTTTGCAAACACTGAGTAATGTAGAAGAGAAGAAGCATCTTTTTCCAGTGCAAAGTTATTTTGCTGTTAAAATTATACGGCCCAGATTCAGATTTACTCAGTGGAGAAGAAAGGACCAGGAAAAATAAGTGGCCTGTAGTTTCCCAATCACTGTTTTCTGGAGTTCTGCATGTGCGTCTGCTCACATAATGCTTTGCAAGATAAATGGCTACATCACTCACCTGCTCACATACAACAGCAATGCATTAGCATTCATACTCCTGTTTATTGCATAAAAAGAATAGGGAAAAAAGACCTTGAAAGATCTTAATATTTGAGTAGCACAGTAATTGGCACCTCACACTACTGATATATCTTCCCTTCTTCCAAGGAAGACAAACAGTTTAATGTTTTCAGGTGGGTAGTTGAGAAAGGTAAATTGCCCCAGATCACTCCGCAGAAGATCACTACCTAGCTGACAGGAGGCCACAGAAATTCATAGAACTCACTACAGCACTCGACGTGATAAATTCACCACAAATATCAACTCATATATGTATGCTGCTCCAGGAAGTATGAACAGGTCATGTGAAAGAAAAAGCACAACATAAATTGAAAGTGGCCCAGCAGAAAAGGACCTAGGAGTGTTGGTCAACAACAGCTGAATATGAACAGCTGAACATGTGCCCAGGTGGCCAAAAAGGCCAATGGCATCCTGGCCTGTATCAGGAATAGTGTAGCCAGCAGGACCAGGGCAGTGATTGTCCTCATGTTCTTGGCACTGGTGAGGCCACACTTCAAGTCATATGTCCAGCTCTGGGGCCCTCAATTCAGGAAGGACATGGAGGTGCTGGAGCAGGTCCAGAGATGGGCAATGGAGCTGGTGAAGGGTCTGGAGAGTAAGTCCTATGAGGAGCAGCTAAGGGAGCTGGGTGTGCTTATTCAGGAGGAAAGGAACCTCAGGGGGACCTTATCACTCTCTGCAACTGCCTGAAAGGAGGCTGTAGTCTGGTGGGGATTGGTCCCTTCTCCCAGGCAACCTGCAACAGCATGAGAGGACAAAGCCTCAAGCTGCACCAGGGGAAGTTTAAATTGGACATTAGAAAGGTATTGTTCACAGAAAGGGTGATTAGATATTGGAATGGGCTGCCCAGGGAGGTGGTGGAGTCACTGTGTCTGGAGGTGTTTAAGGAAAGACTTGACATGGTACTTAGTGCCATGGCCTAGTTGACATGGTGGTGTTCAGGTTTAGGTTGGACTCCATGAACTCAGAGGTCTTTTCCAACCTAATTGATTCTATGACTCTGTGAATTCTGAGTTATTTAATTAAATCCAACTATTTATCCAGTGGCTATCCATTAGATATCCATTAAATTTCCACTTCATAGTGTCTTGAATTTTCAGTAGAACATGACAACTCAGGAAAGCCAGTTAAAAGTATGCAGCTGGAACTTGCTAGGCTCAAAGCATAAAATATTAAGTGAGAATCTCTGTTGTGTACTACACAGGAGACCAGACTTAGAACCTCACAGTCCCTTTCTTGTCTTAAAATCTCTAAACTATGGAAAATGGTGGAAGACGTGAGTAATATCTATTTAATGTGTAAATATTGTAGGTGAAGATCTGCATTTTGAATTGATCACTCTCAGAAATAAAGTTCGGAGTTGGCATCTCCTTTGGGCAATCAGTCATAACCCTTCCTCTTCCCCTTGAAAACAGGGAAACTTAAAAGTTCCTGTATCAGATGGGGATTGCTGGGGGATAACAGTGAACACGGCATCCCACAAGAATGAAGAATTAATCCCTGAGTGACAGTCTTGGAGATAATTAAGGGAATTCTGTCACCATCACACAGTATGAAAACACAGCTTTTACACACAGTGAAAGAAAGGAACCAATGAGACAAGAAGAGACTTTGCAACACAACTGAGGCCAGTAGCCTCTCACTACAAGACTGCCAAACTGTAGCCAGTGCAGAATTATACTGAATAAAATATTCATGGAGACTACTGTGGCCTCCTTCCAAGTCTAATAGCCTTTGATGGGCTCGTGGCGGAAAACACACAAGAACCAGAATCCCCCTTGATTCAAGAAAGCTTCTGTGGACTATGTTCCTACCACGCTATCTGAGACTTACAGGAAGATTTCTGTGAGAATAAAGGTCTGTACAAAGTTTTAGAATCTGGACTTCATAAAGTAGTCCTATTAGTATCACTGCTTTCAGATACAAAATTACTTTGCATTCAGTGATGCCTTTTGCTACCAGAGCCGACTGTTACCTTCCTCTTCAGCACTTCTTTATCATCAAGCTTTAGCTAGTATGTCTGAGGACAGCAAACTTCCTATTGAGGTGCAAGAGCATATTCTTGCAGGCTCTGAAATCTAAGTGGTGCAGTGTTTTAATGAATTGGTATTTCATCTCTAAGCATTTAGGAAAAAAGGCATAGCTGCATGTAAAGATCTTACTTATAGTCCTTGGCTTTTTCTCTGTCACAGAAGCAATACTCATCTTGCAGCAAAATTATAGCTGCTATTTGACAGTGGCATATTAGGGGAACTGCCTTGCCAGCACTACAGTGCATGAGCAGTACTGGCTGAGAGATTGCACACTCCCACCTGCACTATACTTAGTTCTAGCCAACACTAATCATTTCAAAGACACATCCATTAAAGTGCATTTCCTCTCAAAATACTGACTAATGGTTAAAATCAATACAGTAAACTGATAGGATATATGACTTGGATATACCTGTTTCACATAATGGGAGGTTCAACTTTAAACAATTTGCGACCTATAAAGTGTTCACTGCAATTAATGATTAATTAATTATGGAAGTGCAGACATTTGTTCCAATTACAGTTGTTATCCTTATTGTTGTGCTAAAGCATTGGGCTTGCTCATATGAGGGTGTTTCTTTGTTTTTCGGGTTTTTTTTTTTTTTCTGTGGGAGCCAAAAAAGTCATCCACTGCTTAAAGCTGGTTTCTCTCTTAAAGCCCTTTCTCTCACATTTTACATGCCCCTTGACCTCAAGCATCTGTCACAGTAACACCTCTGCTCATAGCAGGGGAGAAGGTGGAGGGCTTCATCAGAACCAGATGCCAAAACACTCCGTGCGTGGGCTCAGACAGAGTGATCATCACTCTCAGCTGCAGTATGACCGGGCTGCTGTCCTGAAATCTTCTCCAGCCCCAGGAGGTTCAAGGACAATATGCTGCTCAGAAGATGAAGCCCTGATTCTGCAGATTGGTCTGTCTCCCCCACTGCAGAAAGTGATGGTGGGAAGGCAATCACACATGTTCGAAGAGGCAGATTTTGCCCTGTTATCCTTCTGTCAGCTCAGCAACAACTATTGCATTATACAGGGCAGAAAAAAGGCCTATTTTAGGCCTATAATAATGTATTTCCAACACATCTGTGTAAAAGACCTGATCTATAGGTCTCAGAAGTATTCCAATAGTCAGTGGCCACAGGATTAGGCACAAACAAAATTACAGGAATTTTTAAGCCACTCTAAAATGGAAAAATTCAATGCCATCAGAAAATGAAAGGAAAAGGAGAATATCAGCATGGAAAGATATGAAAGAAAGAATGTGAAAGAAAGAGAACATATGCAAAGAAGAGTGTCTAACAAAGTCTAAAAGTTTGTCTACTGTATCAAATAATATTTTTCTATATCTCAAAGCATTAATTAAAGTGTCAAAAAATTAATTTAGTTCTGAAAGAATTTTAGGCCCTTTAAATAAATATCATTCCAAATCCTATGAATTTTGGGAGGCCTCTATATTCTATTTATCAAAATTTACAGGTGGCAATGGAAGTCCTTTCACTGTGTTCAACACTCTTTGTGTCTGATACTGATGCTGCAGAAGCTGAACTTGCACAGTGAACCTAATGTGAACTGGTAGGGATGTTCTTCTCAGAATAATCAGCAGCAGCAAAATGTTTAAAAGATGCTGGACTCTGATGATGAGATTCTGATAGAATTAAAGGCAATAGACCGTGACTTAAGAGTTTCATCCAGAGTACATGCTCAGGTCATGCCTGCCACATTTCTGAAGCCAGAAGTAGTTGAAGAGCATCAGAAGCAGAGGCTTTGTGGGTGACACAGCTTTGGATGTCTGAATAAGGGAGTCACATTGGAGAGAGTCTGTAACAATAAATAAGTTATACAGATTTCTTTCTTTCTAATGAAATTGTCTGAAATATTTAAATCTGAACATGTAAATACCTGTTTCTCTGATTTGGATTAAAATGCAAGGATTTCCTTCTCCTGCATGGTTACTCAGCAACAGCTGCAGTCTTAAAAAGACAAGCAGCTTCCTGAAACCAATCAAAATGCAAAAAATTGCACAACCATGGAAAAAAAAACTTACACAGTATTTACATATGCAGATGACAGCAATTTGATTGTCTGAGGCAACTCAGTTTTGGCCAAATTTTGACACAGAGTTGCTTAGAGAGAGCACAACAACCCTATGCATGAAAGTTCTCATCAACAGATTGCTATGCTAAATAACCAATGTAAACAGACACATTTATCTGCTATCAGAGTTTGGACAGGGGATCCACTATCTCAGGTCACAGTTACTTCACTTGTTCTAAAGCTCTTTTGGTCTGCTGCAGAAATCCTTCTCTCTTTCCAGGGTCAACTATCATCTTGTCTTCTGCCTCTCCTCACCATCTGAAATTTCTTGCCTTCTCTATTTGACTAAAGGATCAGTCTTTAAATACTGATAATCATGTGTAGAGTTTGCCAGTCTCTTTGGACATGTACAGCAGAGGCCCAATCACTAATCAAAACAGGCTAGCAGGAAACAAGCTATGCCTCTCATGCAAACATGTATAGGTGCTAGGATGTGTTTCACTTTTGAATATCTAAATTCCCATTCCAAATACCAGATGTGAGAAAACTGTCATCCACTGCTGCAGCTGAAAAAACTGGCCCTCTTAAAGATCAATCCCCAAAGACTAACACTTCCAGCCACATCCCTTGAATGCAAACCAGAAAAGAGGACATTTACTTACCATATTTGAGAAACCTCCCCCTAAACACTAAATTGGCTGATGCCTGCCAAAATACAAGCATTAAACCACCAATAGATCCCAGTGACTGTAACTAACTCTAGTACTATACGGAGATGGACTCGAGGGCACCATTGCTTACAATTCTCATGCTTTCCAAACAGAGCTGCTTCCTTTAATTTGTGAAAGAAGAGAATATTTCAATTCTGAATCAAAGAAGAGCTTTGGTTTTCAAAGATTTGTCTGTCTTCCAAATATATTAGGTAGAGTAACCAAATAATGATAGTTATCCTTCTCTCTAAAATTGTCTTTTATGATAGTCCTAGACTATCACAGCTACTATGATGCAACTAATCCTGCCAGATGTGTACAAATTTGTATGACTTGTAGCTTCGCAACATTATTTTCCCCTACAAAACTTCCTTTGTTTTGTTCAAAAGTGTTTGCTTTCCTAAGAGACCGACCCAAGTCAAGGCTTAAATTAATCAAACCTTAGACTTTGTTTACTTTGCACCTTGATAAATTCCTTGCCACAAAGTCACAGCTGTGACTAAATCATTACCAATATCTGCAGCAGCTAGCTAGTCTTCACCTGCTCCATACCTGCAGAAAGGCAGGATCAGCCTCATTCAATAGCCAAATCCTTTAGTTTCACTTCCTTGGATTGATTTTTCTTTTTTATTTTTTTTTCTTTTGCAGCTACACAGTCACAGGAAACAGGACCACAAAAGGTCACCTAGCTCACCCCAAAACAAGATCAAGTATGTCAGATTGTATTACCTCATTACTAGAAGTATTTTTTCTGCTTTATAGATAAAACCCTTTTTTCCCTGTCACTTATCTATAAAATTGAGTAACCACATAGTCTTTCCTAGGGTACAAGAAACAAAGTGTCACTCATTCCAAGAATGAATAACAACCATAGCTTGTAACTACAGACTGACATATTGCTACACTTCCATTTCAAAAATATTTTTAGAAAAACCATGTATTCAGGAATTTTATAATTAACTAACACTTCTGCTGAATTTTCAGCTTGCCACAGAGATCCACACCCATACATTACAAAAATCAGATATTATTACCACTGTAATTGTCAGGAGTCATGAAAGTACACTGAATCTTCAGTATGCAGTACACTGTACAGCAAAAAGATGTCCTGGAATAGCTTATCTTCAGCAATCCCCTGTACAGAATCACTTACATACCTGCATTTGAGGCAAATAGGAATTGCGCAATACCTACAATTATAATAGTGTATTTTGCCTTACCAACAAGGGGGCTGGACCTCCTCTTGAACACACTGACATAAACCACGACTGATGATGGATAGTTCAGAGGGACAGCATCAATATACAAGACAACTATACAATATCTGTAACTATATACAAATCAAGCTCTGCTGGTTTTGTCTTTGCAGTTACTGATACGGAGAACAGCCTTACTCTTTAACAACATACTTACCCTTTAAGTATCTTGCTTGCTTTTTTAAAATATGTCCGCATAATTGTTTCACTCTCAAATCCACGTTGAGAGCCACGGTTTAAGTAGCTTTTCACACAAGTTAGCCAAGTAAGTTGACACCATGTTCTTTGCCCAAAGCTGACCTTGACTCCCAGTAAAATAGCAGTCTTGTCTCTACAGAATGCCTAGCATACATGTGTTATCCTTGCTAGCAGCCCAAGTCATGCAACTTGTCAAGTCATGATCACCTTGTGCTAAGTGCTGTAAAGACATAGAAAAAGATGGTCCCTATAGAAAAAGCACATCTGCTTTGTCAGTCATGAAGCCTTAAAATACAGCTTCAAGTTATTCTGACTCTCAATATCCCCTATGACTCCATGCTTATGTGTACTTGACATTGTTGAGAACAATCTCATTTTTACTATGAGTGCAAAACAGATGTCACAGCATGTGTGATATCATGTGAAAAAAATATCGAAACCTTAAAGGTGAGGGAAGATTCTAAAAACTGCTAAATTATATCAAACCTCAGAGTATTTTGAAGTTAGAAATGTGCCTGGAGGCTTAAAAAGCAGAGCTTTTAGTAAAAGAAGTTCTCTCTCTTTAAAAGGACCTCCCAAATTTTGATTTTTAATTTAAATGATGAATTATAGGGGTTTTATTTTTAATTAAAATTTGCAGCTCTAGTCTGTGTTCACACTTGAGATTCTACTAGACCTGCAGTCCTTTCCAAGTTATTCAAGTTATTCTTGCAGCAACAGTTGGATACTTTCAAAACAGCCACTCAAATTGCTGGACACGATATATTTGTATTAGTGCTATAAAGGGAAGAGTTTGATCCTTAATGTCCTAGCTGTGTCCCAGGTGGTGATTTTTGCCTTTCTAAAGCAAAATGAACCTATCTGTGTACTATGCACAACACAGTTTTCACTTTATTTTTGTATCAGGCAGCTCAGTGTCATCTCTGATCCACAAATCCAAGAATGCTTAGGGTCAACACTGAGTAGCATAAAGGCAGACCAGAGACAGAGCAGCACGATGTTTTGCAGTGGAAACACAAAATTTACTAGCTTTCATTATACCACAGTGTCAATACTCATGTTAAAGCCATCTTAATAAAAAATAGGGATTTCTTCAGCAAACAATCTGAACTGTCCTACTGCCATTTTGTTTCTCAGTTGTGTTTAATGAAGTTCACCACTACCTGTTTTGTCCTACTCCTCTTGATATTAAGTAATTTTTACACACTTTTTAATTTATGTCATTCTACAAAAGAACTTAAAATGGGAAGGGCCTATTTGGCCAATCATGTTATCTCCCCACTGGTATTGAACTGATCCCTACTTCATCTTTTCTAACTTGCAACAGAAACATGTCTCTGTGATTAAAAATGGAATTTTCTTTCCTAAATGGTTTTCAGAACAGAGAAAGTAGATAGAGGATTCTTTTAAGATATTTTTTAGATATACTAGCCTTCAACTTGCATTCTCCTCCCTCCCTTTTGACCTCTGCAGATGTTGTGGATTCCCTTTTGCCATCTCATCCAACAGAAGAGTCAGCTTTTGACTCTAGGGATGTTTCTATTCCCAGTGACATGTGGAGATGCCAGAAATAATATTACCTATACATGGCAATACAGGGTGAAGTCAGTATAGCTACAGCAGCATACTCTATCATCACACTTAAACAGAGTTAAAGAACTGACTTTAAATACACCTTTTTCTCACAGCCTCTCGCGTGCTTTCACAGTATTTGCATGCTGCTGTGTAGACTGACCTTTGGACTTTATTATGGCTATATTCTGATTTGAATGCCTTTGAGAAAAGAATTGGACTGGACCTCCAGATATCCTTTTCAATCCAATTTTTCTACAAACCTGTAAATTATATACAATATGCTCTCTATGTCAAAATAAGCTCTTGGATGAGCATTAACTACAAGGACTAGCTGTCACAAATATAATTTTATTTTTGTCATCAAATAAAGCACTGTTACCTCCACACTTCTTTAATTCTTAGATGAGCATACACAGTTCTAACATTTCATTAAGGCACATCAGGTACAAATGTTTTATGTTACTTGATCATAGCATGCTATCTCAGGCACTTAATAATCAACCTGCTCTCAGAAAAGCTTACTTGTAAAACACACAACAGGAGGGAAACATGAATTCTGCTTATTCAACCAACTGGATTGGTAAATCTATCAGTCTTGTAAAATTTCACAATCCAGACTATTACCAGGTTTTTAAGAAAAAAAACAAAACACCAACTGAGGATCATCTCAACCACCCTGTACCTTCTACAGCCATTCCAGCAAAAAGTCAGTGATTAAAGCCATCTTAGGAATATTTGTACACCCTACACCCATACTGACCATTTTCATAGAGACATACTTTTACTGGCTTATTGGCAAATAAGGAGATGACAGAAAAGAGAGGAAACTCATTAAGTGTAATAAAAAAGGAACCACAACCCTCCACCAAGCTCACCAGGCAAAGGCTAGTAAAAATTCATCTAATACATTTCCTCCTGTTATTATTTTTCAGATTACTTCTCAGGGGTACCATCAAACTGAAACACCTTCGAGCAGTAGTGTCTGTCACAAATTTGAAAAATAACATCATACTATTTACCACCATCAAGGAGACCCTGTTCTTATTGCCCCTCCTCACTTTCTTTTCCTTGTTGGCCTGTAGAAATGTTTCTTTTAAAATAAGGCTCTAAAATTAGTGAGTAGCCTGGTTAGAAATGCTATTGATAACACTTACAGATCTGCTCTCAAGACACACTGTCAATTTGCAAAATATCTTTTGTATTAGAAGAGATACAATGACAATTAATACTAAGATCCTATGGAAATTATGCTAAGGCACGTGAAAAATAAGGAGGTGATTGGTGAAAGCCAACACTGCTTCACTAAAGGCAAATCACAACTGACAACTTTGGTGACCTTCTTTGATGGGGTTACAATGTTGGTAGATGAGGGAAGACTGACAGGTATCATCTACCTGGACTTGTGCAAACCCTGTGACACTGTCCTGCCCAACATCCATGTCTCTAAACTGGAGACACAGGATCTGATGGATGGACCATTAAGCGATAAGGAACTGCCGGAATGGTCATACTTAAAAGAGTTGTGGTCAACAGCTCAATATCCAAGTGGAGACAAGAGATGTGTTGTTCATAAGGGGTCAGTATTAGTATCGACATACATCTTTGTCGGTGAAACAGACACCAGGATTGAGTGAACTCTCAATAAGTTTGTTGATGACACCAAGCTGAGGGGTGCTGTTGACACGCTGGAGAGAAGGGATGCCATCCAGAAGGACCTTGACAGGCCTGAGGTGGGCCAGTAAAGTTCAACAGGGCCAAGTGCAAGGTCCTGCACCTGGGTTAGGGCAATCCCAAGCACAAATAAAGGCTGAGCAGAAAATTAATTGAGAGCAGCCCTGAGAAGAACTTGGCGGTGCTAGTGGATGAAAAGCTGAACATGATCCAGCAACGCGTATGCTGGCAGCCCAGAAAGCCCACCACATCCTAGGCTACATCAAAACCAGCGTGACCAGCAGGTCAAAGGAGATGACTCTGTCCTTCTCAGGAGACCCCACCTGGAGTTCTGCATCCAGCTCTGGAGCCCTAAACATAAGATGAACATGGGTCAGTTGGAGCAAGTCCAGAGGAGGGCCATGAAGATGACTGGAGGATTGGAGCACTTCTCCTATGAAGATGGGCTGAGAGAGTTGGGGTTATTCAGCCTGGAGAAAAGGCAGCTCTGGGAAGACCTTAGAGCACCTTCCAGTACCTGAAGAGAGTCTAAGAGAGCTGGAGAGGGACTTTGCATAAGGGTGTGTAATGATAGGACAAAGTGGAATGGCTTCACAGAGTAGTTATAGATTAGATATTACAAAAAATTCTTTACTGTGAGAGTGGTGAGACAATGCAACAGGTTGCCCAGAGAAATTGTGAATGCCCCATCCCTGAAAGTCTTCAAGGCCAGGTCGGATTGGGCTTTCAGCAACCTAGTCTAATGGAAAGTGTCTCTGTTCATGGCAGGAGGGTCAGAACTAGATGTTCTTTAAAGTCGCTTCCAACCCAAAATATTCTATGATTCTCTGAATATCTAAAAAAGGGCAAAGAGGGCACAAGCATCAGGATACCAGTGTACTGCAAAGCAGCGTACAGCTAATTTATATGCAAAGCTAATTGTAATTTAGATAAGGACATCACAAGACAGAAGAAGTTGCACAATGTTACACAAGCAATGAGGTGTATCCAAATCTATTTTCTATATCTCTGCCATACAGTGACAAACTAGAAATCTCTACAATTGTAAATGATCCTCAAGTGATTACAGCTATTTTTTTGAAAATATTTTTTTTAAACCATGCAGGTCTAAATGCACATCTAATGTTGAAACAATCCTCTTCCTCTCATGTCTTCTAGCCAGAGATACGAGGTTTTCAAGAAGTGCCTGTTAAGTGTTTGGAAAAACAAGCCACTTAGGCAAAATTTAGGGATTCACAGATCTCAGTGCCACTGAAGTAAGTAAACTTGCTGGAGACAGTACCAAGGAAATCTTTCCAATTTCAGGTCCAGAATTTTTTTGTCATATGAGGCTAAGTTATTAATTCTCATTAATATGAGATATTTGGCAAATCAGTAGTATGAGTGTAACAAGATCATTTGATGTAAACAAAAGAATTTTTAACTTAATTGTAGTTTATTTTGTAACATAATTTAAGGAAGTACTAAAAGAGACATTTCTAATAGAAAATCAAACTATTTCATTTGGAAGGAGAGATATTGGGATGTTTTTTCCATTATCGTCCTACTTGCAGTTTTTCATAATAAGAACTTTGAAAAGTTCACTGGTTGTAGTGAGTATGCAGTTTATTTTGTCTCAAAACTGCAAACACTTAGGCCTTAATTGTGTAAATGTTTTAAGTTAAGAGCAGTAGATGGATAGACCTATGAAATATGATCACCCAGGCTAGGTAATCATACACAAATCAGGATTTTATTCTGCTATGCTCTGTCTATAAACAGACATCTTGTTTTCCAAAGCATAAGATTCCTCACAACGTTTCCAGAAGCCATCTGCAATTATTAATATATAATGTTGCTGGTTCTCATGATTTGCAGCAACGCATTCAAACTTATCATCAGTATGATGCATAGAAATGTTTATGTGGTTAAAGCAAATTGTATGTTCTTCATTTGCGTTCATATTTGTTTAATTATTTGAGTAAAATCTCTGTGTATAGTTTAATGTGAGCAAAACAGTTTCAAGGAAGATGAAGGAAAGAAGGCTTTGTATTTAAAAGGTTGTATTTAAAAGATTCTTTTTCAGAAGCAGTTAGGATCTTACCACAGATGTTTATGGATGGATCAGTTACACACTGCTTATTAAAGGTTGATTAATACTGATATCCTATGCCTTCAATTTGATACTGTTTTGATCATTAGTGTTTCAGACTACCTGTACACAGGGGCAGCAACCTGCCTCTAGAGAGGATGGTAAAGTATTTGTGGCTTATGTCATGGTGTGATACCTCCTGGGGAATCTTGTTTTTACATTTACCACAGTCAAGGTACTGGTTGATTAAGAAACTAAAGGCAACAAGATACCAAACTTAAATCTAGTATTCAGACTTCGGACAAATTGATAAAGGAATCAAGAATTCAACTGATAAAGCATGGGTTAATAATTCTATCTTAAATGGAATTGCTTTGAAAGTCATACTGGAAAAGTAAGTTAACAGCTGAAAAACCCAGAAACTAACACAAAATCCTTTCTTCCCCTGAAGAAATTCTCAGTTACTTCAGTGGAACAGGATTAGGCCACTGGCTCGGTAAATGTAGCCATGCAAATGTATTGTCTCTTTGTACTAATATAGCTGTCTGGCAAATTCTTTTTGCTGTTACCATGGTTCTAACATTTTGATATTTCAGCAGAAAAATAACAGTATGAGTGAACACTGAGACATTTTTAGCCATTTTGGGGTTACAGTTAACAGTGAGGTCAGAATTTCTTCTTCAAAAACATTAAGCTATGATCTGAAATCTCTAATCAATATTTATCAACAAAACACTCATCAGGAAAGCTACTGATTTTGTTTTCTCAGTTTCTAGTCCTAAATTTTTGTTTTCATCCCATAGCTGGTAAAAATGAAGAACAGATGGAATCTCCTGACTTACTTGCATCTTTATATCAAAATACTGCATTTCTCCTATAACAAAGATCTTTAAAGTCCAGTTTACAGTAGAAACCTTTCCGAGCAAGCAGTTGTGCCACTTAACAACTCCAGGGAATGCAATTTGTCTAGGAATCAAGTTATCTTGAATCTTAAAATCATAGGTTATCTCAAAATGAAAGAAACTCATAAGAATGGAGTACAAATCTCTGGTCCTTGCAGGACTACTTATAACTAAATCATAAGCCTAAGAGCTTCATCCATATGTTCCTTGAACTCCATACAGGCACTTAGGAAGGTCCATACAAATAACGTTTTCTCCATAAATGACTCTATTAGACAGAAGGATTTTGGAAGTCGGGATAGTTTATGCAATTTGCAGACAATGTGGGGAAAAATTCTTAGAAATGAACCGTGGAGCTCCAGGACTCTTGTAAGAGTTTAAGCTCATCTTCCCCCAATTCCTGTTTTCTTTGCAGGGGTTTTTTGAGAGCCCCTGGTTTTTCCTTAATTTCCTCATTTTAATACTTCCATTTTTTCATACTCAGTCTATAATACCACTAGAAATAAATATGGAACAAATCAGTGCAATTCTTATGTCTCTTTCATACTGTAGTACCTGCTTTCCCTGAACGTTCAGTTTCAATTTTATCAGGAGATTTTTCAAGAAATACATAAAATTGAGGAAAAGTAGAAGATGGAGGTAGAAAATGAAACTTGCCATGAAGTAGAATCATTCCACAAGTGGTTTAAACAAAAGCAAAGCTTCTAGATACAGGACATTGCAATTCCAGTTCTTAATTGTGTGCTGAGTTTATGTTAACCTTTCAATGCATCTAAATCAAAAGCATTTAGACACTGAGAACTAGTGGTGTTCTGGCTCTGGGAACTTGTAAACTGTGATTGTCTAGCAGTGGTTAGCAACTTGGTGTTGACAAATCTTATATACTATAAAAAGTTGTAGTATTATATATATATATATCATATATATGTTATTATAAAGGTGTAATTGTAACTCCTGTATAGGAAAGCAAACAAATTAGTTAGCATGGTACACCATTTACACTTCTCTTTGCTTCCCAGTACATAAACACAAGTGAGACTTTTGAGTATTTACATGAAGTGAGGGTGGCTCCCTAAATTCTGTGAAATTATGACATCTATGTAGAGCTCACATTTTTAGGAATCCTTTTGCAATACAGTTATGCAAAGACAGTTTTCTAGACTGCAGTATTTATAAAGATAGCTACCTCATTAACCGTAATTCTCAAAAAGCTGCTCTATCTTTTCTTTTCCAGTTCCTGAAGTGATTCACCTGGCATCTGGAAACAAAGATACATGTATCGTTCAGTGGCTTCTGATGTATACTTGGTAAATTAAAAACACCTCTAAAACCAAAAATGAAGGTGCTTTCACTGAGAGCAGAAAGACTTGTAATTCTGAATACAAAAGAGCAATTATAGGAGTCAATCTGAATACAATTCCTGGAAGCCTCAGAAGCATACTCTGATATGTGTTATTGGCAGTACTGCTTTGAATCTGCTTGTTCTGCTCTTTGAGTAAGCTGTACTTATGACTGCTTAAAAAATTGAATTTCGAGTTAACCACATTTTACTAAATTTGGCAAGAAGCAAGGCACAGGAAAAGGGTGTTCCACATCAATTTTTCAAACAGAACAAATACATCAGTTTTTGCAAAATAAAAATTTATTAGTCGTAAACAAACAACATATAAAATGACAAATAAAACGTGCAGGGTGCATGAGTCATTAACATATGTGCACTCTAGTCATATGCCCTTATTTTCCACTGGAGTTGGCTAGAATTAACACTGTGGCAATCTGTGCTGGCTCTTGGGCAGGTAGGAGGTAAAGAAAGAAGGTATATGGGATGAGACCAACTCTGCAGAGCTGTCTATAAAGCACAGTGACTGCTGCAGTGAAATGACTGGGTGTTTTGTCCCATACTGCTTTGCAGTGCCTGCATTTGCTAAATCAGGATGCTCAGTCTTCAAAGTAAACTATTCAAGTGTGCCTTCTCTCCAGTATGTTGTGTCACAAAGGTCAAACAGACCTATGGAAAAGATCTACCCTTTTCTTTCTTTTCTTTCTTCTAATCATCATCTGCTTCTTCTCAGCCAAGGTCACTGATAAGCAACAACAAAACAAAAAAGGCACTGTTAGATTGGACACGTCATAGATAAAAATCTCCATCCTTTTACCACATAATTTTTTTCTCATAAAATATGAAATGGGTCAGCCTCATAGTGGGAAGTTCAGAAAGTCTGTCAATGATGGCTACTTTAAGTCTAGCACCTTTCCAGGAGGTGACATACAGAGAGTGTAGTAGACTACCAGATATACCAGCTGTAGAAACATGGCAGTAACTCTGACTGAATGGGTAGCGATCTGTTCATAACCTGCAGAGACCCCTGAGAAAGTTCTTCAGAGCAGCTGGAGTTCACCCAGACATGCTACCAGCCTTTCCACAGTGAGCACTTCTCCAGAGCTGATAAAGGTGAGGCAGTAACACACTGTAAAAGAAGAGGCCTTCCTCAATCTCAACTTTTAAAGAATACTTGCTGAAAAACGCTGACAATGTCCTGAAGATGAAAGGGGATGTTCATGTAAAGATCAACCTGAAAATCCATGAATGGAAATGGCTAGCTGCTACTGTTTAATTCAGCGAGTAGCTTCCCCGAACCAACATGAAAATGTATGTGTCTCCCTGAATAATAATAAAAAAATGTCTCAAATTTAGTTTACTCTCAGAAAGGAAAGGATTGTATGTATGAAGGTTCTATTACATGTCTACATTTTATTCACAGAAAACACGGTTTCAGCAACCAGTTATAAGACTGCTTTTAACAGTTTCCCATCTGGCTTAACGGTATATTAAGGTGTCCGCTTCACTGCCATTGTTTTTGCCCCTGCACACAAAGAACTGATATTAAGTCACAAAAATTCTACATGCCGACACACATTTATGTATATTTAGAACATATTTATGAATACTGGGTGTGGTATATTCTATCTTTTGGGGCTTTACTTACAATTGACAGTGCATATAGGAGTGCAAAAATAAACTGGCTATTTGAAAGGCATTTTCTTTGTTTCCTTTCCTCTTGTAATTAGATGTTATTCTAAGAGAGGAATGGAAGAACTGAAGAGGAAGAATGAGTTCTTAGAGCTGTGAAAGAAAGTTGGGGGAAAAAAAAAGAAACAAAAAAACCCTAGCAGAAGTAGCATATAAAAATAAGCCTACCTGAGCTTTCTTTGCTTTTCCAACTGGTCTTTGGGTTCGTGAAGCACTTCTGACTTCCATCCAAGCAGACCTCCTGACTCCTTTGTGTAATCCTTCTCAACAAGTTTATTGTTCATATCCACTTCTGAGATTCTTCATCTCTTTTTTGAGGTCACATGTCCAATGGTTATGGAGTTCTAAATTTCCTTAGCATCCAAATTCTGTATATTGGTTAACAGAACCTCAGTTTTTCCACTAGCAGCTTCCTTTTAACTGAATGTTTGATTCTTTTTCCCTGTTGTGACATTGTTACTCATTCCTCTCATGACAACCTCTCCATCTTACATTTGCAATGTCCAAAAATCACCTTAGTTTTTGTGAGAATGCTGCAGCCTGGCCTGCGCCCACTATCCCTGAGGACTGAAGTATGCTATTTTCCTGGAATATGGAGGTCCGATAACTCCACACAGAGTAAAGCCCTTAAGGTCAAGTAGATCCAAACATGCAGCATGTTTTAAAAGGTTGCAAAAAATGTTTATTCATCACTGGAAGTGATGAGATCTTGAGTTTGATGAAAACTGGAGTTTGAGATTGGGTGCAGGTTGTTCACAGTCAAAGGATGAGAGGATTGTACAATTCTTGATGAACTTAGTAAATTTGTTTCTCTTAGTAAATAAGTAACACACCAACTGTGCAGACATCTTACCACTGCTGGAACAGACAGCTTTTTCTATGTGTGAGGATAGCTTAACTTGACCTGCGTAAACTCTGGGTGTTTCCTAGCAAGGAACTTGCACGGGCTGAAAAAACACAAGCATTACTTTTTAGTGTCAACTCTAAGCCCAAGGAATTTACTTTTGTGGATTTTTAAATCAAACTATGCTGCATAACAAAAACACTGCAGAAATATCATTCTGAATTCATAACACCTTGTCTTAGACATACCAAGAGCATTATAAAGATACACAGAAAATAAAGTCCTGCACTCAACCTTGTCATTTTCTATGACATAACAGTATTATTTCTTCCTAAACATACACATACCCAAAAAACAATCTGAGTGTTTATGCACAGGACATGACAGTCATGATGTATGCAAAGTTGTTATAAACACAATTTCATATTTAAACATAGGCCTTTTCCTCTTCAGACAACAGAGGAATTGCTAATATCTATGAAAGCATTACTAAAACAAATCACCAGTACTGAAAATTAATACAATAGATTTAACAACTAATTTGGGGGAAGGAGATAAGAAATAAAAGGATGAGCCACCTATTCATAGTATCACAAGAGGCCTGGGAAATCCCTTTCAAGGGTATTCCTTATGTGAGAGAATGCCCTGCTGCAGCACTGGAAGGAATGCCAGAACATCTACTCCCTACAGTTTATCCTCATAACAAACCTTGGAGAACCTATCTTTCTGCATTTTGACTATTTTATTTGAACCAAGGAACTGTTCAGAAAGTGACAAAGACAGACTAGGTTAAATGCTGTAACATGGTACTTATTCACACTACATTAGGCAGAGGAACACTAAAATTAGGCATAAAATTTTATTCCCTTGGTAATATCCTCCAGTATTGGCTAGAGACAGAAGGAGAAAAGGGGATTTCCCTTGGAAAAATAAAGCAAGCTACTGATATGTAATATAAATATTGCAGTATTACATCTTCCAAGTAAGTATCACTATTTCTATCAGAGGGGGACAGGACATAGGGAAGACAAAATCACCAGAGAGGCTGGAAAA
>JAWWEE010000105.1:98012471-98027135 GCA_035221455.1 Xenops minutus
CCCCCCCCCCCCCCCCCCCCCCCCCCCCCCCCCCCCCCAACAGTCACTCTCCAGAAAGTTCAAGCTGTAAAACACACACAAAATTGAATCCACCAAAGGTTGGTTTAAAATGTACCTAATTCTACATTTATTCATTGTAATCATTTTCTTTTCTCTTTGTTTTACTTGATAAATCAATGTAGCTTTTAGAAAAACATAATCATTACTTTTTTTCCCCAGTGAAAAATCCTGTTTTGTTACATACAGTCTTGCTTCACTCTGTATTTCTAAGGTTCAAAGTGTTATCTCAATTGTTTTTAAATGTGTCATATAGCAAACATATTCACTAGACTACACTACAGCAAACAAGTTTAACCTTATCATTCCAAACTTGATCAACCTTAATAAATCAGGGGTACTTGCTAACTGCCTACTAAGGGTTAACAGTTTCTTCCAATATGTTTTTTTTTGTTTGCAGAGTGACATGACAAAGACTTTTATTTGTTTGCCAATTTTGGAGAATAAACTACCACAGAAAACTGAAACGGCAATTAGAAAAAAAAAAAAAAAGCAGAGAAAGGTAAAAACTGAACATCATTTGGAACTGTAGCTGTTGTTCTCCAAAACAACGTAATTAAGGGCAACAAAACCCCCACACCACTCAAATTAAAACAAATAATTTATTAAACTGTTCTACAATGGTCACAAGAACTATATAAAGACAGTTAAAAATTTCTATTAACCCCAACCTTAACTGCAGTTTCAAAATTAGGTCAGTTAAAATGAAAATCACCATTTTTAAGGAGATTAGGAATCATTAAAATTGGATAAAAATATTCCTAAATGACTACACAAAAAAAAAAGCAAATGTAACTAGATGTAAAAGTCCTCCATATTTTATACAGAGCATCAGAATTATATAAGAAATGCCTATCAATGGATGCTCTGTTCGAGAAGTGAGATTCCAGTCTGACTCAGTGTTATTATCCGGTAAAAAAAATATGTAATTCACAGATAGCTTGTTTATTTTCTTCTTTTGTTTTCTCCTCTTCAAAAAGAAGCCTTTGTAAGGACACATATATAACGGAGATATTTGGAGCTGAGAGAATCACCAATAATTTGTCAATCAACAACTTAGGTTTTAGCATTACTGATGAGTTTGTGTTAAATAAGCTTTTTTTTTTTTCCTTTCAGTCAAGAAAATGCATACCACACCAATCAAAGCTAATCACAGCTAGGCTTTCACTGAAACAGTGGTCACTAATTTTACAGATCTGCCCACATTGTTCTAGAAAATAGGAAACAGAAATCTGACATTTCCAGCAGTCGTTATTAAAACAACAATCACTGGGAGCTCGATCCTGTTCTCACTGGAAGCAATGTCAAACTCCCTGTTGACTTCAGGGAGAGCCGGATCGGGCCCCCTGAGCTGCTCAGCCTCCTCCAGCTCTATGCACAGGAGAATGTGTTGGAGAGCCAGGGTGAGAGAAGTACAAACCCCAGCTATTCCTTTGTTAACTGCCCAAAGAGTTGAACTTTCCATCACTTTTTCAACAACAGCAAAGTGCCCTGCAAACAACAACGGTGAAAAAAGGACATATTTACCTTGAGGGAATAGCAAAGGGAAAGCCGTAGAAGCGCAAACCAAAGTAGTCCAAAGGAATTATCTATGCCTGCAGTCCAAACGTGCACTTCAAGTAGGCCACAGTCTGTCAAGCAGTCGTCTCGGCACCAGCCACCCTGCCTTCCATTTTACGAGATTCACCCAGAAAACTGACAAACCTGCTCCACGACAACAAAACTCTCCTAATGCTTTTGAACGCCCACCATTTGTTCTCCATTCATCCAATCAACTTTCCACTGCACATCTTCTCCTGCGACTGAGGCTCAGAGGCAGGATCCCTTCTCATCTGTATGCTAATTATTTTGCCACATGGACAAAAGTAATAATGCTTTCAGACAGGAAATCAACGGGCCTGAAGTCGAAGGCAGAAATTAATAAGTTTCCACCACTGAAGACTGACAAGATGGGCATGCGTGCAGCTCTGTGGCTGATGGATCAGCTGTAACCTCCATTTAAGAGCAGCAGAGAGGCGACGGGCTGGAGGAAGCCTAGGCAGCGTAGCATGCATCAAGCCCGAGTTCCCCCAGAGACCACATTACTGCAGCAGAACAGCATCCGTAGCAGATTTCTGACTTACCCCGCCTCAGCCCGCATCCTTTAAGGCGCGCGGCGCGCATCCATCCCGCCGGCCCCGCGGCGCGGTGCAGTGCCCGGCGCGGCCGCGCAGACCCGGCCCCCGCGGCGCGGCGGGAGGCGGGCAGGGCTGGGGCCGCGATGGGGCAGGGCTGGGGCTGCGCTGGGGCCGCGACGGGGCAGGGCTGGGGCTAGGGCAGGGATAGGGCTGGGGCAGGGCTCCCTGGCCGTGCTGGGGCAGGGCTCCCCGGCAGGGCTGGGGCAGGGCTCCCCGGCAGGGCTGGGGTAGGGCTGGGGCAGGGCTCCCCGGCAGGGCTCCCCCGCGGCGGGGGGCGCCGCCAGCGCCGCGTTCCAGGCAGCGCAGGGAACGCCGAAGCGCCGCAGCCGCCCGGGAGGGCACACCGCTAAAAATACTCCCCTGCCGCTGTGCTGGCGTAAAATGGTGTCTCCGACAGAGAACACCCCCCACGAAAAAAAAAAAAAAAAAAAAAGAAAGAAAGAACACCCCCACCACCAATTAGGCCTCTAAATGTATCTTTAAAAGAAAATAATGATTGAAAACCATCATTGCTGTGCCGTTGGGGCACCACTCCACGGCTTACAGAGTTAATTCAGCTGGATTGCTGAAGCCTCGCTTATTTTACCTGTTCACACCATTTTCTCCCCTTTGAAACAAAAGAAATCAGCTATTTGCAGAGGAAAAGACTGACAGCCTTACACCATTAGCAACTTGCGCGGCTCAACTTTATGTGATCAACAGCCCAGACACAACCCAGGGCTCGCACGCAGGAAGGGCCGGATTTGCATGTGCAGACCCTTAACCGCGCTTCCCCAGCAGTTTGACGTGGGTTTTGTGGCTCTCGCTGCCCGCGCCCCGCCCGGGGCCGCGGTACCGAAGGTGTGGCACAGACAATGGCTGGGCAGGGCGCCCCCCACGCCGTGCAGGGGCTTTCCTGCGGCGCTCCCCGCCCCGGGCAGCCTCCCCGCGGGGCTCGCCCCCGGGCTGCCGGATGTCCCTGCGCCGGGAGCGGCTTGACAGCGGGGAGTCGCTTCGCTTAAACCCGTCCCCGAAATGTCATTTCGGCAGCAGCGTGACAGGCTGTGATCTCTGCGCGGAGGCGGCGGCACTCCCCTGCCTTGGCACGGCTCCGCACGCCCCCGCGGCCCGAGCCCCGCCGTGCCCCGGCCCCTGCCCCGGGCGCCGCCGCCCCCCGCGCCCATGCCCGCGGGCAGGCTGCTCCTCCCGGGAAGGACCCTGGAGAGCGCACGCACACAGCCTACACGCCCTCCCCGCACACAGGCGCGCCCGCCGCTCCCGCTGCCCTCCTTGTTGCCATTGTGGTGCTGCAGCCCCCTCCTCCGCGCACCCTCCCTCCTTCCATCCCTCCTCCCTCCCTCCCTCCCTCCCTCCCTCCCTCCTCCCCGCCGCGGCTCGCCCTGCGCGGCTCTGCTCGGTGCGGGCACCCCCGCGGCTGGCAGGGCACCGCGGGCAGACCCTGCTGGCCGCGACAGAAGCGGGCCAGACTGACCCGAGAGTCACAAGGAACACCCTCTTCCAGCCCTGGAAGGTAATCCCTCCCGAGCCCGCTGCCTGACGTGCGGAGACCAGACATGCCGGTTCCTGCAGAGGTTACCACTGCCTCCCCACCCAGCCGCGCCAGGCAGCACTGCGGGCTCAAGGGAAGTCTCCCCGTACCAGCCCTTCGCATCCCGAGCCGCCAGAGCAGCTCCGCAGCCGCACTCCGATGGCAGGAGGGGAGCTTTTGGAGGGAAGTTTGTCACAGGGATTCAGAGGAGAGCCAGCCTGCTGGGGAAGAGACTAACAATAGCAGAGCCCTCACGACATCCACGCTTTTGGTGGAAAACGCAGTGTTTCCCTCAGAAAGAAAAAAAAAGAAAGGACTTACGTTTCTCTTCCCCCGCCCACCGCCCCACTCCCCCTCCCATCTCCACCGCGCTCGTGGTTTGGGGTTTTTCTTTGGCTTTTTTTCCCCCTTAATTTTTCTCTGTCATCCGTGATTACATGTCCCCGCACTGGCGGGGCTCCCCCGGGCCGGGGCGCGGAGCCCCCGGGACAGCCGGGCCGCAGGTGCGGGCGGGGGGCTCTGCTCTGCGGGGAGAAAAGCCTCCTCGTAGCGGGGAGGGAGAGAGACCATGTTTGTGTCGTAGCGAGGGCATGTCAGTTTGGGTTTTTTCCACACAAATCAACGTAGCCCGGGAAGCACACACGCACACCTGGTGATGAAAGGGCCCCCTTGTAAGTGTGTAGGGGTATCTACACCCCGACAGATGAATATCAGCGTTTTCTAACGTCAGGTTTACATGCAACACCTTTGGATAACTGTATTCACGTTTGAAAAATCAAGGCTTGTCTTCTATCTCTGCTAGTGCTAACTCTCTTATGTTAGATCCTGGCTAGCCCTAATATGATAGTGAAGGCGACTATCTGGCACATATATCATGGCAGGTATTGTCAAATTTTTGAAGGGAATTTAGCTAGGAAGAAAAAAAGCTCATCTTGTCCAGCCTTCAGGATGACACAAAGAAATGGCCCCGGTACTTCTCCCACTGAAGATAAAAACAATACTTGCTTTAATTGGGGCAGAATGTACATAAATCCTGTAATGGTGAGTGTTAAGAGGGGGAAGTGGGGGGGCACTGCATATATTAGAAGCATTTACAAAAGACCAGTGTGAAAAAAAATTGGGAGACTGGTAATTCATTGGCCTAATTATCCTCCATAAGATGTTAGGGTATGGGTTTAATGTTGTGGGTTGGATTCTCCCTCCCCCAGCCTGTGTCTCGTCAATGCGCATTATCCATAGGGAAAAGGAGATGCAGGTCATGTTTAAGCAGTGTTAATGAGAGCACAGTATTTTTCCTTCAGGTTAAGTAAGCCAGGTTAGCAAATTTCAGGTAAAGCATGATTGAAAACCTTCCATTGCTTTTACTTTCTGGCTGGTAGCAGTTTCTAACAAGACTTGAAACATTAGACAAACACAGAAAGCAGAACTCAAGCATCAGACGAACCCACTACTGTCAGTAAGGGAGTACAATTTCAGCTTGACAGGAGTATTACAAGAATATACCCGCTAACGAGCAGCCTTAATTGGCTTGCATATTGTGGCTGTCACTGTTAAAACCTGTTCCTATACAATCCTGGTTTATACATCCTTTAAACGTATAGTTCTCTAAAGCAGTTAAGGAGACAATACTCACTGGACTTTTGATTTTGGGTGGAAAAGAAATGAGAAGAAAAGAAAATAAAAAGAAAATAGGAAACCCTATTAAGAATATGCTATCAGTGACTAAGAAAGTATAGGAAAGTCATAGTAAAAAAACAACATACTTTTTTGGTTTTAGTGCACTTTGCCAGTTTTTAACCTAAATTATTATTTATGCACAGATTACAATGGCTGCAGAGGTTTCACTGGCATTTACTGTACTCAAATCCTTTAAAATGTACTGTGTTCTTTAACAGAAACCACATTTTCCTCACCAGAACACTTTGTCTTTAAAGTATTTTGAATTTCATGATTTGCAGGAGCTCACTGCTCATCCTGGCAAATCCTTCATACACTAGAGTTTAATGTGTGGCTTCAGTTTCCAGTACAGGGTCATGGTCATAAGGAATACAAATGAAAGAGAAGACAGTAAAAGAAGTTACTGCGCATGTGCAATGGGCTGGTATTAAATAATAACAATGTAACTTCTAGATAATAAAGTCAAAATACCAAATAGGGCAGAGTCCTAGTGCTGTGTAAAGTGCCTTAAAAAGTTATTCCTATGCCAATTTAAAACCAGCTAACCTACAAACTTGAATATAAAATACTGCTGCAACTGAATACTGTGAAAAACATTTATATGTATAACACGAGCTTAAAAAGATTTTTCAGATCAATTTCCAATCAATAAAATGCTTCCTCTTGTCAAACTCCAAAAAATGGGTATTTGCAGTGCAGATGCAAGAAAGACCCTAGGCATAATAGTGCTGGTAAGGGCAAACATAATTTTTGAGGTGGTGAACTTGATTTGTTGGGGTTTTGCACCAAAAAAAAAAAAAAAAAAAAAAAGAAAGAAAGAAGAAAAAAAACACCAAACAGACAAATAATAAGCATTTAGCTCAACGAAGTACTCTTTACTAGGACAAAAAAGTCTGGCTAAGTATGGCGACACCTGTAATGTCCCTCACCTTCTGAGAATTAAACTGCACTGCTGCAAGGAACTGCTGTTTAAACTACACTGCCCCATGGATCGATCCCAGAAAACGGAATGCAGGTGAAGGTAAGTTTTTGGAGAAAGAATTTAAAGGTATTTAAAGAACAGACTGGCGCTTTACCACAGCCATCTTCCCGCCACCTAATTAGAAGGCATGAAGCCTCCCTTGAATTTACCTCCGGGAGCGGTGGCTGGGCTGGGGCCGGTGAGCGGGCGGGCAGCTCCCGGTGCGGACAGCTCCCGATTAGCCGGACAGCTCCCGGTGCGGACAGCTCCCCAGTAGCCGGACAGCTCCCGATAAGGCGGACAGCTCCCGGTGCGGACAGCTCCCGGTACTGAAGGAGCCGTACCGCCGCGCCGAGGGGGGTGGCGAGGGCTGGGGCTGAATAGCGCTGTCTGCAGAACAATGGCAGCCAACTCCAAATCCTGCTATAATCACATTAATGAGATTAATCAGTGAATTAGCAGCAGTCAAATGTCAGGGTGGCAGGGAGGAATCCAACCAAGCTAGGTAATTAACTTTTGGGGGGCAGGGAAAGGGAATTGACTGTGTTATCTGTTAGGTTTTTCCCGAAGTTTAGCAGGTTTTATTCACCAGTCTTTGAAAGATGCTGACAATTCAAGTGGAGGGGGGAGGAGGGGATAAGACGAGACCTCAACCTTTGCGTGCTAGAAGGCAGCCTGCTAATGCACACTATCCCACTACTTCCAGCTGAAGTCCATTGAGGAAACTAGCACCGTTTCAGACACCCCCCACTCCCCACAGCCACCAGAGCTGCACTGGGCTGAGCTCTGACTGTGAAACTAATTCTGCAAGCTAACTTCCACCACAGATTCCAATAGGCACGATAAATATGGCGGATGCCAAAGAAGCATTAGATCTTATTCCTTTTTAAAAATGTGCAAGATACTCCTGAAATCAGAGGGGTAGGAGAAAAGAGTATCCTTTAAACAACTATCAACAATAAAATATCATGACAAGTTAACGCTAGGTCTGTTGCAGAGTGTTTTCTAAACTCAAAACAAAACCACATTAAAAAGGAAAAAAAAAAGATTAATTTTAATCAAGTAATTTAGAGTAAGCTACTTAATGTAGACAAGTCAGATCTGGTCTCTAGCCAACGTCAATAAAAGTGAAACTTCTCTCCACCTGAATCCAGTACCCATGACCATTTCTCTGTTGCAAGTGCAAAATATAAAAAGAGATTCCCCATAGATTATAAATAAAATCCAAAAGTATTTATTTGCAAGAAAGAGAGTACTGCATTTCTACTTTTCTATCTTTAAAAGGAGTGTCGTCAACTATGCAAAGCATTTATTATGAAAAAAGGCTACTTTTATGCACACATTACATCTGCAGAGAACAAATAAAGGTTTAAAAAACCCTCCTCTGCATAGATAAGGCTGTGCATGTTGTTCAGAACTCAGAAGAAAATGGAATGCTTCTGTTCAGTTGAGTTTAATCTTTGTAAGTGACAAATAAAAGAAGCAAACCTGTATAATGTCTCTTCCATAAGACACTATATAGTTTCTTTTTTACTAATATAGATAGTTTTCTTTTATATTCTTTGGCTACTTTTTAGACTAAATTAATAGGATTAAGAAATATGCACTAAATGTACATGGGCTACAGTCATACTTATCAGAACTGTTTTAAAATTGAAGCATATACTATGATGTTTTCAGAGAGTTAACTGAATTAACCATCCCTTATTTACAAAGCTTTTTCTCTTTAAAGTATTATAGATATGAAACATTTAAGGCAGTGTTTTTTCAACAATGCTAGTCTTACACAAGTGTCCCTGTTTAAAGTACAAATCCACTGTTTTCAAAAGTAATTTTAGTGTAAAACATAGTATCTTATAATCTTTTATTTAATTGCATTTGGTTGTCATCGAGCATTCCAATCTGTGAAGTTTCTGTCTCGGGTTCTCCGTATCAAACAAGTACCGTCCACATGCAGCAAGTTTATATAAACAACAACATGCTTAATGCATGCAACATTATGCGTTTATATAGTAAACACACACTTTGGGATTTTTATGAGCTATTCTACAACCCAAAACCAATTTCAGCTGCACAGCAGTATTGCCAGAAGAACTTGAAAAGAGCAAACAATGGACATTTAAGTACAAGCTACAGAATGACTGCAAAAATCACAATAATCTTTCCACTTAACTAAAAGAATCAACCCCCACCCTGCACAAAACACAGCCCACACCTGCACTGTTAACCATTTACAAGTTAAACATAAGCAAGACATTTCAGCATGGTTAAGAAACACCCTGGCTTACTACAACTTTGAAAGGATGAGGAGTAAGAAGCATACCACAGAGACCCAGAAAAGGCTGCTTTTTTCTTCATTGAACACTGAAAGGATACCCCATATTCCAGGGAATTAAAAAAAAAAATATATATATATTAAAATACACCCACCAACACTGAGTAAAAAAACCAGGGGGGCTTCAAGAAGACTGCAGGGAAAAAGCTCTCACTCTCTTTAGTGTGCAGAAGCTTAGGGGGAAAAAAATGTCGCCCTGGCAGGAATGACAAATGCAGTAGGATAGGCTAGCAGGCCTGAGGGATCTGTTTTACTTCCACATACATCCTCTAATGCACGCACTCCCACTCATCCTCTCGAGATGCCTTTTTTTTCCTCCACTTTTTTTTTTTTTTCACCAGCTCCAAATCCCCGGCATATGACCTTCTGTTAAATAGATAAAAAAAAATTTGCTTATCAGTCATGCAAATGAGGCTGAATTCATTTTCCACAACAGATGGCCTCATAGATAATGATGATGGAAGAGAGAAAATTGAATGTCTCTCACAAGGTGGTCATGGCAACCGAGAGCAGAATAATATCAATAATAAGCTCACTGCATAATAAGGTTGTCAATCCCACAAATCAAAGTCTCCAGCTAAATCAGGTATCCCACCCCCCACTAGTCATCAGGTAAATAGAGAAATAGAGAGCGTCTTTTTTCTTTTTAAATAAGGCGCTGTGAAAGGAAATGGTCGCTCCAGCACTTCCAGGATACAAGGAGAAGGAAGGAGCAGAGGAGATTTTTCTCCGATAATTGTGTTTTATTTAATGACCCGGGAAGGGGGGTTGTTTGGTTTATACTCTTTTTCTTTTTTTTATTTCCACAGAGGTTTTATTTGTTGGAGGGGGTGCTGGTTTGTTTTTTAATAGCAAGGCTGGTATTTTGAACTCAAACTGCTGCCGAAGCCTTGCCTCCCCTCCCTGTGTCTGATGTGGAGTGCTGCATTGATGCAATAGCAGCTCGCCTCAGGCTTTCACCTTGGCTCCCTGGGGGCCATCCTGCAAAATGAATCAGCAGCCATCCTGAGCAGACTGATTAAAATGAAAATGGCAAGGCACATGTCTGGGCGGAACTAGAGCTGAGCTGCGCTGTGCTGCCTGTCTGGCAAGCATGCTCAATATAGCTTTTGCTAATAATGGCTTACCGCCTTTCGGGTTTTTAAAGGTATTACCGTCGCCCCTTCCCCCATCCCCTAAACAGATAACGGTGCTGGGGGCTTTCCCCCCTTCTCTGTATACTGCTCACAGCTAGAGTTTGCCAGACTGATATGCAGTGATTGTGAAAAGACACGCTTTGCAGGGATTTTCTTCACAGATGTGCTGAAATACCAAGGCAATATATTAACATGCAGCTATAAATTATTCCCAGATATTAGCTGGAAAAAACCTCAGACGAACACGAAAGCTCAGTCACTACCAGAAACACCATTTTTTCCACCCAGTTTTTTACACCTCAGCTTGCAATGGCACCTTGTGCATTATGCATCATGAGAAAATGACTGCCAGTAAACACAGAGCAGCTTCCTGGAGCTCTCTATGCCCTGTTTGACACACTTGAGCTGTATTTCTAACCCCCTCACCATCCCTAAGCAGATAAGCGTGTGCATAAAGAGCCATATAAAGTGTGCATCTCCTGTAGTCCTTCAACAGAACAGAAACATTTTGCAGCCAGCCTCAGTGTGCAAAACCAGCATCGACAAAGTATCAAACATCAATCCATGCCTGTGCGGGATCTGAAACCTGGACAGACTCGTTTCATGAGATGTGGGAATTGGTCTGTCTGGGGATTTTTTTTGGTGGTTTTTTTAAGCAAACAGCTCAGCGGTGTATCTCTGGAAACTGGTGAGTATGTGCTGTACATATGCACATACACCCCAATGTGCCTGCATTTAAGTCCTGTTTTTAAGCCGCTGGGATTATTTCCCCCCCTGCCTTTTTCTCCCCCTGCCCTGCACTCTAGCCCTGTTACTGCAGTGTGAACCAGAAATCAATAGGGCTGCTCTAATGGAGGTTCCAGCTGCAGTTGGCTGTGCAGGCACACACACACACAGACACACAGACACACACACACTGACGTCTGTGCAGCTTTCTCAGCCGATTGGGCACCACATCGGATGTTCTGTGGAGCAAAGAATAGGAATCATTTACAGTCTGCTAAAAGAAAAAAAAATGGTACCTTGCATTTCCCTGTCTCCAAGAGCACCAGGCTGGGCTCGCTGCGCAGGCTGGCTGCAGTGTGTGAGTGAGAGCTCCTCTCGGGGTATGTGCAGGGTACCAGGGGACACCCCCAGATTACCACAGAAGCTGTCGGGCTACAGAATCCCACAATACATACAGGATGCTCTTCTAAGGTTACCCATCCACACTGTGAAAGATAAGAAAATGAACATAGAAAAACAGACACAAAAAAATCAAAGCAGTTTAATTGATAAGATTAATAGAGCTCTTGTGCCCTTCAATGTGTTTGCAAGTATTTCTGAGCTCTGAAGAGAATTTTAATGAAATTTTTATTTTTAAGGGCTTTGTTAGAAATTATCCACTGAACACTTAATATGTTGATGTAAGTTGCTTGTTTGCTTCCCCTCCCTTCAATAGAAAAATATTTAATTTGTTGACTATTAGCTTCGTTTAATTTTTATCGTCTTCAAGTGTTTTATATATATATACTACTGTATATATACAGTATATATACTGTGAAGCTACTCCTTGTTACTAAAATATGTTTTGGGTTTCTCCCCTAATAAACAATAAAACCTAAGCTCTCTTGGTTTCCTGATGTTGTAGCTGTTTATCTCTGAAACAAGAAACAACTGTGTTGGTGGACATATAAAAAAATCCCAATTCTCTACTGCCAAAATAAGGTATTCCTGGGATCTGCGGCACTGCAGAACACCTCCCCCACCACCCTGTCAATGTATTTCAACTTCAGTGTATTGACAGCAACTGCCCCAGCCGGAGTCTGGCTCCAGTGAAGCATTTATATTCCTTCCACTCAGCCCTGTGGATCTTTTGCAGGGCTCAGGATGCCAACCCAGGACCTGCTCTGGAGAAATAAAGTCTGGGAAAATGAATGAATCATAAAGCCGTATTGCATGACAAAGTCACATCCCCGCCTGTGTTCTACAGTTCTTTCTTATGCAAGCTTTTTAAAAAATGTGGTCTAAACCCTAAAAATGCTGGCATGTGGCAGGCTACTAAGTAATGGGCTGTAGGAACCCTTGGAACAAGAGGCCAGGAAGCACAGAAGTCCACCACTCCTCAACATTAGCAATTACACAACCACAGTACCCCCTCCCCAAATATTTATCTAATCTCTGCTTTAATTATTTATACTAGTTGCTTTTTTCTGCTGTCCTTGGCAGTTTGGAGCACAAATTAATCGTTCTCAGTTTCTCTGTGTGGAGACATTCTGCCGAGAGTTTTTTCCTCCCTCCTGCCCAGTCCTTATTATATTTTAACCCCTTTTATACTGGACAGAAAGCTCAAGCTGAGCACGTACTGTAATTGCTGTCCATTAAAATGTCTATGCTTTCAAGAGCTACCAGGTATCTTGCCCAGCCTAGCATAGCAGCACACTGTTTTCTAGACTGATAAACACAGCATCATATGCAAAATTTAAAGCATACAGTTTAACTACTGTCATGGAATATAAAATTAGACTCTGAATTCTAACCTACATACTAAAATGTGGTTTGGGGAGAGGGGTGTTTGTGTGTGTTTTTTGGGGGTTTTTTAAGGAAAAAAAGCAGTTTTCCACATAATGAAGCTATTAGGGGACTACAGCTTGGCTCATGCTGCATTTATTAACATCAGGGAAAATGAACAGTGGGAACTGCCAAAAGATAGAAAGCTGTTTCAGTGCCTCTAATCCTTACATTCCTTAAGCTTCCCTATCTTTTCCTAACACTGGCATTTACCATGTCCAGAAACACCAGCCCAGACCATTAAGCTAGCCACTAAGCCTGAGCAGTTACTGAGTATCTGTGCATTGGGTAACTACTTTTTGATCTGAAGTTGAGCAGCCCTCTGGTAATTAATGTCTGGCTGCTATAAAATCTCCAGTTGGAAAGGGGCATCATGTGCTGGTTAGCTAACTAGGTTCTTTCCAAGGATTAACCATGAAAGCTGGTGCTAAGAAAGTGTTAAGCAGGCACTAGCTATTCCAGTAGCTCAATCTTCACCTGCAAATCCATAAGAAAAAACATCCTTCCCAGTCCGTAAAGGTCTTGTTAATTTACTGATAATTTCTAATATTTTCCCAACTTAGTGACTCTCGTTAAAGCAGGTCAGTATTCACAGAATCACAGAACGGGTCAGGTTGGAAGGGACCACAGGGAGTCATCTGGTCCAGCCTCCCTTCTCAAGCAGGGTCATCCCAGAGCACATTGCACAGGATTGTGTCCAGACACTTCTGGAAAATCTCCAGTGAGGGAGACTCCACCACCTTTCTTGCCAACCTGCTCCAGTGCACAGTCATCTGCACAGGAAAAGTTCTTCCTCGTATTCAGGTGGAACTTCCTGTGCATCAGTTTCTGCCTGTTGCTTCTTGTCCTATTGCTTGTCACCGAGAAAAGCCTAGATCCATTCTCTTGACACACTCCCTTCAGATATTTGTACACATTGATGAGGTGCCTCTCAATTGTCTCTTCTCAAGGCTAAACAGGCCTCCCTCAGCCTTTCCTCATAAGACAGATGCTGCAGTCCCTTAATCATCTTTGTAGCCCTCCAGTGGACCTGCTCCAGGATTTCCATGGCTATCTAGTACTGAAGAGCCCAGAACTGGACACAGCACTCCAGATGTGGCCTCACTAGGGCTGAGTAGAGGGGCAGGATCGCCTCCCTCAACCTGCTGGCTATGCTTTTCCTAAAACACCCCAGAATACCACTGGTCTTCTTAGGAAGCCACAAGGGCACACAGCTGGCTCATGGACAGCTTGTTGTCCACCAGGAGACCCAGGTCAGTAGACCTGCTTTGCAGCAGGTCAGCCCCCAGACTGTACTGGTGTCTGGGGTTATTCCTCCCCAAGTGCACGACCCTGCATTTGCCCTTGCTGAATTTCAGACGGTTGTTTTCTGCCCACCTGTCCAACCTGTCGAAGTCCTTCTGAAGGGCTGCACAGCTGTATCAGCCACTCCTCCCAGCTTGGTGTCGTCAGTGAACTTGCCAAGGAGGTTTCTACCCCTTCATCCAAGTCACTGATGAATAAGTCAAACAATACTGTGACCACTATTGAACTTCGGGAGACACCACTCATGACAGGCCTCCAACTAGACCCTGCGCCACTGACTATGATCGTTCAGTAAGGAGGTGTAAAGATCACTTTGATGAGACTCAGCAGAATATCTTGCAAATACTGCTCCAGCAGAGAGCACAGGGTGGAAAGTACACCTCATAAGTGGGCTTCACCCAAACAAAACATAGTTTTCTCAGAGGAAAATAAATTATTTTATTTCAAGCAGACTTTGTCTCAGCTGAGATTCTACACAAAATATTGTACCCAAACTATTAATTTACAGGCAAATGGGTCATAAATATTATTTAGTATGTAAAGTGGGCATGCATAACTCTGTTCTTGCAGCTATAAAGTTTTTATATTGAAATTGTCTAGTGTCTGTTCCCATGAACCACTGAGTGGAAAAAAAACCAAACGTATATGACTACATTTGCATGATGTGCAGGAACCCCATTATTGAGGAATTGCTAGCTTTTAGCCTCCAAGCATCTCTTTTCCTCAAATACATGGTCCAAACTGTCAAAAGCCATCACAAATGGCGAAAGACATCACAGCGATCAAAAACCCAGTCCCAGATGAAATGTTGGTGGCTCTATATATCTTCACTTGGAGCCACACATATGAGGAACTGTCACCGGTTTAAGATTGGTTTCTGTTGAAAACCTCTGGAAGTTTCCCTCCATCCTATAGAGCAGAGCCAATGAGGGCCAGCT
>JAWWEE010000105.1:98027235-98048484 GCA_035221455.1 Xenops minutus
CCATTTCCCTGTCCCCTGCACCATTGTGAGAAGGATGGGGCATAGACAGACCAAGGGGTGGTGGTGGAAAGGTGTTTGTAACTTGTTTCTATTTCTTATTTTTAGTTTTTAGTTTGTTAGTTATATATTTAAGCATTATTCTACGTTCTGCTTTGCCCGTGGTGTTAATCAAAGCTCCTCTTTCAGTTATCTCTAGCCATAAATTTCAGGCTGGTTTTTTTTTCCCTTCCCTCTGGAAGGCGAAAAAGTGGAGGGGGGAAAAGGCCTTGAAGGAGTTTTGCTGGACACCAGGTGCTTATTCAGGGTCAAACCTCCACAGGAACCCATTTTATTGTCTAGTGATGCAAAGACTTAGCATTATTTTGGAAAGTACCTGAAATAGCAGGTATCTCAAGGATGACAGTTTCAGAATATTCACACTGCAGCTTTCATATGTATATGTAGGCAGTACTTCTGATATTTAACAAAGGACTCTAAGTAGTATTTTCATCAGTGATGCTGACCTCAGATGCTCAAAATTACTGATTATGTCCTCAATGTGTTTCCATGAAGGCACATCAAGTTGCAAGCACATTTTGCCTGTGCTTCCAGCTGGCAGAATGTAAACTGGCTGGTCTGGAAGCCAGTCAGATACAGTAAAGTTAATAAAAGGCCTGCCAACCAGAAGAATCATTTGAGCTAGGTGATGACTATGTTCACACAGGATAGACACAGTCCTCGTCCCATTGGATACAGAAACTCAAACATTTGAGTCAGCTGAAGAAAGAATTTATGGATATAGGATAAAAGTTGCAGGAAGGAGTTCTGAGCAGTAACATGCCTTCATTTTTTCCTATTGACTTCACCAGGAAAGAGAAGCAGGTCTACAGAGGTATTAAAAATTGGAGAATTCAATAAAAAAACCCAAACAATAGAAACAATTAGGGAAATGGAGAGAACAACTTATGGGAAAAGATTAAAAGATAAATTCATGAAATGCAAACACAAACTGAAAGAAGAGCAGACACCTCAAGGATGATGGAAGGTCCAAAACTGCAAAAAAAGGAAACTTAAAGGAACGAAAAAGGGATACCTCACATATATATGAGAAGTCAGGGCAAGTTAAAGTTTTTATAGTTGAACTCCAGAGCTGGGAATGACAAGGAGGCATAGAATATTGTGACAGTGTTCTTAGGAGAATAGTGTAAGGAAGCAAAGCTGGACCAAATGAAGCACTGAAAATTAGAGTACAGGGAACAATCATAAAATGTCAGGGAAGGGGTTTAAACAATGTAATAGGCCTTTTCAACTTCTACTTTTCATGATTCCTAGTTATTATTGTTATCCCTATTTAAGTGATAAACTCCACTGTAAACACTTTTGACTAAATACAAATCCATAAAGGGAATTAAAAAATCACAAATGGAGAAAAAAATTATATGAAGAAAATCCTTTATAGAATGTTTAGATTTCTTTCAACTTAAAAGTGAATATATCAACTTGGCAGAAAGTATTTTTCTTTATTATTTTACAAAATTAACATGTTTAAGGCTTTCACGATTCTTGAAAGGGCTACAGTCCAAGGCATGTGTTACATACAGGGGAGACTATTTTTTAACAAGTACAAAAAAGTCATGCAGTTTTGATTTGAAAATCTTGTCAGACCTGCATGCTTTGCTTTTCCCAGTCATGACTTGAGCATAGAAACATTCTTAAATTCTTTGCTGAATTTGGACCCAAAATTGCTACCAACACTTTATTAAAGGATAATTATATACTGATACAATATTAATATAATAAAATAATAATTATATACTGATACTGCCTACTCATATATATTTTATTTATTTGCATTACTGCAGCAGTTCAAAGTTTAATCAAAGACTTGATGGACACACAAGCAAAAAATTGTGATGTGCAGTTCTAAACACCTCAAAGAAGATGACCAATTAAATAAAAGTTAGCTAAAGAAAGGTCTGTGACAGAATTTATAGATTCAACACGGAGATTAGAAATTAGAGATTAGAATATCATTGTTTCTACTATACTTCCCACAATTGTTTATATCAACATTTTTCTATGACAGGACTTAGGAGAACAGACCTCCCGTAACAACTGTCTCTTCTGTGAGGATGTGAAAAAATTAAGGGAGAAACAACAGACTAGAATAGGATGGGGCATAAAACAGGTATCATAGCAAAAAGGTTGTGAAGGAATTTACAGAACAGGAAAAAGCCAATTAATTGTTTCTAAATTAATTCTTGGAAAAAAAGAAACTTCAAACCTGAAATAAGTTACTAACTCCACAAGAAGGATTATGAAGAGGTTGAAATAGGAAGCAGGCATACAAGTGGCATCAGTGATTGATCTGATACTTGATACACCTTCTAATCCACATCTTTACCAGTTCCCAACTCCTGCTCCTTCCTTTGGTATCACTTTGTCAGCCATTATGCTAAACCCAGGTAGCTGGCTGACTATAACATCCTTTCCTCTTCCTCTCCCATCCCTCAAATAAAGATGAATGCAAGGTCCTGTGCCTGAGAATAAACAACTCCATGCATCAGTACAGATAGGGCTGACAGAAATTGGGCAGAAGAGTACTTGGGATCTTGGTGGACATCAAGTGAGTAGGAGTCAGCAGCAGGCCCTTCAGGCAATGAGGGATGTCTGCACAAAGGGCTGTTCTAGACAGAATATAAGCAGTAGGATAATGTGAATTATTCACTTCTAATTGGAATGTCTGAGACTGTATCTAGAGCATTCCACTCTGCAAGAAATACATAAATGAACTGGAGAAAGTCCAAATCCAAAGGAGGGCCACCAACTTACAGAGCTGGAGCACATGATATATGGTCAGAGGCTGAGAGAAGTGTGTGTGTGTGTGTGTGTGTGTGTTCAGCCCGGAGGAGAGAAGGCTGTCTTCAACAGTATTGCAGGTGGTTATACAGAAGACTGCACAAACTATTCTCAGAAATGGAAAAACAGCATGAGAGGCAATGGTCAAAAGTTACTACAAGAGAAGTTCCTAAGCAAAACATTCTTCATCATGAGATCAATCAGTCCTTGAAAGATTCCCAAAAAGGTCACAGGATTTCCAGATTTGGATGTATTCAAAACTTGAGCAGGCAAACCCTGAGCATGCTGCTTTTACTGTGAAGCTAGGACAACCCTGAGCTAAGGGTGATACCAGCTAACCTCCAGAGATCCCTTCCAACCTAAATTGTTTGGTGATTCTAATCACATATTTAAAATTAAAGGACAGGTGCATTTTCAAAGCTAAAGTTTAATTTCCAGTTAGAAAGTCTTCATGTTAAGCTTCAGAAAGATGTACAAGCATTTTTAACTATAATGCACTTGCTAGATTACAGGCTAGTAGTAATAACATATATGGTATTTTAAAAAAAAGACAGCATTGACTGTGCATTATTCCCAAACTAAGCATATTAAGTATAGTCAGAAAAAAGATGGCATGAATCTGCTGCAACCTGACCAAGTTTTTATATATGTACACACTATGTACCATCTATCTGAACTTACGTGTCTGTACTCAGAATACCTCAAATAATAATGCATTAACAAAAACTGAAATAGCACAAGAATATATTACTTATATAATTTATAAATTATGACATTATTAAATGCAATGAAAAGTAACTTTTGTAATCAAGACTCATAGCCAACATAAATCTGTAAAGGAAAGGATATTCTCTAAAATGAATCAGGGATAAAATCTATGAACTTGAAAGTAAAAAGAGATCTGCAGCATCAAAAGTGAAAGAGAGGCTTAAAGGAAGTAAGAAGACAAATGTGAAACAAATGGATAGTATTTACGAAGAAATAATGAACATTGTGCTCTGGGGTGGGGATAAGGACTCCAATACAAGCAGCAATCCAAATGTATAAGCCTTTTAGGTAAAGTGAGAAATATTTTCAAACTGTTTCTGTGGCTGAAATGGCAGCATTTGAAAAAGAGAAGAAAACTACAGTGGGTATCACATTTCTGTAAGGCATTATTAATTCTACTGGTTGAACTCCCTCTTTCAGCCCACCTTTGCTATGATAGGGTAATTTATTGTTCACTGACTACCTTGCAAAAACAAGAGGGAAGAAAATATCTGTTTGCTCCAAACTCTGAAAATTATTTTTTTTCAGTTGCATCTATGCAACACAACAATTCAAGCCCAAACATGAGTAGTGATTGTGTCAAGGAACTCTGGTTTACCACTCAAATTAAACAGAAGCAGAGTGTAATAGAGGAAAGACCTAAGTCCCTAAATATTCGTACATTAATTCCTGAATTAATTTAGTATTTTCTATTGGCAATATTTTATTATGGGACAAAGCCAAGTCTGATGCTATTTTTCCTTAGGTACAGGAAGTCCCAATTCCTGGAGAAATAGTTGCTTTTCTCTCATCTAAATATAATTTTCCATTATTTTTTAAACTGCCTCAGAAACGGACTAAAGAAATTCTACTAAGACACATATAGGTGACCTTTAGGTAATTAATTCAAAGACCAATGGCTAAAAAAAGCAATAGGATTCTAACAAAATAAACGGTTAAATGTGCAGTGCAGAGGATCAGACTGGTTTCTGTCCTGTGGATGGCATCTTTATATTTTCTGATAAGTATGAATGATAATTTAAGGGAATCTGACAGCACCATAAGAATCAGTGCTCTGATTGCATTTTAGGACTTATAAAATCAAAACTTTTAGTGGATAAAAAAGTCTTACTTTTTACAGAAATGAAGTTAATCATGTAGATTGCCATTTATACAAGTAGAACCTGAGAATTTTGGTAGTCAATCACAGTGGGGTATATAATACCCTGGGATTATGAAGTGCATAAATAATTCACACATATAACTCTTAAGAAAATTAATAAACTTGTACTGTCAAGAAGACGAGACTGTCACAGATATCAGTGAGAATATACCTGTTGCAGAAATCCTAAGATTATTGAAAAAGATGGATTCTTACATGCATCACACACACACAATAAAACACACAAAAAACCCCAACCCAACCAGCAAAAACCCTAAAGTTATCTTGTGATGTATATAAGCGGCATCGTGTTCACAAAGTTCAAAGCCCTGATTTGATCCATCACAATTTTCAATTAAAAATATTAGCAAAACATTCTACCTACCAATGGGAGAATAGTCAGACTACTTAAAATTAAATCAGTACTTTAGAACAGTATCAAGTAGATTGTTTAGGCAGAAGTTATTTGGCAACATGAACTATATTTTTATTTAGAGAAATTAAGATTAGCCAGAGTTTTGTGAAGTAGAATTTTTGCTGATCTAATGAAGAGGCCTTAAAGATTTAAGAAATATTCTAGTTTTATTTACAGTTAGTTACGGTTTAACTTGTTAAGAAAAACATTCTAACTTATAAAAGTTAAATTAACTGCACTTTAAACTGGTGCATGTTTTAGTTAGAAAAAAACATTTTTAAAGAGCAGGTAGACTAAGAAGGAAAGCATTTGATCAAAACTGATTATGCCACCATAGGCAAATGACTTATCAGCCATCAGTGGTATTACAGTAATTTGCCATGTGCTCTCTTCCAACTGTATCTAATTAGCATTTTATTTCAATAGTCACAGTAAGTTATTATGACATAGCTTAAGTGAAGTGAATACACTGCAACAGCAAACTAAAAATACACACGCAGTAGATTATGGCTCATCTGAGGTCCTGAAGCTCATTACTTTATGGTAACCTCAACATTTTCAACATGTTCAACGTTAACATGAATCTGGTTTGTCTTTCTTCCTCTTTTTTGTCTCCTCCTCCCTCCTTAGACAGAATTTCAGGATTGGGAAGATGAAAGAAAAGAGAAATCACAGACTGGCCATATGACCAGGATTTCCAGACACCCTGGATAAGTGGAATCTGGACATGCCTTGTGGAGCTGCTCTGTGCAACTGCTAACCATCTGTGTAGTGTGCGTGTGCTAGATCAGATGTGTGTATATGTAGCAAGTTCAGTGCATGGCACACGGCCCATATTTCCCTCTGAGATTCCCTGGATGCATGCCCATCCCTTAATTCTGTATACCTCAAACAACTCCTTCCATTCTCCTTTCTAGTGGCATACAGAACATTACAAAACTTGCCTAAAAAGTAAAAAAGATGGATGGTAAGAGTATAGCAGCCATCAAACAGGTTTTTAAACTTCATCAGTAACACTCTCAACAGCATTAGCTGTGAATTATTTATTGAAAACAGCAAGAAACATACTATGCACATACAACAGCACAACCAGCTGAGAACAAACACCACACACTTCATCACAATGAACATTTACATAACATGGCTCAGGTACTCAGTATTGTCACTAATGTGACTCTTTCCGTAGTCCCCTGAGTGCCTCTGGCTTTGCAGAGTACAACCTGCTAAATAGCACTTGTATGGCCCTAGGACATGTGCCGTCTGGCCTCCTGCAGCCACTGCTCAATTGAATAGAATGGAGTCAAGCTAAATGACAGCGCCCTCAGCATGTCGGTGGAAGGGGCAGGCACAAGCACAAAGAATTAATCAAGCAAGCACACTCTAAATTGTATAAATTCTGTCAAGCAAATATCTATAACCTATTCTGTCAATGAGATTGTTGAAATGTGCTAAATCTCCAATTTAAGAGAAAATAGTGCAGATATTCTAAATTACAACAATTACAGCAATTTGCACCAACAGAAGATCTTGCCTTATTTTATACGGGTTTTAAAAATTTGATGCCACAAAGAGGCTCAGAAGACACACTTTCCTCCCTGCACTGAACTTCATTTTTCTGTATATTAGAAAGTATCTCCTTTTCTTGCCCAGGAGTAAATGTTGTTCCTGTCCTGTTCTTGGCTGGACTGTCAGTGCAGTGCTAACTTTATCAGCTCTAGGAAAAAGATTTGTTATTTAAGCTGTACCCTAAGGATGCGCAAATGATCTGTAGCAAGTCGTTGTCATTTCTTCTCCTTTTTATGCTACTGAAGTATTTTCACTATTTGCAATTTTCATCAATTTCTTAATTTATGTATTTTCTGTAATTATCTCAAGTATCCAGCATAGCTATATAATTATATATTAAACAAAACCCACATTAATTTGATCATGAATGTGCTGTAGCAGAAGAATATTTAAGTGTTTTTGGCAAAGCTGAAGCAAATAAACTTATTTCACACTGCACTGTTCCCCACCTCAAAGAAATTAAGGTAAAAATAATAAGTAGAGGTTTATACCATTTTTCAAGTAGTGTAATGGAACCACAATGGTTTGATTTTGATCTACTGGCAGAGAGTATCACAGGTAAGTGTAGTAACTCATTAAACAGGGAAACAAAAACCCTAAAAAAAATTAAAATAGCAAATTTTCCAATAAAAGACAAGCAAAATTTTCTAAAGTCCATGTTTCAACTAGGTATAAATTCAAAGTGAACAGATCAGGTTATAACCCTCTCTCCAGAACTAACTTTTTATGCCTGTTACTAAGGAGTTTATTTCCAAGCTCTGCTTTATTATTGACTATCTGTAAAATGGTGTATAAAAATTCTTTACTAGTTTCATTGACACCGATTAATTAACAAGTTTTAATACTGGCAGAGGTGCTAAGAAAAATGGTGCTTCTTGTTGTCACAGCTGTTCTCAATCTACCACCACCCTGGCACTGCAAAATGAAAACATGGCATACTCCCTTCTTGAATTTTGAGAGTACACATAAATGAATTAACATCCAAACTGGATTTTTGAATTCCCTGTATTTTTTAAATCCTTAAGGAAAAAATTAATCAGTTATTTATAGCTCAAAATAGGGCATATTTTCTTTGAAGCTAGTAAGACCTAGACTGTCACCAGGTCAGAAGTTTGTAAGAAGCTGAACATGCAGATGAACAAAAGCAGCAGCAGCTTAACATCACAAATACCATTTTGAGTTTACTGTGGAAGTATAGCAAAATTGGATGTGTTTGTTCAGCAATGGATAAGGTCAAGCAAACATACTACTGAGTATCTTGTGTAATGTCCTTATAGTTAAATGATGTTCCTTTTATTACATAAATATATTTTATTACATAAATATATTTGTTACTATTCCCATACCTGTCTTTCAAAACAGGCTCAGGAGGCATATTCTCTCTGAGACAGGTGCACAGCATGTGGCTCACAAGTGGGTTAAAAGAAAAGCATGCATATGTATGTTGCTGAGAGCAGGGAGAAAGAAAAATGGATGAAAGTTGATCTGATACAAGAGGAGCATGAAATGAAAGGGCATACAACTCATGGAAAGGGGATGGATGCATGAGTATACTAAAGTTCTGTGCATTAATAGAAAAGAAATTTCTGTGCATTAAAATGAAGAGCATGCTAAAATTATTACTCCCTTACTCATATATATTAGGAAGATTATTTTCTTTGAAAGAAATTACAAGTGTCAATAGGTTATAGGATGCCATTTTTCTTAAACAAAACAAGAGTAGTTCAAATAAGGACTCTTTTGTGAATGAACTGAAAAACAGATAAAAGAGCTGAACTCAGAGGGAACCCAAACAGAAGATGCACTAACAAGTTAGAAAAAAACCCCTCTCATGTTCCTTATCAATTCATCTTTAGCAAAGTCCATCTGTACAAGAGCTCTCATTTCTCTACTAAAGAAAGGTTATACAATGATTAGAAGCAATCATATCAGCAGAAATCCCACAATGAATCAAGATGACAATTCAGCATTTTCTCAGCTCACTTGAAGAAATAGGAATGAATTTTCAAAAGCACTGAAGAGATTAGCATATTTCTACATTGTATTCAACTGCTTTTTGTTTTCTAAATATGTCCTGTCCAAAGCCTGTGCATCATACACGTGTCTACAAAAAGCATGAAAATAAAAAAGCAACAAAACAAATTACTTGCTAAAGCTATCAGAGAATTTAGAGAGTCAAATGAGCTTATTTATCTGTTTTTAAAATGTACATGTTCTACAAACAAAGACTTATGCAGTCTCATATTAAAGAAGTATTCTCTACCTGCAGTTCTTCACAACTCAATGGCAATTTCGCAGAATTTTCAAGACAGTTTCAAATACAGTTCAGATCAACAACGTACAGTTAGGAAAATGCAACTATGATAAACTTTGAAGCAAACCTTCTACCAGCACTCCCTTTAAAAATATTTCTAGAACAGAAAGTATCATGCATAGACTCCAGATTCTCTCTTTTAGTAACTTCCAAGTTCAATTTAATGTTAACATTATAAAATACACAAGGAGGTTGAAAGTAGTACAGATGTTCCCCTATTTTCAATTTTATGCTATTTTTTGTTTTGCTACCTGTGGTTAGACTGACAAAAGCAAAAACTATTCAAGCAAACATTTGCTAGTTGTCTCATTTCTGGAGAATGAAGAGCAATCTTTTTTAATAAAAATAATTTCTGTTAGTTTCTTGAAAATCCACTTTGCACAAATAATTTTTGCAAAACAGTACACATAAGAAAAAAAATACAGCTCTTCCAATTAAGCTGACATTGTCATTCTGGGAGTGGGGTGGCAGTAAGGCTGTTCTATCTAAACACACTAATTTTTTTCATGGGTTAAACAGAGCCTGTATTTCTTTTTACCTTCATGCTATGCTACATATGTTGTCTCTAGGTGGCCATACAGGTGGGAACGCATCAGTTAGGCTCATGGATATCAGATCAGCAGTGTCCTAGTTATAGAATAACAGATATGCATTGTCCATTGGCTTCTGCATAGCCATAATCTGAGCCAACCCCACTGCACACTGAAAACATGTTATTCAACAAAGAACTACTCAGAAGATGCAAGTCACTTCATGTTCTAGTAAAAAGTCAAACCAGGCATGAAAATATTCTACTTTATCCCATTGCTACCTTGTGTTTCATGGTTCATTTGCAAATAATGGCCTTGTACATAAAAAAAAAAGCACAGACAATAGCAAGGTGATTGGAGCTTTTGTTAGGAAAAGTTAAAGAAGTTTATTATATTTGGAGAATTGCTATAAATCAGTTTTGAGTTTTTACAGTCCTTACTAAGCAAATTCATTACCTTCAAGTTAAGAAAAAATAAAAAAAAAATCTTAGAGCTAAGTGAAATACAACTTATCCAATACAGAACAATCCACGAGGAAAACAGAAGTAAACAGCCTGGAAATCTGCCTGTTTATAAAGCATGGTCTACATAGCATACCCAACACTGAGAAAACACGGATCAGGAAAGAGGTTTCTACTGGGAAGCCTGTAACTTCAACCACATAATCCTCATGTAAACCAGTATTTTGAGCATGCATTGTAATGTCTAACATATGAAACTTTGTATTTTTAATTCAATTCACCTGAACTCTGATGTAGTCTAAAATAAAATTATTGATAGGAATTTAATCTCTAATTTTTACAGAAGGTGAAGTGTTATTGGGAGGGAAGTCAGCCACAAGGAAAATAAGAAGGATGTGAAGCAGGATGGGATGTGACTGCTCTTTTCATAAGAGACTTATTACAAAACTAATTAATTGGTCAAGTAGTATGTAGAAAAATAAAAGACAGCCATAGAGTGACCGGTGAACTGACCTGAGAGAATGGCCTGAAGTTGTCTCAGGGGAGGTTGAGGTTAGGTATTAGGAAAAGGTTCTTCACCCAGAGGGTGGCTGGGCATGGGGACAGGTTCCCCAAGGAAGCAGCCACAGCACCAAGCCTTCAAGAGTTCAAGACGCATTTGGACAACAGTCTCAAGCACACGGTGTGACTCTTGGGGCTGCCCTGTGCAGGACCAGGAGATGGACTATTCTATGAGAGAATCCAAACTGAAAAATGTATATTGTTAGCACTGTTGTTACAGAGAAGCTACTTTTTGATCAATGTTCAATTTTCCTGGTTTTTACTAACCAGTCAAACTCTTCGTTGCCTATACAAGTAGTTTGTACAGTCAATTCTGAAAACCAACAAAATTTATCCTAGCTAGCCCTGTATAGAAAAAACCCCAGAACAATAAACCATACAAAAAACAGGACAGAAGGAAAAGAAAGACTACCCATCCACTTTTCTCCTTTCAACCCCCCTTCTGACTTTTCCTTCTTTTCCTCTGCCCTCCTCACAAACATCCTGATGGCTGTTTCCTCTTTCCCTCAATGCTTCAGAGCTCACAGTATTTGCTTCTTAACAGAAACTGTTATTCTCATTTTCTCCTCCATTTTCTAGCTGCTGGCATTTTTCTCTTTTCCTTTTCCCTTTCCTAATAATGCCCAGGTGTTTCTTTAAGCTCATCAAGTTCTGCTACACGCAAAACCTTTAACTACAAACACCTTGCTAGTATCCTGAAGGCTGTATCAGTATTTCATTGACAAGAATCAGCTGTGATGAACTGACTATATAAAGAGTTCCCTTACCCACTTAAAATAATATCTCCATTTCTTTTTTAAGAAAAACAGAAATCAAATATAAAAGTGCAACTTTTTTCATTTGCATAGTTTATAATAAAAATGACAGCAACTAAGTAGGGTGATTTCACAGGGGGCTGGGAAGGAAAGAAAGGCAAGTGGGAAATGCAGTATTAAACAAGAAGTCCTTTATTTCCTGCAGTCTGCTGCAGAACCTTTTTTTCCTTCTTCTTTTTATTTTTTTTTCAAGACACGGTCCAGAAATCTAATAGCATATTCAAAGAGAAAAGTTTTGACTCATCTTTTCCTGGTATTCCCATTTTTCCTTCTTTAAAATGACTAAATGCTCATTTGGGGATGATTGGAAGCGAAAGACAAAGCCAGAAGTCTCTTACAAAGAGAAGAAACCCCATTTCAGGCAAATATAGACAGTATAGGGTACAATCTGAATGAGGAAACAAACACACAGAAAAAAAGAACAATATTAGAAAATAGTGTCTTTGAAGAACTGGAGAAATGGACACAAAACATGAACATAATTCTCATCCCAGATCCATTTGTTACTGTATAAAAATCTGAAATGTCCCATCTTGAAATAATTACACCATAATCCAATTTATAACTTGGCCAGGGTAAATGATTTTCATGAACAAATGCAGGCAGTTCTACGGTTGGAACTGTAAATAACATGCAGTATCAATGACCAAAATACACCCTGTCACACAGGCCTGATGATACTTCCTTACTTCCCATCTCAGTCTTTCACATTTTAACTCTACTGTTTGTCTTGCTGCCTCTCCCTCTCACAATGACCTCCAGCATTTCAAGTACTACATCCTTTCATACTCTATGAGTTACTGCCTTCCACAGATAAAGGCAAAAATTACATTTTGACATAATTTATGTAGGTGCTATATAATCTAGTTCACAAAGTAAAACTGAGAATAGAGTAGAAAATATTTTTTTTTTAAACTTTTTGGAAAGACATTAATTTGGGCAATCAAGTAGGATATGCAATATAGTATTTGTCTAGGTACATTTCAGACAAAGGAAAAGACAGTTGTAGAGCTGTGAAAGAAAATATTTGCTTTCATTTGGCTGCTGGAACTATCCTGAATATGTGTGTTCCTTTCCAAGCCAGCAACTGGGAAGTTTAGGAAAAAGCAGCTGTTTAGGTTGTCCTGGAAGATGGAACCGTTTGGAGTGAATGAGGGATACCTCTTCCCCCAATAAAACCTGTGACTACTATGTACAAATAAGCTTCTGACATAGCTGGGGCAGACCAGTATGTCCAAAACAGAGAGGAATAAGAGAGCAGGGGAAAGATGCACAAAAACAATGAGGCTTCAGAGAGGCTTCAGAGCTGATGAAAAGAAAGGTATTTTCCCAGGGCTCAGACAGGATCATCAATAATTGGCTGCAAGCCAGGGAGCCTCTGAAAGTTGCTAAGACCAAGACTGAAAGACTGACCTGTGAAGACACAGTTGGTAAGAGGAAGATGTGCTGTGGTCTGTTTCACCCAGCTGATGCATTTCTCTCTGCTTTACTTACCTTGTTCTAAAAATAGGTTTTCATGAGAATAAGAAACAGGTTCCTGTATATACGCACTTTAAGGGTGGGGACAGGCAGAACAGTATGGTAACCATAATAGTTACCAACTGAAGAGTCCCATCAGAATAAGAAAACATGTTGTGTGTTCAGCATTTACATTGCTCATGAGGTTAGCAGTACTGAGCTATTAGTAATGGCATGATTTCACAGTAAAATGTTAAAACTTTGCAATTCATTCTACTACCTCACATTTTTAAAAAGTGGAAAGAATAATGTTATTAGAAACCTTAAAAAATGTATTTTCCCATTTGTTTTGCCTTCACAGCCAAGATTCCCAATTTAGCATGCTCCCAAAGCAACAGTCAGATGAAAATCTGACATGAGGCTGTCACAAGGTTAGGTATCTTGCGAACCAATATGGCTAGAAATTAGACATTTGGATTGTTAGCTTCCACATGCAAAACACTATGTAAAAACATGCCATGCTTAAAAACTGAATGAACCTGGTATTTTAGGACTATAAAATATGGATCTAACCACATAGCAGGAGTGCACATCTTACATGGAAATATCATCAAAAAATGGTTATGTGAGTGTTGTATAACAGACAGGCTTAGTGCTCCAGTATTTCTGTTCTTCTCCATGCTTCCTAATACTAATAACTAAAAGATTCAACGTCAATCCTCAAAACAGCTTCGCCGAAAAGCATGCACTGCTGTTTGGATGGCTGCACCTATTTCATTATCCCTAAGGAGGAGAGAAAATACATATGTACTTTCAAAAAGTAGATAAATAAACCAGACTGACTGGTTTGGCTATATGTTTACATTTACAATTTTCTTCATCTTCAGGTCATAACTTAGCATTTTTTAAATCCAGCTTTCACTTAAAAAAACCTCCAAAACACCAAAGGATTGGGGGCGCTTCTGGAGAACATCAAGTTGAACGTGAGCCAGGAATGTGCCATTGGGACAAAGGAGGCACATGGTATCCCAGGCAGCAAGGTGGGAGCTCGTAATCCTTCCCCTCTAGTCAGCACTGGTGAGACCACCCCTAGAGTACTGGGTCCAGTTCTGGACTCCTTAGTGCAAGGAGGACATGGGCATAGTGGAGAGGGTCCAGCAAAGGGCCACAATGATGAAGGGGTGGAAATACCTCTCCTGCAAGGAATGGCTGAGAATGCTGGGAGTGTTCAGCCTTGAGAAGAGAAGGCTCAGGGGGACCTCATTAATCTATGTAAATACCTGAAATGACAAGAGGACAGAGCCAGACTCTTGCCAGTGGCATCCAGTGACAGGATTAGAAACAGTAGGCACAAATTGAAATGCAGAAGCCTCTGTCTGAACATCAAGAAACACTTTGTTACTGTGAGAGTGACCCAACACTGGCACAGGTTGCCCAGAGAAGTTTTGGAGCTTCCCTCTTTGGAAGATATTCAAAAGCCATCTGGGCATGGTCCTGGGCAACTGGCACTAGATGACCCTGCTTGAGCAGGGTGGTTGGACCAGATGCCCTCAAGAGGTTCCTTCCAATCTCAACGTTTCCGTGATTCAATGATAGATTCAGGATTTTTTGCAGTTAATCATCTGCAGGACTGTGCTTAACACTTCTAATTGCAGTTTGGAACTTATTGTTTGGAAACATCCTTTCTGGCGGCAATTTTTTTTAAAAAAAATAGCTACAACACTAAGCAGACATATGTTTGTCATTTTAGGCCATGTCTATTACAAAGTAATTTCTCCAGAGGGGAAATTTTCTTTCTAGCTACCTGAATTTTCTCACAGAATGTCTCTACTATGCTCCATTTCCCTGGTACGGGTTTGTTCAAATGTTGTCAAATGTAAGATTGCAGAGTTCATATACTAAGACCTTTGCTGACTGCTGAATGTCACTGGAAATCTATGTGTACACATATCCTGAATATAAAGATACATTGCCTTTATTTTATATATGCGTGCAAAAGAGGAGCAGGTCAGGGACTTAAAACCTGTTTCAATGAAAGAGGCACATAAAATAAGGGTAAGGGACATACAGAGAAGGTGAATATGATGTATCAAATTAATTACGAATCTGCAAGGAAAAGAAATGCACTTCTGTATTGGTTTGGTCTCAAACCAAAAAGTTTCATTTGTGGAATACAAATATGCAGAAAAGGTCAAATCACAAGATCTTATTTTTAAACCAGCAAGATACTTGAATAGGGGTACCACATGCAGGAAGAGTAAGATCTTCACTGGTATCACACACTGAGTAAGTGTCTAGCAGCTCCTTTCCTTACAGTTGGGCTTTGACTCTGCCCATTCACACACTTCCTCATATGCTGTATAAGAAATTTAGCTATGTGGTAGAAATTTTCATTTAAAAACGCAGCAAGCATGTAAGCTTGCAAACCTTACCCATATTATCTGTGACTGTAGCACTTTGATAGAGGCCAAACACGGACATTCTTTACATACAGGAAAGGAGCGAGTGAAAAACATTACTCCTTTGCCTCCATCTAATACCATACTTAAAAACTTTTTGGGTTTTTAAAATGTCAGGTATGACTGTAGAGGAGAGCCTTTGTGCCAAACCTATGCCTGAGGTACCACACAAAGATTTTTCTCTCACTAGGCAAAAATATTTTGGAAGTCCTTTGGACTGAACCTCTCTATCAGAACACATTTATTTTGAATGGAGGTATACAAGAGAGTAGTCATCTTGGAATAAGACTGCAATAGATAGCTATTAATCCCTTTAAATATGTTGCGTTTTAGCCACTACATCTTTGTTACAGCTATACGCTTCACAAATATAGCTGTATTTTCCACAAGTAAATTTATGCCTTCTCAGAAGTCCCATGTGTTTACAAATATCTTTTGCAAATGTGGGCAAAATTCACATTTTCTACAAGAATGCAAATTCCAGATTTGTGTGTCTTAATAGCAGTTTAAAATAATGCAACATTTTAATGGGATTAAGCTTTCTTCTGACTTGCTGCGAAAAATACATATTTCAGTCATGCAACAACATGAGGCACCATTGCAGTAGATTAGGTGGCAGGAAAGGGGCATCAGTGAAGCCACAAGACAGATCCTTAAAGGTGGAGCCTTCCTTATATTCTAAACTGTGTCCTTTGGGCTCAGCAAGGCATCCAGCTTCAGCTGCATTGATATTATGTCCTTGAGAGGGAGAGACTGGTATAAAATACAGCACTTGGCAGCCTCCCTTTAGACTTACTCATATGGACTAAAATCAGAGGCACTTACTTTTTTTAAATACACTGCATTGCACATTAAGTCCATATTTGAGATCAACAAGGTTTTCTTCACTATATTCTCATTTTTGAAAGGAAATTAAATGTCTTTCTATGGAAATAGTTTAAGCTGTATTTTAATTTGTGTATGGAGTCTCTTAGTTCACAATATCAACTTGTTTCCTTTTTTATTCCAGCCTTTTAAAAAATTATTCCAAGTTAAGGAATGAAACCATGAAAAAAAAAATTAACTTTAGGAGACAACATCTCTGCATCCAAGTTCCACAGTAGTAAAAGCCAAGACGCATTTCATTTAAATGTAGAGTTCACTTCTACTAGTATAGGTAGCCTGTGAACTTATGTTAGCTAGAACAGTGATGTGTTTTGCCAGCTTTAATCACACTGAAAACCTCATAATACCTGATACTTTACTTTAAAAGCTAGATGCAGTAGACAATAAAAAGTCTCATGTGTTTGAAGAAACACATTTTCGATTGAAATACTTTGAAAATAATTCTTTTTTATACAGTGGTTGAGCATCAGGATCTCTAACACCAGTTCTACATGCAGTTCACTGCATCCTAAAGGGCACTTTCCAAAACTCCCACTGAAACTGTGCTCCATCCCTTACTTACTCCTCTTCCCTCAACTCATAACTATTAAGCAAAACAGCAGTGCCATTACAGCTCACTAGAAGGTTAAGTTTTTTAGGAACTCGGAGAGAGAAAATAAGTTAAGTATAAAAAATTTCTTAAAACACTGTGGGAATTTTTTGCTTTCTTTTAAGCTTATGGTTTCTGAGTACTTAAGACATAATAGCTGAGAGGATAATTATCACTGCTTCTAGGATACTCACATGTGTGTGGAAGAAATAAAGAAATTTGTTTTTTCCAGTTATTACCATTTTCGGCTAGAATGAAAAAAGATTCTCCATGTAAAGAACCAGGTTTCTTTTGGGGTTTCTGTAGAAATGAGAATCTGTAACATATGTTGTCTTTTCCCATCTAAATACAAGCACTGTTGGAAGTTTGCAGCAGAAAAAAGCACATGATCATGTATGTACCTCCAAGAAACGTTTTCCTAAGACTGCAGAAAAGGACCCCATATGTTGCTTTACCTACATGCACAAGAGAAACCTGTCAGCCTGTGGGCGCAGGCCAGGGAGCTGCCAACACTTTCCTAGCTGAGACTAGTGGACAGCCAACTCTGTGTTGAAACTGACCTGTACATGGGCAGAGTTCCTCAGATGTTTAGAGTCCTGAGATATACCGACAAGGAGGCTTGCAAAATGTCAGTCAGCAGCTGAAGACATCACTTGTCCTGACAAAAAGATAAAGAAAACAAAGAATCCCAGAGCAGCCCACCAGGAACTGAATTAAAGGGCACAACAAGCAGGTATCATTCCCTTCCAGAGCTAACTGAGCTGATGGATTACTTTAAGCACTCAGATCAGTTTCCTTACGGAACAAATAATGAGGTTTTGAAGTCCTATTCAAACCCTGTGAAAAAGCAAAACTTAGGGAACAAAATATCTAAATCGGTTTGAAAATCCATACAGAACGTCTCCGTAGTTGTGTGCCACCAAGTGCTTCACGGGAAGATGATGCCTTAGAACGACAGGTGAGCACTTGCCCATGAACTCGCTTCCCTGACTGCAGGAATGCACTCTTCCCTCTGCCAGCTGCTGCCTGGCTGCTCTCCTTCCCGTACCAGGAGATCAGGCTTCTTGTAGGATTTTAGCCACTTTGACAGACCAGGAACAATAACAATTTATTGCCCTCCTGGACAGCCACGTGTAAACGCAGCCCTTCAGCTTCCACGGAGTCAGCTGGCTTTAGGGCCACCCCACCCTCAGTGCAGTCCTGCTCAGTAAAGGGAAACAAAATTAAGGCGGCTGACAGAAATGTCTTAAGGCCGTCTTTGGGACCCTACAGTCAACCAAAAGATTATTAACCACGCTGCTTCTACGTGGAGACTGTTTTCACTACATCTTTGAGCGTGAAAGTCTGAAAATGCTGGTTTAGTCCGAGGCACTGCCGTTCGCTGCTGGCAGTCCTGCCAGGCCGAGGCAGCACGGCCACAGCCCCTCGGGGGCCCTCACCTCCCGCCTGAGCCTCTCCTACATCGCCTTGCGTTAAGCTCATTTTTTTAGACACTCCATAAATCCTCCCACACCTTTACTTCCCTCCGTGCCCCGGGAGTCTTCAAATGTTTGAAAATACCGTGCGAGGCCTGCTCGGGCCGCTCCGCCGGGTCCGCTCCCGCGCCCTCGCCTCAAAGGGCCGGCCGCGCCGGGCACCCCATTCCGCACCGGGGCTTTTCCGCAGCGCTGAGGGGGCGATCCCCGAACCCCTCACAGGGCCCTGCACGCCGCGCAGGGAGCAGCCTGCCCGCGCCCACCTGCGGCACGGCGGGGCTTGTGTCCCCAGCGCGGGGCCCGCTGCCCCGGCCGCTGCCCGGCGGGGCGGGCACACCCTGCCGCAGCGAGCTGCGCCGTGTGCGGAAAGGGCCCGCAGCTCGGCACAGCCCGTCCCGCGGCGTGAGGGAAGGGACGGTGTTCTGGAAGGCACCATCTGTCCCTGGGGCGCCCTGCCCTTCCCAGATGGACAGTGACCTCGCCGTCTGCTCCGCCTCACCTCGGGCGGCTCCGCAGCAGGGAGCAGAGCGGGGCTCTGAGAAGCCGCTGCCCCACTCCGATCTCCGCTCCGGACTGCGCTCCCGCTCGGGGTGCCCGTGGTGGTGGGGAGGGTGAGGGAGGCCCGAGCCGTGGGGAGGGGCTGCAGGGCAGGGGAGCAGGCGGGGGAGCCGAGGGTGAGGGCAGGGAGCCGAGGGTGAGGGGAGGGCGCCGAGGGGGAGGGGAGGGAGCCAAGGGGCGCCGAGGGTGAGGGCAGGGGAGCCGAGGGTGAGGGGAGGGCGCCGAGGGTCAGGGCCGGGGAGCCGAGGGTGAGGGCACAGCCATTCCTGCCCTGGCACCTCCCTGCTGCCTGTAGGAAACTCCACAGTCCTGGAACGCAGCTCTGGTCTGCCAAAGCTGGGAAATCTGAAGAAAAGTTTAAAAAGTCAGAGGCATGTGAAATCTCTAAGGAGTTCTTGGAAATCCAAATGGCGAATTGTAATGCACGGAGCTGGCAGTGTGGGTGGCTGCAGGTTTACAGCGCTTGCACAGCTTTCACAGGTGATTCCATCTTCACCTTCTCCCCCAGTCAAGGCCATATTTCATGCGTCTACAGTGAAGTTGTGCACTCTTCTTCATGTTTCTGGTGCTGTGTGCCAGTAGCAGCTGTTCAACACGTATTTCATATGACTGAACCTCAGATGTTGGTTTATGTATTATATGAGAGGCCACAGATCCTTACAACACTGGAACAATCCAAGGAGGCATTTCCTACTAGGACCCTAATTTAAAGAGGCCTTCATTAACACATACACACTTTTGTTGCAGCCTATTACTGCACACCCTACTACCACCCGTGAGCCCTGATGCGTAAGATCATACCTTTCATCTGACCATGTATCCATCCTACTGCCTCCCATATAGGGAACACAAGGCACTTCACAGGACATAATTTGAATCATAGAATTGGCTGGGTTGAAAGGGACCTGAAGGATTATCTAGTTCCAGCTCCTCTTTCTGTGGGCAGGGACACCTTCCACTAGACCAGGGTGCCCAGAGCCCCATTCAACCTGGCCTTGAACACTTGCAGGGATGGGGCATTCACAACTTCTCTGGGTAGCCTGTTCCAGTGCCTCACCACCCTCACAGTAAAGAATTTCTTCCTAGTGTCTAACCTAAACTTGTTCTCTTTCAGTTTGAAAAGATTCCCCCTTGCCTTATCACAACATGGTCTTGTATATAGTCTCCATCTTTCTTGTAGGATCCCTTGAGGTACTGAAAGGCCTCAATTAGGTCACCTCAAAGCCACCTTTTTTTCCCAGGCTGAACAATCCCAATTCTCTCAATCTTTCCTCACAGGACAGATGCTTCATCCCTCTAATCATCTGGGTGACATTCTGTGGACTTGCTCTAACAGGTTGATGTCCATCCTGTGCTGGGGACCCCAGAGCTGGTTGCAGTACTCAAGGTGGGGGTCTCATGAGAATGGTGCTTTTACACCCTAGAAAGATATTTAACTCAGTAAAGAACAGTGAATATTCAGAGGAATCCATTGGCAGCTCTGTATTTTAGAGAGTACCTTAGATTTAATTTTCCAGTAAAAAGGTCTGATTCAAAGCTTTGTGAAGTTCATTACAATCCTGTTTCTGGCAGGCACAGGATCAGTTTAGCTCTTAATTTAGCTCACCGACCATCCTGATGTCAGGTCACGTATCCAATTTAGCTCTGACTTCCACTTTCCCTAGTTAATCCTCTCATTTGTGAATATTTCCAGCAGTCAGGAGTTAGACATTCCTGTTTGTGGTGGGTTGACCCTGGCTGGATGCCAGCATCCCACCAAAGCCATTCTGTCATTCCCCCTCCCCAAGTGGACAGAAGAGAGACAATAGAACAAAAGTCTGTGGAGTCAAGATAAGGACAGGAAGATCACTCAATAATTACAGTCAGGGACAAAATGGACTCAACTTGGGGACATTAGTGTAATCTATTCCCAATTGTTCTGTTTTAACCCCAACTGGCTAAGCCCCACACAGTCAATTGCTCACTCCCTGCCAGTGGAATGGAGAAAGAAAATTGGTAGGGTGAAAGTGAAAAAACTCATGGTTGAAATAAAGCCAGTTTAATAGGTAAAGCAAAAGCTGTGTGCACAAGCAAAGCAAAACAAGGAATCCATTCATCACATGTCATGGGCAAGTAGGTGTTCACCCATCCCCAGGAAAGCAGGGCTCCATCACGCATAACAGTGATTTGGGAAGACAAATGCCATCACTTTGAATGCCCCCCGCTCTTCCTCCTTCTTCCCTCAGCTTTATATGCTGAGCATGATGTCATATGGTATCAGACATCCCTTGGATCAGTTGGGTTCTGCTGTCCCGTCTTGACGCAGACCTTGGGGGGAAACAGGAAGGACCACTCTGCACGCAAATGCGGGGTAATGCAAAATGGCCGAATATTTAATGGAGTAAAACGGTTTTATAGGGGCTAGCTAGAAGGAGCT
>JAWWEE010000105.1:98056512-98127514 GCA_035221455.1 Xenops minutus
GGTAATAAAACTGCTGCTTGGGTTAAGTTTTCTGCAGTGTCTCAGTTTCGGCTTCCACATCCCTTCGGACCCCTATTCTCCCTGGAACAACCAGTAAAAATGATGTAAGTATTTTCATCTGTATTAAGTTGTATTATACTTTAAAATCCTGTCTTCAGATTTAGGTAGCAAAAGCACTGACTGGAAAACAGTATCAAATATCTGTCAAGAATTAAGTTTTACAGAACTTTCAGTAGACGTGGAGCTTGGGAATAGTCCATAAATTTATGTTTGTAAAAAGAAGAATTGGTTAGAATACAACCAAACCCTTAAAAACTATTCTGAGCTGACAGTCTTCAGGCTGCTTAATAAAGCAGCGTAGATAAGGTGCGGCACTAAGAACGTTCTCAAGTATTTTGATTTTCTTAGGGGGTCCTTTTCGCCTAAAAGAAGAGTTTCTGTTTGTATAAACCATTAACCTCAATGTGCACTAGAATTTCTTGCATAACCTTTATTTTCTTAAAAGTCAGCTTGCTCTGCAGATGTCACTGAAATTTAAATTTAGAATCAGCAGACTTTATATGTACAGCTTACACTAAATAAGTTATATAATGAAGATATATCTCAAAAATAAATTGCATAAGATAAAGAGTAAATTAAGTCATCCTCCTTAGCTTTCTGCCACCTGCTTCTTGAGGCTGTGTTGTTGCATGGTATGTTTTTTTTGTCTGGTATTTCCTATTGCATTTCTCTGGTAGCTGCATACAGCCAGACCATGTCATCCATGTCTTTAATGACTTTTAGCTTGCACACTCCAAATTCTTCCAGATTGGAGGAAAGCATCCATGAGTTCTAGATAAATAGTATACAAGTTAGCACAACTTAAAGTATATGTGAAATATCACTCATGATTAAGTATTTATTATGTGCCCATGTCTGACTGAGAGGCTCTGCATGTTGCACTGGTGAGCTTTAGAAGGTTAGGCCTTAAGCTTCAGCTGCTGCGAAACTTGTTTAGCTCTTAGGTTTTCATTCAGGTCCTGCATGTTGTATGAGAGACAATCATCACAAAAGAAAACAACACAAAAATATCTCTTCACACCTACCTCTTGTTAATGAGTATTATAAACAGACACCACCTCCATCAGCTCCAAGGACAGCGATATCTCTGCCTGGCCGCTGGATCCCAGCCTAGAGACCCAGGGGTTTCTATCTGGAGCTGATGGACATGGCTGCTTCTTTCCCATTTGCAGGTTCAGCCAATAGGCTGGGCATGTCTTCTGGAGAGATGCAGATACACTGAGGAAACACACGGCTGGCTACACAGACTGCCACAGACACAGCACCCACATATGACATATGACAGCCTTCTACAGCATCCACATGTGACACTGACAGGACTACAACCAAGTCCCCTTCCTCTTCTTGAGATGATAGAGACTCACATTCAGTAGAGAAAGCATGTATGTCCCCACTGTCTATACTCACAAGTAGATATACATTTGGAGGCCCCTCCTGTAACACTGTGGCCCCTCTGTCCATCTGGTGCCCCTGCCTGTGTGCTTTTATGTGCTCCCTGGGTTTTATTTGCTCCATGGGTTTTATGTGCACTGGGCCCTTTTATGTGCTCTGCGGCTTTTTATGTGCTCTGCACCCTTTTATGTGCTCTGCAAGTCTCCTATTTGATGACTAGTCCAACTCAATCCTCACTAGCAAACAAATGCATGCACTCACACACTGGTCTCAAAGGCACTCCCCACTCCAGGGTCTCTCTAACATCAGCACAGACCCTCCACCAGGTATCTCTGGCTCTTCTACTCTCTAGTTACTCCACCTGAAAACTGCGAAGAAATGACACGCACACACTGGTGCCCATCAGGCTCAGGGAAGAGGCAAACACTCAGGTGTCCAAATGCTGTAGAGATAGATGCACAGAGGAGCTGTGACCCCTCTGACTACAGGCACTGAGACCCCTTTAACTCCAGTTGCTGGCACTGCACATCTTGAGGCACCAAAACTCCCAGTCTGACTCCAGTTGCTAGTCCCACTCTCTCCCACTTCCCCCAGTTGCTGACACATGATCCTTACTGCTCTTACACATGAGCAGAGAGTAAGATAACACAAAGAGATTAAAATATATTTAAGAAAAAGATAGGACTGTGGGTTTGTGCAGGGCTTGGTCAGACACGTGTAGTGGCCAGCCCCAGGTTATACCCAACTGGTTCCTTTTGGCTTATTCCCCTTGTTTCTTCCCCAACCCCCTTCCCTTATACATTCCTTCATAAATTTTTTATAGTCCCAGAGTCCTGCTTCTGGTATCCCAAGTCCACAAGTTCCTCATGTTTCCCCCTTCTTATCACATATAAAGTCCATGTGCACTTCCAGGTCTCCAAAGCTGTGCATGAAGTTTCTTAATTAGCCATCTATTCTTGTCTGAAGGCTTTTGGTCTTTGACATTCCTTCTTCACCAGATTAGTGTCTGTGTGTTTTTGTTCGTCACTTATCTCTTTCCTTAGTATCCCCTCTTGCATTAAAAAAGTGCTTGACTGGATTACCTTAGTGTAGAAGACGAGCTCACCTTCCACACATCCTTACATTGCTGACCACTAAATCAATAATAGAAAAATTGTATCTGAAAGAAATTATAGAAAGTTAAAAGTAACTGATGAAACACCACAACAGGGAAGACTTACAGTAACACTAATGTGTCTGTGTAGTTATGGGTCAAGTCATCGTCATCACAAGATAAATTGCTATTGAAATCTTTGTAGGTAGTAGCTGGTTAGCATTTGAGTAGCTACTGCTTTCTGAGTTGGTAAATTATCTAACTGGGAGTGCCACTTTTGAATCATTTAAACAGAATAAAAATACCCTAGATTTCTCCAGAGAAAGGGGAGAAACTTCCCTAATAATATTTTTTGTTTCATTTAATCCTGCCCCCCCCCGAGTTCTTACAAGGTCTGTGTCAATGATGAGATTTTAAAAAAAACTTTATTTTTTAAGAAATATAGTTATAATCTGACCAAATGGCAGAAAGACGTTGTTTGCTGTTTTGCTCATGCTTAAAAGAGGCAACATCTGGAAAACTAGACTAGAAATCTTCAGTGAGCAAAGCAGGGTTTTTTTCCCAAATGCTTGCACTTCATCTTTCCCTGGTTTTACTATAGGATGTTTCTGCTGCTCACTTCAAGATTTTGTACCCCATTGTTTAAATAATAAAAAAGAAAAAAAGATGAATATCCATTATCTGGGGTGATCACAAAAGAAGACAGGTAGTTCAATGGTAAATAGTCTTAAAATCCAGGTAGATGCACAGACCACAAACCTGAATGGAAACTTCAGCAGCCTTTTCTATTACCACGGCCTGCTCATGCTAAGCTGCCTGATTCCCTCTCAGAAAGGACAATATGGATAGCACAGGTCTCTGTGGAACCAGGATGTTGCTTTCTGAAAACTAGCAGCAGAGTTGGAATGGGACAAGAATGAGACTTTTGCACACTTCTAACCTTTGGAAAGGTGCTGTGACTGGGGATTGTCAGGGGCACTGCATAGCTATAGTTTGAGAAGCCAAACAGGCCAGAGGTAATGTTCTACTATATTATTGTATGGACAGTGAGGAAGCTCAAGATTATCCTGAACTCCAACCATGCTAATAATAATGCGTGTCATATGATAGGCTTGAAGCCTGCTTTATTTTTCTTAGACCAGATATGCAAATCTGAATGTTTACATTTACATTCCATATCCAGAAAGGTATATGTTTAGTGGATTTTTTTTTTTTTTAATTCCAAACTGACAATGTACATTGTGAATAATAAAACTGTGATTTGAATGTGGAACAACTACAGCTTTCTCTCCTTCCCTCAGTCTATCTTTTCATTCTCAGACCTTCAAAGAAAACAGCAATTCCAAATCTCAAATGCCCCTGTTGTTTATAAAGTGGGGAAAATGTTCATCCCCTCAAAATTAACTTCTGTTTACATTCTCATTCTGAAGTGCAATTGGAAATAACAGGTTGTGCTAGGCCAGTAGGAAAGCATGGTGTTCATAGGACTCAAACGTGTTCTTAAGCTTAAAAAATATTTTATAGCATATTAGTTTCTAAAGTGTTCTGTTTATAATTTTATCACCAAATTTTATCACCAGCTTCACAGCTAATCACTTTGTGAACTAGTTGACCACTAAATATGAATTCCCATGTAAAGGCACAATATTGCATATTTTATGCATGATTCAGTTATAATCAGTTCATAACTAGAAAAATGTTTGAAGTTGCTCACATACAAAGGACAGCTACAAGTTCAGGTAGACACATTCTCCATGCTCTGCATCAGGTACAGAAATGTATTTAGCAGTCCACTAATGGCAACCATTAATGGGACCACTCAGTCAAGGTAAGATATGTGGAAGCTAAAATAAGCAACTTAAATCACTGTAAGAGGAAGGGGAAGCTTGCAGTTCCATAGTACACTGTGCCAAAGCAGACATAAAATAGCTGCTGCCTATTTTTTTTCATCCTGTTGCACTACAGAAAACAAGAATATCTGTAAACAGTGTTTCTTTCACACTGAGACTGACTTTTCCAGTCATGGAGACATTTGCACTTTTAAAGGTGAGATAGTCACAGATGTAGAATCAGTAACAGTTGAATGAAGAAAGAGAGGACATGGTTCCTAAGATGTAGAGAATACTGTATATAACCAAAAGTAATCTTGGCATGTTTTTACAGATGTTGTACTGAGAAGGAAACTCTATGTTATCTTATACTGCTGACATGAAGCTTTAGCTGCTGATCCAGCCTTTATGTAACCAGATTTGTCTGACTCCTGGATAAAGGCATCATAATGTTATCACCAAACCACTCAAACAAATTAATATTGAACTTTGGGGAGAAAAAGGTTCTGCATCCTGTATATTTCTGTGTTTTCAACATGATCTGTCCTTTTTGGCATAAAAGGCTTATGCATATGTGTCTGCGTACAAAAATCTTCCTTCTGTGATTATTTTGTTGTGTAGCCTGGAGTAGATCCCATACTTCAGGAGGGAGTGAAGTCTTGGCCCTATACCAGTATTAGGAGTCTTGGTCTTCAGTAGGGTCAGGACTTCAACCTGCATCTAATATTCTGAAGCTGTGCAATGAAGACACAAATATAACAAATCTCTGCCTCCTTCACAAGCGTATTGGAAATTGAAGTCTGAGTATGTTCACTGCAACAAAATTAATGAGTTTTTTTAATTAACTTTCTTTTTGCCAATGCATGGAGTTCTAAAAAAAAAAAAAAAAAATTAAAAAAAAAATCTATTTTTTAGATCAGGAGAATTACCTAAAAAAAATGACCCTTTCCATCGCTACCTCTGGTCACATTTTTTCCAGTAGTTAATCCTTACTGATAAAATAAGTATGGTATAGTCAGGTGGTTTAACTACTTTCATAATGCATTTTGCATACACTTTATGAAAAAAACCTATTACTTTAATGGGGTCTGAGTGACCATAATTTCAGGGACTAACTAAAGTTAGCTTTTCCTTCCTTTTTGGTTTGGTTGAATGTTTTTTACTGAGTGTTCCTTATAACAATAGTAATAATTATAATAATAGTAAAAATAACTTATTGTTACTGTTATTTTCATATTCATTGTCTTCACCATCATCAATATTATTTTAATTTATGGAAAATATTGATTTTTCAAAAGCTAAAAGTTTCCTTTTACTGAAACAAATAGTTTTCAAAAATGTTTTTAATAACTTACCTTTTTGGGTTTTTATGCGAACAGAGTCCCAAAGCAACAAGGTCAGCTGGGAGTATTACTTTTAAAAAAATAGTCTAGACTCCAAAAGTTTGCCCGCTGAACTTTTGCAGAGCCTTCAGTTCTTTAATACCTAGAGTAGCATAAAGAGAGAACGCTGCACACGTTTTCCCAGGAGACTTTTAATTTTAGAAAAAATATGGGAGGGAGCAAGGATCTTAGCAAAAGTTTAAAAGGGGTGACACAGAACCAAAGCAAAGCATTCCACCAAGCTATGACTTAGCACACACTTACCCACACAGCTTTGTAGGAACCAACCCACCAGTTTTAAGTTACCCAAAATATTAAGTAAGAAAAAGAGATTAAAGGAGTAAAGAAAGAAAAAGGGAAGAGAGGGGAAGAAGAGAAAAATAAATTATTAAATAGCTGCCACCAAGGAGTCCTGTGGAAGTGCAGCTTTACATGATGGAGGCAGGTCCAGGGGAGAAAAGGCAAGACGGAGGCCTCATGCTGCTTTTGTGTGTTCTGGTCGCTTTGGCCGCCCCTCCCAGGTGGCTCTTCCAACTCACGGACCACAAAGTGCCTCTGGGTCAGAGTGAGAAGTGATGCAGCCCATCAGAGGTTCCAAGGGGCCATGGTGTGGGGCAGCTCCCAGGCTGTCCTTTGGATTGACACATGCCATGTGGATGTGGGCTCCATGAGACCAGCCACGTGGGATACAGCCTGACCCCTCCCCACACACACACAAGGTGGTTCTAAGACAATAATTAAATAATCCTCTGTGAGATGCAAATCCAGTGTTTCACAGAGGCTGTAGAAAATAATGTTGCAACTGTAGTCTATCTAATGGGGAATGTATAGTCCTTTATGAAGTATGTTCCAAGCCAGAGTACATGTTCAGAAATGTACCAGATAAAACAAGAGACTATGGTGAATTATAGAAGAAGAGAGACTAGAATGAATAGAAAGAATGGGAGCATAAACATCTAACAGGAATCTTGAATCATCCAAATGCAAATCTTGAACATTTTATCACACTTAATAGGGTATTTCTCTCCCCTTTTTTCAATCCCATTAGTTTATGTGGTTACTAGCTGGGTATACATGGCTTTTTGTTATGTGTGGAAAGTAGCTACTTTGGGTCATACAGCTGAAAATATTTTTCCTTAAGGATGACTTTGAATCTTATAGTTTTCAATTGTTTTACCGTGGCTGATAGGAAGTTCCGAAAGATTACAATATATGTTGAATATATTACGGAGTGACCTGTATCTGGAAGAAGGTTAAGTATGGCAATTTTCTATTCTCTTCAGTCTGGTGAGTGTCCTGTCACAGAATCACAGAATGGGTCAGGCTGGAAGGGACCACAGTGGGTCATCTGGTCCGACCTCCCTGCTCGAGCAGAGTCATCCTAGAGCACATTGCACAGGATTGTGTACAGATAGTTCTTTAATACCTCCAGTGAGAGAGTCTCCACCACCTCTCTGGCCAATCTGTTCCAGTGCATGGTCACCCACACAGTGAAGAAGCTCTTCCTCATATTCAGGTGGAACTTCCCATGCATCAGTTTCTGCCTGTTACCTCTTATACTAATTGTCCTGTTAAATACAGAGCATTTAAAATTATATTAGGGCAAGAAACTAGCACATATAATATAAATATTGAGAAAGATAAAACTGAAAAAAAAATGTACTAGGAAAGTAAATAATAATTTTTTAAGTCCAAATGACCATGAAGCTAGGATGCTAGAACAGTCAAAGGATATGGCCTTTTGAAAATATGAGCAGGTAAAATTAGCCATTCTTCTTATTATTTTCTCACTTTCAAAAAGTGATTGCAAATTTCAGGGAAAATAGTAAGCAAGTTGCGTAAGACATCTTAGTAAAACTCACAGCAGAGAAATTGTAGGGTTGCTAAAATATAATAAAGCAAATCAGAGCAGTAAAGAAGGATTCCAGAGTGATGGATTCCAGAATTAACAACAATTATAAAAAGTGTAAAATAATACAAAATCATGATACAGTGTGGTAAAATCTCAGAAAAAAATACCTGGAGACATTCAGAAATGTCGAGATGGTTCAATAAAGTACAAAATTCTAAAACATGTATAAGCAGCACACACTGTGGAGGAAAGAGAGGTAGAAAACTTTCCATTTAGTTGAGCATAGCCACTGTTCAAAGGTTCAAAACCCATCTAGTACTCAAACTGAGATTATAGGAGTGTGACCTTATAATGTCATAACATGAAAAGAATAAGAAACAAAGAAATTGATTATAGCAATAAATAGTTTGAAATAATTGGCTTCCTCTGTTAATTGATGCTGTATAATTTCTAATACTTTTTCTCATCCATATTTCAACAGCTTTTACAACCTCAAAAAGTTCATATTTTTAGGTTTAAAAGACACGTATTTTCTGATATGCACTCTCTTTTTAACACATAATTTATACTCAACTTTTCATTGTATATTTGTAGATTGTATTAAAAATTCCTCCTTCCTCCTTCCTGTCTTCTCTTCAAAATCTCAGGATTTTTTGGTTATACCCTTTTGTCAGTGATTGATTGAAATCATTGAAGAAAGTTGGCAAAAGCTTTTCCAAAGGATAAATGTGAGAAATAGTTATGGTGAGTTTTGTAGTAAGATATCGCAATGTAATAAACCATTGCCCAAACACAAGTTTGATCAGAAGCAGATCTATGTCGTGCTGTATTGGCATTCATTGCAAAGGCAGGGAGTTAGTCCTATTTGGTTTGGTTTCCCAGAGGCACAGAGAGAGCTTGAACAACATGGGAGCAGGACACAGAGAAAACCCAGGACCATTTTTTTAGAATATGGAGGGGTGGGGTGGAATTAAAAAAACCTACTGAGTGCTGGAAAAAGAAATTTCTCCTGGTTTCATTCCTATTGTCTTTAATGTCACAAGAGAAATAGTTTGACTATACAGTTTCAACTTATAAAACTGACCTGTAAAATTAAAATATTAATTGTTCATGTTACAAGTAGAAAAAATTCTCTAGATCATTGTCTTTTTAGGATTAATAGTCTAATTCTTCTCATATTTATTGTCCTACACTTCAGTTTCTCCACTGCCTTGACTAGTGTTCTCCAAACACTTTGTAGACTTCTGACATTTCGTGATGCCCATTGCCTCAGAGCTCACCCCAGTAGCCATTTATAGGAAGAAAGAATCAAATTCCAGATATGACACTACATATGTAAGCTGAAAGTCCTGTTATCATTGTGCCAAATTTGTCATCTATGACTGTCCTTATATTTCATTCGGTATTAATGTGTTCTAGGTACAGCTGGTCAATGTGATAAAGGCATCAACTTGAAAAGAAATACTTGTGTTTTAGTATACAATTTTTTATTTTCAAAAGTTTACATTTGTGATATGTACTAGTACACTGTATTATGGGAAATGACAAAAAAATACTGACTTTTAGCAAAAGCACAGTAAATATAACTTTTTCATTTTCAAATTGAAATTTTATTTTGTTTTTTGATATCACTTCCATGAAAATTACTTTGGACTCTTCACATCAACTTGAATTTGATTTGCTGAACTGGGCTCTTTATTTTATGTCTTTTCCTTCCTTTGATCTCACATCTTGATACCAACTTTTTTCCTGTTAATACTATCTGCAAATTTAAGTTCTGGTATTATGAATAGCACTTTCAAAAAAATAATTGTCTGGTTATAATTGGCTACTCTCAGGAATTAAATCTGCTGACAATTTTTGTAGAACTGAGTATCAGGTACAAAGGCCAAAGGGTCAGACCTCCTGTACACACAGGAGGTCCTGTGCCACACCTTTCCCTCAGCTACCTGAAGCCCACTAGCTTGCTCCTAAGTTTGGATGTATTTCTTCTAAAGACTATATAATTTTGGGGCATGAGGAGTTAGGGAATTCAACATTTGCCTTAGAATCTTTTAAAAAGTTAGATTACTTTTGAAATTTCTTTTGTTTGGACTATCCTTGCTCAGCTTTCAGCCATTGGTCTTGTTATGGTTTCCTCTGCTCATTTAAAACACCATCTGTGCATGGTTATTTTATACATGGGTGGTAACTAAGCACTGAGAAAAATTTTTATTGGTAGGCTAAATCTGTGAAGCTCTTTAAGACTAAATGTGAAGCATCGTCCTCAGATGATCTTCTGATCACTTTTTGGCTCTGTTTTCATTCCCTTTCCTACTGTTTCGAACATTTTTTTTCTCTTTTTTTTTTTTTGTTTTGTTTTGTTTTGTTTTAAGCAAAAAGTGAGCATTTCCAAATTTGGCTCTGAATAAATATACATTCACTGCTAAATTGACATTAGCTACACTAGAAGTTGTTGTACGCCCCTATTTATTGTTATCTTTTATTCACAGAAGATCTTTGGGATGGTTAAGTCTTCCATGTGATGGTGTTCCTATCCAAGATGATTTGAATTCAGAATACAAGAATTAAGAAGGGAATATCACCAAATGGCCTCATTTCACTTGGATTTTCTGCTACCTAGCCATTGTCTCTTATATTACAGTATAAGTTCTTGAATTCTGAGTTACTACAGTACTTCACAAAATTAAGTTCATGAAAAGAATTGCTCTGTAATACAGTAATAGATGAAGTATGTGTAATAGAACCTCTTAAATATGCAGGGCGTATATGTTACATCAGCTGTTACCAATCTGACAATTCTGTTGAAAGCTATATGGAGAGGCCAGATACGGCAGGTAAGAGGGAAAGAATCTCAGGTGGTGTAAATAGTGACAGCTTCATTATCCATAATAGAGCCATGACAGTTTATTCCAGTGGAGCAACTGGCTGTAAGAACTAGAATCCCTGAATTACTCTGATCTCAGGAGCTTCACATCTCTGTGAAAGGGCAATATTATTATTCCTGAATGATAGTGTCAGGTGGATTCAATTTGCTCCAATCAGGCTGGGAGATGTGTTACAGCCTCTTTGAAATTAAGGTCCTGGAAAAAAGACCTTAGGAACAAGACCAGGGCAGAAATAAATGACAGATATTTCCTGCAAATTGACAAGTGTAGTTTCTCAACGTATTTACTTTATTTAGAGTTTTGAGGTCAAAGATTTTATGGGATAGATTATTCTTAATTTTTCATCCTATATGTAGTTTTTGAGTTTTGTTTTTTGGGGTTTTTTTTGAAACATGTAGTGAGGTTTTTTTACTGGGAAATACTCTTGCAGTATGGCAGTGTGTCACTTTTTATTTCACTGAAGAGGAATACATTAGCTTCTCTGATTTCTCTGATATTCCACTGTTTTCTATGATTTGATAAACTATTTAGTCAGGTCCCTTCTTATTGAAAAAAAATGCAATCTTTCTTCATGTTTTGCTATTAATTAATCCAAATAGTCTTTTTATCTTTATATGAACAGCTATAATTGCAGAAATCTTCATTGCTTTTGATTGTACTTCTTGCTGTTATCGTTCTTTACGACAGTTTCCCATGGGTTGTGTCTTGAAGGAGCCCTGACAAGTGAGCTGGACAGTATATTACAAAGAATAAGTGTTGAGGAATGCTGAGGAGGAGAATAGATCAAGACAGAGAAACATGATTTTTTACTGCAAAAGCTGAAATCAGCAAAGATTTTTATGGAATCAAAATGGAATCTTATTTGAACCATACTAAGCATCTGCACACAATACTTCTCAGCTTTGTGTTGCTCACTAAGAGCAAGTGATTTACTATTATATCTTAATATGGTTGAATAGAGTCACATTACCTATTGGTGTACCAGTGGTGGATTTGAGCATCTGGCTGCCAGATATCCACCCAGCTGCTCTTTGACTCCCCTCCTCAACAGGACAGGGGGACAAAACAAGATGGAAGGGCTCATGAGTTGAGATAAAGACAGGGCGATCAGTTAGAAATTACCACTGTGGGCAAAATAGGCTCAACTAAAGGAAAAATAATTTAATTTATTGCCACTTAAAATAGATGTGAACAATAAGAAACACAGACAAACTAAAACAACACCTTTCTTAACCCCACCTTCTTTCTTTTCCAATGCTCAAGTTCACTCCATCATTGCCAATTCCTCTACCTCACCTCGCCCCAATTCCTGCCCTGCATGGCACAGGAGGATGGGGGAATAGGGGTTGTGGTCAGTCCATAATAGCCCCTCTCCACCACTCCTTCCCTGCTTCAGTGTGTGTCCTTCCCAGTCCAGCAGGCCAGAGCACTCCAGCATGGATACCCTATAGGCTGCAGATCCTGCAAGTAAAACCTGTTTCAGTATGGGCTCCTCTCAACACAGGTCTACAGGTCCTGCCAGGGACAGGGCTTGCCACAGGGTCACAACCTCCTTTGGGGATCCACTTGTTCCAGCATAGGATACTGCATGGACTGCAGGTGGATCTGTGCTCCACCATGGACCTCCATGAGCTGCAGGGCACAGCTGCCTCACCATGGGCTGCACCATGGGCTGCAGGGGAATCTCTGCTCCGATGCCTGGAGCACCTCCTCCCCCTCCTTCTTCACTGACCTTGGTGTCTGCAGAGCTGTTTGTCTCACATATTCTCACTCCTCTCTCTCTCTCACACTGTGCAGCATTTTTCCCTGCTTCTTTAATAAATTTCCAGCACCACCCCCTCCTCGGCTGTGGGCTCAGCTGTGCCTTCTGGTGGATGGGTTGGAGCTGGCTGGAACCGTCTGTGTCCGGCACGGGGCAGCCCCACACAGAGCCTGGGCACCCACACCCAGAACAGTACATCTCTTTCTGCAGTGTTTTTCTCTATGCTAATAGACATTAGAGATCAAAGATATTTTTAAATTGTATTATATTTATTGAGATTACTTAGTTAATATTTTGGGGCTTTTTGTCTTCTGTAGCCTTCTTGGCCTCATGTTTTTATACCAAGGAATGTGTTCAGTGAAACCTTTAAGAGATTTTTTGGACAAATCACACCCACACATCAGGCAAAGCATAACATTAAGCTATTTCATCACCTCAAGTCTCTTAGGAGCCTCTCTGTGTCACTCTGTGCCTTGCCCACATCTTACAGTCTCACCAACATAATTAGTAAAAGGGATCATGCCCAGCACTAAAACAATTTCATGATATAAGAAATTTCTTTTCCTGATACTTGTTCTGAGCTACCATCATGAAGGAGGTTGGGATACCGTGGAGCTTTTACCATAGGTATTTTAGATGTTTTCACATAGAAGATAAAAGAAAAATTAATTTCTTTCTAAATTACTTTTCTCTTTGACTCACTATAGACCTTGGCTCCTGAAGTATTACCCTTAGTGACATAACATGAGAAAATACCATGCTCAACCTTGAACTTTGATTCAGAGCTGCTTCTGACCTTCAGAAACAGAATTTCAGTCAGACTTCTAAAGCATGTATGTGTAAATGCTGTCTGTGCGGTGGTTATTCAAGCTTCCTTTGAATTCTGTCTATCCTTTTAGTCATCCCTGCAAAGTCAGTCTCTATTACCCATATCTACTAAGATGTGTTTTAATGGTGAAAGTAACAGGTTGACTTAATAAAAATGCTGGCAGTGACACCAAGGAACACTTGGGTAGTGAAGCACTGGAACAGGTTGACCAGACAAGTTATGGATGTCCCATCCCTGGAGGTGTTCAGGGCCTGGCTGGATGGTACTCTGAGAAATCTGGTCTAGTGAAAGGTGTCCTTGCCTGTGGCAGAGGGGTTGGAACCGGATGATCTTTAAGGTTCTTTCCAACTCAAACCATTCTATGATTCTATGATTTTAATAATCTAAAAAATAGTGACTTTAGGAGAGCTTTGTCCTTCTCATGGGTCCCTGCTAGGATCAACCAAATAATCGTTAAAAGGAGCCAACTCAATAAATACAGTGACAACTGTTGTGTTTGACTTGAAATTCTTTTAAATTACTGAACTAGTTTTAAGCATGTAGATTTTCCTCTGAACATGCAGCAGCCCAGACTCCATTTCCAGTGTCTCAGTTTGTTATGTCAGAATAGAATTGTGAGCCCTCATTTCAACTAATACAGTGTTAATCATAATTGTGAAATCAGTTTAGACGGAAAAGATACATACATAGCACGACACAGTCAATTGAGACTAAACACTATGGGAATTACGGGGTTAATCACAATCAACTCACATTTTGATAGTAAACTCAAATTGTTACTGTTGACACTGATTTTCAGTCTAATAATTAACATGGCTCCCTTTTTTTCCTTTAACCTACTTTTCTAGTGAAAACATTTCCAAAGAGAAGCTAGAGGCTGTGACAAAGAGTGCTTAGGGAATTGCCCACTGGATTAAAATTCACCTTTACATAAATAAGCCAGATCCCGGGAGAAATACATTTTGTATCTACATATATTACTTTTTTTTTTTTTTTTTTTTTTTAAACCAGTGATTTATTGCAGGTCTATTTAATTTAGAGGGCAAGAAGCTTCCTGTTTTGACTGACTTAGCTGAGACTACTTATGTCTATGACAGATACGGTGCTGTAAGACAGAAGAAAAACTGTCAACCAAATGCACAGTCAGGATGGAAGAGCACCTATATGCAGTTTTGTTCACTATGATGGGCTTAAGAGGGCAAAATCCTTCATGTCCAAGCCCTGCCTCCTCTGTACATCTGACACATATGCCATTCCACTGAACAGATAACAGAGAACATGCTTTTTATGGCAACATTTTTTGCACCACCGTCACAGTGCTCTTTTGAGAGCAAGACAAATGGTTCTGTGGACATGTGCTATTAGGAAAACAGATTTCAGTCAAAGTCAAGAAGATGTATCAATTTGGGGAACATTTCATGAATCATTTCTATTCGAAGTCAGGGTTGTGAACAAATACTACTGTAATGTTATACAAATACCATGTGTTTACACAGTAAAACCTAACCCAACCAACTCTTTCAGGCTCGCATCCACATTTTCCCAAATCCCCATGAGCACAACCATGTTCCCACCACACGAACTGTGGCCTTCACTATCCCTAGAAGCCACATAAATCCAAATCTGGTCTTTGCTTAGAGTAGACTGTCCCTAGTGTAAGGGAGATAAATCTACCCTGAAAATGTCCACATGCGTGGAATCAAATATGAAATTGTATCTGAGCTTTGTTTTTTGTGCAGTTCAAAGTACTTTATAAATACAACTCATACATTATTTGACCTGTAAGATTTAGGTGGGGGTTGTTTTAGTGTTTGCTTGAATTTTTTTAAAAAACCTCAGTAAAACAAATTGAAGTAGAGGTACAAAAATTTAAAAATAAAGAAAAAAACCCAAACAGCATGAAAAGTTTCAGTAAATTCATATCCAAAAAAATCAAAGCTGAAAAATATATATAATGCATTTATATAATAACATCCACAATACTTCCCACTGTGTTTATTGAGTTTGTTCCTTTTTATAATTATTTGGCTGTTTCTAGCAGGGACCCATGAGAAGGAGGAACAAAGCTCCCCTAAGGTCATTATTTTTCAGATTAGTAAATTCCCAGCATTCCTTGGTGTCACTGCCAGCATTTTTATTAAGTCAACCTGTTACTTTCACCATTAAAACACATCTTAGTAGATACGGGTAATAGAGACTGACTTTGCAGGGATGACTAAATGGATAGACAGAATTCAAAGGAAGCTTGAATAACCACCGCACAGACAGCATTTACACATACATGCTTCAGAAGTCTGACTGAAATCCTACATCCAGGTGAATAATAAATAAAAGCATTTGTTCTTTTGGTGGTTGCTGGTGGCTCTGTTTTATTATTTTCATGCTGGATGGCTAGAAAGTAGAAAGCGTGGCAGCAGGACATCGTTATGATAGGTGAACATCTGAAAATGTACAGCTTTCACTAGGTATCCGTAAGTTTCCTCCTTGCCCAATTAAAGGTTCACCCTTTGGTATCTACTAAAATTTGGATGAAAGTTTCATGTGAACAGGCTGTCTCTCAGGATTTCTATACAGTATTTTCTGCTCTCGCTCAGGCTGAATGGGCACAGAGAAGAGTAAGGGATAATAAAAACAAGAGGGAGAGTGGCATTAGCTATATAAAACCCATATGATTTCAATAATTGAAATGGAAATTAACTAATAATAAATAGCATCCTAGTGACTTCTTTCCTTTGTCCTCCACAAATCCTTGGAACTCCTTTTGTCTTAATTCCTTGTCTTACTCTTGCTTTCCAGTGCTCAGTAACGTATGTTTCTTCTGACCTTTATCTGTAAAGGTAGGCCAATATTTTTAATCAAGTGTTTACAGTCAGACGCCTAAATCTATATTAAGCATCTAAATAAGGCTTGCGTTTTAAATGAGCCAAACACCAAGTCAATAGCAGTTGTGGCCTCTCACTACTGAAAAACAGCCCAGCTATTTAGGTGCCCAGCACTCTTCCCACAAGCTGGGAAATATTTGCAGCCATTTTGGTGCAATTCTTACCTTCACTGTGCAGCATACTCCTTTTGTTAAGTAAAATTCTTCTATCATGTTGTACCTTTGGTATAAGAACACTGGAGCCTTCATGGCTGACCTAGACATTAGAAATAACTATACATCTCACACATTTGTATATTTTTTGGTTACACTTGGTGTCACAAAACTGCCAGAAGTCTTATAATTCTGTTTTGTTCAGTGCATGATATAAAACTGGCTATACAACAAAAAGAAAAGCATTGTTATTTTGCTTTTTGTTAGGCAAATAGTGTATTAATGGATAGGTGCTCTACTTCTGCTGAAAATGTTCGTTCATCTCTTGGATATGATCCTCATACTACCTGTCTTCCAGCTGTCAGCTCATGATTCAGGCAGGAGCTCGCAGGGATATGTGCGTTGGCTGGAGGGGATGTCTGGAGGAGCTGTGAAGTAACCAGATGACTGACAGCGATTCAGGCGAGACTCGGCATGGAGGGGGTAGGTACAGAAAAAAGTTAATCCTATAGAGGGAGTTGAAGGCTTTTTTGAGGGAGGATGCGGGAGGTAGAAAGCATCTGAGGGATTTACTTTAGAGAGAATTTAAGGTTACATCTGCATCTCTCTGCAGCTCAAGGAGCCGGAGAGCTAGTCAGTACAGCACGTATTATCAGCTGCACCAGCACAGTGAAGCTGATATGGTTATGTGAGTGTAGCAACCCATTTGAACATTCATATTCCAAAATTAATAACTGCCTTTTTTTCCAATTTAACATAAATTTCCCGTAAAGCTTGTTTGGTTTGGTTTGATTTGGTTGTTTTTTGGAGGGTTTTTGTTCGGTGGTTTTTTTTTTTTTGTTTTTTTTTAAAAAAGGAAAAAAAGGATTTTTGCCAGTACAGTAAATGACACGAGTTTAATTTTATGTAACTGAAACTGTTTAATTCAGCCCTTGCAGTGTCCTGGTGTATTTCTAGCATGTGCACAGCCCTGAGTATACTGTTTTCCTTGCAATAAGGTTAGTATTAGCTAGAAATGGAGACCTGCTGGAGATAAAACCAATTGCAGATGAGCTTAGCTAAAAGCAAAAGCTACAGTCTCTCAGATAATACCACAAGACAGCCTGAAAGGCTAATATATCATGCAAATGGTGGACCAGAGTCATTTAGGCATAGATGGTCTGTGGGCTGTACAGAAGGAGTGAATCTTTCTGTATTCAGCTGTGCGTGTGTGTGCGCGTCTCGCTCCCCCTCCACCCGCTCCTCTCCCTCTGTCTCTCCCAGACAGGCGAACAGACCTTCTTCTTCCTTTGTGTTGCCAGTCAGGTCCTCCCTCTGCAGTCTTACACAGGAAGAAGATTTATAACAGCTGCATGCAATGCCAGTGTCTCAAACAGACAGTATCACGCCATGTGGAGGATTTTCATATGGGGTTTAACTTTGCTCCACTGAATTGGAAAGGTACATTTTTAAAATCTTAATTATTTTAAACACTTAATTCCTGTGACTTTTATCTCATGCTAAATTGTGACCTCCAAATACTAGCATCTTTAAATCACAATCTGTTGTCACAGTACTGTAATGGCTGTGATGTCTTAATTGAAAACATGGGGATGTAAGGATTTCAAAAGTATAATTAGGGCACATTTCAATGTGAAGCTGTGAGTGCTGTTCTGTAAGATGGGCATCTGATATTTTTTGCCATACTGTATCAGAAATATAAGATTCAAACTAGAAAATGAAAATACAGCACACATGCAATGCAACTGTGTACCATATGTTAAGAAATGTGCACCTCGTAAACAGCGGGCTAATTAGCTAGAGAAAACAAGAGATGTCTGAATGATGATGCTAGAAATAAAAAGGATAATGAAATCTTGAGGCAGACTTGTGTAGGATATCCACCTGGCAGCAACTTGCCAGGTTTATCAAATTAAATGAAATCAAAGGAAAAATTATAGGTGGGGAAAAATGAATGTAACAACACTACTTCCCTTTGTTTTAAGCTCTCAGTTGCCTGCTTCTTACCTCCCTGACTAGTGGCATGTGTTATAATTAGTGATGAGTAAAGCATCAGAGTCAGAGAAGTCCAAAAGCTTAGACATATTCCCTAGGCTTCAGGAAAATCTCTACAAAATTTGACAAGGGACAGTTTCTTGGGATATCTCTCTTCCCATTTAATAGCAGGAATACAAAATTAAAATAGAGTTCCTTTTGGCGTTTCACCTCTTAGCCTCCCTGCTTCCCAAAAATAAATGCATGAAGTTGAATTATTTGATTTCAAGAAATTCCTAAAAGGGCTAACCCTTGTCAGTGTCTGGGTTCAATATTAATAGTAGATTCCATCTTCAGAAGAACCTACGATCTGAAAATATAAAGCCTGGATAAAGAAATTAGGAATAGAGGCAGTTGCACTATAAGAAGTAAAACACTACACAGCAGGCCGTGGCAGGGAAGAGTCTGTACCTAGTTATTCTAACTCAAATACATGCACTAGTTTCCTTCTTCTACCCTGTTTTCCCTCCTCCCATAAAGAGCATATATAAACATGCAGTTTATGATTTGCCTTAGGACTTCTCTTCCTGGGGTCAGTGAGCTCCAGAAGAGTGTTCACTGTATTCACTCCCTGTTGGTTTTGAGCAGCAGGAGGTCCAAGGCATGCTTACTCTTCTTTTTGGGGAAACATAATCAGAATCTAATTCCACTATTCACTCAAGCCTCTGGTTTTCCTCAGATGTTAGTATGTCCACCCAGAAACACTCTTGTTGCATTGTTCTTGAGATCTACTATTATCCAGTATTAATGGTACAATGCTTGCTTTTGTTCCTCCTGGTTACCAGAGCCTTTGTCCTCCAACTTCTACAGCTAATCCACTGGTAGTTTTGGTTGATGGAGCCTGCAAATGGGCTGACATAAAAGATTCCTGCCCAAGTGGCATGTTATATTCATATGCTAACTGACAGCTATTTAATCTGTAACACTAACAGTACCCATTGTAGCATGCTAGGAATACCGTACTTACCCAGCTTGGAGTAACATTAGCAAAAGTCCCATGGCATCAGGGAATTCAGTCTGCTGCCTTGCTACTATGCAATTGTTTGTTATTGTTTAAATAAGCTCAGACCTGATCAACCAACAGAAAGGCTTCTACAGAATGAGCTTAAAACCTAACAGCCTACAGCAATTGTTCATAGCTCTGTGGTCTGCTTTTAGTATGGGATGTAGCTTTCTCCACTGCTATTAAACCTGTAGTATCTTAACGATTCACGTAAGTTCTTTCTGCAAATTACTCTGATCCAAAAGATAAATTTATGCACACTGTTTACATATGAAACAAAACCTCGACATTTCTTAAGTCTACATGTACATCATCACAGTTGGATGTAATCTTTGATTTAGAAAACAGTATCCGTAGGGTTATCTTCCCTTATATCTGGTCCATTGAGGTTGTTTACACTGGCCTACATATGTCATAATATTTGAGACCTTTTTGGGACAAGATTCAGACAAGCGTCTCCTTGAAATCTGTATGGAAAAGTTGACTGTACACAACATCTTATTTGAGAAGTATCGAATACAGCAAACAAGGAGGGGCAGAGACTATACAAAAAGCTTCAGTGTGCATGTACAAATAGAGACACGAGATCTGTGCATGCATTTGCATTTAGCCTATATAGCAATAATATTAAGTGAAGAGAGCTTGAATTCCAGCACTGGACCACTAGTTTTTACACTGCTTGACTTCATTCTGATCAGTTTACCTGGTGCTAACTAGCACCCTGCCAGACAATGCCCAGGCATGGGGATAGCATTTGCCAGGAATCATTCCCAATACCCACCATCACCCTGGATAGTTTCTCCAAAACCTTCTGAAGGTTTGGCACCCTGACACACTCCTCCTGCCACACACCACAGTACACTGCAAATTCTCTGTTTCATACTAGAAAAACCCTTGTGCTAAAAAGCTGCAATGTGACCCCTGACATTATTTCAGACACTTTGTCCCCTCGAGGCGACACTCAAGGCCAAGTGTTATGTGGTGTGCCTGCAGCCATTCTGTGCCATTTAGCCTCATGGATAGAAAACAGCCCTTAGCCCTATTTTATTTATTGACGTATATAGCCAACAAGACCCTCTGAGTTAAAAGTTACGGAACACTGAGTGAGTGCAGTGTTGAGCCAGGAGAAAGAAGAAAAAGTAAGACAAATGGTATATGTCCTATATATTTGTCAAAAAAGGTTACAAAAAAGTTATAGACTATATGAGAAATAAATGTTTGTTTCCCTTTGTGCCCTAGAGCACCAAAACATCTCAGTGGGATAAACTGAATTTTTCTACAGACTTGTCATGCTACAATAAAATGCTTAGTCTCCAGAGAAATCACAATCAGGCAGCTAATGCTCAGTTGACTAGGAGAATATTCATGCTGATGTACAAGAGTATAATCACAGAGTCAGAACAAAGACCTTCCTATGCAGTTTATATTGTTGAATGAAACTATACAAGTTCCCTCTTTCCATGTCAGAGATAAATTTGGTGTTCAAAAGGGGTAAGAAAACAAACAAACAAACCACCCCGCAACTTTAAACATCATCCCCCAAAAAGTTGGAATTAAAGTATTCTGTTTAAATGGATAGAGCTGTAAGAACGTTGGTGATGCCAACAACCTGCTTTATATGAGATATGGAAATGTTTAGCCAGGTTTAGTCTCAACCAGAGTACGTCAGCTGCATTTTGCAGCAACAATAGAAACACTGGGAATGCTATAGTTCTAGAAAATTCACATAAGAATAAAATCTCTTCTGATTCACATCACATGTAACAAGCTATGTTAACAACACTACAGTGTTTGTAAATAGGGATTGTAAAAGAAATGAAGTTGTCTAATAGGAAGCTATCAGCTCATCAAGCTAAACTATCAAGACTGGAAGCCGAGCAAGGGTTTAGCTGATTCCATTCAGCAAACATACTGTTGGGAATGGGTGATGTAGACATGGTATTAAAAAATATGTTAGGTGATGGCCGAAAGAAAAACTATGTCATAGGTATTAATATGGTCATGAAGACAAATAGTATTTAGAAGCATTGTAGAGAACACTATAGTAACATAATATTTTGGAATACAATCCAGAATTCTCATAAATGAAGCTTTAACCAGTGTTCATGAAACTGCTAAAAGTAGCATGATTTTCTTCATGTTCTTTATGTAGTTAAGACAACACTTATATTGTAGTTCCATGAAATCTGTAACCCACAACTGCAGAAGATAAAAAGTGCTTCTTTTAGAAACAGCCGCAAAAAATAGTTGAAGACTCAATCATCAAAGCTGGGAAATTTAAACATACATTCCTCAACCTAGATGGTTCCAACATGTTAAAATAATTTGAAACACTAGGGCATTATGCATTTTTGGAAAATAGCACCAATGAAACACTGTTTTACTTGAACTAATATGTTTCCACTTGTTTCAAAAATTAAAGGATTTTTTTTTAAATAAGGTCATAGGGTACTTCAGTTTGAAAGGGACCTCAGGAAAGATTTAGTGTAAACTCCTGCTCTAAACAAAGTTGCCTGAAGGTTTACAGGGCCTGGTCTTGTAAAATTCAAAGTAGAGACCGTGTAGCCTCTCTGAGCAACCTACTTCACTTCTTGGCTGTCCTTAAGCTAAAAACGTTTTGCCTTTTAATCACCTGGAAACATTTTTTTCTTCATTTATTTCCATTGTTTCTAGTTCTCCTGAAATGCATCACTGGAAAACCTGCCTCCTCCTTCTCATAACCTCTCCTAAGTATCGTAAGGCTGTTCTTAGTCTCCCCCAAAGCTGTCTCTTCTTCAAACTGGACAATTCTGTTTCCTTCCATCTCTCCTTAAGGAGCTTTTATCCCCTGATCCTCTTGGTCCATTCATCCCATAGGTTCTTTAAAAGGCAACCTGCCCCTTAAGCCCTCAACTGCAACCTCCATATGGGGTTTTTCTGAAAACTTAATGAGAGTACTCTCCATCCTATTGTTACTCTGCTTCAGGTTGCAAGAAATATCTTCCTAGAGGATTTGCTCTCTTTTTTTTTTTTTTGCCAGCAATTGAAGTAAGGCTGTAATCCTCTGGGCTGTCCTTTTAGAACCTGTATAAAGTTTTGATGCAGCTTGTCAGGTCCATGAGCATTTATGCATTGAGTTCTCATAAGTAATTCCTACCTTGATCCTTATCCAGAGCTGGTAGTTCCTCTCTTCGATCTCATTATGCACGGCAGCTTCAAAGAAAAAGTCATTGAGCACTTCAGCCTTACCAGTGTCCACTGTTGCTGCATCACCCTTTTCATTCAGCAATCATTACACATTTTTCTTGTTCAGCATTTTATGAGTAATGTACAAGCTCTTCTTGTTGTCTTGATGTCCCTGGCAGGTCTCAACACTGTCTGAGTTTTGGATTCCCTAACACCTTCACTACATAATTACATTGTTTCAGAAATTCCTCCTTTCTAGTCTGTCCTTGCTTCCATCTCCCTTATGCTGCCTTTTATGGTAGATCTCTGTCTTGATCTGGTCTATTGCTAAGTGTACTTGACTTCCTGAGCATGAAGATGAACCATTCATATGCTAGAAGGATGATGTCCTTACAGATCTGCTAGATTCCTTGAACTCATTTGCTTTCCAGAGCTGTCTCCCAAGAAATCCCACATTTCACCTCCCCGCATAAGCTGAAGTCTGCTCTTCTAAAGTGCAGGTTCTGTACTGCACAGCTTGCCTTCCTCTACCTCTTCAGGATCTTGAACTCCATGATTCTGTGATCACTACAGCCAAGGTTTCTATTATCACATTCCCAAACAGTTACCACTAGCTAGTGATAAGCAAATTTACCTGTTTGGCCCCTCCAGTGCCTGTATCACAAATTTACCCCAATACAATGAAGAAGCCTCCTGGATAGCTTGCTTCTCACCGCAGTCCCCTTCCAACAGATGGTAAAGTTCCTGTAAGAATCAGCATCATAGGATTAGAAGACTTCCTTGAGTGTTTCAAGAAGACTTTACCCACTTCCTCACAGTGATCAGATAGTCAGTAACACACTTTATCAACAATGTCACCTTCACTGGCCTCTCTGAGATCCAAGCTCTCATTGATCTCCATTTGAACTGCTCCTTCACATAGACAGTAATAGACTCCTTGCCTTCTCTACCTGTCTTTCCTGAAGATCTTGGATCAATGTCTCCTACCACTCCAGTCACCCGAGCTATCCTGTCATGCCTCATTGCTTTGATCACAGGTCCTACCACATTATTTTCATAAGAATAAGCTAAAGTCTCACCTTATAAATGGGACATCATGCAAGGATCAGAACAAAACCACTTTCACATGGAAGACTAAAACTACATGAATCCATAAGTTAAAGTACTATTTCAGTTTTGAATTAGACTGAAAATACTGCAGACTAAATATCCCTACTAGTAAACAATCAGTGGCATATGAAACAAGTAAATCAGAATGGCAGCAATCAGCAGAGACTTCTTCAAGATTTAATAAAAAAATAAAACTTTTCTTCTGAATGAATCATGAAAAAAATATTTTAAAAAATTCTAAGCAACTTTTTAAGGTACAATTGCTAGTAAAATTCTGTGTCTATAGCCACAAAACTATTAAACTTAAGGTAATACAGTACCGGCATCAGTTTATTTGAAGTAATTATATGACACCTGGCATGCTGTTTAAGTATTTTTTAATAAATTATTGGAGGGTAAAGAACAGGCTCTACACAAAGTGCTTAGACTGAGTCCACTTGGTCTTACAAGTCCAAGCAACAAGATACTTTCAAGACTGTTCAATGGCAGGTTTTTCATTCCTGTTACCAAGGGGAAGTGGGAGGATTGGAGTACATCAGAGTTGGTAGAAAACTTGATATCCAAAGGTAAAATACTCTTCTAAATACTTTTCCCACACCATTTTTTTCCAGCAGTAAAACATCTGAAAAAGAAAGGAAAAGACCCACAAAAACATTACCTTAAATACACTAATTAGAGCTTTAGAGACTTCAAAATACTTTCAAAAAGGGCAGGGATAAACTCTTTCTACTTTATTATGAAATTAGATACATGAGATACTGAAATGTGCCAGCTTAGTGAACCAGTCTGCAAGGAGGTCGTGCAGCCAGTAAGAAGGGGATTACAGGCCTAAACCTTAGACTAACTACCATAAGCTCCTGATTTAGCCAGAGGAAACTCAGATGTTTGGCAGATTTGCAGTAAAATTAATTGAGAAAATAATGTACACCTTATCGGTGTAAGGTAGGATGTAATCAGGAAAATGAATATGTACTCTTGTTTCATTTTTGTTTAGGTTCTGTTGGTAGATTAGTCTGGCTTACATAGAGCTGTATATTTAGCTATGGTGACAAATATTGCCTAACAGCAGAATATTTCAAATTAACACAGCCTCTTTCCTTGCAGGAAGAAGAGAACTACAAAATAGTGTTCATGATCCCAGACCTTCCAAGGGCAGACTGGCAGGCTAACCTATGGAACAACTAATCAGTTAGGGTAGCCACTTTTACCAAGGCTCTTGTTTTCTTGATCCTACTGAAGCTTCTGTATGTAAACTCTGCCTTTACAAATGGTAAGCTATGTTTCTCTTGAAGCCAAAAGGTTCTCAGTACATGATTAAGGGTGAGGTATGACAATAGACTTCAAATACATGAAAAGCTGACACAAAGAGGAAAAGAGCAATTTGTTCGCTGTATCAGCCATAGATAAGGCTGAGAAGTAATGGACTTAAATTACAGCAACATTAGGTGTTAGGAAGCAAATTCCAGTGCTGAAGATAGAGAACCAGGAAGATAATGGCATGGGAGATTCTAAAGACTCCATCGCTGGAGATTTTTAGAACAAACACCAGTCAGACAGATATAAGCATAGTTGAGTTTGCATTAGAGCTGGGAGCTGGAAGAAATGTCCTCTTGAGGTCCTTTCCAGGCTTATGATTCTATTATTCAAAGTCTGCTTCAAAGAGTAACAGTCTTTAATGTGTTTCAAATGGAATTATATCTCATTCAGATATTTGTGAAATATTCAAATCAAACATAAGACTCATTAAAACCTGAAAACTGACATGAGTGCACTAAATCTCTCAAGTAGTTCTTTGACCTCTTATATTTTCCCTTTGGTTTATTCCTGGCATTGTGCTTGAGAAAGCTGCAACCTGATAACAAATACATGGATATCTGGCAGTGACTCAGACTCCTCCAGCTGTGTTCATGCTTGGCCTGCCTTTTCTTAAGAGTTTCATCTCATTTTTAACCAGTCATTAAGCTCATTGACTAGTGTTTAGAGACTAGTAAATGACAAGCTTAAAGATAGTAAATCATACAGAAAGTCTGTGTACAACTGAAATGTGTTGCTTATTTATGGTAGCACTCTTTTTTCTACAGCAGCTGGCCCCATCTTTGAATAGTGCCTGTACTGATATCCAGCATATTACATCTGAAAGCTGGAATTTGAATAGATTGTGCCAAGTAATGACATATCAGGAAACTGGACATTTCCTAAATAAAGATTCACTACTACTTGCTTTCTGGCCCTGAGTAAGACATAATCCCTTTCCTCCTGTTTCTATTTTTCAGTCAGTAAAATACTTTGTAGTTTTCCTCCAGATTCAGCTGTAGCACTCAGGATTGACTTCTCAGTTGAAGTCAGCAGCAGGGATGCCAGCTTCTTCCTCACCATTAGATAACGCTGTAATCAATATGAATCGTTTGCCCTCTTAAAAATAAGAAGGCTTTTCTAAGAAAAAAAAAATTAACCATCCATATAAAATTGAAAGGAAATGCATAAGCTCTTTCCAGGTCAGTTAAGCACAGGGGGTTCTTCACCTTGTACTAGAACACAAAGAAGCTCCTTTCTGTCTAGCCTTGCTATCCTGTAGATAACCTCCTGTTGTTCTAATGCAGATTTATTTAATTTTAATACATTTCACTGAAACAGAGTGCCACTGAAGGAGGAATAATAAGACAACTCTTAAAAGTCTAAATAGAAAAGAATTTTCAACTTGTTAATGTTCATCAGGAAAAATAACCACCTAAATTTAAAGCATTATGAAATAAATCCTGTCACAATGAAATCGTATGTTTAATATAAGGCTTCATGCCACAGAACTTTCAGAACTCACATATTATCAATCCTATTTTTTTGAACAGCAGAATAATTCAGAGAGACTTCCATTAACAGTAGTGAACTTGCACCTCTGTTACAGTGAGTGAACTTACACGAGAAGAAAATCAGGAAATTCACAATAAGGTTCAACACAATTAGTTACATGAGTGATGATAAAGATGGCAGCCTGTGCACATCTAAATGTGGATTTTGCAGAAGAAATGCGATCATTCCCACTTCAGTTAAACTATTTAGAGATGTGAAGATTCAGAGCATTATATTAACTCAAATCTAAATCAGAAAAGTAGGTTAAGGCAAAGTGAAGTATAGATTTTAAAAAATATATATAATTCAAAAGAAACAAAGCAGATGAGACAAGCCAGAAACTCCCATATTTTTCAGTTCTACTATATGTCACAGAAAAAATATATTATGGAAATAGCATGGAGAAACAGCAATTTGGAGAATAAGAAAACACAGGATGTCCCCAAAAGTGGGAGGGTCAGCATTTTAGAAGGAAGAAAAGATTTCAAATATTTTATAATTAAAGAATCTTCACTGAAACGTATAAAATACACTTTTCCTGGAAGGCATCCACCATTCAGTGCACAATGACTTCTGCATTCTGTTTAGCATTCTTCAAACAAGTCTTTTCAGGTAATCAACTAGGGTTTGATTCAGAAAAAAACAAAAACAAACAAACACCCCCCACAAATAAACAAACAAAACCACAAAAAAACCCCAAACAAACAAAAACCCAAACACCAAACCTTAGGGGTTTTCTTGTTAATTCCTAAAAACAATTTGGCCAGTAGTCCAGTTTAGATTCTCTCTTAGTAGACACAAATCAACACTTCCAGAAGGCACTACATTGCTCTTCTCAAACTCCTTCCTTAGACACCATTCAAGACCAATTTGTCTCATCTTCAGTCCATTGCCCACTGAGGAAATCTGGAAAAATAACTTAATCAAGATACCTATACTACTACTAAAGGACAGCTTTATCTAAATGTCTTCCTATAGATACAGCCTCTTGAGGTTCCACATCTACAGCATGTAATTGATTTTCAGGTAATTAATAAATATGCTAAACCTCTGAGGTAAAAGAAAAGTTGGATTTCTATCAGTAACAGTCTTCTGGACTCAAATTCATGAGCATCTCATTGCAGTGGGGTTTATTCATTGTGCTGGTACACCTTCACAAAGGCAATGTGCAAACTAACAGGCATGCTCCAGTAACTGAACATGAAGGGAATTATGAACCTAAATTAGTTCTACAGTACTACAAAGGATTAAAGATATTATAAAACAGGAAAATATATTTTTTTCCAAGTAATGCCATGGTACAGAATTTTGTGGTATGGAGCCACTCCTTGCTGGAGGACTTGCCACACTATGTACACAGTAATATTTTTATTTGCTTTAGGGAACAACTGAAGAGACAGAATAGTGTGATTTTAAGTTTCTCTGTATTAAAAGTCTGCAAAAATCTGTTCTTTGCTTGAAATCTGTAAGAAACCACAAGCAACTCCATCTGTGCCTTTCTTTTGTGTTACTTTTGTGCTACTTTTGTGCTTTTCGTTTTGCAGTGTAAAAAGTCACCACAGGAACCCAGTGACAGACCTTGATTAACTGTGCTTAATCTTTTTTCCACAGAAAAATTGAACTAAGAAAGTGTTCTAAAACAAGATAATAAAATGTTATCATTCCTTCACTCTCATTTTATTAAATATGCTCATCTTATTTGCAAAGTCAGTCTATCCAGTTGGCATCTTTGTGAGGAGACAGAATGCATAAGAAAAAATTGGTTTTGAAATGTATGTTTACATAATCTATCTGCAGTAGTAATCTTACTGACAGACATTTGTCTCTGATCATTCTGTTGTGGTACAGTATAATTTGTACTCTTTTTTACTTTGTTACTGGAAGTTAAATGGGAAAATAGATAACTTAAGAAAAGCCTGTAATTTTTTTTAATTTTTTTTTTTTTTTTTTTTTTTACTACCATTCATCTCTTAAGTCAGCTCCAAATGCAGGAATTCCTCCCAATATCCGTGAAGTCCTTTGTGACTGTACTTTTTGTTTGCTAGCACAAGAACAGAAATATTCGATGAATTCAATAGGGGGCAAATTTTGTACTGATAAACAAACTATTCTCTCACTCTGTAACAGGGCTTTAATTTTCATCAATGTCACAGAATGCTGTTGAAGGTTATAGCTGAGCAAGTTTTAGAGGATAGTTGGATATTTATATGCCTAGCAGCAAAAGAAAAACTTAATATCAGAATATTTACTAACAACAATAGAATATTTGGAAGGGAGATCAAAATTCATACTTCAGGCATTAAGCAAATCACAGACTTAAGGAACAGAGATGAGCCATTTAATGAAGCATTTTTTTCTATGGTTTTACTTTACTCATCTTCCTGTGGGAAGTTTGTTGCTAGCCCTCAGACTCTGAATGGTGGACCTAGATAACCTGTTCTAGCAAGGTGATTCCTGTGTTCTAATGTAAAACTCTGAAAAGGTGCCATTAATGGTCTCTGCCATTATCTACCCTTGTGCACTGAATGTTTTCCCCTAGGAAGATGATAGATGTGTTGGGTTAAGCGAAGAGAACTGAAAGCCCAGAGCAGAATTGGTTTTCCTTTATAGTCAATGGGATGCAAACGAGAAAAACAAATCAAGGGATACCTTGCAACAGACATAAAGGTCACATCCTTTTTTCACTCACAATAGATAAGAAAACCCATTGGTATCTCTGGTGGCATGACTGTCTAGTCACCACATGCCCACCAAACCTCTCAACTCCACTGTAGACTGGGCAGAAGAAAATAGGATAAAAGCCTTATGGGGCAAAATAAGGACAGAGGGATCACAATAATGGGCAAAACAGACTTGACTTGGAGAAATTAATTTAGTTTATTGCCAAATAATAATGAAGTAGGATAATAAAGAATAAGATCAAATCTAAAAGCACTTTCCCTCCACATCCTCTTCTTTCTGGTCTCAGCTTGACTCCAAATTTCTCAACTTCCTTCTCCCAAGCAGTGCAAAAGAATGGGAAATGAGAGTTGTGGTCAGTTCATTACATGTTGTCTGTACTGCTCCTTCCTCCTTGCACACTTTCCCTGATGCAGTGTGGGGTTCCTGCTACAGGAGATAGTCCTCCATGAACTTCTCCAACCTGCATTCTTCCTGTGGGCTGCAGTTCTTCACAAACTGCTTCAGTGTGTGTCCCTTCAGGATGCAGTCCTTTAGGCACAGGCTGCTCCAGCATGACCCCTATGATTTTTCCTTGGTTGTATGTAGATTTATCTAATGGAATAGGAGAGTTTTCACTCCAGATGGAATAATCAGGTAAGTCAGAAAATCATCTACATTATAATATTTAGGTAAATAATATATTTATGTGTGTATAATTTAATATATTATATATTATTAATTATTATATATTACATTCATTAAATATAGAATGTTCAATATATGTTTTTTACATTGTTTAATATATAAAATATGATCAGGGTAAGAGTTTGGTGGGGCAACTTGGAAGCTAATCTGTAGATGTAGGACTGAAATGCCATCTGAAGCATTTCTCTAAGTATTCCCCAAATATTGAACCAGCATGTTTAAGCATGAAATTCTTTCACAATGAAATCAAGAGGCAGTACATACTTGGTTAGAAAATAAGAACATAGTGACAATTGGACCTTCTAACTGGCCCCTAACTGGATGCTTGAGCTATACTCTGACTTTAATGGTTCTTCCAAGCTCTCTATTTACTTTTCTTCTTTGATTTTCTGTAATACAGATGTTCTATCTTTTTAAAATTGTCTCTAATTCCTTTCCTTGCTTTAATTTCTCTTTTTTAAAATTAGCTGGAGTTTTTTGGTATTAATGTAAAATGTCGAAGCTTGATCTTCCATTACTTCGGTTGCATGCTTCATCACTGGCCTTTCTTGCTTTTCCTTTTTTCATTTCATCCCAAATGCTGGTCTAGTGATCATCTACATTATGGACAACCTCTATTATGATCTATTCATTAACCTCTCATTATCCTCATGCCCAACTTCCAAACTCTGCATAACTCCACTCTCATTACTAGCAATTTTCTCTGCAGTTTCTTAACTTTGCCCTTGTCTCCTCTAAGTTATGTCCCCTTCAGTTTTTTTCTTTCACTCTTGTCTGTAGGGCCCAAACACTGGGGAGTCTTTGGATGTCTGAGTCAGGGCTGAACAATAGGCCAAGAGTGAAAGTGCTTGCCATCAAATAAACTATCCATCAGCAACAGTCATGAAAATTGTTAAAAATCTTAGAGTGAAATCTTCATACTCCCTTTTATCTTTTCTGCACAGTTAAAATACTTAACATTTTTGGTTTCTATAGTTCTCAAGGTGTTACAAAAGATGACTAGGCCTTGTTAGCCTGATTTTTACAGTGCTAAAGTAGGATATACCTAACATAGATAATGGTAAGGTGAAGCAAGAGCCCGTATCTTACTAAAGGTAAAATGCAAAATAACAGCAGAAATTAGATTAGAATAGAAAGTAATATTGCTAGCCTAGATTATCTACCTGGGTAGATAATCCCAGATTAACATTTCCTATCAGGTGTTCATGTCAAATTAAATACATCCTTTTTTACTTTAAGGTAGCAAGGTTGTGAAATCATTGCTCATCCTTCATTGGGATACAGTGGTATTATACTCAGAGAAGCAGGGAGTATTCTTGTGTTCAAGGCTAAAAATATTTTCCTTTTAAGGTGCTGACATGGAACACAATCAGGATCAAAACTCACTGTTGAGCTCAGTAATAGAAAAAGAGTACTATCTTACAGTCAAAAGGATTTTTTTTTTCCTTCACTGCAACTGCAGATGAGAGAGGTGAACCAATACTGGCCTTCAGATATATTAAATTATGTTTCACTGATGGTAAAATCCAGTTTCCAGCTAATACTCCATTTAGTAGATGGCTTAAAGTGCACCTTAATCTGCATCGTGCCCCAAGTTTGACATTATTTGTGTAGGGCATCACAGGTTGATAGTATTTTTTTTCTGCTGACAGGCACAGTTCTCTTCTCCATTAAAGCTTATGGATATTTATAACTCAAAGTGTGCTTGTACTAGCTGGTAATATAGAACACCTCTCTGCACTCTACTATTCGACAGCTTCTACTTCCTGAGATCTTACTGATGAGAACATCCATAGCTCTTTTAGTTATTGGATAATTGTGCCAAGGTGATCCTGATCCATGAACTGGAGGAAGCAAAGACACAAAAAGCTGGTTCCTTACCCAAATTCTTGTGTCTGGTTCTTATTAGCAGTAATAGACACCACCTTACTCAGATAAACAGCAAATCAGCTCTAACTTCTGCAGCCTTTTTTCCCTGTTTCTTTAACATAAATGTAGACTTCCACCATCACAGGCAACAACACTGCCTGCACAGATACAAGTCAAAGTACATTTTCTTCATTCTTAAGAATATGGAAATGGTATAAAACTCCAGTGCATTAAGAAGCAGGAAATTAGAATCAAAACAAGGGAATCATTAGAAAGATGTTTGGATTATTTCATCCAACCTCCTACTCAGAGCAGGAGTATTGTCAACACTAAATAAGATTGACTGTATCATGTGCTGAAAACTGCCAGGAGTGGAAACTCCACAACTCCTCTGTGTAATCTTAGTGCTATGCTGAACTGCCATTTTCCAGCATTCCAGAGCTGAAAAATATATTCATAATGCCCTGCTTGAACCTCCCAAGGTGCAGTTGGTGGCTGTTGCCCATCAGCAAGGCCAGGTACAGAATGAATCACAGAAAGTCTTGGGTTGAAAGGGATCTTAAAGATCTTCTAGTTTCAACCCTCCTGCAGTGGACAGGGATGCCACCCACTAGTTGCTCAGGGAGCCTTCCAATCTGGCCGTGAACACTGCCAGGGACGGGGCACCCGCAAGTTCTCTGGGCAACTTGTTTCAGTGTCTCATCACCCTCTGAGTAAAGAATTTCTTCCTAACATCTTATTAAAACTTGCCTGCTTTCATAAGTACATTAATACAACACATCCCTCTTCAATGTACGTGTGAGAGTGTTGTTGAGAGCCTCAGGAAAGTTAAGGTGTATTGAATCCATTGTTGTCACTTCATTCACATCACTAGTTACTTTATCAGTGAGGACAACTGAGATAATAAGCATGATCAGTCCTTGGTAAATGTTGGTTACTTACTCGTCCATCAATATTGTCATGTTTTAATCCCAGCCAACAACTAAACGCAAAGCAGAATTCAGTCACTCCCCCCACTTCAGGATAGGGGAGATAATAAGAAAAGTGAGAAAACCTGTGAGTTGAGATAAAGACAGTTTAATAATAAAAACAACAATAACAACAATAGTAAGGAAAGGGAAAAAAATAACAAAAAGAGAAAAAATAAAGCCCAAGAAAGACAAGTCATACAAATGAAAGCCATTGCTCGCCATCAATTGACTGATGCCCTCGCACTTTTTTGGCACTGGCCCCTCTGCCATCCTGTCATCCTCCCCCCCATCTTTATATGATGAGCATGATGCCATGTGGTGTGGGATATCCTTTGGGTCAGTTGGGGTCAGATGTCCTGGCTATGTCCCCTCGCAATTTCTTGTGCAGCCCCAGACTCCTTGTTGGTGGAGTGGAGTGAGGAGCAGAAAATACCTTGATGCTGTGCAAGCACTGCTCAGCAGTAACAAAATCATCCCTGTATTATCAACACTGTTTTAGTCACAAATCCAAAATACAGCCCCATACTTGCTACTCTGAAAAAAAAAAAAAACTCTATCCAAGCTAAACCCAGCACAACTGTTTAGAAAAATCCTCTAAGAATCTGTTTCCAGGGACTGAGATGAATCTGACTAGTCTGTAACTCTCAAATGGCTCTCCTGCCGTTTATAAAGCTGGGCATAGTATTTTCATTTTTTGCTTTGTAAGGGACTTTTCCACATTGCTTCAATTTTTTTTGGCCATGGGTAAGTATCAGCTTTACAATCATGTCAGCTATGTGCTTCAACACTTTCAGATGAATCTCACCCAGGCCTAGGGATTTTAGCACATCAGGATCCTTCAAGTAGCCTCTAACCTGCAACAATTCCACTCTTGACTGCTCTTCTCCTTCCCAAGCTTGACTGGCTTGTGCAGTGATCTGGTCTCAGGCTTTTCCTACAGGGACTGAGCTAGGGAGGTGGGGAAAGCATCAAGTACTTTAGTTTTATCCATGTCATCCATCACTGGTCTGTCTCCTCCCTTTCATCAGCAGTGCCACATTTCCTTTGAACTTCTTGCTCTGAACTTTTTTCCTATGAGCAAGCTGACAGAGTTTGCTCTTGTTACTCCTCGTGTCACTAGGCAATTTTAACTTCAGCTGGGCTTTGGCCTTCCATTTTTCTTCTAAGTGATTAACGTTTCTCTCTTATGTCTCTTGTTTGCAATTTCTTGTATGCTCCATAGGTTAGCTAACATCAATTTGATAATCATTAAAAATCAATGGTTTCATGTGCTATTATATTGATATTTGCATTGCATTGGTTTTGTGCAGGCTGTATGTGGTCACAGCTTATGTTCTTGTGCCATATTTAATAAAGTAATAATGGATTTATATAAACATAAACATTTAGTTATGTATAAGCATATATAAATATTTAAAATATAAATATACATATATAAATAGACAGATAGGTGAAAACTTATTTATTAAAGATGACCCGTTTAAGGGTCTACACTAGGCCTGTGGGTCAGCAGCAAGTCAAACTTTTCCAGACAGTCATGATGCTTACATTCCTTCTCATCAGGAAGAAACTTACTTGTAATATTTTAGGTACTTACTTTCAAATCCAAACATAATAATTGTGTCCTAGTGCTGTGACTTCCCTAAAACCCCTATCCGTAGGAGCCCACTGTTCGAAGCTGCGTGGTAGTCCAACTGCTGTAATTTCTCTTCCACGTGCACCTTACAGTGCTTGACAATGAACCATTATGCTAGATATTTGCTCTTGATCTGGGTTCCTACATCTCTCTCTCTAAGCAACTTGTTTAGAGGCTTTCAAGCTTTTTCTTGATCTCTTACTTTAAAAATAGCATCTGAAGGAGACGCTAAAGATCCCTTCACCCTTGACATGTCATAACTACAGTTGCACTCTATCTGCAACATTAAGATTTTCTTATATCAGATAAGTGGAAAGTTTTTTTTTGTGAAACATGGGTTTAAATGTTTCATTTTATGTTTTAGAAAAATGCATTTTCTATTTTAAAGCGACATACCATGTCTCGAAGTAAATCTATCACTATTTTAGAGTTTAAAGTTTGAAGATTGAAATGGCAAGAAAATACTTCAGTTACTCTGAGCTTTTTGTTCATTCATTTGGCTCTTAGATGCAATATTTGTGACAACTAGATACACTTTATTTTGTCTCTTCCCTCCACTTAAGGATCAAACTTATGCAAGAATGAGAAAGTATTTTCCACTCACATCTTAAGGTAGGTCTGCCACATAAAATCATAGAATCGTTACAGTTGAAAAAGGCCTCTAAGATCATTGAATCCAACTGTTAAACTTCATATATTTCTAAACATCTGTATTTAATTTGTTAATAATAACATAGGAATCGGGGGGAAAAAAGTTAAATTTTACTTTCCCTGTATATTTAAATACGAACACCTAAGAAAGAGTGTTTTCTCTCTTCAGTTTTTGTCTGAGTCCCTCAGACACTGGGCATTTTCAGCAAAGTATGCCATAGCTTCTTTCCACTTCCGCAGGGAAGATGTAAGACAACACATATGAAGTCTCTGATGACATCTGGAGGAATAAAATTCATGGAAAGTCAGGCTGAAATGCCAGAGGGCCAGTCCCTAAAAGATAGCAAATACAATGCATAATATGCAAGAAACCATTATTGGTTTAGATTTACATGTTTTTCTTCAAAATTATAAATACTATTTTAAAGCTCTCTTTGTTTCACAGATGTGATTAAATGTTATTTACATTAAATGCTATTTAAATGTTATTTACACATTTAGTAATATGTTTAAGGCCTTTATTCCACCTGGCTTTGAGATATTTTACAAGTTATTGAAAAGAAACTTAAATCTTATAGCCTTACAGTAAAAAGAAAGAGTTGTAGATGAAGAATACCCCTTTTGTGCTGACTTTATACTACAGAAATGATTTTTTTTTTTATCTTTTGCTTCTGTGCTCCTGTGATAGGTGCCAGAGTTGGTGAATGGATGTTAATTATCAGTGTATGTCTCAGCAAAACTGAATGAAAATCAATGTTAATGGGTTTTCACCTAAACTTTTAATATTATTCCTCTGGAGAATCAAATTCAAATAGCTCCAGCCAGCAACTTCTGCAGAAACGGGTTAATTTATGATTCAAGTGTGTAACTCCACATATAGAGGTATACACAGTTCAGGAGCAGACTAGCTGCAAATTTGTACTTGGGAGAAAAATACTCATTAAAAATAAAAACAAACCAACAAACAAACAAACAAAACAACAGTAAAAGATTGAATAATTTTCTCGTATCCTATCTCTGTTTGTCAGTAGAAAATGCAGGGTCACTGAAGACTACACCAGTCACTGAAAATTGCAGACAAATCACCCAAACTCCAACTTCTATGCTTTCTTTTACTTTCATTTTAGAGGCTTTGGAATAAAGTGAAGTTGTAACAGCTAATGAATTTGTTTAGCAAAACTCTGTGGGAATGTTGATGGGCCACAACAACAATAAAACATTATAGAAAAAAATAAGAACACACTGACGCTGATATTTCTCATATCACAAGCAGTTTACAGAAAGCACTGTCTCTTACTGTGTCCATGGAGCTTTACATTCTAGGTATTAAGGACTTGGAAAGGTGAAAGGGAAAGCCATACCAAGAGGTTATACTTTAGAAAAGAGACCATTGATGTGTCAACTGGAAGCAGTTGAATACTGAGATCAGGCTGAAAATGTAGTGTAGGAGCCTTTTGAGAAAAACAGATTTATTATTATTAAATTTTTCATATATTGCTAAAGGTACAGAGAAAATGAGGTCACAAGAGGCACAAAACTGTGATTTTTTATTTTTTTTTTTATATATATGAAAATGCCTCTCAAAGGCTTTCTTAAACAAGAGTGAAAGATGATGTCTTTGTTCATTGAGCATTGCTTTAGGATCCCAAGCAGGAAAAGACAAATGGCACATAAATGAGGAAGACACATAATCTTTCACAGAACATGCTGGTATTGTCCCTTACATTTCACAGTGTGATAGTACACTCCTCAAGAACGCAGTCTAGGCTTGTTAAACAGCTTAGGAGTCCACATCTTCAAAAAGAGATTCCTAAGGAGAGATATGCAGAAGGTCTGTAAATTCTTTTTCACCTGCTCCATACAACTCACGACATAATTACTAATCTAATTCTCATTCCAATGAAAGATAATAAAAATACCAGCCAAAGCTTGTAGAGTAAACAGAAAATAATACCTTTTCACTGAGGGCATATCTATGCTCTAGAACTTATTTTACAACCTAGTGGCTATAGCATGGCAAAAATATCAAAGAGAAATCATATCCATTTGAATGAAGGCTGCATAGAAGGTTGTTAAACAGAGAACTGTGTATACAGTCTTTAGCATCCCTAAATGACTTATTCTTGGAAAGTGGGCGAAATGCTAGTGGAACTGTACTTGCTCTCTTACAGTGAATCCCTATCCTTCCTTTAGCAGCCACTGTCAAAAACTGGTCAGATGGACCTTTGCTCTCACCCAGTACAACTGTTTTATGTTAACTAGCTTTTCTCTTTGTGCTTCTATCCTGCCTTTTCTTTACCTTTGTTTAGGAGAGAATTCACCAAGAGAAAGATGAAAATAGATACCCAGATCTCCATGACTTCCTGTCATATTGCCTTTTGCACCTTTGAACTTTTTTCCCATAGTTTTTATTGATGAACAATTGTTATTAGGTGAAACTTGCTATGGTTGCTGCTTGTGTAATTTAAGTTACCATTCATTGTTTGAAATTTTAAATTTATTTTTAGGATTGTTTGTAAGTAAATATAATGTCATAGAGAGCAAAATTAGAACTATACTTTTTGTCTAATAGCAATATGGCCATTCAGTTTGCATTATAATTACTGTCCATTTCTTGACCCTTTCATTTTTAAATATGAGTATCTATAATTTCCTGGAAGAGTGAAGGATAACAAAGTCCACAATGGCCAACAATTACTGTACAATGAACCACACATTTATACTGAGCTGCTTAAAATGTCTCTGTCCATTGTTTTTTTACTTGAAAGGTCTTGAAATAAATTGTTGCAAAAATGTGCTTGGATAAACTTTTGAGAACTGAATATCATCTTCTTTAAAATACTTCCAGCCTGGGAGGAGGAGGAAGATGTGCTATTGACAAATGCAATAATTTTACAACTGCTTTTCAAAGAAATAATTTCTTGAAATATTTCTATTTCAAAATATTTCATCACACCAAATTGTATTTGAAAATATGGGATTTTTTCATAACTATGAGGCTTATTCTCCCAGGTTATTTATGCATTTCTAGTTTGCAAGGATCTTTATTCAGCTACAGACAACATTATGGGGGAAAGTTCAGCAATTCATCTTGAATGCTAGTGCTAAAAAGCCCTTTTTAGCACATACTTAATCTACTTAATTTTAAACATTTGCAGCTCATAAAACTTGATCTGGCAAGTTTAAAGTCTTTTTTTTCCTGAGCTTTTGAGGAGAAACCACAGACATTAAAAAAGGAAGACTTGCAGAGGAAAATAGGAGGCATAACTATTTTCTCTGTTATGCAATGTAGCCTCTCTGTCTTTAAAGACATCTGTGTCCCAATTTATCTCTGAATAATGCTTATTCAGTATTTAGTAGATTTCAAAACACTTGGCAAGAGGGATCAAAATTTTTATCAGATAAAAGATAAGGAAGTGATTTGTCCAAACTTTTGCACAGAATACAGCATGTATCTCCTAAATTTACTCTACCAGTCAAGTCATTGAATGCCACCAGCTTTCTGAATTATCTTGTAATTGTGAAAAAATTTCTTATTCTGACTCAGTAATATTGTAATGCTTTTAAACCCAGACTGTAGTACTCTCTTGTTTTGTAAGGGCAAGGGTTAGCACTCTACAGTGTGTCCATGATTCCTTATTATGCAGTAATATTATTAGTTTGATTGAAATTGGAAATTGGTTTGATTGAAAATAAAAAATACATGTGCCTGATAGGCCCAGAGTGTTTGGAAACTCTGTGTGTGTGAGTTTTTACACATATGCATATGATAGCACATACATATGCCTATATATGTGCATGTACATATCTACATGGATGTACACAGTCATATAACAGTCATATAAATACTGAGTGATATCTGTGAAGAAATTGGAAAACCTCAACTAGGAATTTCAGTGTGAGTCAAAAGGATTGTTATAAAGTTAGAAAAGATGACAAAGAGTTATTTTTAATATAAAAATGTCAGTTTTATGCTAAAATCTAATTTCATGTTTCTACAACAAATCCATCATTGACAGTTTTATTTTCTCTGATAAATCTGAGAATTTCTGACATTTTTGCTACTATTTTTTTCAACTTCTTTGGAGATTGTTGAGACACTATTAGCTGTGGTCTGCTTTTAGGATTACTTAGAGACATATTTTGTTCCTCTTTAGAATAAGAAAGCCAAAGGATAGTTACTCGTCTTCCAGGAATTCAAATCCCACTTTCCCTAGTCTGAAGACACCATTGTCTTTTGAGATCATTTTTAAAACAATGGCACCCTGAGGCAATGGGCCAGAAGCAATAGTGTCTGCAATTAGTGTCACATTCAATCCAGACCATGAGTATAATGTGTTTTGTTTTTCCAGAAACGTTATTGGCTATGTAACTCAATTTGATGACGATGTTTTAAGAATTCCCCAGTCATATACTCTTAAAAGGTCTGCATGCTCATTAAAGAATGGGTCTTATGCTATCTGAAGGAATTTGGACAGAAATTGAATATATGTTTAAAGTCGTCTGCCAGAGAAATTTAGCAATTTCAAAACCAGAAAATTTGGTGCTGAAACAAGAGAGTAATATTTCGTTGGAATGAAGCAGTGGCTCTACAGACATTAATAAATTAAGATGGCAGTACAAAGAGCAGGTTAATTTCTATTATTGATAGATTATTTTAACTGCTATGAAAGCTAAAGTTTTCCATCCAGGATTCCTTTCTCTGAACACCTGTGAAGAAATTGTTTTTCCCCATATAGGATAAAGCCATTCTAAGCAGCAGATATCAAGTGCAGAAGCTGAAAATTATAAAGTTCTAGAATGAAATTCTGTCCCTAGACAAGGAAGGGTAGAAATTACTTCAGTGGAGACTGAACTAACCCATGTGCTTCAAACACAGAGGAGGCTTTTACAAAAATTGAGTCTGACCCTACCTGTAGTGAAAGTCCAGTTTCTGTAGCAAGCCCAAAACATCTTCACCTGCTTAAATGATAAGCTGAAGAGTCTGTTGACATTATTGCTGAGCAGTGGGTAGTTGGTTCAATTGTTAATGATTACCACTAGTGATGTCATTTGCCTTAAAGGACTTTCAACATCTTCATGTGGCGCTTCAGCTGATTTAGCTATCACTAAACCCACTGTCTGTGGGTTTATCTCTGTGAATGTCCTGGCCTCCCAAGCTCTCTGGTCTGTTCTTCCAGTGCTCAGGTGTTCTCAGGAAAGGAGCACCCTCCCTCCTCAAGACTCTACCTAACCCTACCTAACATCCAAAGTCATGCTTAGTGTGCAGAGCTAAATTAGGGCGTGCTGTTCTGCATATTCCAAAGAAGGTGTTTTGGTTTGAGTCTTTCTTTGCTCGCAGTTTACATTGTCAAGCTTTCTTGTCCTTGTCCTTAAAACTGAACCTTTTAGTTTTGACTTTCACAGTCAAATGCCAACAGATAAATAATACCTTTTGGTATTGCACCTCTTGGTAGAACATTAAAAGCATAGGATATTTAAGTACTGGAAACCAAAAATTAGCAGTGGATATACAGTGCACAACTTTTAAAAGCATTTTTCAGATGTATCTGACTCCTTATATAGTGTAATACTCTCACAGAGCAAAGTCAGGCAAGTTAGGTCAAACATTTTCAGTGATAATTAATTAACCTGTGTCACTATTTTGCATGGAAATAAGTTACTAATCCCTCAACAATAGAGGCATCTTTCATATCTGAGCTCCCAGCTCTGCTATGGTAGCTGACTATGCTTCTAGTCCATGGTTTAAGAGACCTACTTGAGTTTGCACAGAAATAGACAAAAAAAAAAAAAATTAGAATGATGTATATTAAGTTGAACAACCTTACTGGAAAGTCCCCTTCAAGTATTGAAAGGCAACAATAAGGTCTTCCTGGTGCCTTCTCTTCTCCAGGCTCAACAACTCTAACTCTCTCAGCCTGTGTTCATAAGAGCTACAGCTTTGTGGTAAATTTTGTGGCCTTCTCTGGACTCCCTCCAAGAGGTCCATGACTTTCCTGTGATGAGGACCTGAGAACTGGACACAGTACACCTGGTGGGATCTCCACATCTCACCACAGTGGAGTAGAGGGGGAAAGTCACCTCCCTTGACCTGCTGGTCCCACTGCTTTTTGTGCAGCCCAGGACATGGGGTTGCAAATGCATGTTGCTGACTCATGTCTAGCCTCTCATCCACCAGCACCCTCGAGTCCTTCTTGAGAGGGCTGCTCTCAATCTGTTCATCCCCCAGCCTGGAATGATACTGAATCTATTGATATGGGTGGTTATGCAGATTGGCAACTTGCACTTAACGTTATTGAACCTCAGGAAGTTCCCATGGGCCCACTTCCTGAGCTTGTCCAGGTTCCTCTGGATGGCATTTCATCCTTCAGGTGTGTCAACTGCACCACTCAGCTGGTGTCATCTGCAAACTTGCTGAGGGTGCACTCGATCCCCAGGTATATGCCATTGATGAAGGTACGAAACACTACTGGGCCCAGTACAGACCTCTGAGGGACACCTCTTGTTGCTGATATCTGTCCAGACGTTTAGTTGACCACTACCCTCTGGATGTGACCATCCAATCAATTCCTCATCCACTGAACAGCCCATCCATCTCCCTCCAATTCAGAGAGAGGGATGCTGCAGTGAACCATGTTAAAGGCCTTACAGAAGTCCAAATTAAATGTTTTCAATCATGTAAAGAAAAAAAAAAGGAGGTAAATGCCAAATAGATCTCAGTAGGGAATACACTTTTCTTGTTTTACATAATAGGAAACATTTTTTTATTTTTTTTCATTATTTTTTTAATTGATATTTCTTCTTTCTAGGTGCTTATACCACATTTCAAGTTCTTTAATATAAGGAGTGAAAATTAAATAAGAGTACTCCTGTCTAACAAGCAATATATGCATTCATTCATTTGACATTTTTGAAGATGCTTATGGGTAGTCCCAAGATTATGTGGAAGAACTAGTTGCTACACAAATGCACTGTGAAATGAGCTGCATTTATTTGTCATTTATTGCATTCCGGTGCTCAGAAAATGTGCTCATTCTGAGGAACCAACTGATTGTGCCCACTGTTGACAAAGTTAACATTACACACATGTCCCTGCACTGGTACTGCTTCAGAAAAAGATCAACTATAACTTTCTCACCTTCTCATCTCTTTCAAAATGATGTCAACAGAGACGCTAAAGGTAAGTCACTGTCAGAGTAAGAAATTAGCTTCTTTAAAAGATTTTAATGATCCATAGCTTTGGTTTTATTCCTATAAAGAGTGTTGTTGCTTGTAATTTCCCACTGGAGACAAAAGAATGAAAAGGAAAGGACTTAATTCAGTGATAATACAAGCAACTTAGGTTTTATGTGTTTTGGCGGCTTGCTTTTTTTTTTTTTTTTTTTTTTTTTTTTTTTTTTTTTTTGACAAGACTCAAGAGAAGCAAAGAAAGTAATGCATCATACCCTCAAGGGAAAGCAAACCAGCTGGCAGCTTGAAGGAAACATTGGCTAAATTATCTCATATAAAGCTTTTGTTAGACCTCAACTGCAAAGAAGTCACAACATGCTTTTGCATACACAGATTCTATTACAACTCATCTCTTCACATTTATTTATGTACAACGTGGACCTATCTCATGGGTCATACCCATGGTCCTACCTCAACTGCTAAATTAAAAAGGCTCTTACTCTCTCAGCTACTACCAAATAACACTATCCTCAGTAAACTTCTTTATTTTTCTGCCACTTTTCTGTTGTCCTCACTTAGCCATACTGTTCTTCCACTTTAGCACTTTTTTGCACACTGTGAACAGTCTACAGTTCTGCGCTTGCTATCACTTTTTATTCCAGTCTTTCATTCCCCATAAGCAAATCTCACCAAACAATGAGCAAAACCTCAAGGTGATACAAATCAGATACCTTCTAAAAATAAAGAAAATAAATCTAGAACATTTTAGTTTCTTGAACACTAATCCATACAAAGTAGCCTATAGAGGTGATTGCTTTCAAAGTGAAAAACTAATCTTCTGTTACATGTTCTGATACATGTTCAGCCTCGCCCCAAGCATATTTTTCTTCTCATTCCTACTTACAGGTATTTTTCCGCCCTACATGAACCAAAAACCATGAAATGATGCAGTCCACAACAGAAAGGTTTGTCATTCTATATATCTTCTGTTGGACCATGCTTTATACCGTGTCCTGGGGAGCCACAGGCTAAGATTTCATTCAGGCCAAGTGCCTGCTCTGCCTTCAACAAGACTTTTCACAGGCAGTTGCAAATCTCTTGTGGACATCTTTTGTCATACATTTCAAGTCATGTTCACTGTGTGCTATCCCTGAAACTGCCTGGGAACGTGCTACTGTAAGGCCCATCAGTGTGGTACCATGCATCTCGACATAGTCTGGCCAGCAGATTGAAGGACGTGATTCTGCCCATCTACTCTGTCTGGGTGAGACCCCACCTGGAGTGCTGCATCCAACTCTGCAGTCCCCAGCACAGAGAGGATATCAGCCTCTTGGAGTGAGTCCAGAGGCTGGCCACCAAGTTGATCAGAGGAGTGGAGCACCTCCCCTATGAGGAAAGGCTGAGAGAACTGGGATTGTTCAGCCTGGAAAAGAGGCTTTGGGGTGACCTAATTGCAGCCTTACAGTACTGAAGGGAGCCTGCAAAAAAGATAAGAGAGGGACTGTTTACAAGGGCATATAGTGACACAAGAAGTGTGAATGTCTTCAAACTGAGAGTGGGTTTAGATTAGACACTAGGAAGAAATTCTTGCCTGCGAGTGTGCTGAGACACTGGAACTGGTTTCCCTGAGAAGTTGTGGATGCCCCATCCACCGAGGTGTTCAAGCCTGGGTTGGCCAAGGCTCTGAGCACTCTGGTCTAGCAGAAGGTGTCCTTATCCACATCAAGGGGGGTTGGAACTGGATGACCTTTAAGGTCCTTTCCAATCCAGGCTATTCTATGCTTCTATGACACCCTGTTTCAGACTGCCACAAAAGGCCCTTTGCAGATCATGCTGAGACATGTCTTAGACAATGGGTCACATTTCATAAATTTGCCACTCATCAAAGCAATGCATAATCCATGATCAATGAACAAAGTAATTACTCAGGAGATGCTGCTTGCATTTCAATAAACTATATAGGCCCTTTTCCTGATAGGCTTTATCAATTGGTGAATATTTTCTCCTCACAATGTAACAATCACATGTTCAGTACTCTTCCCAGCAACAGGATGACTGCTTGTTGATATTTCCAACACTCCTCTTTTACGTATGTCCAATTGAACAACTCACTGTGTAGAGGTGGACATAGTTTCTCTTTGAGCATTATAAAAATTTATGCTCAGGCCAGCCTTTAAACTAACATGTTCATGACCCTAATGAAGGTTATTGCCAGGGTAGCTAGGGTGGAAGTGTTCCAAATAATCTGCCTAAATTACTCTTACAATATCCATAAATAAAACTACCTGCCTTCTTTTCGTTCTAAGGATTACATAATGAGATAAGTCAGCAACTGAGTCAGAAAAGGGCTATCTCACAAAGAAGAGCAGAACATTAATCATATTGACAGTAAGAGCTGTGCTTTATAGATAGCAGCTCTATGCTTACTGCCGTCACAATGGATACTCATCATTTTAGGTACAGATTGCATCCTTGTCTACGGAGCCAGATGTCCACAGGTCAGTATCCTGAGCCAGTACATAATCCATAAACTTCTGAAAGAGGACCATCCAGGCCCAAAAAGCAACCTTTGGAAGTGGAACAGGTCTTCATCCAGGGACTTTTTGTTGTGTAACCATGTAATCAGACCTTCCACTTTTCCAAGGATTTTTCCTCACATTCACTTTTCTGAAACAACAGCAAAACAAGTTATTCCACCTTTATTTTGCAGATTTCAGCATTGCTCTGAACCGTGAGCTGATATCCAATTACCCGGGTTCCATAAACACACTGCCTTTCCCCAGGCAATGGCAAATGTCTCCATTTGGGATTTTACAGACCTGTTACTGTTTCAGGCCACACAGGGTACTTCTGTGGTGAAAACAGAAGCTTTCTCTGTACAGGGCTGCAGAGACCCAGACACTGTTTGGCTTTGTGTTAATGTGGTGGGCTGATATTTAGAATGACTTATTTAATGTGATAAGAGATTCCAAAGCATCAGCAAGACATATTTCTGCTCACACTCAGGTGATCTAGTATAGCCTCCTTCATGCAGTCAAATACCATTTCCTCACACACCAGAAAGGCAGACTGAGATTTGCTTATCCATGGGGAAAATACAAGATACAGTCTCTTGCACACAAAGGTCTCAAAAATAAAGGATTCATGTGTTTTTGTCTGCTACTCTCTTGGAGTAAGCATGTTAGATATGTACATTCAAGAAGCCCTTCATTTCTAGCAGCACCTTATAGAAATGAAAAACAACAGCCCATAGATTCTGTTGAGCTTTCTGTCCGTGGACTTCATCTCATCCACAGCTATCCTCATGTCTCTGCAACGATTATGTCCTCGCCCCACACACGATATGAATTGTTATAGCTCACAGGCATATAACTATGACTCTCTAACTTGAGCAATTTACTCTACAGGCCATCAGCTCAGTTGGCCAAGCAGATGGCTGTTACACTTTATCCACTGAGATGGAGAGCTGTACCCCACAGCATGCAGGGGATATGCCGCTTTCTGCTCAAGACTCCTAAATCTTGTTAAGCGGAATATGTTCCATTTTTTCAAGGAGACAGAGAGCTCGTCCTCTGGCTATTAATGGTTCTTTCATACTGTTGACTCTGTATAACTCAGATGTTAGGTGGTGGGTTGACCTTGACTGGATGCCAGGTGACCATCAAGCTGCTCTATCGCTCCCCTTCCCAGCCAGACAGAGGAAGGAAATGACACAGAAAACGACTCGTAGTTTGAGATATGGCAGTTTACTAAAGCAAAAGCCAAAGTTTCTGTATGCACAGGCAAGGAGGAAAAAAAAGTTTTATTCTATACTTCCCATCAGCAAGTAATGTTCAGCTACTTCCCAGGAAGCAGGACTTCAGCACATGTAGTGGTTGCTCTGAAAGGCAAACATTGCAAAAACAAATGTCCCTCCTTACTTCTCCTGCCCTTAGCTTTTATGCCTAAGCTGACATCATATGGTATGGAATATCACTTTGATTAGTTTGAGTCAACTAACAACTGGACTGGTTGTGTCCCCTCCCAAGATCTTGCCCTCGACTGGGGAAGGGAGGAATGTTGAGAGACAGCTGTTCAGTGGTAGCCAAAACACTGCTGTGTTATCAACACCTTTCTAGGTACCGATGCAAATCACAGCACTGTTAGGGCCGCTACAGGGAAATGAACTCCATCTCATCCAGACCCAATACAGTAGATCCTGCAGCAGACCCATGTGTCTCAGAAGCAGGCCTATTTCTTTCAATAAGGATGTCTCCAAGAAAATCCAGTCAAATCTTTAAAAAGAAAATTCTGTAGCAACTTTTTTGCAATATAGCAAAATTATAAGCAACTGACCCCCCACCCTCCTTTTGAACATTTGAAAGACTTCTATAAAAACTATTACTTTTAGTTCCCTGGGTAATAAAAACAGATTTTCTCTCTCCACCACATATAATATATTGTGGATCTTCCTGCTTTTTCATATTAAAGTATGTGTCATTCTTTTTTTCTTTTTTCTTTTTTTAAAAATCTGCTTTTTTCCATCTTTTTTTAGTTCTTTTTTTGGAGATCTAAACTGAAATTTCACTGGAAGCTGTACCAAGATAATTTTTTAGCTTATCTACTGCTAATCCTACTCTCAATTTAGTTGACGTGCAGTTTGGGCTTCAGTAGTTAATGAAAGGTGGATTGTTTAAACAATTGTACTTCTGACACTTGGTGAGTACTTTGCACTTGGTTTCCTGCTCTAATGCATGAACACTAAGGGTTGGGTGAACTAGAAAACACTTTATACCTCTGTGTTTAAACCCATTGTTAGGCTGGTAAAGAAAACTGACTTGAGGCTTCCAAGAACTAAATTGTAGGCAACTGAGCTTGCACAACAGAATGTGCCATAATATGTAGTTTATTTCTTAGAAAATGTCAATATAAATAAGTAATGTTTAGAAAATATATAGTATGAGGATAAACACAGATCTGAGTTTTTTAAAAAATCAACAAATTGCAAAGGTTCAGACTTGAAGGAAAGTAGTTAACACTTCCCACCAGCTGTTTAATTCTGGTTCACAAAACCAGAATTCAGATATTTGTGAAAATTGCATTAATTAGAACAATTTTTTTCTAGTAGGATATATAGAAACATAATGAGAAAGAAAACAAAACTAAACTAAACAAGATTGTATTTTTCAGAGAACTCCGAAAAGTTTCTGTAGGATCCACCCCATTATATGTTGATGATATTTGTGTTTTCATTATAGATAGATAGATAGATAGATAGATAGATAGATAGATAGACAGACAGACAGACATTTTGCTTAGGTAGATTAAATTTCTGGGCAATCTGCAGGGCAGTTAAAAGCAGCTAATAGAATGACTACATAGAACTGAAACAAAAAATACTTCTCCTGTTCAAAGTACACGTATGTTAGAAATGAAGATACACCTCTTTTATGCATACTTCCATTTATACAGAACAAACCCCCTGATGATTTCAGGAAAGAATATATGGTCAGCTTCATTTTTTTTAATCTTATTTTTCAGCTCAAAAGAACAATTATCAAATGTAACTACTATTTTTGTCTCCATCTTTTTATTTATTAAAATATTCTGGATACAGATTAATTTTACTTGTTCTATGTTCACTCTTGTTTCATTTTGTAACAGACAAAAAGACAAAAACCTACAAGAGTTCTAGAAAGTGAATTGATACATAACAGAATTTAGGCACAGATTTGTGAAAATGAAGAAACTAAATGCTACTTGATACAAATAATTTCCAACTACTGTTTCTGTAAGTCACTACAGTGCACTTTCAGCCACTGCACATTCAAGAAGCTATTCCTCTTTCTTCAGCAATCAGGGAATACTACTGCCACAAAGTTTTACTCAGTGAGGGCAAGGCTGCTTTCTGCAATGATGTCAACAAATAAGGGCTGTTCTTCAAATGCTGACCTTTAAAAAGCACATTACTAAAACTAATACATTATCTTTCAGCAAGCGGGAAAGAGGCTTCTCTTTATTAGAGGAGATACCGTTTCTCTTCACCCAAAGCTTCCAAACTTTGTGAAAGTGCCAATTTTTCATATTTAAAACTGTTTTACGCTAGCCTTTTTTGCCATGCCTGGGTAGGCGGATCTGCACTAAGGAGCAGGTTTTATCCCATTCCCAGATGAGCTGAGTAGCACAGCTGGTTGAAGACAGTTAATTGCTCTTCATGATGATTAGAATGTTGTTAAGGTTTTCTCAGAGGGAGAGAAAAGAACATGCATGTGGTTTGAAAGGTCATGGTGGAAACAAGATATAGCAGGCACGAGATAGTGTTATATTGACAAGTGTTTATCATAAGAAAACACACTCGGCATTAAAACCTGCTAGCTCTTCCAGTTGATTACAATGTAATATAGTTTAATAAAATAACACTATGATTATGTGTCCCTTTGTAAAATCACAGTGTTTTTTTCTCTTCTGAAGAAGTTTGCCATTTTTGTGGTTTAAAAGCAAGGCAAATATGCTAGAAAGGTCTTAAAAAAACAACCAGTTTGCTACCCTCATCAATTTCCTTCTGAAAGTGAATGATATTTTATAAACTATTTCGTCTACATACATAGAAACCACATGCATGTTATATTCAATTCCATTTTATCATACACAGTTGTTATTAAGTCTCACACTACTGATTTGGCTTTATAAAAATGACACATCTGAACTACCTGAGGTAACAGTGAGAGCTGGGCTGCATTCAATGCCCTCTTCAATATCCAGGCACAGTGGTCCATCCAGTATAAGAACTGGAAAATAGCATTCATGTGACCTGATGGATATGAGCAGATCAATGGAGTTCAAATTCAGAAGACGTGAAGTACAAACAATTAATGGACGTGAGGAAAAAGATATTGATATTATTATCCCATATACAGTAAAAAATCTACATTGCTCTGTAAATAAGCAAGCACTCTTTATTCCATTTGACTATCTGACACATTAAAAAGTGCTGGTCATTCTATTCTTGCCAGATGTTTATGGTGGATCACATCTGCTTTTTCTCCAGGATACCATGGATTCCAGCAAAATAACACACACTGTTTGGTTCTTTCACCCTGGCTGGCCAATAAATTCAGGTGAACATGAAAAGGAAATTCAAGGTCATCCTTTCAAGGGTGCTTGCTCAGTCATGCCTGTTTTAATTGCTCTTGATTCTCTTTGTCTCCAGATACAAGTATTTACTAAGTAGCTTTATCTACTTTTTCCTGAAGGTTTCCCTTAGGCTGACCAGGTTTTCTTACTCAGCACTACCATTTCTAGTTTCTGACATCCCTGTATTCCTGGAGGGTTGTACAGAAATAATTTTGAAAAATCCATACAGTATAGTATAAGCCGAAAAGAGACAGCTTTGTATACACTGGCCTCCCTGTCCTGTCTTCTGACTCAGCCTCAGATTACGAAGGTACTATGTGGGGGCTTTTTCAGCCAGTGTTTCAGAAAAGCAGAATTTAATCTAGTTTGTGGCAGATTTGTCTTCCACACCTTTTCTCCACACTGTTAAACTGAATTCATACTACTTGGCCTTCAAGTCGGGAATCTTTTTCCTTGTAGCTGTATGTTGAAGAAATTACGCTATTAGTTCTAAAAACACTGAGTTCAACAGGTCAAATTCATCTCGAGGGTGACTTTGACTTCAGTGAGAATGCCGCAGGGAGGCATTGGCTCAGCGTGTCTCCCATGTTTACTAATCACAGGAGCAGCAGCAGTCCTCTCCATTCGATCAGTGCTGCACAGAACTTTCATTACAAAATAACAAAGCACAGCTAACTCAACTTTGAATTTAGTTATGGCTTCATTAAAATTTTGCAAAGTTTCTGACCGAGCATGAATTTTTATAGTGGATGCTTTATGGATTCAACTGAGTTTCAGTGTGCATTTTAATCCTAGACTCACAGTGAAATACAAAGAAATGCAAATGACAAACAAACTTCGATATAAATGCCAACAAGACAAATGCTTGAAATTTTTCAGTTCTAATGCTGCTAACACTGACCTCATCCCACATAACAGGGATTGTTAACCAGATTCTGCTTTCCTTCCTTACTGGATGGAGAAGGTAAGGTTGGTTATCTAAATGAAAATGCCTAGGTTAGGAATGCAATTTCTTATATAATTAAAAGTAAACCGTTTTGGTGAATACTAAGTGCATTAAAGCTAGGAATCAACTCCTGTCATGATGCCCTGAATTATGAGTGTCCCTAGAGGCACCTCCCCTCTGTCCAGTATCTGCATTTTCATATATTGTAGAGTGCACTGGAGAAGCAGGCTACTGTACATTGTGCATTCCTAGTTCCCATGTATACCCTGTTCGCATCCAGATTTGGAGATAGGCCTGCATACAGACGCTGGCTCTACCCATGTATTTCCTTGGGATGTGTGGGGAGCCACAAAGGCAGGAGTTCTGTGCCCATATCAGGACTCCTTGCCTCAAGAAGTTTAGGACCTGAGATCAGATCTATAATGTATAATGCATAATGCAGTGCTGTGTCTTGCAGTCAAAAAAAAAATTGCCACAGGCTCCAGGAAGTAAAGGGCATCAAGGCACGTAATGTTATGTTGTGTGGATATTCCATATATACTCGTGTATAGTACTTCTCAAGGAGCATGAGGATGATGGGAAACAGCACTTGACATATTAGCAGACCACAGCACACTCTGTACATAACACGACAAGGACTCTGTCTTGCCTCTGAAAGATTTTTATGTTCTCTGAGCGGCTATTTGAATCCACTAAAGTAATTTCAGCAATTGACTGGTTTTCAGTAAACTGCCATAGAACCTACTTCATAAATACACACTACACGTGTAGTTATGTACTTGCACACACCTATGTGTGTGTGCACATATATAGTGTCGCAAAAAACTCCTTTTCAGATGAAATATGCAAAAAATTATTTTACGTTTTCTCAGATCTCTTTAGTACTTCTGAGGCTTTGCCTGAAGACATTTTAACTTTACCTGAGATTCCCTGACTTTCTAAAGAAGTTTAACAATGTGCAGGAACAAATCTTACTACTAATGCAGGACCACATGCACAAATTTTCTAAGCCTCTACTCCTGACTGAAACTAACAGGTAATCTCAACACAGTATCAAGGACATCTCAAAAGACACGTATTGCTTGAAATCATTGTAATAGTCTAGAACCATCCTGTATCTGTAGGATGGTCCCTCATTTCAGCATCAGCTTACTACTCTTCAGGGATTCTACATCCATCCTTTCCTGTTTTGCTAGAGTCTGTATATGTATGCAGTTCCCTTGGGAAGGAATCAATAGGACATTGCAGACAGCGCTTGCTACAGGGAAGAGTGTCCCATGGGACTTCCTCAGTGCAACACTTAACTCTTCTATTTTAAAGGAATAGGCATGGGGTAGGTTTCAGCTGGTTTTGTGAACATTCCATTGTGTTTCTATCTGTCGCGATCTTATTCTCTGGAGGCAAAAGCAAAGCTAACTTAGACCCAAAAATTGTGCCTTGTAAACTCTTTCTTCTCCACCCTAAAGCCAAAGCAGAGGCCTCAAGAGATCTGTATCAGTGAACTTTACATGCTGTGCATCCCCTTGACAGAGATATGTGACTCTGGAGGGGACTGAATCAACCAAAACAGAAATGAACTAAATGTTAGCTTTAACAAAAATATAGAATTAACTACAACAGTAGAGTGTTTGAGAACACTAATAGTTGCCTAGCAAAAGCCTTACTACTTGAGAAAAGGTATGCAATCAATAGTGCAGTGCCTGCATCATATTTTACTTTCAGGAAGCCTATTCCAACACACCACTGGTGTGAAAATCCAGCAGGTAGTTGGGAACACTCATTCAAAATTTGAAATTATTGTAAACACCCAGAAGTTTCATTTCTCACTTTGGGTGTTACAAGGAGGACAGCAGGCATTAGAAGTTGCTGTTTAGTTCAAGATCTGTAACCTCACAACAGGCCCCAAGAAGTGCCAGAATCCCAGTGGGGACCGAGGGATGTCACTGGCCATTGACTGTGTGTGGAAAGTCCTAAGACACTGTGACAATTGCACACAACTAAATAACTCATGTATTTGCTAAAGATCTCAAGCAAGTTGTTGCTCTTGTACTTGTAACCAGCATCAGGGCATATTTAAAATAGGGATGTATTTAATTTCTGCTGCATGTATGCATTCAGGAAAACCATCGTGATGACAGCAAGGTGTCTGGATGTTCTCTTGCAATGATCAAGAATCCCTCTTTCACCACCTCTTTGTGGTGAAATATCTCAGGCTGCACTGGCTGTGCTAATGAAACAGTGTCTCAAATGGCAGTATGGCTACTGCTGAGGGCTCATTCACTTGGAATCTCTTGTACACGCAGAATTCTTTACCATTTAGGAAAAAAAGAAACTCAAAACGCTAAAAAAACGATCAGTTTCATGCAGGAACAAAATAAAGGCAGTACAGTTACATTCAACAAAACCACCTGCTAAGTTCATAGGAGATTTCAAAACTGTCTTTTCAGAGCAGCCTTCAGCAGTCCTACCATTCCTGAACCCCATTGGCACCTGCCCCTGCCTGGGGTCCTCCCTCATACCTCCCCCTTGGGTGCTTTCCCAGCTCAATCCCCACCATAGCAAAGTTCAGCCACACATCTTGGGTACCTGCTAGACATTTGTCCTAGAATCATACAATCAAGGAATCATTTAGGTTGGAAAAGACCTCTAAGATCATCGAGTACAACCATCAATCAAGCCCCACTGCGTTCACCACTAAACCATGTCCCCAAGTGCCACATTCACACACCTTTTGAATACTTCAAGGGATGGTGATTTCCTGGGCAGCGTCTTCCAATACCTGACCATTTAGTATGCATTAATTGCCACATGTAGTAGATCTGACTCTAATTCTGCTTCCACTGGCAACTACAGGTCTGCAGAATTATTTTGGACTTGCAAAGGCTGTATGTATACTACGAATGAGTTGTTATAATTTTAAGCTTACTGCATTTTTTTCACTGCAAAAAAAATTAAACCATAGTATTATACTAGTGATGAGGTTAGAAGGCATTGGCTGGTTTTCCCTTTCCCACTGATGCATGCTACAGTATCATAATATCGTAATGTACATGGCCCATCCTGTAGTTTCTGTAGACTGAGCCCACTGAGCTCCTCATGTTCCTACTTGCTGCCAGAAAGTCGAGAGGCTGCTAGGACTCAGAGGCAGTCCTGTACTCCTACCTCAGAAAGATGTGATTTCCCAGGGAGCCAAGAAACATGCATGGGCCACAGTTCTTACACCAAGCTCACTAGTATAAATACATAATAGTGCCCAAGAAATACTGGATTTTCTCACAGCCAGACTGTAAAAATAAGAACCTCATAAATGTTTATTTGTATCCAAACAAAGCCACCATTCAAAGCTGGTATTTAAAATCAATTTCCAGAAACTCTGGTTTATAGCTAATTTTCAACTCTTTCATTATTTTTTCTCCTTTTGAGTAGAATGCTTTGATTCAAATATTCATTGATTCAGTGAAAATCTGATGTATATGGTATAATCAATGGTACCTTTGTCAGAGCATATCTCCAGAGTTCATGGTCAACAGCAATGATGATATGAAGCAGTGACAAAAACCAGTATATGTAGTACTGGTAGGAGCTCCAAAAACACAAAATCTTTAAATCATGTGCTGAATAACCAAAAACCAGATCATATTGGCAACTATGGTACTGGAAGTTCTACGTACAAATTCAGCTCAACCATGAATTTGAAGTGGAACGCAAATACGAATTTTTTGTTAAAATGCTTAATATTTATCAAGTTAGGGAAAACACCACAGGGAGGTAATTAAGAGTGTTTTTAACCAGATATTTCTTACTTGTTATGCTCTAGCTATAACTGTTAATTTCAGTGGAAAGGAATCAGTTGAAAAATAAAAAATATTTGAATAGTTGTGACATCCATGAAAAATAAGAGATGGTTCTGCTTCAGCCAGAATTGTGAGCAGACAGAAATCTACAAATCAGAATCAAAACTTCTCAGTTTTAATTGCATCTTTATACAGCCTCAGAAATTTCATCTCAAAACATATATAAGGCAAAAGCCTTTAAAAAGCTTTCTCAGGGAGATGATAGAATAGACAAGAGACATGGATGATGGAACAGTGGAAAGACATGCATCAGGCGAGACACGATACTAATCCTCTCTTAGAATCTGAAAGTCACAGGTCTTCCTAAAGTAGAACTTCAATCTAAATTATTTAAACCAACTTGCTGGTGAAGTTTTGCTAGATTTATATGGATGAACAAAAATAGTCCATATGTGCTTATGCCCAGTTTAAGTGAGAAATGGAGAAATGAACCATATGTCTGAGCACATTCAGAATTGTACAAAGATCTTCAGCAACACAGCTGTCACAGTAGTCTCCAGCATCCTGGAGAGGCGCTACATTTTACTGCATCTTACCTTGCACCTATATAATGTAGGTCAGGTTCTCTAGCATTCAAAAAAAATTACCAGAAAATGACTGATTGGTGTTTTATCACATTTTATTTCCTCTTTATTTAGAGGGATTGCCATTACAGAAATGAAAACAGCAATAAAAACATTCAATAAAAATAAACATAAAAATAAAAATGAGAAACATCAGTGAAAGGAATGGAAACCCTTGATAATTGCAACATGAACTTGCTCTATATGAATCCTTTTCCTGCTCAAACTTTGTGAAAACAGCCTTATGGTAATACAAGAGTGGTATATAGTTATCATATACTACAAAATCAGGAGGTAAAATAGATGTGTTTGTTTCAATCAAACTATAAATTGTACCAGGCTGCAGTAGTACACAGTGGTATGTATACACCTGACACACAGAGAGATCAGTATTACCTTTTGTTCAATAAGTGTTCATTGTCAGAGATTACGGAATTCCTCACAGCAAGAAAATATAATGATTCTCTATGGCTGTGTAATTACTTTGTCACATTCAAGAACTATACAGAAGATAAAGGAATAACAGAAGAGATCTAGATAATTTGAAGAATTTCTTTATTTAGGAAGTACAAAAGTTTTAACCACATTTATGCAAAAGGTGTCTTTTAAACAAGTACATGCAGAATGAGTCCAGTTTATAGCAGTTCAGAGTTTCCTCCAGCATCCAGGAACAGTCAGATAAGGCAGTGTGTCCAAAAGCAGCATTTATGGTAAGAAATACGGCCAGTGAGGGTGGCCGTGCCATAAAGCCCGTACAGTCAAACATGGTCACGGCATCTCCTTGCCAGCAAGGGAGGGCACAACCACCCCCAAGGCTGTTTCCCATATTATCCCCTAGCATGTTGTTACACCCCGGATCAGTGATTGTCGTGTCGGAACCACCTTGTGGGGTGTGCCCGTGTCTGTGTGTGTGAGGGGAGGGCACCGGGCCTCCAGCACAGCCCACAGGGCGGCCAGGGCGGCCGGCTCCACAGCCACGGCGTGGGGGCCGAACGGAGGAGCTGTCACTCAGCGAGGGCTGCCTGGCAACCCGCTCACAGCACGGCCCCTGCAGCCTGTGATTGGCTGCGGCGTCTGTCACTCTGGCTGGGAGGCACTGTGAGTGGCCAGCGAGCCGAAGGTCCCGGCTGGGGGGCGTGGCCACAGCGACCAGAGCGGGCGAGGGGAGCGCCATGGTGGGCCTTGGCCTGTGACCTTCTGAGTGGGAACTATGTCTTCCCTCTCCTCTTTTTCTCTCCATGTTCTTCCCTTTCTCTCTCTTCTTTTCTTCCCCTTGTGGATAACCTAAACAGCTATTTTCTGTACTTAAGTGGCACTTAATGGAGATTGTGGTTGCAGGGTGTAAAAGTTTCTTACTACGGCAATGCTGTTAGTCCTGGCAATCTGTTGTAATGCCTTTGTGAAGTTGCATGTTATCTTTGTAAAGCCCTTTTTGCCAAAATGCCTATTTTCTCACCACATTAAACGTAATCTCTTAGAGAAAAGTGTGTAGCTTTTCTCTGGATGTCAGTCCAAGGTGCCAAAGAACCAATGGCCTTACAAGAGTTCATCTGAGGGAGTTTCTCTTGAAGCCCAAATTAAAGTGTAACACCCAGTAGAGCTGAGTCTTTGTGGCCGAGCTGTAAGAGATGTACAGTAGGTTTTGACCAAGATTCAAACAGATTGTTTCATTTTCTGAAGTCCACGGACTAACTGATTTTTTTTGCCTGAAGGTTATGAATGTGGCAGAATGGAAGAATTATTGCTACTATTTCCTACTCTTGCTGGTAGGCTTACTGCCAAGCCTCAAAGTCCCTTTCTGTTTTTTACTCCAGGTTTCTGAGTTTCTGTGACTTCTTGCTTGTTTTGCAGTGACATGGTCCCAGTGAAAGGCGTGGAGGAAAGCCCTCATCTCCTCTGCCTGTGCTGCAGGCTGCTGTGGTTAGGAAAGTAGGTTTCAGACGTTTCAGCTCAATGGCATTGGGCTCCAAAGGAGTTTTCCACCTCCTGGGCAGATGTTCCAGCCACTGAACTGTAATATGAGAAACAGGGACTGTGTTCTTCTCTTATCTAAAAATAAAGCTTACTGAGAGCGCTCTGAATTGCTCCTCAAAGGCAAAGCTCTTGCAAAAATAGCACGTATGGCTGATTTGAGGTACACAACAAGGACGTGTGCCTACCTATAGGCAGCCTAATCGGAACACCGCAAAGGCTGTCATAGTGCCTATCCTGAAGTGTTGCAAATCCTTTGCTGGATATAAGGGTCTGCATACAGTCACACTTGACATGCCAGTCCGAGTGATGCGGCTTGGAGAGAAGCATTAACTTGGGTAACACAAAGGGCTGTTCAAGGCAGCACATGCCCTACTCCCGCCCCCCAGCCCCACTGCAGTTTGTATTTTACATTCAGTGCATTAGACCATGAACAACAAAAAACCACTCATGCCGGTTGTGTAGGCCACCTTCTTAGGCCAATAAAACTCCATTATTGTTAATGCAGGCTTTCACGCTGATGATTGGGCCTGCAGGGTTTATACTAGTGCTACAACCTCCAAGATTTACTGGATGCTTCTACAACTGTACTATATATTCTGCTAAAGCACATTTCCACATGGAGCCATTAAAAATATATATATGTCCCACACAGAGAGTGGGTCAGTAAACAAGTTTCAAAGGCTTGTTTCTTCTTCTTAAGGCCAGGTTCGTGAGTGACCTCCTTGCACTTCAGTTCCATGGAGATCACACGCTGCAGCTCCTGCTTTAGATCAAACCTGAAGAAGAGGGGAGTTAAGCTTACTTGCTCTGTGAATAGAAAATGCTTCTATTCACTGTAATTACTCTTGGTCAGAAAACATCCCTTGCACTTTCCCATTTTTACTTGTCTTTACTTACAACATAAAGGTTTCATTTTCCCTCTCCAGTAGCCTGTATCGCTGGAAAAAGTGTATTTGCTACAGGGCATTAGGAAATATATTCCCAGATTGCTAAGAATTCGTTTTTGTTTGCTTGGAATAAAAGCACAAGAACAAATACAACTAGATTAAAATGAAAAGCATCGCTACAAAGCAGAAAGCACACATAGTGGTTTTTCTTAAGTAGAAGATATACCTTCAGCAGGAGGCCTGATGGGATTGCTATAGGCAATAGCCTCAACTAGTTTCACTCCTTGAAACTTTTATTTTAATAGGGCTGCAATCCTCATTTGTAATACTTACACAGTGAAGCTTGGCTTTCAGTGCTGCTAACTTTTGGTAGAAAGGAACAAGATTTAAAATCATACCTGGTGAAGTCACAGTATGATGGGTTTCCTTCAGAAACCGTCTTTTTAAGGGAAGTTTAAAAACCTAGGAAGTGTATTGGATGACCATTGTATCAGATAACATTATTTGGACTGTTCTGGTCATTGATTTTTCACAAAACTGGGAGTCTCTCATATCATTCAGTTCCAGAATACTGGAACAAGTTCCAGACAAATGGCTGCTGCTTCTATGCAGCTGGCCTGGAGACTGCAGAGCCTGGAGGAAACTGGCTGAGTCTACAAACTGTGGGAACTATTCAACTTTATGAGGCAGTTCTGCTTCCAGGCAAGGGATTTCAGCAATTTGATTTTAAATAAAATAAAATAAAAAAGAATGGTACAGACTAAGAGATACTCTAACAAGCATTTTCAGCCTAATGACCTGTCATGTAGAGAAGACTTCTCATCTCCTTCACTCTCTTGATCTTAGCTAGTGCTGTATGAGCCTCCGTGCTTCAGCCCTTATGGTATAACCATGTCCATGTGCATGGAGACTTTTTGTCTGCCTGTAAGAGGAGATAATTTTAAAATTTAAGAGAAGAGCTACTACTCCAGAAAGCATCTTGCATTCTTAGTGGCTGCATCATACCCTTTCTTTTGTTTACTACGGACATATAATAATATAAAGCTTGGTAGGTGTTCTCACTAAAAGCATGACCATTTGTGATATTTTTGTACATTTGTAGACATAAACTTTCATATTGGTTATAATTTGATTCCCTTGCCTCAAACTGCTTTAAAAATAAAAACAAAGGTTTAAGAAAACATCAGAGGTGAAATCACAGAGCTGGTGCTAGTTTAATGAGCTAGTAGTAACATGCATCTTTTAGATGTCTAAGGGAAACAGACGAGTAAATTTTTACGCAATGTTTTTCCAACATGAAATGTCTACAAACAGTATTAATTTAAGTTAGTAAAATATTTTATTTCCTGAAATAATGTCTTGAATGGTAACTGCAAAATTAATTGCAAGCATCTCATCTGTTTTAAGTGCTACTATTATTCTATTCACTAGGATTTTTTTATAGCACCCCTGTCCCATTTCTGCTCTATTGTGCTTTTATAAACTTGGTTTGGAAAATAAAGAAGAAAATTTACGGCAAGAGATATTAAGATAGCTAATTTAAGAAACAGAACAGCTTTTCATTGTCAGTCATATGACTGGTATTCATGACTTACGGGTAATTATATCAGAGACAATAAATTACAGTTAGAGAATTTTCTAATTGGCTTTAATAAAAAAGAATAGACAAAGCTGATGAAAAGAACTGAGAAGTATGTTGTTGGTATCACTATCTGAAATAAACAAGAGGCATCCAAATATTTGCTCAGTTATCTTCAGCATCTCCAGTCTTAAGAACTCAGATCACTTAAAAGTGCCCCAAATTTGAGTACCTATTACTCACAGTTAACAGTACTTTTTAGCGTCTCACTGACTAACGATCCAGTTAGCAGGTGCACAAATAACTGGGAGGGAACATGGCCAGGACAGCTGACCCACCCTTGACAAAGGGATATTTCATACCAAAGAAGGTCATTCACAGCTTATTAATTGGGCAGGAGGAAGAGAGGCGGATGGTTTGCTGGGAGCTACCAATTGCTCATGGAGTACAATTTGGGCATCAGTCAGTGGGTGACGAAGAATTACATTGTGCGTCACTTTTTTTTTTCCCTGGGCTTTATTTCTCTCTCTCTCCTTTTAATTGTATTTATTATTATTATTATAGTGATTATTTTAAAACTTATTTTCGTTATTAAATAATTCTTAACTTACTTTCTTCACTTTTTTGTGATTCTTCTCCCCATTCCACAGGGTGGGTGTGGAGGAAGCAGCATAGTGAGTGAATGAGCTGCTGTGTGTATTCAGTTACTGTCTGGGGATAAACCATGACAACAAGCAACAGTTGCAGTCACTTTAAATCTTGTGTTCAGTATCTTGTGCTTGGAGCACAAGCCATGTAGGCATTGAGTGCATTAAGACCCTGAGCAGGCCAGAGGTTTGTGATGGATCTCCTTTGTTTTCTTCTTATTGTGAGCTCCCCAAAGCAATTTTTTCTTAGAACAATGGCTGGGATCACTAACTTTTATGACAGAAAGCTCCAGTTGGTGAGGTGTAAACAGAACAAAGCAGAAAGATTTCTGCACAATTCTTCACCTGGCCCACAATGTCTTTGCTCCTGGCTCTTACTGCAAAGTCTAGTGTGTGCCACTTGCCCTTGTGCAACCTGTTGTCCTCCCTGCCATTCCTGGATCCCTGCTGTAGCTTTTTGCTTCTGCGCCCTGCCGCCTCTGCTACCCTCTCCAAACAGGTTTATTTCCTTCCCATTTCTCCCCAAGCTCCAGGAAAACCATTTAACTGCTTCTTCTAAGAGGACTACAGCATGAATTTAAACAGATGAGACAGCTGTGGTCACACCTGGCCACACCACTCCTTTCACTTAATTTAAATTCATCCTTCCAAACACACAGGAGGAAGGCACCAGGCCGTACAACAGGCTGGGGAGAAGTGGAGTGGTTGAAACCCTCCCACTGAAGCTGTGTGGATCTGTAAAAGAGAAGGCACAGAGAAAGAGGGAACAGAAGAAGTAAAACAGTCATGTTTAAGACTCCACAATAAAGCAGATGGAATTCCCACATTCTGGTCCCTGTGGTAGTACAGCTTTTATTTCAATTCAGTGTGGATATGGCAAACAGGACATTGCTTGCTGCACTGCATGCTCCTGGCTTGCAAGCTGTCTTCCCTTGTGAGAAGTTACCATGTCAGGTGAAACTTTTTGAGAAGCTCAGGACCTCACTCCTGCCCTTGGAGCAATCCTCCTATGTTACAGCTGCAGCAAAGAGCTGCAGTCTCTGGCTCCAGCAGAGAGAATCCTGGCAGCAGTAAAAGCAGACAGGCAGGTCATGGGAAAGAAGGAAGAAAAACTTCCTATGGAGCAAAGAGGCTGTTGGGAAGGTCGCTGTACCTCTGAAATGACTGTATGTCATTCAAAGACATTCAGCTAGCTTTGAGTTAAGAGCTGCCAAAGTGCCAAAACATGCCTTCTGGTCTTTAAAGAATTCTAAGGCATCTTATGTTTCTGCCTAAAGACTTTCTTATCTGTAAAAGTGCCTTCTACACCTATGTGCAAGAAAAGTGCCTGAAACCTTGTGGATAAGTTTCTTTCAGGCAGCTTTGACTGTCATGGTGCTAGTCAATTTAAGTCTTGGTGTTAAAATCTTAGACTCAAGGCCTGTCTCTGCAGTATCTTCTGCTATTATTCCTCTATTAATTATAGTTTTTCTCCAAGTCTTCGAGATGGTTCAACCAGCTTGACTATTAAACCCTTCTCAGGAGTATCCTGTAAAATTGTCTGCATTTCATTTTTGGGACTCACAGTTATGTTGACCTTTATTCATAGAAAGCAAGGGGCCAAGAAATGAGATGGTCTCACAGGAAAGCTGGGAGAGTGGGGAGATCCTTCTTTCAGGTACAACCTTGTACTTCATTAATTTTAGCTCTTCAAACCAACTGAATGGGAAAACCTTGGCTGCAAAGTTCTTCTCCCTCTAATTATTTCTTCTCCCAAAAAAATGTTACTATAGTTTTTCAGTTGTGAATTTAGAGGAGAGTGATTCTATTTGGTTTTGCACTTCCTCACAGATTTTAATAACAAAGCAGTCCTCTAAAGTCCCCCAGTCTGGCTTCCAGGCCTTTCTGCTGGTCACCTTGTCCTTCAACCACTGTCACAGGCGAGATAGAATAAACAGTAACTAGTAGTGGAGCTGAGTACTGAGCTTAACAACCAGAAAGATTAGAGCTTTTGGCCTACTTGGTCATTTCACACTCCCTTGCTCCCCCACTTCAGTGTCACCCTCTGTAGCCCTTGACTTCCACTCTGGCAGGGAAATCACTGCTAGTCTGGGAAAGTTGGGCAGGAAGTCCTCTTGGTTCCTACTGTACTGCTGTACAGTGACACTGTACAACCCAGTGACACTTCTAGACCATAACTGATGAAGGTCCCTGAGCGTCTCCTGGTATTCATCTCTGTGCATTTCTCTGACCACCAGCACCCTTCCCCCAGTCAGGATGCTCACCACTTTCTTTTCTGGTCCTCTTCTCTCCAAGACCACCTTTTCTCTTTGGAAACCCTGCTGTTTTGGCCTCCTTTTCTTTATGAATGCCCTCAACCCAGGGTTTTCCCAATCTAGTTTATATGCAGAAGCATGATCATTATCCTAATTGTTTGTCCTGTCATGTTTCTTTTTGGTAATCAGAGGGTTTGGGACATTTCACTGTTATTTAGTCCAAGTGCTAGGAAAATATAGAACCATTCTGTATTGTTTGCAGCTAGAAAGCAGCATCCTTCATCTTGAAACCTCAAAAGTGCAATTTTGGATTTTTGCCAAAATACACACACACACACACACATACACCCAATTATTTGGCACCTATTACTCTTCACTTTTAAGATATTTTTTACCTGTGACACACACTTTTTTTCATTGAGAGGGTTCTCCAGCACAAATCAGGTTTGTGCAGTTAGTCCTGTAGTGTCACAAGGTGGTGAAAAGGCTCCTGCCCCTAACCTGGACCTTCCTCCACACTTCTCCTAGACTTCCATTTCTTTAAAATACATTTTAAAGCATTATGCTTGCTGCATTCCATTTCCTCTCCCCATTTAATTTGCTAGTTCAAAATAGATTTCTATAAAATTATCCTACTTGTATGTTTTGTAATGATCTCTTCTCAGGTAATGAAAAGTAGGGGTAAGCTCTGTCAAGTGAGTCATAAGATAATGCCAGATAATTCTCTGCCTGAACACAATTGCTTGATCCAAGTGCAGATACAGATCAAACTACTACACAAATTTATTTCCAAATTGCGGTGAAGAGAGACATTTAAATTTCATTTCTGACCCTCCCAGGTTCTTACCTCTATAAGAAAAAGACTGTTAATCAGATGCCTCTTCAGTAGAAGTAGAGGGGTGCTTAAGAGATTAATTGTGTCTTTTAGGGGAAGGGATATACTTTAGAGGCTCACAATTTTTAAAAAGAGTCATTTAAGACTTGCAATAAATGCAAGTATTATTTAGGGTGGGGATAATTCTCTTGAATTTCTTCTGAATACAATCACCAATTTATTGAGTGCTGAATGTCTAGACTATAACCTGGTAAACAGGTAATTACATGCCTAACTGCATGGACACAAAAAACTAAAACACCATTTAAAGGCATTTTTCTGTTATATAAAGCATCTATAGGAATGGGTAGTTCTTCCATTTTCTTTTAAGTTCCTGGATAATATTACTTCACCTTTGTTTGCTCTCTTCAGTTTCAGATTTCAAGATCAGTTGCAAACTGTGTTGTTTGAATCCTATCACAACAGAAGACAGTGAGAGTTGTTAGCTAGGGAAGCTGCAGGGCCTGAAACATCCCCATAGTATACCTAACCACAAAACAATGGGATGCAAATTTGCATACATTTTCATATATTTGAATAAATATATGGATAAACTATTATAAACACAGATTTTAGTTTAAATTGAATTGCAAGAGAACTACAGTTTATCATTATTGTTTTCTTATTTCAAGTTTTCTTCATTAACCATAGCCTAGAATAGTTTTAAAATAGTGAGAAGTAACTCTTAAGAGAAAAAATAAGAAATGTTTCTCCATATTGTTCACTCATATCTCACAGTGGGTTTTTCACGTATTCTTATGTGAGTTTTGCTTTTGTGAATAACCACATGGTTGTGGCCACAGTGTAAAATTTCCACCTGACAGTTGAATGCAGATATGGAATTTGTTCCACAGTGCAGTAGAATTGATGTAGAGATAGGACTGGGGAGTATTTTTCTGTCTGGTTTTAAACTTTTCATCTTCAGCCTCATGGCTCTAGATTTTGGGTTCATCCAGCCCTAGTAAACCCAGAATTATATTTTGGGGAACAGTTTGGTACTTGGCATCTTTGAATATCTGGGCCTCAAGAAAAAACACTAGCTGATTGATCAAGATATGGTTCAAGACTCTTGTTTAAAAACAAACAATAATTATCTGGTGTAGACTTTCTAAGCAGACTCAAATATTCCTGCAATGTACCCTTCTTATCCCAGAATATTAAATTATAGTTTTTTTAAAGTACTTCTCTTTCACTTTTCTTTTTTTTTTTTTTTTTCTAAAATACTTTTGCATCTGAATCTCAGTGCTAGTTTCTCAAGCATCAAAGACATTGGAACTGGGGGTAACTGTTTGCACCATATCTGTCACATGGGTTCTTCTCACCTTATACATCTTTTCTGTGCAGAACTTATTGTTCTTCCTTTGAGCAAACCCCACAGCTTTTGAAAATCTGAAAGTGCATTGGATAGCACAAAGTTGGTTATTATGTCATAACAAAGTAATAGTCTCTATATGGAAATTTTTTCAGGAAAATAACAGAAAAATCCATGTGTAGACACAGCAAACTATTCTACTTACTAAATAATGAGTTCGGTGATGAGACTGAACACAACTTGCACAACTGTCCTTGTATGCAGCTTTGCAGAAAAGATTCTGCAGAGCAGTATGCCAGAGTGACTGTAGATTGCTTCAGCTGAGTAATGCAGACTGTTTCACTTCATAGCAATAGGCTTGAATGCATCTGCACTTACATCGAAATCTCAGGAGACTTGAACAATCTTCATTGAATCCATCGGTACTTTTTCCATTGATTTGTTTTGTTTAACTGTTGCATTAAAACCATATTTGGGCCACAGCAGCACTTAATAAATGCTCAGATCCTGTAAAACATATTGACTTTATCTATATTACCAAGCAGGGAGTCCTGGAGTCTGAAGAAGCTTCTATCTGTGTTAAACACCAGCAAGACTGTCCTTGGTGTTGGCCTAAGACCAAGACAAAGCTAATTTCTGTGTAGAAGCTCAAGGTGATCCCTTAGGGCACCTTCTAAGAGGATCTTCCTGCAGTGTGGATGAGCCCAGACTGCTACAGAGGAGAGTTTTAGGTTACAGACTTTTGCTGTGGCTGCTATAATGGACAAAAATATAGGAAATCCAGGTCCTTCAGTTCCAATACTTTATACATCTTTGTGTAATTTTGTTGAGAATGTGATGTTCCTAGTTAATTAAGGTGTTTTTTTAAGAGATGGTTCTTCTACATCCTGAAAACATTCACATAGCATATAATAAAATTACTAATATAGTTTTTAAAATGGAGAACATCTACCTTAGTGTTTTGGTTGTAAGTGCCTTAACAGGCTCATAAACATGAAAACCAGTATCTGACAAAGGGAAATGCCTGAGGTCCAACAACCCAACCATTAATTCCAGGAAATGTGACCCACCAGGCAACCCATAGTACTTTCGGGAATAACACATGGAACTCCTCCAGGTTTGCACACAGCAGGGCACAGTGGGGCTTGAGCCTGATGAGTACTTCGGTATTCTAAGAGTATCCACACTTCAACAGCTGGAATTAAAGCAAGTAATAAGAAAACTGTGTCTGTGATAGCCCAATAAACACACACCAGGTTTAGAGCATTAATGAAAGCCAAATAACATGAACTCTACTTCCTCTCAGTTATCAACAGGTTTTTATACATCCTTTGTTACTACCTTGAAGAAAATGTGACTATTAAACCAATACTGAGTCTCTTCTCTAATGACTTGAAAGGATACCAACATTTGAGTTATAACATTGTTTATTATGAGATCAATGAAACTTTTTTCATTGTGAAGGGATTGTAACATGGATGAGCATCAGAGTACTGCTAAAGGGCATTGGTGTTTGTGAGAATCAGGTCCTTAATGTCAGAATTCCATGTAAGTGTGAAAGCTGCAAACAGACAAAAAAATCAGACACATGATGTTCATGACACATATAGTAAAACATTTTCCAGGGCAATTTTCATTCTGATGTCTTCTTTCCCACATTATATTATTAAAAAGGGAAATGGAAAACACAGAATTAGATTTTTCACAGATGAAGATACAAAGTTAATTGTGCATTGTAATGCATGCAGAGGTAGAAAGACACTTTAGCAGCAATGAGCCATCTGCATGCCAAGGGTTGCAAGGATTCCTGCTTAGTTCAGGAAGCTTGGAGAGGACAAACAGACAGCAGTATCATCTGGGACCCTCCTGTAAACACCAGTACTCACCACCTTAAAGCTAGAGGAAAAATGTGCATTCCCTTCAGTACACAAAGGAATAAAACACTGCAGCTTAATATGCATCTCCACTGAAAAATAGGTGCAAAGCCTTGCGTTCAGGTGATATAGAGATAAACCATAGCACACAATCTTCTGCCATAAAAATTCATGCCTAATCCTTTGCCATGACTGGCAGTCACAATGAAACATCACTCACCAAAGACTGTGAAAAAAATTTTTCACCTGCTTTTTAAAAGCACAAAGGACCTGAGAACTATTGTGACAAACTTTTAGTTTTGGTTTTACTCTTTTTGTTGTGAGAAACTAAAACCACGCATATGTATAAATTTAAATAGAATAAACCTAGAATTTATTAATTTTTGTACTTCTTGTCAGCTCATTTTTTATTCTACATTTAAATATCTTATCTTCCCTGACTGCTGTGTCATACCAATAGGAAACTTCAGAATATACTGTAATTTCAGCTGGTTTTTTTTCATTACTGAATTTGCTTTCTTCTGACCCTTCTAGAGCTGCTTACACAGCCACATGTATTAGAACATGTGCACATGCTCTTAGTCATGCCTGTGACTTTAAAACATCCAAGACATAACAATTGAAGCTGGTCTTCCTAGTTTCCTCTCTTATCCTTTAAACTATTATATATTTGTTGTGTCTGGATTACTGCTCCAAAAGCTTTACCATGTATCATGTATTGATGTTTCCTTCCAGTTGGAGCATTGGATTACAAATGTCAAGCTTGTGATAGTTCATCCAAAGAGCTCCCAAACAGCCAGAGCCTGGGGTGGAGGTAAGAGAATGTTCATCATCCTCTCTGAAACCATAGTTAGGCATTTGAAGAGTGAATGCAGAGAGAAACAAGACAACATTTCTCTCTCTAGCAACTCAATCAAAAAAACGGACATATCTGCAGAAAACAGAACAGGAAGGGTCCAAGGTGTCTGAATCAGTCTTCTGGCTTATTGAAACTTCTACCATAAATACTATTTATTACTTCCATCACTTCAGAAAAAAATCCTACCACAACATGTTATGAACTACTTAGAAGCTGCTTCATGAGCTTTTAAGCCACCCCTGTCATAGGGGCAGCAACCTCTGAGAAGGAGGCCAGCAGACAGATAGGAGAAGAAATCTTGTCAGCTGTCTGGCTTTAATACAGTGATGCTTTAGAGTCGAAACCCTAACACGTAATTTTCCTTGCAAACAAGCATTCAATGTACAGTCAGCTCTCCATTATCCCTGGCAGATTATCCAGTTTCCTGATAAACGGTGCCACAATTGCAGACATCCATACTGGCTCTTTGCAGGCTAGCCCAGGTCTGGCAGAGCTTATTAGCTTAAGCTCTGCATAAATACTTCTGTACAGCTTCCAGAGCCAGCACTTGGGTGCCTCCACATCGTGTTGCTGGAACCAGTGTGCTGAAGAGTGCAATGCAGATACATCCAAATGAGTCCACAGGAAGCCAGCTCATGTCCAGCAAGGGTTCGGAGTTTGCCAGACGTACATTAACACTGGCTCACACAGGGGTTAAAAAGACAGATAATTTTCTGTAATTCACCCTTTTTCTGCTTGTTCCCATTAATTCATTAGCATAGTTATTGTGAGTTCAGCCTTAGGCCACAAGAAAGCTCCCAGAAGACTTTAGTCTTAGCCAGGGAATGCACTGAGCATCATCTAATTAACCCCAACCAAAAGCAGGTCCTGGGGACTGTGGCGAGGAGGGAGAGCCAGGGCCATGTTGCCAAGTAACTGTGGGAAGACAGTCCTGGAGCTGGTTCAGTGCCTTGCTCCCCGGCATTCCTGTGTTTCAAGCAGAGCCCCAGAACTCCCTCTTTAGGAAATTTTAAATACAAACAAATTCAGTGTTTGTGGTGTCCTTATCAAGTATTTAAGCAGACTCTGGTTTGTTGCATTTGCAGGGAGATATGCACTGGGACATGACTGAAGTTAATAAATTATAAAAAGCTTTGGTATAATTCAGGATGGGAAATATTACAGAAACACAACCACTGGTATTTTCAATCCTTGTGCCCTTTCATGTTTTGCTCTGTTTGCTGAGATACCCCAAAAGCATGCTAATTATTGCACAGATGTGGGATTTTTTTCCACCAAATTATATTGACATTATCAGCTCAATTTATTTATTCATCCAAATGGCTGCCAGCTGCAGAGAGATTTGTGTTTTTATTACTCACCTATGCCAGACTCAGACTGGTGACTAAGGGGTGAAAGGTTACACATTAGATTACTGATCCCTTGAGCCAGCCAGTCCTTCAGACCATGCATTTTCTAGTGCATATTTTGTACCACATAATCGACTCAGTTTTCAAGGTGACACAGTCACATTTTTTTAAAAAATAAGGCAAATAAAAAGAAGCTGATGTTCATAACTACAAGTAACACTTTTGCCTAATACATCAAGTTTCAGTTCTGGGGTCACATCTCTCCCTGATTTCTAAAATGTAGCCAAGCATCCCAGGTAAATGTAAATGAGGATGAACATATGCAAGCTTCCTTCAATTTATAGGTGTACATATACACATATATGTATCTGCATATGCACACATACATTTGTGCACACACTTTTGCAATGCAATTATTAGCCTTTTCAGGAAGATTTTTGTTAAATGATTTATGCTAACTACATAGGAAAAAATTATTTTACTGAAACTAAGAAAATAAAAACAAAGTTATTTGTTCCAGGGTGGTCCCACCAAATCAAAATGCTTTGGTTTATCGAACAGAAATGTTTCATTTGAATCACACTGATGTCAAGTTGCATCTGCTCACCACCTCGTGGGACTCCCACTAGAATTGTGATGCACATGCTACCTAACTATGATTTCTCATGGACTTCCTGGGCTGGCTGTGATGTTCTGTATCTTCCTTTATGGGCAAGACATGTAGGAAACTCTGAATCACATAGTTTGCAAGTCTGGTGGCAAATATACTACAGCAAATTAGCCCTTTCTGTAAGGCAGGGTACAATAAGATGACCAAAGTACAATGGAAACTGAAGAGTTATTATACATCAAACATTTCAACTTGATTCAGTGCACTGAAATTAAATATTTCAACATAGGACTGCAGAAATAATTAATTTCAATTAAAATACTAATTTACAAAGTATTGCATTATGTACAAACCGATTGTTTCAACTTTCTGATTCCCAATAAATTTAAGTATTTGGACTGCAGAGGAGAAAAATGGGGCTGAAATTCCTGGTGGTTTTTTTTAACTGTATCAGATAATCTAATTCCTACTTAGATACAACTCATTTGTATTATACAAATTTTCACTCCACTTATGTGAATTCTGACTTTTAACCTACCATAAGACATTTCCTCCACCCATATTCCCTCACAATCCCCATGTAACAAGCAACCAAACTGAGGGCAGTACAGAAGATGAGGGCATACCAACCTCCTCTCACACACAGCTTGACATCCAGAGGGAAACTCGGCAGGACATAAAGCTTACATGCATAGAGCCAACAAATCTGCATTTCCTTATGCACAGTACCCAAAAGAACCTTATTGCCAACTTCAGCTCATAGGAATTCAGAGATGCATCCCATACAGCCAGAAGGATAGACCAGCAAGTTTAACAGTGAGACCAAGATTGCAAAGCCGAGCTGCCCAGCCAATGTGATTGTACTGCACCCACATTCACTGGTGAGTTTGCAACACAAGATAGCTTTGTGCAAGAAAGGGAAAGCTGTTTTTTTGGGGAACATGATTTCAAAGCAAAATGATGGCAATGATTTTGTAAATATGTGATGAAGGGTAATAGCACAATAGAAGTAAAATTTTGATTAAAGTAAGGAATTTGCGGAGGTCTAATAGTAATTTGGGAGCAATACAAAACACAGAATTATACACCAAAGAATCTGGGATAGAGAGCATTGACATACCCAGTGTTAACTTTTTCAGGAATTTTCCTGCAGGTCAGCCAGGGTTTGATGCCACACAGAGCATATGGCCTTGAGCAACAAATATCTGTTTTTTTACAGCATAGTTCTTTTTGCATTTTCCAAATCCTCACTAAGCAGTGCAATTGCACAAGTTCTTCATGGTTTTAGAGGGATCAGGAAAGAAATGTAATTACTCTTATGAAGACTCCTCTTCATAAAACATTTTCTGGCTGTTGGGGTGGATAATATGGCCCTAATTACTTAAATAAGTCACCAGTGTATAATTTAAAATTGAGACCTAGATACAACTGACTGTTTTGACTGTTTACTGTGGAAGTAAATGTGGCTAAGAATGGCACACTTTCCAGTTTGCCTACGGCAGTAAAAACCCCTCAAGCCAGCCCTGTCAGGAGTGGCGCTGACATGCATTAATGGTGCAGTTACCAGTAGGTAATTTAATGCGATTAACAGATCTCATCACTAGTCCTTAAGGGAGTGTACCACATTGCAAAATTTCAATATGCAGCTTGTAATTGGTGCAACATCCATTCAGCCAGCAGTACCAGCTATTCTGATTTAATCTTCAGCAGTCTGTCCTGGTTTATACTGCACCATGATTTTCTAAAGATTGAAAACCAAGATCGGACTGACCTCCTGCCCCAACCCATGAAACACCCACAGTGAAGTTACTGGTCTCACATAACTAAGCCTCATGGCCAAAAGCTCTCAAGGGGAAAGATAAATGTACTCCCTCTGTTGGTGGAAAAGGAAAAATATTACTAAAAACACCCTAATCCACAAAAGCTACTTTGTCTGTAATTTATTATTTGATTTCCAGCAAAACTTTATATAAACTGGATTTGGGCTAATACAGGAATGGCAAAAAAGAAGCTGTAAAAAGAAAATAGAATTCTTATCATAAATTTAATAAAGAAATTATTTCAAGTACTATGGAATTTTAGAAATTGCTTTTGCCTTTTCTCTATGAGGGTCACACTTTGAGGACTAATACACTCTGAAGGGTTCTGCTATGTCAGAAGGAAAACAGAAGAAAAAAGGAAAATTCAGCCTTATTAATGCTTCATCATTAAAATTTGTCATCATCATGGCTAGGCTTCACGAACGAAGATTTACAAGGACTCTACCCATGCTTGCTACAAGCACGTTGGTGGCTAAAAAGGCCAATGCGAGATAGGCAAGTCCGACTGCAAAAGGCACAGTGGAAAGTCTCTGTCGGCACTAC
>JAWWEE010000105.1:98127614-98171044 GCA_035221455.1 Xenops minutus
CCTACCGGAGGCATGAACCACCGCCAGCACAGCTCACAACCTCATGAGGGCACGCAAGCTTCTCCCCCACGACAAGGAGGTGTCCATGGAGAAGATTAAAATTCGACGAGATAGTGATATCCCTAAGCAAGATCAAACTGTTCATTTTGAGCAGAAAAGGCCTGCAGTCTGGTTATGCTAGTACCAAGGATCTGGTTAAATCAAAAGCAAATTGCTGAGGATGGCCAGATTGTTGCAACTCTCCCGTACCTACTGAGCCACACTACAGCCTGAAGAACCAGCCTCATTGCTTTTTTTTCACTGAAACATCATTGTTTCTGGGATGGCAGCTGTCACTGTTGGAGATCAGCAAGCAAAGCCCTTGTGCTGCCCAACTCACTGGTAATAACACAAGCAGGAAACTGATCTCCAGCTTAATCTCCCATGTCCCCTACCCTGCAGCATATCTTTTCTTTCCATTCTTATGTCCTGGTGTAAATATTACTGCTTGTACCCACATCATAATAGTTGGTTCTGCATGCTTCGTCTGCACTGGAAGTGCAGTAGGTGAAGGTAGGTAGTTGCATTTTAACTTGACCTTCACTCAGTTTGTAGAGCAGCTGGCAAAGACCTGAGTATCCAGAGAGCTAGATGGAACATCAGCAGTTAAAAACATTGAGAATTACGAGGCAGATTATGGATGTGACAGGTATTTGTGTGTTCACAACAAATAAGTCATCAGTGATGGCATCTCCCTTGCTAATAGCCCTTAACATCAAGCCTTGTCCTTTAAAGATCTTTTAATAAGAAAGCTTGTTTGGGACTTGAATTTTTCATGGATGTAGGCTTTATTGGCCAGATTTCTGAGAAGCCAAGCCAGAATGCAAGCATATTGTTCACCTTGCCTCCTGCATGCATTGATATATAACAGAATGTTCCTTTCTATTTTTGTTTAATTGTTTAATTAGAATTGAAGAACTCACCTCTGTTTTAAATTAGTGCACTCCTTAGTATGTACAGCTAGTACTACTTAAAACAGCTACAATCTTTGCCTGAATTACTGTTCATTTCATAGAAGCTTTCATCCTGTTCTCACCTGGGATGACTACTTTGTACCTCATCCCATTGCATTGCACCATCTGAATTTTCAGGGTGAAGGTTTTCAAAACAAATTAATTTGCATGATTCCCATTTATGTCAACTGCACACCAACCCTATCACTGGAAACCAGCAAACAAACAAAGAGAGAAAATGTGCTTTTTCTCTTAACTATTTGAACTAAATAACCATGATCTTTCCAAAGAAGTAGCTCCCCTTACATTTCATTTAAATGCTTAATACACATTACGAAATCACCTAAATGCATTATGCATACAAGTTCAATAGATGTGCTAAAAAAATAACATAAAAAGAGAAATTGACACTAAAGAAAAGTAAGGGTTGATTCTGTCAACAAGTGTATTATACGGAATCATAGGTACATTTTCTATCTGGACATCCTTAACAACAGTGAACAACATTGCCAAGTGGATAGAGAAGACCAGACTCAGGACAACAAATAGCCTTTGTGAGGAATGATAAAACACAATAGATCCCTCCCTGACTCTGATGGGTGAAAAAATAGATGTAGGATGATAGAGGCCAGGAATAAAAAACAGTAGAGTGCACTGTTGAAAAAGAATAGTCAGCTGCCTTGATGTTTTTTTTTTTTTTTTTAAAAAAAAAAAAAAAAAGAAAAAAATCAACCTTAATACAACAATTATCATTAAGAGTGATTTTTCAACCACCTAACTGACAAGTAAATTATCACGTCTGTACCTGCATGTTGAGTTACTGCTTCACCTTCACCAGTAAACAAAGAGGGGGGAAAAATTGCTTTCAGTGAGAATTTTTTTCTTTTTTCTCCAAAGAGCCAAGCTGTTTGTGCTTTCCTCTCTTTTCCTTTCTCTGTACGTTTTGTTGTCGGGGGAAAAAAAAAAAAAAGATATAATTAGATAAAGTGGTAGCATAAAGCCAGGAGAGCGTTTGCTAGAAATCAGGAAAATTGTGTCTCATTTGCTGTTATCCCTTCAGTTATCTCCCTCCATCTCTGCTTTATTCCTATAACCTTGCCAAAAAATATTAAAAGGTTAATTAATATTTAGTAAAATAAAGGCCTTCATTCTGCTTTATTGAATGTTGAAGAGGTATTAATGAGGAAATGGCTAGTGTGTCAAGTCACAAATATATAGAGCCTATGAATCCATCTAAATTCAGGTCTACATCCCTTCTTTATTTCCTGGCATTTCATAAGAAAGAAACCTTAAATCTCTTTTTTCTCCTTACGACTCTTTTATGGAACAGATATCCGGGGAAATTAATTTTTAAAAAGGGAGGACAGTGTTCTTACTGCAGCTTGATCAGAAGACAACAATAATTAGGTATCACAAATAAACATACCAACATAGAGGAAGTTCAGAGTAAAATTTTAAAAAGTTCCTAAGATGCTGAAAACATCGATCTAATGAATCGCATCCCAACAGGGCCTATTTTTCATCAGTGGAAGCCTGATGTAACCAGTTTGTATATAAACATTCACAGAACAAACATCTAAAGGTAAATGCGATGAATCCCCACCCAAGTGTCTGTAATTCTGCTTCCTGCTACACCCAGACATGTCTCAGCACTGATGGAGGAGAACACCTCTTATGTTCTGCACACAAGGAGGATCCAGAAACAACTAACTTGTGGCTCTTCTCTGAGAGTATCCATCCAGCCGGTTTTGCTGGAGCTCTCCCAGCAGATTGTCTCCCTGCACCATCTCAACCCACGTCCCCCTGCTAGACTATTATAGTGTAGGAGCCCAAGGCCACCAGGGGGTTCAGCATTCCAACACTGCTTCACCAGCCTTGGCAGCTCCTTTGGGTGCTCCCAACCCTGGAGGACCCAGCTGAGTGTTTGTGGCTTGGGTGCTTCAGGTCACAGCCCAGGACACAAAGCCAAAGTGCCACCAGCCTAAAGGGTCGTGAAGGAGCTGAGGAGCTGACATGCCACCCCACTGACAGTTCCCACTGGAAAGAGAGGACAAACACCTGGCTGTGCTAACGTCTGCAGTGGCTCCAGGGGAACCATCACAGCTCATGAGTCAGGTAACTCGGTGGCAAGAATGCACAGACAGATTGAGAGTCCTGGGTTTCCTTCTTTGTTCTTCATTTAGACTATTTTTTCTCATCTGATAATCTGTTCCAGGGTGGAGATATTCTCACCCTATCCTATAAAAGCTGTTCCATTGTACAAACCCCAGAATTCAAGATGAGCAGTCAGGAAGAGAGGCTACACATTACTCTGTGGATCTTCTCCTTGGAAAAGGAAAGATTGCCAGCCTCTTATTGCTGCAGCTATATATGTCTTTTATGTGAAAAAGCCATTAAAACAGAGACTGAAATCTGAAATTCATGACAAGAATATGTCTGTCTTTCTTCCTAGCTGACTGTAAAAACAGAGTATATAGTAAAGGAGCTAACAAAAAATGCAGATACTGAGCGTCATGTATGAAAAAGGAAGAAGTTATTTGTCATTTTAAAAAGAGGTTAGTATCAGTTTATATTGAATAAGAGATCCCTTTTTTATTTATCAACTATAACCCCACCTGCCTGGGATTAGACCTGATGCACTGACAGACTGTCTTACTTCTCCTGTTCTCCAGAACCCAGACAGTAGTTCCTGTCACCACATTCCCATGACCTGCTCAGGCATAGCAGTTTTTTCCCTCTTTCCTCCATGCATTTTACAATCTCTCTCTTTCAAGTAACCCTAAGAAAAGCAGAGAGTCATCTGAAATCAGGACTGAGAAGGATTTTCTTAAAATACAGTGAAGCACACAGTCTGTGCAGCTGCAGGACACTCTAAGTGCTGAGTGCTGGCTTTAGGTTCATTGTCAAAGAGCATTACAGTTATGAAGCAAAACCCAAGCTAAAACTTTTTCATCTTTTACACCATCTCACATTATTTAGATTTTCAAATGAAAGTTTAAGCAACCCACAGTTTTGCTTAGTGAATACAGTAAGCTTTGGGGATCACTTTAAAAACACCTCATTTGCATCAATTCAGCTGATCTCTTCCTTGTTGGTGAAGATGAAAGTGTGCTTCTATCTTATGTTTTCCTCTTCTTAGACAATGAAGCACTCATTCCTTTCAAAAAGAAGAAGAACGAGATCAGCAAACTTCTTCTCCCCTTTTCCAGTGTTTCTTTGACTGCATAATTGAAACGCAAGAAAAAAATGCACAAAAGCAAGAGGCACAGATGTTTATATCACAGGTACCTCAAATAACTTAAAAGTATCCTAAGTGTGTATAGCCTGTGAATATATTTCATGCCTCACTCACTGAGAATTAGCATTGAAAGTCATCACAGTGAACACAGGGAACTGGATGAATTTCAATCTACTGCAGAAACCAGCCACTTATGTTGTTTGATGTCATCTGCAGTCACATCACTGCAGACATCTTTTGCAAGACTAGTAAAAGAAACGTTGTCATTTTTGACATGGCTGCCTGTCCCTCTTCACTGCTCGAGTGACAGCATTCATTGCACTCTTCCCATTGCTCAGTGTATGTAACAAACCCAGGTGCAGAGATGAGTCTCCTAGGCTTCCCTTTGAAGAATGTCAGATCAGCTCTGTTTCTTTTAAAACCGGTCCCTTGGACCAGCTGACATTTCGGCAAGCCACACAACACTGAGGAATCAAGATTTCAGGCAACTGATACCACTTTGGGGACACAGAAATGGTAATCTAGATGCAAGCTACAAAGTCAAAATTAACAATACATGCAACTGAATGTCGCTGGGATAGGAAAGCACACTGCACCATTGAGATAATTAAGGAAAAAATAAGTATCAAAGAGGTGAAATAATTCACATTGAGCACTGCTCTTATTGGCCTCTTCACTCATCACAGAACATCAATATTGTGTTAATGAACCATCCTCTGCAAGCTGTACCAAAGGGCAAAATGTGGGGATTTGTGACAATGTAAAGGAGAGAGAGATCAGCCTACCTAGTTTTAAGCACTTATCTTAGGTACCCAAACACCTTGGACTGTTTCTGCAATGAATGACATGTGGAAGAAGCACCTCCGGGGATGCTTCTGGCCTCTTGAGGTCTGAATTGCCTTGTAGTGGTGCCTCTCACTTTTCACTGTTCAACAAGAAAATGAAAAGCCTTAATTTAGGAATCTCTGACCTTCTCCTCCAAGCCCTCCTCATCCTCCCCTCAAAGGCTTAAAGCTGGATTATGCTTCAAAAACCTCAGAGCAGAACCTGAATGCTGGGATGCAGTTTCCTGCCTAGGGACAAGGCTGCGATAACTGCTGTGGCAAGGGAGATGCTTAGGGAATTATAGTTTTGTTCAGAAAGGAGTCCAGAACTTGCCCCAATTATCCAAAGTTGTATGCTTGCTAAATTGGGCTAGAAATCTCAGCTCATGTGACGGATCAGTAGTAATGCTTCTTGCAGTGAAAAATAGGAATATTTAAAGCCTTCCCTGGAACTACAACATTTCTCACACTAGCCTTGTAAAGAAGCAAGAGCTAAAGTAAACCCATATGTGTCAGTATATTTCAAATTCTCATGGGCATCTGGATAGAAACAACTTTTAGAAGAGATCAGTTCAAAAAGCACTTTTTGTCTCTACATTCATGGTTACTCTTTCCAGAAACCAGCCTCTCAATGAAAATTAACATAGTTTTTTGTCTGTAGGTACATGTTTGTGGTTTCTGTTGGTTTACAGTTTAGATATTCTGACTAACCCAATGCAATCACTACATCAAGGATTGTCCTCATTTATACAGATAGCCATATACAATCAAAACCAAGTTATTTATTTCCCACACCAATGCCATACAGATTAAACATTGCCTGCAAAAACCTGAAAAAATACATTTACATTAAAAAATTTAGACATATTCAACACTTGAGCAAACATACTGACATGGGGAAGGGAGAGGAGGAAATAAAAGTAATTAATGAAATTTAATTCAGCTTTTTATTTTATCCTAAATGGAAATCACTACAGCAAGGCTGCACAACATAATCAGTGAATTTTTTTCAAAAAAGGCAAAGTGTACCTTTCAGTTAAAAATTGTTTCAGAAACACTGTTCTTGATCATGAATAATGGAGACAGGTTAAGCATTACTGGCTTTAGCTGAGGCTGCCTTACCCTGTGCATAACCAACTTTCCCAAGCCTCTGAACTAGGCAATATAAAAGCTCAAAAGGCTGAAGAAACTAATATAGTGCCAGTGCTGTCTCTTTGAATGTGATGGATTTGTGATTCAGAAAACCTGAATGAAGGAGGATCCTCATCTTGCTGGAAGATCGTCCACATATCCTGTTGAGAACTTTAAAAAAGCAGAGAAGACACTGAAGCAGAACAAAGGGCATGGGATTTTATCGGTCTGTTGTTATTCACAACTACATCTGCTGCTACAATTTGAAAAGGCAAGTTAGTTTTTGAAGCCAGATAAACTTTCTGCTTGCTTTCAATGAATGGGGTTCCTTAGGAAATTGCTTTTAAACTCAGTATGCCCACAATATCCATGCCCTGGGAAAAGGTGGGTTTGGTCTACTGGACAGTCTGCAAAGGGCTCAGCAGTGGTCCTTGAAGATTTCATATTGCTTGGGTGGGACCATCCATGTGCTGGTAGAGCAGCTGTGCTCACACAGAGTGCAGGGACATTTGAGGATGCTGAAGTGCACAGGAACCCAGACACGGCCCAATGAGAGGCTACCAGGAGCAGCACTGCCAGGGCCTGGTGACACAAACACACAATAAATGTTTGGCGGTTTTGGGAGGGGGGGGCGTTTAATGTGTATGTATGCAAGCTTCAATGCCTGGGTTGAACTTCCCAGCTCCCATCTGCTGTGCACAGTGTGAAACATCTCACTGTGCAGGAGCCAGAACAGCCATGCATTCTGGAGAAATCTCACTCACGCTTCATTTCATTACATTTCTAGAGGAAATGTACTGACCCCAGGAATGGGAGCAATTTGCATTCACACGCCAGAATCAGAGGTTTAGCCACTGCCTTCCTCTCCATTTTCACCATTTGACCTGTTGCTTTCCTCCAGCTCAGCTGACATACATAGTGCATTATGCTTCCAACAGCAGAGAGTACATTAAGATTCAGGGGATTCTCTACATCCTGTGCATTTTTCATTAGAGCTATTGATATTATGTGTTAAAAGACTAATGATTTGGAGCCTCTAATATCAGGAAATGATGTCTCTAATGATGGATCTTTGACCTCAGGCCTGGAGTCTACAGCATAGTTTCCTTGTCTGTATGGATGTTTTCTAACAGCCTGGATGAGTAGTCTGTTGGCTAGTGCAGCAGCTGCTTGAGCCTTCACCTTTGTCACTTTGTGGTACTTGATATTCTTCACAGAAAAACACTGACTGCTTAGAAAACAAGCAAGGGCACTACAGATGTTTGAGGCAAAGCATGTGGCTGGCGATGGGAGGAACTTCATGCAGTATGTAAGTTGTCTGTAGAAAAAGAAGTGTTTTCTAAATTTCCTCTGGTTTGCTAGATGCTAGAATTTTGTATAATACAAGAATAACTTAAATCCACTCTGCAAGTAGATAAAAAGAAGGCTGATAAAAGCAGATGATTGATCTAAAGGTGCACGGTATTAGTTCATGCTTCATATGAGTGGAAAGCATTGTATGTTTGAGACCTCAAGTTTCTTAACCCAGAAACTTAAAACTTCAGAGCTGTAAGGTTTTTCATGCTTTAAGACACAATACAAACGTTCAGCTCACTCTGACCTCCCTTATTGTTTTGCTGGTAACTTAATTTCCTGAGTTTCTCCTCATGTTGGAGAAAAAAATTTTTAAGAAGAGTACCAACATGAATCTTCAGTGTGCAAATAATAAATCCTTCCTTCAAGGGAGTCAGAAGAAAACATGTTTATGCAAATGAATGTTTCAAAGGCCAGTGAAATATTAGCCAGACTGAAGAACGTTTTTTTTTTAACATTGTTTCAGCCACACACATCTTGCCTTCACTGGCAAATGTCTTGCTGTGTAAAGTTTCATTACCAAACTCATTTCTATAATCCATTTATTGGTCTGGATTTTTTTTTTCCCTCTGTAGGCTTATTTACTGTATAGAAAAATTATGATGTAAGGCTTGCCTTAGGGAACTGAACTAACATAATTTCTCTGCAATTTACACTTTTTATTAAGGTTTTCTTATTAAAACTGCCACTTAAAAGGACCAGTTCTGAATCCCTTCATTATTAAATAGCTCCTCATGTGAATATGTGCTTCAAGATATGAAGTACTGATCCTGCAAAATCATAAACATGTCATAAACATGCTTAATTTTATACACTTTGAGTGACTACATTCAATTCACAATGTAATAGGGCTCACAAGTTGCAATTCAGCAGAGTACTCAGACATATGCGTAAAGCCACCTTTGTTCAGTAAAATCCTTCTGCAGGAGGATTTTCAGTAATATACTCAAGCATATATTTAATTTTAAGCACATGCTTAAGTGCTTTATTGAGTTTGGGCCACCACATCTTGAATGAAGCACATCAATAAGCCTATGTAGTATAGTCTATAACTTCATATGGAGGGCAGTCAAATATGTATTTCCAAATACATAGAATGGAAAAGTTAAATCAATAGTGTAAAACACTATTTTGCAAGATACTCAAAATCAGTATTGACTGAAAACATTGTGCTTGATGGCAGGTGTCCCTTTCTCAATTTAGATCTTACAGGAATGCACTACATCTTCAGTGGGAAGAGATAGCTGAAAAGCAGATCTCTGATTATATACTGATAATTTAGGTATAATCAGTGTTGGCAGTATTTTCTCTATTAATTAATTAAAGATACAGTATGTGCTCCAAGATTCATAGAATCATAGAATCTATAAGGTTGGCAAATACCTCTAAGGTCATTGAGTCCCACTGTTAAGCCAGCACCACCATGTTCACCATTAAGCCATATCCCCAAGCACGACATCCATACACCTTTTGAACGCTTTCAGATATGGTGAACCCATCACTTCCCTGGGCAGCCTGTTCCAGTACCTGACCACCCTTTCAATGAAGAAATGTTTCCCAACATCTAATCAAAACCTCCCCTGGTGCAACTTGAGAATATTTCCTCTTGTCCTGTCACTTGTCACTTGGGAGAAGAGACTGATGCCCACTTTTCTACCTTTCAGGTAGTCAGAGAGAATGATAGATCTGTGTCCCTAACTTTACTCCTGTTCTAATAAATATGACATTTGACAATAGGAATTGAAACAACCTTTCATAGTCACTTAAAATATTTTGTTTCCTCTTTAAATCTTAATCAATAGTAAAATACAATGGCAATTGCAACCTTTCAGGTATTCCCTGTCACTTAGAAGGAGACAAGGTTAGACTACTGTCTTCAACAGTCCCTGTTTCTCCTGACTACAGTTCAGAAGCCCCAGCATCTGCCTCAGGAAACGCAGCTCCATTCATTGTGTAGTCCTATGGATGAAAAAGAACATGGCAGAACAAAAGGGCTTCTATATACAGCATTGAAAAATATCAACTCCTTCTGGAAAAAAACTCTGCTGATTGACTAAGACAAACTGAAAGTGAAAGCAAAATAAACTCCAAGCAATAGTATTAGAAAAACAGTATTAGAAAAGAATAGGATTAGAAAAGACCTCTGCACCAGTCTCACAATTATATATCTTGCAACCTTTGTGTAAGTGTTAGTAATCTTAAGTGAGCTGCATAGTTTATTTTATGACTTTACCACAAGAGGTTTACAAGTCACCCCAAGCCTATGTCAAGAAACCTTTTTACTACAGGGTCATTTATTCTTTATTAAGAACTGCAGACAGTTCTGAAAGTTTTCGCCAGAAAGATACAGACTGAGATGATGGAATTATGAAGAAAAAAAAAAAAGACACAAAATTGACTAAGTGCTCAAAAGACTAATTAGTGGACAAAGTTGAAAATAGGTAACTCTGTGCCATTTAGATGACAAGAAGGGGAAAAATATAAAACACAAGCATAAAGAAAGAATGTTAATGCCTTACAAAGTAGCAATATATTAAAATAAGATAAAATGGGAGAAAGGCTTTCTGTAGTTTAGATAGGAGGAAACATCCGTTACTGCTAAGACCTATTAATATCTTTTCCTAGAGAAGTGGCAGAAGCCCTCGCACCAATTTAATGCTAACTGGAGAAAAACGGAGAACACTCTGCAGAAGAGCAGTGCTCCCCACGGTGGTGTGCTGGATGATGAAAGAGGTGTTCGCCTGACACCCAGTGCTACAGCTTTAATGAATCTTCATTTTCTGAGTCTTCCCCCTTAAAAATGACAATATGCAAGTTCTATAAAACATTACAGGCTCTCTTGACTGCTCTAAACTGTACTGATGAGCAGGCAGATGTTTTTCACCTGAACCAGATATTTTTTTCTATATTTTTTCTCCTTTTGCAGCCCTTCTTTTCCTTGCAGGGTGGTGAATGGGAGCCAGGAGTACACTTGTGAGAGAGCAGCTGTTTTGAACTGGAGCAGGCACACCTCTGCCAGGATAATACAAAGAGCAGTTAGAGAGCCACTGACAGTTCAAAGTGTCTTGCTTTCATTATGCTGCACCTGCCATCAACCTCCTTACATCTGTTAAATTCCCTTCAGAGGAATGTTGTTTTTATGAGGAAAAATGAATAGCTCCCTTTCACTAGATGAAAACCTGTAGATGTATGAAGTTAAGACAATTATTAATATTAAACTAACATCTACCATTTAATAGCAGCTTCTCTCGAGACTAAAGCAGTGACATGAAATACTGTTGTTGCAGAAGTAGAGACTTGCAGCTTACTATAAAAGCAATGCTCTGCTTACGTGTGTGGAGCCACATGTGACAAACTGTGGCAGCTTTCATAGGTTTAACAAGTCTCTTTGGAGTTTTTCCCTCTCTGGTTAGTCTTAGGCAAAGCAGGGAAGAAGCTGCATGCAAATACATACCTCATGTGAGTAGCTGCACACCAAACAGTAGGAAGCATAATGAGTAGAGATGGGTTTTCCTGTGATCTCTTTTCATTGCTTTATACACAGCTGGAAAAAAAAACAAAAACAAAAACAAACAAACAAACAAAACCACACACACACACCAAAAAAACCAAACCAAACCAAAACAAAAAAACAGGCCAGGCAACAGAGTAGTCTGAGTCTTTGTGGTTATACCCAAACTCCAGAGTGCAGGGTGTGATATGCAGTGGCAGGCTTCAAACTCTGCTCTTTAGCCCTGGTTACAACCCTATTAGGAACAAGTATTCTCAATCTGGTCTTACTCTGAAGAAAGTAAAATAAGTTGTGTGCCCCTAAAATTCGTGTTGCATGTTTCCTTCTCTAAACTCATCCGCTCCATACACCGCATTGAGAACAAGAGGACCCAGCAGTACTCTCTTTCTCAGCAGAGCTGTAAAGAAACTAGCTCAACCCTTCCTTGTGGTGTTCCTCTTTGTGGCACTGCCTAGAAATATTGTGTCTGAAGTTCACTGGGCTATAAAGATACATCAAATGGTAGAGAGGTCTAGTATTGTGTTGGTGTGTAATGAGGGATGTCATTATTCATGAGAAAGACCAGTCATAGAATCATAAAATTATAAAATGATTTGGTTTGTAAGGGACCTTAAAGATCATCTCGTTCTGCCCCCCTGCCCAGTATACCATGCTGCTCAAAGCCCCACCCATCCTGGCCTTGAATACCTCCAGGGACGAGGCATCAACAGCTTTTTTTGGGCAACCTCTTCCAGTGCTTCACCACGCTAAGTAAAGAATTTCCTCCTAACATCTAATCTAAATCTCTCCTCTTTTAGTTTAAAACCATTCCCCCCTGTTGTATCCCTACCTACTGGAGTATAAAGTTCCTCTCCATCTCTTTTAAGCCCCCTTTAGGTACTGGAAGGTCGCAATGAGGTCTCCCTCGAGCTTTCTCTTCTCCAGGATCAACAACCCCAACTCTCTCAGCCTGTCTTCATAAAAGAGGTGCAAACAGCCCTCTGATCATCTTCATGACTGTCAAGAACCCTAATGTCACATTTTAGCTTGTCTGACTTTCTCAAAACTCTGATTGTTTTCAGCCAAAGTGTGTCAGAGTAACACTGCAAAGAGTTCAAAGCTTTCTTCATGCACTTTTTTCTCTTTTTTTATTACCAAGACAGAGATCCTGCATTTGTATTTGGAAAGGATAATTACTCTCTTACGTTTTCTATATGCAGTTATGCACTGTGTGGGTAGTGATGTGGATTGTACTGAAATTTAAGTTCCTGGGATATCATTCAGCTTTACAGGTCACTTATCAATCTAGTCAATGAAAGCCATTATAGTTTCTCCTATGATCAACCCAAAATGATAGTCAAAAACATAAAATAAAAAATCTTGCATGACAGGATGATCTCCCTCAAGAAGTGCTTGCCCATCAATTATCACATTATGTGTGCTACCTAAACCAAATAACTGTTATTAGTCATCAGCAGCTGTCTTTGGTTCAAGTGTTATTTGTCAAAATGGAGTTGCCTCAAATTGCCTATTTATTGCTCTTCTTGTTCAGTCTCAGTTTATCCATTCTTTGTCCTTTATCAGTGCTCTTCTCAGCCTTATCATTTCCTCTTCCCTTTCAAAGATCCTTGAATAATTGCTTTCTCTAACACTGTCCTGTTTTTCTAGCAATGTATAAGAGATGTATCTCCTGTTCTGAGCTGTGTCAATGAAGTGTGCTGAACTGTACTTATTAAAGTAGGTACAATAAAATAATCACAATTAGCACTAGAATATTAACCTATCATTGAAATCTTTTCTCCTCTATGGCGAAGTAAGTCCAAAGTTGTCTCTGAGACCAGTAACTACATAGTCGTAGCAGCCAGCTCATAGGAAATCTATAAAAGATCCATCAGCTCCAATGTTTCAAATTAAGAGAGGTTTAGCAGCATAGACTGCTGTATCCATAAAACTCTGAACACTTTGGGACCTTCTCAGATGGTCTTCTTCTCTGCAGAGATGGTTGTAATACGCTTAGTTAAAACTGGAACATGAGCAGCTCCAGACTCAGCAACAGCAATATCCTAGAAAGCAGAAGATCTCCCACAGCACCACAACGTGTCAAGAACAACCTGATGGAAAATCAGATTTTTTTCTTCAGTTTTTCAAAATGGGTTTGGTGGGTTTCTTGTTGTTTTGGTGGGTTGGGTTTTTGCCCCCCAGAAGTGACAAATTTGTCTCTTTTTTTTTTTTTTAAACTTGTAAACAAGACACCATTTAGATGTAATTAGTATATTCCTTAAAAATTTTGCAAGTGAATACCACTGGGAGAGCAATTGTTACTGGCTTCATAAAAGAAAAAGCTTTCTGTAGCAGCCCAGCATATGTGTCTTTCTGTGCATTGGTCATCCTACCAACTAAAAACATGCTAACTATTGACCAATCTCCACTGAAAAGGGCAGAAAAGAAAATTTCTTCATTATTATTAGCTTTCACATTACTAATAAAGTAAGCTTTTCATCACTTTGAAGAGGCTGACTAAATTATTTGTTCTTCATCATCATCCATAAAAAGGAAGCAGCAAAATGTCAACTCATATGAGAAATAGTGTGAGGAAGGACTGCTCATTAAATCCCAGACAAAGGGGAATTCTGACTAGATCTTAAAATGAGACCAGAACTTACCTTGCAGAATGCCATCTGGAAACCACAGAACTCTTTGTTTAACTTTGCAGTTGATTTTTTTAGGTCTTATGTTTGCACATTATCCTCGAATCATCAGTCATTTTTCAATATTCAATGTGCAAATGTGCAGGAAGGTCTAGCCCCAACTACTTCTGTTTTCGTGATTGTTTTGAGATACCTGTAGAGTAACACCTCGCCGGAGTCTTGTCTTAAGGCACCTAGATTATTTAATATAAGGCATTGCTCAAAGACATAAATCAACTTCAGTGGTTCCAGACTTCAAACATTCTCGAGTACCCCACTGTAATTATTGTCATTAACTGCCTAAAGATTTGTAGTGTTAAGAGAACAAACAACTTTCAAAACAAGTGGAAAATTCACTTACATATAGTAACACTGCTAACAGTGCTTGGAAATCCCAGTCATTCTAAATGTAGCCTTGAAGAGAACAGATATGCCAAAGAGCTGACCAAATATCACCACCTTTTTATCATGTATTATTGATTTTTGAACCAGAAATGCTACCACAGTACATCTTACTAACCTGCTTTCTTTGGTAGTAAATGGTAATTAGAACTGTCTTTTCATCCCAGGGGAAAAAAATAAAAATTATGAGAACTACCTGATTAGGTGTGTCATCATGGCATAAGAACCTGTAAATAAACATAACTTCAAGGTAATCTAGTAGAATAAAGTGTCACAAGGATCCTTGAAGAGAAAGCATTTCTGGATTATTCACTGGTGCAATAAATAGGCACATACTTGCTAAATAAAATTCCTAAATGATAAATTCTTCTGTGGTTAAACTGAACAGGAAATAAAGATGGTTCTGCCTCGCATTTAAGTCTGAATTTCCAGCACTCTAATTAAGACTTATACTAGTCCTGCCTACTTAGACAGAAAACCGCAACTTTTTAAAACAGAGATCAAAGCTTAATGGTAGAATTACTAAATAAACTGCAGTTGTCACATTTAGAAAGGTGAGCCAAAGGACATGTGTCTGAGGTGGCAAACATTCTCCTCTGAGTTGCATGGCTGCAGGGAAAAAATGTAGAATGGGTTACAACTGCAGCCTTGCTTCATTTTAAAAGCGGGGCCAGTGAAATTTCGGGTTCATGTCAGTTCACTCCTATCTTCATGAGGCAATACTTTGGCTAGACTGTAGCGCACTTTGTGATCTAACAATGAATACTTAAACAGAAAGTATGCCCCTGTAATAAGCCCCCACAGTAAAAAAATTAATATTAATGCAACAAAAAAAAGTTGTTCTTCCTTTTGAACCCAGTGAGGACTGCAAAGACAGTGATTATTAAAGAATTCAGCTGGTTTCAAAATTGACCTTAACCTGGAAAAAGCTAGGCAGAAGCAGAGGGAAAACTGATTAAAAATTCAATGCAGCATTTCATGGCCTTGGTAACCTGGGACTGGGGTACTCAAGAGCTACTGACAGCTTGCATTTCAAAGCTGATTTGTAAAGTTGCCAACAGGTCAGTAATCAGTAACTTTACAGAGCATGCAGATGACACAGAAAGCCAAAAAGGAACAACAAAAGACATAATTGGATCTTAGGACCCAAAAGATGCCATGAATGCATTCATTTTTGGCACTACGTATGCTGCATGTTGCGACAAGATATGGTTATAATGAAGGTGATTTGCATATTTTTCATGAAGTTTGGATGCACTGAATTATAAAAATAACCCCCTAACATGAAGCTATTTCACTGGCACTTGGAAATCTTATTTGAAACATTGACAGTACCATAGAAGTATTTAGTGATGAAAGCAAAAATTTAAAAATTTAAAAAGAAAGTCCATTAGGTCATTACAGGCATCTGTCTTCAAATACTGAATTATTTCCTTCAGTTTATTTAAAAATTGTTCATATTTACCAAAGGAAAGAAACCATAAAGGAAACCACCAAAGTTGTCTACTTAAAACTTCAGAGCACTTAACTCTTTGGACTCAAATGGGAAAGTTCTTACCAAGCTGCAGTTGATTTTGGGGCACGAGATTTTAAAAAGACTAAGCATATCATCTAAAGGCCTCCTGGGTAAAACTCCTTTTTATGTCCCCTCGTCCTTCCTCTCCCTGCTTGTCATCAGCCCTGATGACTGGATATCATGGTTCATATGCGCAGGTTTCCAGGTCAATGACCAATTGCAAAGCTCTGTCCTCTGTCATGAGGTGCGGGGTCTGTCCTCTCATACATTTATCTGGTGTGTTTGTTTAACATGCAAACTGCAAGCTCTTCTGTCTTCTTGATTTGGGTGGTACCATAGAGCTCTTGGAAACATTGGCAAACAGCCACAGCTGGATTGGACATGCACTGGTGTCAGACATGGGCTGATGAACTGGGCAGAGTCAGCACAGGGAAAACCTGCCCTGTTCCCAGGCTTCTCTCACAGCAACCCGTGCACAAACAGCGGCTGGGCTCATACGAGGCTGAGGCTTGAGGCTTATCACCTCCTTCTCCCTCATGGGACAGGTTGCTGTGGGCCTCTCTTTCCTGCTGAAGCTTGGCTGTAGGGACTGAACCCCTGTGTGAGCAAACACGTAGGTTTTCCAGGGGGTCAGTGTGCTAGGCTTTGATAGGCCGTAGCCTCAGCACAGATGGGGTCTGCACAATCTCAGGGGAATTAGACTGTTAAGGTGTGACTTCGTCATGCCAATGCCACGCCTAGCCTTGCAGTGCCACCAGCAGCAAGTCAGTCACACTACCTTGAAGAAGACCCTCACCCATGCTCTTTAGGGATGCCTCCAACCAGACCAGGGACAAAAGTCATGCCTTGAGAAGGCAAAACATGGAGAGACATTTGAAGCACACCAGATATGCTCAAGTGGGTCAGACTCAGAACAAACCATATTTGCTACATTTATAATAGACCTGGATCTTTGTTTCCTGTTGTTATAGCTGTAGAACTCTTTGCAAATCTTTCAGTTCTCCTTGGGAATTCTTTTTACTCCTGTGTCTGGTCTTTCTGACAGTCCATTTGTGAATGTCTATCTCTCTATCTACAGCTGTCATGTATTTTCAGTAGGATGTTAAAGCTGTATATTTGCTGCATTCACTTCAAAGAAAAAAAATATAAATATTAACATAGAAGTTCATATTCCTCAGGTAGTTTATCAATATATTGCTCTTTTCAATACACTAGTGATAAATAAGTGCCAGTTTGAGGATTAAATAATTTATTTTTAGAGATTTTTAAAAGTTCTTATCCTATGAGTTCCCTGCAGGAATTAAACTGTGAGTATCAAAATTAGAATATGGAATCAACCCAAGGATTTGTGGAACCTCATTTCGGAAGAGCAGGCTTCTTTAGCAAGGCTTCAGAGCAAGTAATGGTCAGCTTTATGGCGTCGCCCTTGAAGTCTTTTCTCTTGTGCTTATAGGAAAAAAATCTTTAGTCCATTTGTTGTCATTGGATAGAAACTGCTACTTCTGCCTTTTGAACTGGAAGATATAAATGGCAAAAGTCAGCAACATAAATGCAGCAATGCTGCAAGTTTTCTGGATGTGAACCTTGGATGCAGCTTTTGCTTCTTTGCCCTGCCAGGAATGCTGCAGCAGAAACGCAAGGCTTGTGTGAAAGGAGACAAATGTCCAAGATCACCCAAGGGGACATGAACACAGGTTTCCTCTATATTTTTTTCAAAAAGTGCTAGTACAGCAGAAGGTACAGAAGTTAAATGGCAAGGCACGGCAAGGCAGGGCATTAGGGGGAATCTGCATACTCTTTCATGGTTGTTATAAACTGAATGGTATCAGGGCTTGATGTGGTTATAGCAACATGAAGTGTCATGAAATGAATATAAGTAATACAGATCTGTCATTACAATGCCAGACTCACTCTTCTTCTATCCCCACCAACTCATTCTGAATGCAAATTTATTCATACCAAGCTCTTGTGAAGCAAGAAGATGATTTATTTTTGAATATGCAAGTGCCAAACTTTGGAGATGGAAGAGATATTACACAAAATATGGTCAGAGGATATAGCTTTAATTAGTGAAGGAAAATAAGAAACCAAAATAAAATTTTTATTGGTGAAGTCTTCCTATCAATCAGTAGGAATCTTGTGTAAGGACTTAGAGAGCACAATTTCCTGTCTCAAACACTGTTAAGACCACAGAAGGACTTGCCATAAAATAAGCAATGAATGGAGCAACAGGATGGCACTAACTCCAGGCCTGGCAGAGGCGAGATCTGGTTAGCACATCCTGGCTAATGCATCCAGATAATTCCCTCTGTGGCAAACTGTAAAGAAGCAACTGCTTATGTGCATATCACTGGTAAAACAAAGATCACTCCAGATTATGGGACAGGTGTCATCTGTGACCATGGAACGCCCTTCTGCCCAGTATGCCTTCGTGGATACCGGGAACTTGGACTACAAGTGAAGCTACTGTGATGGGAGATTGAGATAAGATAAAGGTGGCACTATTGACTGAGTATTATCTCAGGCCAAGTGGGAGGTTGACAAAGCTGGGGAAGAAGAATGTATCTCTGATAATGCACACAAAGAATGCAGAATTATGGGCCACAAGGAAACCCAGCCCAGCAAGTGTGCTGAAATCAGCTCCAACTGGGTAAAAGGTAGTTCCAACAGGGGAAGATCATGACCACTGACTCGTGGACCACCAACCCAAGAAACCCACTGATTTAAAAGAAGAAAAAGGCTGACCATCACTCTAACTAGCATTAGAAGTAAGAGAATCATTAAACCAATAGAATAAGAGAACTGTGTAGCCAGTGAACCTTAATTTCTTTGTTTGCAAAAAATGTATAAATAGTGAAAAGTTTTGAATAACCTCAGGGCCCCTAGCACTGAGAACCCCGGGTGAAGAAGGACCAATGGGATGCTGCTGGCTCCGCAGGTGCTGGATACATTCTGCTTGATCTCTCCCTCTCTCTGTCTTTCTCCCCCTTTCCCCCTTTCTATTTGTTTCTGTCTTGCTATCTCACATTTACTGTTAAATAAAATCTATACTATTGACATCGGCCCATGGTCTCGTTTGCACCTTAATTCAGGCAGAGGCACCTCTCAATAATCAGGCACCTTGTACCTCTATAAGTCACATCTATAGGCCTAAACATTGAAAATATTGCTCTTTCTGAAGCAGCTGGCTAATGAAACCACTGCATACACTGAGCTTAAGACACTTAAATCCATTGGAGGCTTATTTTAACTGAACAGGACATAGAACCAGTTTGGATCCAGGGCAAATAATTTCTCACTCTAGACATATCCTTCTAGATCAGAGGGCAATTTGTTGACACGAAAAGAATAGGAGGTCTGGTAGCAACTTGCTGCCTACACTACTGCCAGGTGTGACATGTAATTTGCAGTGACTTTTTAGCCCTTTCTACCAGCATTTGGGAAGAAGGCATGCTGTGATGTGCAGGCATGCATGGCTAACTCAGCCACCTAGGGGATGTGCATATCTTGTCAGGTGCATGGTGAAAGAGGCAGGGCTCCACAAGAGACATTCTTGCTTGCTCTGCAACACTCATTCCTATAATTTATTAAACTGATGGCCTGTCTCCCCCATTTTAAAAACTGTTAGTAACCGATTCATTCAATAATGTGTTCACACACGCAAACAAAATTCTGTGAATATATGTGAAAAAGTCCAAACTTGCAAGCGTTCCTTTGTTTCAAATACTAATTGAGGTTGCTAAGAGACAATAGTGTTGATATCTATTGCATCATTTCCAAACCCAGGCACTTAAACTCAAAGAAATTAATAGTCAAGGGTATTAAAAATCTCATACTCAAACATAATAAAATCTGAACATAAAATTCCTATCCAATAGAAACAAACACAGTGCAACTCCTCCCCTACTCTGACCCTAAAATAATATTATCAGCCTGATTTTTCAGAAGTACTTAGTTCTTGCAGCCCTATTAATACTTAAAAATTAATTCCTGATTGGTGCTTAAAAAAAAAAAAAAAAAAAAAGACTCTGTTTTCTACCAGCAGTCTAAATGAATGCCCTTCTTTGAAAACGAATGTGAAAATGATTTATGTGCACATTAATGTCATGTATTGATCAACCACCTTGTCATATGTAATTTTACTATTATTTGATATTACAGTTATTCATTAAGTGCCAGGTATATGATTCAAAATGGATATCACTTATTAAATTATGGCAAAATAACACAGAGTAAATTGACTTTGAGATATTTCTTAGCTAAATGCATCCCTTAAAAGAAAATATTTGGGAGGGATTCATCTTACCTAATTTTTTGTCATCTGAAAGTTGGGTGTTTAGCCTAAGCTAGTCACTTGCACTCCTCCGTAGCAATGTAGGGAGACTGCAATAGAGAGAAACTCATCCAGTCTATCTCAGACACGTATCTTAAAATGCAATGAATTGCCATTTGGAGTAAGTTACCTTTCTCCATTTACTATAAGAGGAACCTGGACAAATAGCTTATATGAAACCCCTAATTTTAGATGATTAAATGTAGTGAAGATGAATTCTTCTCTAAATCAATATAATACAAATAATACATACAAGCTACAATGCACAGGTCTAAGTGAATGCCATTGGGATGAAATACGCATTTTCTTGTTCTGGATAAGAAGAATGTAGGAGTTTTGCACATCAGAAAACTTTAAGATTTGCAAGGACCCTATACTATTAGTTTCCTTGCTTTCTACTATACTAGTTCTAAGTCAGTAGCTGCACTGCTTAGGATGGAAGTCTTTTCATGCAGTTTTTAAAAAAAAGAATCTAGTTTTTTTATGTGTATGGGAGCAGTTATAAGTCCAGAAGCAAGAACAGCAGCATCTGTTGGATTACCTGACAATTATGCTGTCATCCAGTCATATCTTTGAAGGTGTGGTAGTGATTGTGCTATCCACATTTCCACATTAATTAAAAAAAAAAAAAAAAAGGTCCTTATTCTTCTATGGTAAGTAGACTGTCTTCTCTGAGCAACAAGGTTTTGTGTGAGAGGACATGTCCAGCAACATTTTCTTGATGTCTTCTGTTTCACATGTTGCAATCTTTTCCCTGTTCTGACAGTCTGCTTCCTGGGTCTCCTTTCCAACAGGATTGTCTCTCTGGGCCCCCATAAACCCTGATGGTCACTTTCTCCTCTTCCACACCTTTGTGGTGAACAGTGAAGAAAAGATGCACCTTTTCAAACATCAAGGAAGAAACGAAGCAGTAACCTGAGGACAGTAGCTTGCTTATTGTTGCTTCCAGAGAACATCAAAGTCAAACTGGTCAGAGAATCAGGTCCTGCAGGATCATGAAGAATTGCCAGCTATTTAACTGGTTCCCAAAAGTTTAAACTATCTGTAATTCTTCAATGACTAAAACCAACTCCCTTGTAATTCTTTAAATTTTATAAGTATTTATTTGTATTGTGTACTGGTTTCATCTGGGATAGAGTTAATTTCAGTAGCTGCATTTTGGATTCAATATGAGAACACACAGATGTTTTGGTTATTCCTAAGTAGTGTCTATCCTAAGTCAAGGACTTTTTTGTGTCTCATGCCCTGCTAGTGAGGAGGAACAGAGAAACCTGGGAGGGTGGACAGCCTAGAAGGGATATTCCACAGCACAGAACATCATGCCCAATATATAAGCTGGGGGAGATACCCATAAGCAGGACTGTTCGGGTTTTGGAGATGGGGGCCTGGCATTGGCCAGCAGGTGGTGAATAATTTTATCATGCACCACGGTTTTTCCTTGGGTTTTATACTATTATGTTTGTTGTTTTAATGATTATTATTGTTGCTGTTGTTATTTACTGCCATTATTATTATATTTTACTTTGTTTCAATTATTAAACTGTTCTTATCTTAACCTGCAAGTTTTACTTTTGATTCTCCCCCCCCATTTCACTGGGGTGTGGGTGTGTGTGGGTAAGTGAGTGGCTGCATGGTGCTTAGTTGCCAGCTGGGCTTAAACCACGACATATTACCATATTAGCTGTTCAAAGGTAAAACAACAAGCCTGAAATTTTATTACTTCTAAGCAGAAGTACTTTAATTTGTTTAAAAAATAAGGTTTGGATGCAATGGAGTTTTAAATCATTATCCCCAGTTTTAGTGCCTCCTACATGGTAGTTCACTTCATGTGGGTACTACCAATATTAAAAATTTTACACTGCTCACTGTAAATGTAACTTTGGGATAGAACCTACTGTTTGTTCAGCAAATACCTTCATGTGTGTATTTTAAGTAGACTAAATACACATAGACTGTAGGTAAATATAAATAGACAGTGTACATAATAAATAAGAATGGCCTTGACTGCACCCTTTTCTGAAGGAGATTTGTTGTAAATTGGAACTCTGACTATCAAGAAAGTTCACAAAAGCTGCTTGAAGAGCAACTTCTTCAAGGAAGATACAAAGAAAATTCGCAGTACCAAGGGCAATATTGTTCAATGTGGAAAATTGAAATACAATAATGTTAAAAAGGCAAAGACAAATATAAACCAGTGAACACAAGTATTTTTCTAAATATTCTTCTAAAATATTTTCATTTTGGGGGGAGATAGACTTCCTGAAAACAATTGATAGAAAGCTTGATTAATTCATACTAAAATCACATTCACTGAAGTTAGAAAACATGTCTGGGACTACCTACTCCTGTTCTCTCATTGCAGGTGATCAGAGAGAGTTCCCACCCTAAGTGTGTAAATTCCTTTTGCCTGATGCAATGGCAGTGATGGTGGAGCAGGCATGGAACTGGGAGGCACTTTACAGCCTCAGACAGGCTGGACAATAGCTCTTCCATAACTGAATGCCTTCAAAGGGGGACTCTTTGGCATGCACATGGAGCAGGACAAGCATCACTGTATTGTTCCAGTGATGTTAAAGCATGTTGGTTTTGCATTCTTACTGCTAATATAATCAGATGTTTATGGAAATATCCAACAAATAATTAATAATACATACATGGGCTAATGAAGATAAAAGGAATAAGAATTTCTGTGAATTTTAAAATCGAAGTCTAAAGAAAATTCCATTAATTATATTTAATGACATTAAATATTTAAGATTACTTTCTGTTTGACATTTTATTTTTAGCATTTTTTAAAACATGCAATTTTTCTACTGTATATATTTCCTTCTTCAAATTATCACCAATATTACAATAAGAAAATCTTGGACTGAATTGGCAAAACTCCTTCCTGCTGGAGACACCACTGATTAATTTGTCCCACTATCCAATTCATCACATTGATTAAAAAATCCTGTTTAGGTCATCACTGGAAATATTTCCACGGTTCACTTTTATAGCACATTAAATCCCAGTATCTCAGAGTATTCAGAAACATTAATGAATCTTCATAGCTTAGATATGAAATAGGAAGTAATATTCCCCATTAAAAAAAAGAAAAAACAGGTAAACTTTATGACAAAAATACAGGCTTTGTTTAAATACCCATTGCTCCAGTCAATACAGGAGATAACTAGATGAAATTCTCTGACCTTTTTTATGCAGAAAGATAAGACAAGATGATCTAATAGTCCCTGATGGCTTAAAAATCTATGGAACTGCCAAATGACTTCTGCAGGGCCCCAGGTTGAGTGACTGCGAGCTACCGAACTAGACATATCAATAGGAAACAGTTAAATTGCTATGTTTCTCTCTACCAGTATAAATATCAAAAATACAGCAGAAAATTATTTACTAGGAAAGAATTCTTGGCGCATTATATTTGATTATGATACTCTATTTCCAGGGACATTGCTCTTAACAAGCAAGACTACTTGCTAATTGTTAATATTAAAATTTCACCAAATCCATTCCCTGAGGGACTAAAACCTTTTCAAATTTACTCAAAGGATATTAAAATTTCACCAAATCCATTCCCTGAGGGACTAAAACCTTTTCAAATTTACTCAAAGGACATATGTCCACATTAACAAACAGTGAAGAAAATAGCTACATGTATAATCCCACAGTTCTATTAGCAAATGCAAGGAAATAGAAAGCTCTGTAGTTCGCTGTGAGAGAAAAATATCTTACATAATATCATGGGAAAGCAAGGTCCCTACTGACCTGGACAGTCAGATGTTCTGACATTGTCAGATTTCTAACAAGGTCACCATGAAGAAACAAAATACTGTATAGAGAAAGACTGAGATAGTTAAGAAAATCTAGATTAAGATTTTACTTTTGATCTTCCTTTATGAGAACACAGCATTGGTTATTAAATGTACAGTATATTTTACAGTAAAGTCCTAACACAACTACTTTGAAGGACTATATTGAGTCAAAGTGTTTAGCTGTACAATAAACTTGAAACTTCTTGCTGTATTGCCATCTGGCCTCTTAAGAAATCACTTGCAAATTCACCTTATAATACATATAATTAATGCAGTTTGCCATAGACAAATATTTTCTGCTGTTGTCAAAACTTTCATCAAAGAAAGCAACAATAGAAGATATCATTATCTAATGATCTGATATACACACTGTACCAGTTCTGCTTTCAGGTGGAGTTTTGCATATAACTTCTTATTTTTCCCGAGACATAAAGCTATATGTCTGTGATCCTCCATTTGTTGTTATTCACTGTTTAGCTGTTGTATTTTGGTAAGTGCTTGCTGTAAACTTTGGATGACAGAAATATTATATCACCATTGGAGAACCAGTTTCTTAAAGTAAAAATAACTCTCAAACCACCTTGTAAACAGCCTGCTCAAGTCCAGTTGTGTTTGAAACCTCTTCCTCTCTGAGGCTGACATTGTATCCTTTGCAGAGGGCACAGATGTCATCCTAGTGTTGAAAAAGAGTTGCTGCAAAGAGATCGTAAGTCTCCATTTGTCTGTTAAGTGATGGATTGCTATTCAAAACTGTCAAAACCACACTATACCTCAGAATCCCAGCCTGCACTGAGGCAACATGGTCTATTTTCCTCTTTCCACACACATTAAGGGTAGATTAGCTTTAGAAATAAAACAAAATTCTGAAGTCATTGAAGGCAAAGGTCCAGTGATTAGTTTTAGGTCATGATTAGTTTTCTAGTGTGCAGTGAGAGACACCATAATGACGTTGCCATCATTTCTGTTATTTTACAGACAGCTGTCACAGAAATGGCAGGAATTGTTCCAAAGAACAGGACAACTTTCCTTGGAAAGGTAAAAGCCAGTGAGGCAAGCAAGTTTCATTTATTTAAGATTGGAGTTCAGTAAATGATGCTAACATTTTGTAAGGGTTTCACTGGAGCGCAGTCTGACCAATACTAGAGGAAAAGTCCCATTCTTAAATCTACCCTGATCTCTCAGCTCTGCAGGTGCTGTACAGGACCTCTGTCAGCAGCCTCACCAGCCTTCATGTTGTTCAAATAACAAAAAAAAAAGGTTAGCTTGAGGGTTTTTATCAATACATTAATAATAATTTTTAGGCTATGACAATTATTAATATTTTTTTCATTTACAAAACTCTGCACTTTGATCTGTAAGTACAATGCCTTCCATCTCCCATTTCCAACACTGGGACCAGGCCAAACCTGATCTCAGAAGATTGGTTGCCAGATCCACTTAAAGTTTCTGGGTGAAAGTGAGGGTAAACCAGTGAAGATGGATGCCACTCCTTGTTATTTGCAATCGAGCAGAAGACAGGATGCCATCAGGGAAAGTAATGGTCTGTTAGCTACTCTGTGAGGGCCAAGCAGGGGACAGGAGAATATGGACATGCCACAGACAGTGGGAGCGGCAGGGAGGGAAAATGCATTCGAAAACGGGACAGTAAATTGAGTGAGACTAATGTAGGGACCAGGAATGATGCAGAGGAGAGGCAGACAAGCGTGAAGATGAGGACGTGGAGTCAGACTGCAGGCGAATCTGCTGTAGCAGAATGGATGAAAATGCCAAGTAGGAAATTGTGGAAAGAGGAGGAAGTATGGAGGTCAAGCAAATGCTGCATCATGGGAACGATGTGAAACCATGGAAAGAAAACTCAAGCAGGTAGCTGCTCCTGCAGCAGGAACAGAGAAATCTGAGCCTCAGTGGCTCCTGGAAGATAGAATCTCTTGGATGAGTGAGTTGAGAGGTTGCATTTCTGGAAGGTTTTTTAAGAATAAACTTCTTTAAAACCTGCAAAAATTGAAAAAAGGATTTTAAAAGGGGCATTTTACATTTTTCTTAAAATTATAGACTATTTTTGAAGTTTATTTTTTAGAGATAAGCCATTGTTTTGAGAACTGGAATTGTCAGACTTTGTTTCAGAGTTATCATTAGAGTATATAAGCCAATAAAAACCAAGCAATTGCCATTGTTGCCTTTCCTAGAAGGAGCTCACTAAAGATATATGTGCCTACACAGAATACTTGTGAATGAGCTTAACTCAGATGAAAACTTCTTCGTTCTGTTGCATGAGAAAAATCCATTATAGGATCCTTCTCTAGAGTTTCAGACATCCAATGGTGTCAGAGTGTGTTAATACTGTACAGTCCAGTGGCTGCCAAGATTTGTCTTTTAAAGTTTTGCCAGTGTCATAGTGTACAGCTATTTTACAGTCCAGCAACTTCCAAGGTTTATCTTTTTGCAGAAACCCATATAAAACTTACAGCACCTTGGACAGTTTTGATAGGAAACATCCATAATCACTGAAAGATTGAAAACTATTTGAAGTTGGACACACTAATAATGTTCATTGCTTTCACAGCAGGTGTCACCTTTTACTTTGGAAGTGCACCATGACAGAGTCCCCTAAGAAGGGAGATCAAATGTCTAGACTGAGGGACAGCATTGAATAAAGTTGTAGGCAGATGGTTTGGAAAAGGCTTTATTTTTTCTGTGACTTTTTTAGTTGTGTTCTACATATTAAAAAGAATAAAGTTTATGCCAAGATTCTGTCTAACTGACCAGACTTTTTGTTCCAGGGAGGAAAGCCTTAAACACTCTGTACTCTTACTCCATGACACCATGAGTCAAGTAGAAACCTGGTTGGAAGCCGCTGCATCTTACTCTGCAAAGGACGGGAGAGAACAGTGATGAAGAGCTGACCAAGATTTGGTTCTAGTTATTTGTCTCTTCAGGCAGACCTGTTCCTCCACCAAAGGGGAAACAATCTGTGCTAAAAACAATCGGATACCTGCTCTGATGTTGTAGTCTAAAAAATACTTTCTAGTTCTTAGGACAGAATTGTTACAACGTAGCAAAGCCAATATATAACTGCTTTATTAATATTTAAGTTTGAAACCTCATGCTTTATCAGACTGTTACATTTTTAGTACGTACAACACATAATTATTCTAAGAAAGCTATTGAGATAAGTTTGAGTTTTCTAGAATGCCTGTTTTCTAAATATGTACAAAACATGAAAAATTCACAAGATATACTTCATCTTACTGTGTTTATATAGTCATTGATAAACCACTGGTTTTATTTCAGTTTAAGAAAGGACTACTAAGGACTACTCACAGCCCATTAGTTGAGATGTTATGGAATAACTTCTGAGATGGCAAAACTTGAATTGGACAACTTTATTTATATGGCTTAGTAGAGTAATTTAATATACTATAACATGCTCACAGAAATATTTTTTACAAGATCTTTATCCAAGTGAAGATAGGATGCCACAGTATGTGGTTTTACTCATACATCATTCACCAAATCACGTTTCACTCATTTATCATCAGTCCTGGTCAGTCAAGGATGTCCCAAGAGACGTCAAAAGATGGCAAATGTTATCTCACTGCTGGGAAAGGTCACAGAGCAGATCATCCTGAGTGCCATCATGCCACATATACAGAACAATCAGGGGATCAGGCCCAGTCAGCACAGGTTTAGAAAAGGCAGGTCCTGCTTGACCGACCTGATCTCCTTTTAGGACCAGGTGCCTGCCTAGCAGATGAGGGAAAGGCTTTGGATGTGTCTCCCTGCACTTCAGCAAAGCCTTTGATACTGTCTCCCACAGCATTCTCCTGGAGAAGCTGGAAGCCCATAGCTTGGACAGGTGCACTTTTTGTTGAGTTGAAAACTGGCAGGATGTCCAGGCCCAGAGAGTGGTGGTGAGTTGGCAGATGGTCACTAGTGGGGTTCCCCAAGGCTCAGTATTGAGGACAGTCCTGTTTATTATTTTTATCAATGATTTGGGTGAGGGGATCAAGTGCACCTAAAGCAAATTCACGGGCATCACCAGGTTTCGTGGGACTGTTGAACTGCAGGACAGTAGGATGGCTGTGCAGAGGGATCTGGACAGGCTGGATCAATGGACCAAAGCCAATTCTATAAGGTTCAATAAGGTCAAGTGCCAGGTCCCGCACCTGGATCGCAACAACTCCATGCAGTACTATAGGCTGAGGGCAGAGTGTCTGAAAAGGTGCCCTGTGGAAGAGGACCTTGGGGTTCTGGTCGACATCAGCTGAACATGAGCCAGCTGTGTGCCCACCTGGCCATGAAGGGTTGCAAAGCATTTGAATATGATGCCCATGGAAGTGGTGGAGTCACCATCCCTGGAAGTGTTAAAAAAATTTGTGGATGTGTCACTTGAGGACATGGTTTAAAGATGGTGCTACATTGACAGTTGGACTCAATTTAAAAGGTCTTTTTGAACCTTAAGGATTCTATGATTCCATGACCTGTAGTGCTGCTCTTAACAACTGATGTTTATAAGCTTTTCTTTGTCTTAAGTTTTGTGGTAGGTTTGAAACACAGGCTTTGCAAATACTAGGTGAGATGTAAAGAAGGAGGAGCTTTTGAACACTGTTCTAATGGAAGGTACATAGATTTCAAAGAGATGATAAGACATGCAATTGGAATCCCAATCAAAATATTTATTTCAAGGTCACATATGCAAGGTACAAGCCTCCAAGAAATAAATTTTTTTTCATGTGTATCCTCATGAACAAGTCAGGCCTCCTCAAGCGCTCCCTTGAACAGAGAAACAGAAACAGCTTACAGCAATGAGGTGTTGGAGCAGGGTACTAGAAGACTCTTGTTCAGGTGCAAGAAATATGACACTGATTATGTGGGTGTGTGTGAGTGCATGGGACGATGCACCCATGTGGAGACCTGACTATCTTTTATCACTTTCACAAGTATACAGCATTGTTGTCCTTTATGTGACTCCTGTTTCAAGCAAGACACATTTGAGGAAAATAAGTAGTCCAGGATCATTTTTCAATAAGGCAAGATATGTATAATTGTTTGAAATTCATAACTCAAACTATATGGAGAAGACATCATCATTGTAGAAGACAGATATCCTTGACCATGAAGGAAAGATTGAATCTCCAAAATATATAGGTTTTTTTGTTGTAAATCAGATGTCATTTGCAGTCCTTCTTATTTACCCATTGTCCATCAGTTTCTAGTAATTCAGTCTGTATGAAATCCTTTTCTTTGAAGTCTGTTGCCAACTCATTAAATGTTCCAAACTTTGTGGTACATGGATTTATGAGCAATTAAGAATTTCTGAGACTGAGTAGTCAGGAAATATAGCTCATTATCTGTTGCAAAGGCATTTGGCCAATTTAAGGAGTTTCTTCAATAGAAAAAATTGTTGTTTCCTAACAGTGTTACCCAGTCTCTTGCTTTTGAGATATTTTGTCCCAAACATTTTTTTTTCTCACCCTACAATGGCTCTAATCTGAACAGCTTGTCTATTGAAAAAAAAATTGCTGTATTTTACCTAGCTGTTTTCAAACAATAAATTTACTGCACTCATCTAATGGCTCTGATACAATGGATGGAAAAACTCCATTGTTTGAGTGCAGGTCTTGAGACATATATTCAGACAAACGTTTTACTTTATTGCCCTTTTCTTCTTATTTCTAAAAATTTGTACATAGTATGTTTGTGGTAAAGTATTTTCTCCAAAATCCAAGGTCCTGCAGGTCCTTCTGCCAACTCTGCCTTTTTTTCAAAATCTCTATTCTTAAATGGAAATTTTCACTTTAGACCTCCAGGAAATATATCTGTGTCACTATGTAATGTTAGATTTTCTGAACCTTTCATCTTCTACCCCCTGGATAATTTTCCTACTTTTGTTAAAGTAGCATCATTTCTATTGAAAGACTGCTCATTTTGAAATTTGTCACCAGGTGATTCTCTAAACTTTATTAGCAGTTTCTAACAGTACCTTTTATTTACTGGACAATTCTTCAGTGCTTTAAGTTGCTGGTGGTGTAGCAAAGCAATCATACAAGCAGTTTTGAGAGATTTATTGTCTGGGTGCAATTTTTTTGTGAATGGACTTGCTTGTTCAGACTGTGTTCAATGTTGATTGTAAAAGCATCACAAAAAAAATGGTATCTGAGTTAAGACCTGCACAAGGCCTTTTAAGTAACACTAGAGTCCAGCCAGGGCCAGCTCTCAGCTCTCTGATACGAGCAAAAGATGAAGTCATGGTGCAGGGCAAACCTCATGTACCTACATGGTCAAGCACAAATCTCAGTAATATCAATCATGTACATAAGTGTTTGCAGTTTCAAATCCCACTCTTGGTGAAAGTATTTACTGTGCTTACCCACAGTTCTAGGTAGCAATCTCAGATTTCTTTAGGAAGAAAAGTGAAAAAAGCACAAATTCCTCTTTGGCTTAAAACAAATAACCATTAGCCAATATATTAAATTTGGTGTTTACTGAACAGGAATTCTGGTTCTTTGTAACACTTAAACCATTGCCTTCCTGAAATTTCTTTAGAAATCTGATGAAAAATATCATTCTATGTATTTCCAGAATGTGTTCTAAACTGTTGACTAGTACTTACACTTTAACTTCCTATGCTATACAAGACCACTTTAGGTTTCCTCAGGGCTACCAGTATCTGTATGCAAGATGTAGCTATAATCTCTTAATAAAAGACATCAGATTTTTAATTTCATCAGGGTTGCCTTGTGCACAGGCAACTAATCACTATTTAATTAATAAATAAATGAAAGGAAAAGAAAATATATTTAGTCTATTTATAGACAAATTAAATGTCTGTAGCAAAAAGCAACAACAACAAAAAAGACTACTCACTTTTGAAGTGCGTTTTCAAAAATAATGAGGATTTCACAGTTTATTTTCCTCCTCTGTATGTGACAAAGAGCCTGCCTTCCATCAGAAACAGCTCCTACTTCTAAAGGCTATTGATAGGCAGTGCTAACAGCATTTTACCACTCTTCTTGATGATGCTGTCATATGTGTATCATATATACATACTGACATCATCTAGATGTGTATGAGCACAGATGAATATGTGTATATGAAATATGTACATATAAATGTTTATATATGTGCATATATATACAGAAATTCAGGAACTTCGAATGGTCACGAATGGTTTCACAGACCTCTGCAGTATGCATAGTATAGGGTACAACTACCAGCTTTTAAGTACTTCAGTTCTAGAGAAAATAACACTCTGCATGTAAAATATTCTCCTTCAAGGAAGATTTTCTTAACAGTCCTTTTCACCCAAAACTGCTTGCCTCACAGTAAGATCTTTCAGTTTCAGTTCAGATAAAAGAAATAAACCAATGAAAGAAGGAAAAAAATGCATCTCTACACAGCCCATCTCTTCATGTAAAACATATACAACACACAAACACTGTCAACAGCCTGGCATCCTGTGCCACACATTTCTATCATGCAACATGCATTAATAAAAAGCCCCTGTATCCAATGACAGCACCTTGTTAAAGCTCCAACATCAATCATGTTTCTAAAGGAATTTTGTTTTGCATGTCCCTGATTGAATCCTTTGAAAATATGCCAGAAAGGTGAGATACACTTTTTCTTCATTTCTCTTCTGACTCTTTAATTACCCTTCCCTGAAAGGAACAGACATCGAATAATAGAAAGACTATTACAGAAAAGTTTCAATAGAAACTCATTACTGAGCTTTTTAAGGGACAACATTTTTACTTAAATTATTTGGGATAGACACAGCTTTGGAGAGTGAAAAGGTAAAACCACTGGCAGGGCAGCTGCCTGTTTGATGTCAGGTGCAAGCTTGAGAGCCACCCACATGGTCCTGACTGCAGAGGAAAATGTGCTCTGACAAGTGGAGGTCAGCTGAAACAGTTCCTCTTCTCAACCCACTGTTGGGCTTCTCACTCATTTTATGATTTTTCTCTCCTACTATGACAGTCTTAATTGTGACACTTTTGATGCATATGAAGACAAAATGGCCCAATTTGGCTCTAACTGCTGTACTCCAAAGGGGTCAGTATCCTGGAATCTGATTTTTTCAGAGAAAGCTTCAGCCTTTGCTGTACAAAACAAAATTTATCTAAGAAATTTAGGGGATTTATTTTAGTTAAACAGGAGTCCAGCACTATGAAAACCATGTTCACTGCAATATTTGCACATAAGGAACATATTTACGTCAATGCTTTGAAAAGAATAATATAGCAATTTTACTTCACTCTGCCACTGTATCCTGTACCTTTGGTGATCTGCTGAACTTTTGGCTTTATCACATTTGCCTGCTAAACTCTCTCCAATAGTTACACAGTATTCTAAGTAAAATAGATTTGTCACAATTCTCTCACTCTCCTTGCTGTTGCCTAACAATGGCAGGGGTGCAAAGAGAAGAAACTGCTACAAACCCTACTTTGGCTCTGCACAGAACACATGGAATGAAAATTGAGAGACAGAGCCAGATGCTGCAGAGGTAACATCGTCTTTCATTTATCGTCTCATCTCATTCCTCAAGGCAGCCAGTCTTCTATCCCTTCTGCGCCAGTGACAGTAATCCTATGGGAAGCAGTGTCACCATATAACCATTAAAGAGAAGCAGCAGTAGCAATAATACTCAAGGTGCCTTTCCTACCTTTCCTTTTAAAAAGATCAAACTTTGGTACATTCTGGGAAATAAGAACGGTTAGATCTGCTCTGTGAAACTGTATCTTTGTTGCAAAAGGAAACAAGCAGAGACAGAGCCACTAGCAACTGTTCTGATTTTTAAAAAATCATGCTGGCAATATGACAGAGAAAGATTACAGATAGTTATGTACATGTGTACAAGCACACAAACAGATAATTGAGAGACCAGAACTACACTGGCTTTTTTTGAGAAAGTACCATATGAAAAGATTGTGACTAAAAACTCCAGACAAGTAGTCCTTATAAAACTCCACACCTGGTAAGCTGCAGCTCCCATCTGCCATCCTCCTTGCTTTTCCCAGTGCAGTTTTCTTTGTACAGAAATAGTGTATATTAGTGTCATCATCGTATCTAAGCACACTGTAGGGATTTAGATAATAATGCAACTGATCCCTCTTCGGGCTGTCAGTGTGAACATGAGGTACACTGATGTGCAGAGAAAACACAAAATCAGAGATATGGCCAAAATGTGTGCCTGAACACTACCCTCTCCCAACTTGAGCCCTCCATGGACGTGTATAAATACCCACATCCTGATGAATAACACACATATTTTCCACACTCAGCCAGTGAAACTGTCCTGGGCACCATTGCTTTAAGTGCTGTGTGAAGGAGTGCACTACCAACTCCCATCTCAACCCACCAGACTTTGCAAGTCCCACTTGCACCACCAGTGCAAGTTTTAAATTCATCACCTTACTTCCAGAAATGGGGTACAGTGCCCCAGCACTCATCCACAGTTGGGAGCAGGGCACTGCTGACCCTATTCTGGTCCTGGCTGGGTGAGGCTGCTCCTTCCCGCTCCTACAGCTGCCTTCAGGACCTCCAGTGTCTTTTCCTCCAGCTTCCTTCTTTTTCTCCTCCTCCTAAAAATATTTACTGCTCCATGTTGGACCTTGCAGCCTGCTAAGCCAAGTCTAGACAGCTTCTTCCTATATCTTTCCTCTTCTCCTGAAGGCCCCTACAGGCCTTGTGTTAAGCAATGCCCCATAAAGAAACAATACTGAAATTACTAAGTCATCAAGATCAGTCTCTGCATTGACAGCCTTCTTTTAAAATCCTTTTGGATCTGCTCCAGTGGCAAATTTTGTCCCTTGGGACAACTTAGCAATAGCATCTTTTCCTAAATATAATACTAGGATTCAACACAGGTCTCCATAAATATAGACCCCAGTTGTTCATGTATCTGCTTTGACATGAATGACTATTAAGGTGATAAGATCTTAAGGCTTAAACAACCAGAGGACAGCTTATCTGAACATTCTAAATAACATATTTCCTGTCGACTGTTTTCCACCCCTGTGGAACAGGGCTAAGAAAATACTAATTCTTATGAAAATATTGGTGTATATTTTTGTGAATCAGTTCAGAAATGCATCCAAGAAAAATAGTTCCACTAAGTATTTTTCTCAGAAAGACTCAGCCACATAATTCACCCATGGAAAAGGACGTTTAACCTTAGCTGGTGAAGAATCAGATTTAGCCACAATATGTTCAGTACTTCTGTTAGATTTGAGAATAACATTCTCAACTAGTCAATGACTCTAAATAGCTGAATTCTTTCTGACTTTCCCACTTTAAATACAACTCATGTTCAATTATTTTCATATTGGGAAAAGTAATAAATACTCATCCCATTGGGGAATTATTTGGTAGGACTATCAATTTTAGAGGCAGGCAGCCTCAGGACTTGTGACTAGTAAGTCAATCAAAATAGCTACTTCATTTAGGCACTGCAAAGTTCAAATCCACACAAAAGCCTTTTTGGAAATGTTACTTGAACAATGAGGTAAAGGTTCATGATAGTCTCTTCAGTCTGTGCTTACCTACTCTCAGTGGGAGAAGCACGGCAACATGACCTGATAGGGAGCAGATCTGCACCCTTCTCAAGGGTCCCAAGGAAGACCATCGCTTCTCACCTGGCTATAGTCTATGATTTCCCACAGGTGCTGTACACATGCCATCTTGACAATGCTTTAATAGAAGCCCTAGGTGTCAATTCATGCATTTTATATTACATGATTACTGTAATTAAAAACAAACAAACAAACAAAGCAGAAAGGATCTGAGTGGAAGGAGGAAGATCTTTGTCCCTTCCCTTTGAATGTCCTCAATCCCTGATTTCTGAGGCCAGCTCCATGTCTGACCACAGCCTGATCCCATGAATCCTGCAGTCTGGCTTCCACTGTTTCCCAGCTTCCCTGGGAAGCTGGAAGGTAGTTGCATCTCCTCCAATCATAAATGGCTGGTTAATAAATATTTGTGCAAATCTGATCCCATGGCTAGAGGAAAACTAAACAAAAGGAAAGCAATTGGCAGAGCAGTCTGGATTCCAAGGGGACAGGTATGCACAGCTTTGAACTCCACAGAAACAGTGACTCCACAAACTAGCTCAGTGCAACTCACTGGGCATTGCATATTACAGAACACCTATCAGGTAACGCTGAGTCCCTTCTTTGTGGGAAATTCATGACATCCAGTTTAGGTGGACTGTGTTACCAGGCCACAGAAAATATATGTCCTTTATTGGATGCGAAGGGGAACAGAGTGACAAAAGACAAAGAAAAGGGTGAGGTGCTTAATGCCTTCTTTGTCTCAGACTCCAACAGAAAGACTGATTATCCTCAGGGCAACCAGTGCCCTGAGCTGGTAAACTGGGATAGGGAGCAGAACAGACCTTCTGCAATCCAGAAGAAAGTAGTTATTGACTTTCTGAGCCACTCAGACACTCACAAGTCTATGAAGATTAAATGGGATTCACCCAAGGGTGCTGAGGCAGAGGAGATCACCAAGCCACTTTCCACCATTTGTCATCAGTCCTGGTTAAACATGGACGTCCCAGAGGACTGGAGGTTAGCCAGTGTGATGCCCATCTACAAGAAGGGTTAAAAGGATGATCCAGGGAACTACAGGCCTGTCAGCCTTACTCAGGGCCAGGGAAGGTCATGGAACAGATCAGCTTGAGTGCCATCATGCAACATATACAGAACAATCAGGGGATCAGACCCAGCCAGCACAGGTTTAGAAAAGGCAGGTCCTGCTTGACCGACCTGATCTCCTTTTAGGACCAGATGCCTGCCTAGCAGATGAGGGAAAGGCTTTGGATGTGTCTCCCTGCACTTCAGCAAAGCCTTTGATACTGTCTCCCACAGCATTCTCCTGGAGAAGCTGGAAGCCCATAGCTTGGACAGGTGCACTTTTTGTTGAGTTGAAAACTGGCAGGATGTCCAGGCCCAGAGAGTGGTGGTGAGTTGGCAGATGGTCACTAGTGGGGTTCCCCAAGGCTCAGTATTGAGGACAGTCCTGTTTATTATTTTTATCAATGATTTGGGTGAGGGGATCAAGTGCACCTAAAGCAAGTTCATGGACAACACCAGGTTTGGTGGGACTGTTGAACTGCAGGATGTTAGGATGGCTGTGCAGAGGGATCTGGACAGGATGGATCAATGGGCCAAAACCAACTATATAAGGTTCAATAAGGTCAAGTGCCAGGTCCTGCACTTGGGTCACAACAGGCTGGGGGCAGAGTGTCTCGAAAGCTGCCCTGTGGAAGAGGACCTGGGAGTGCTGGTCGACAGCCAGCTGAACATGAGCCAGCTGTGTGCCCGGGTGGCCATGAAGGTCAATGGCATCCTGGTTTATATCACACAAATAATGTGGCCAGAAAGGCTAGGAAAGTGATTTTCCCCACTGTACTCAACACTGGCTTCTGTGAGTACCATGTCCAGTTCTGGGCCAATCACTTCAAGAAAAACATTGAAGTGCTGAAGTAAGTCCGGAGAAGGAAAATGAAGCTGGTGAGAGGTCTGGAGAGTAAGTTCTATGAGGAATGGCTGAAGGAGCTGGGGTTGTTTATTCTGGAGAAAAGTATCAGGGGAGATCTTAGTCACTCTCTATAACTACCTGAAGGGAGGTTGTAGCAAGATGGGGCTTGGCCTCTTTTCCCAGGCAATTAGTGATATGATAAGAGGACACAGAATTATAGAATCATAAAATCATAGAACCATATAATCATCAAATTATATAATGGATTGGGTTGGAAGAGACCTTAAAGACCATCTAGTTCCACCCCCACCCCCCTGCCATTGGCAGAGACACCTTTCACTAGACCAGGTTGCTCCAATCCCCATGTAATCTGCCCTTGGACACTTCCAGGGATAGGACATCCACAGCTTCTCAGGGTAACCTGTTCAAGCTGTACTATGGAGGTTCAGGTTGGACATCAGGAAGAAATTTTTCACTGAAAGGTGGGTTAAGCCAAGCTGCCAGGGGAGGTAGTAGAGTCATCATCCCTGGAAGTGTTCAAGAGGTGATGGGGTGTGACACTTTGTGCTATGGTTTAGTTGACACGGTGATGTTCAGTCAAATGTTGGACTCAGTGATCTTGGAGGTCTTTTTCAATCTTGATTCTATGGTTCTAAGGTTGTAAGCAAAGCAAAGTGAAGTAAAGGTACAGGTACAGCTTTGATCTTACCTCCATGACTGACTAGCAGTCCAAGAGTCTCTCTTTTGCTCCTCTAGCTGATAAGCAGAAGGTGGTGCTTTGTATTAATTTTTGTCTATTTATAGTTTTTATGTCTTCAGGGTCCTTTAAATTCTTCTGTACTTTATTCCAGTCATCCCTTTCATTAACAGTGTTATCCAACTCTGTTTAATCAGCAAATTTAATGTGTACCCCAGGAATAGGATGGGACCCTTGTGCAGTTCTATCACCTGCTTCCATTCTTTGAAGTCATAGAATCACAGCATAGCTGTGGTTGGAATGGACCTCTGGAGATCACTTGGTCCAGCTCTCCTGCTCCTACATGGCCATCTAGAACATATTGTCTAGAACCTTGTCCAGATGGCTTTTGAGTTTCTGAACAATCTGTGCCAGTGCTGGGTCACCCTCACAGTAGCAAAGTGTTGCCCAATGTTCAGACAGCACTTCTCTGTTTCAGTTTGTGCCTATAGGTTCATGTCCCTATGTCTCTATCACTGGCTATCATTGATAAGAGTCTGTCTTCGATCTCTTCTCCCTTCAGGTTTTTATATACATTAATAAGATGCCCCTGAGTTGTCTTTTCTCTAGACTAAACAGTTTCAGCTCTCCTAGGTTTTCCACATATGTGAGGTGCTCTTAATCATCTTTTGAGGTCCTTCACTGGACTCTCTGAAAGAGCTCTGTATCTCTTCTGTTCTGAGGAGTACAGAATGGTGCCAGGTATGGTCTCAACAGTGCTGTGTTGAGGGGAAGGATCACCACTGTGATAGCTGACACAGCCCTTGCCTTATCCATTGTAAAATTCTGGAATTATTTCCACATCTTCTCCAGCTTAATCAATCACTTCCTGTCACATAATTCAGTGCAATTCAGATAAGAACATAGGAGTATGAGGATGGTCATACTGATCAGAGTAAAGGTCTATCTGTCAATAGCCCACACCTATGAATGAGAATAAAAATGGGGTAAGTATACAGCTTTACTTCCCTCAAAGTGTCTCCTTACCTCCATAAATGTATGTCTTACAGACTTCCTAACTGGAATAAGTGTCTGCATATTTAATAGCCTTGAGGGACTTTTTTCAATGAATTTTTTCTAATTGCTTTATAAATTTACGTAAACTTCAAGCATCAACAACATCCTGTATGAAGGAGTCCTTCAGGTGATGTGTGGTAGATTAGATCAACTGTGTTTTCTGCGTCTAAAAATAAGCTGTGTTGCCAGGAATAGATAGCAGACTGGTCTGGCCAAATTTATCTTCAGCAAGCCTTTTTGCCTCTTTACCTTCCACTTACCTCCATGTCTTCAGTTTTTCCTTCCTTGAACTCAGAAAAAAATGCCTGACTCTATTAGATCACCTTTTCTGTTTGGATAAATGTAAGTGCTATTCTTCAAACCCCTTATACAATCATACTGTGCTTAAAAATCTGTTACAGGCAGGATCATGAACAATCCCACTTCTGACTGTGCATCAGCTTTCACAAAACTGAGCGAATTCAGCTCTTTGAGTTTTGCTCCTACCACACATATAGTAACTTCAAATTCATACTCATTGATAAATAGTTCTAAGAATAGCACTACTACTGAATTCTACTCTCCTATTGCTTTGTGGAGCCCAGCATTAAGATTGCATGATCATTTTCTGAGTGCTGAACTCATAGGTGCTGAATTCATGTTGTAGATTTGGAGAAATAACAGGCCTCTTGCATTTTATCCGGCTACCCATCTTTGAGTGTTCTATTCTGCTTCCCAATGTGGCTGAAATCAGCTGACAGATTTGAAAGCTGTCTCATGGACTGCCGGAGTGAGACACAGGACTTAGAGAATGCAACACTTAGGGGTTTGGGGTTTTTTCTTCTTTAAATCATAATCGAGTTTTGACTGCTGTCACCAGGAATCCCTTCTATTTTTACAAGATTATTTCTTTTAAGATTGCAGATAAACTATTTGTGTTTCATTAGAACTAGTACTGAAATGGTGGACTTGTGGCAAAGACTGACCTTTATAAATCCCGCAATTATAACCTGGAACATCTAGAAATGTTAGTCATAAAAAGTTGCTAATTAAAGACAAAAAATCAAGATTATCATAGAATAGAATCATAGAATGGTTTGGGTTGGAAGGACCTTAAAGATCATTTGGTAACAGCCTTCCTGCCATGGACAGGGACACCTTTCACTCAGAGCCCTGTCCAACCTGGCCTTGAACACTGCAAGGGCTGGAGCATCCATAGGTTCTCTGGACAACCTATTTCAGTGCCTCACCACCATGACAGTAAAGAATTTCTCCCTAACATGTAGTCTAAACCTACCCTCTTTCAGTTTGAAGACATTGTCCCTTATTCTGTCACTACATGATCTCTTTCCTTAAGAGATGATCACTACATGATCTCTTTCCTACAAGCCCTCTTTCCTTAAGGCTCCGTTCAAGTACTGGAAGGATACAATTATGTCACCCTGAAGTCTTCTCTTCTCCGGCTGAACAATTCCAATTTTCTTTGCCTTTCCTTGTAGGAGAGATGCTCCATCCTTCTAATCATCTTGGTGGCCTCCTCTGGACTCCCTCCAACAGATCAATGTCCCTCCTGCACTGGGGACCCAGAGCTGGATGCAATACTCCAGGTGGTGTCTCATCAGGGCAGTGTAGAAGGGCAGAAACACCTTCCTTGACCTGCTGCCCACACTGTTTCTGATGCATCCCAGGACACGTTTGACTTTCTTTTCCCTGTGGGGAGCAGGGGAAGGACTCCTCTCCCTAAGCAGCATCAGAAAACAATTTGTGATGAACTGACTGTAACCCCATTCCCTGTCTCCCTAAGCCCCTGTGTGGGGAGGAAGTAGAACTTGGGGAGGAAGAAGAGCTTAGGAAGGAAGGAGGAGTGGAGGAAGGTGTTTTTAAGATTTGTTTTACTTCTCATTCTCCTGCTCTGATTCTGTCAGTAATAAATTTAATTAATATGCCCACTTTGAGTCTGTTTTGCCTGTGTTAATAATCAGAAAGTGATGTCTCCTGATCTTCATCTCAACTCATGAACCCTTTGTTATATTTTCTCTCCTCTCTCCAGTTGCAGAGGGAAGTGATAGAGTGGCTTTAGTGGGTACCTGATGCCCAGCCAGGGTCAACCCACTGCAATAACAGGGGTTGTCGTGACTCAGGTGTAGCATCCTGAAATTGGTCATGTTAAACCACATGAGATTCCCATGGGAAACTTGTTCAGGTCCCTCTAGAAGGCATCCTGTCCTTCAGGTGTGTGAACTTCACCACTCAGCTTGACGCCACCTGCAAATTTTCTGAGGGTGCCTTCAATCCCATTTTCTACATCCTTAATAAAGGTATTAAATAACACTTGTCCCAATATGGGCCCCTCAGGGACACCACTCGTCACCAATGTCCACTGGGACTCTGAGTCATTGACCTCTGGATGTGACCATTGAACCACTTTGTTATCCATCTAACATTTCATCCATCATAATCCATAGAGAGAAGAATGTGGGGGATCGTGGTTAAGGTTTTACAGAATTCAGATAGATGGCATCTGTAGCCCTTTCCTTGTCCACTGATGTAGTCATTCCATCATGTAAGACCACTGGGTTGGTCAGGCAGGACTTGCCCTTGGTGAAGTCATAGTGGCAGACTCAAATCACCTCCCTGTCCTCCATATGCTTTGGTACAACTTCTAGGAGGATCTGTTCCTTGTTATTCTCAGGCACAGAGGTGAGTCTGACAAGTCAGTAGGTCCCAGGGTCTTCTGTTCTACCCTTTTAAAGGTAAGTGAAATGTTTGCCTTTTTCCAGTGACCTGGGACTTCACCTGACTGCCATGACTTTTCAAAAATCATGAAGAGTGGCTTGGCAACTACATCAGTGAATTCTCTTAGGACTCCGGGATGCATCTCATCAAGCCCCATAGACTTATGTACATTCAGGTTCCTCAGGTGGTCATGAACCTGATCTTTACTTACAGTGGGAAAGACTGCTTCCCCAGTCCCCATTCTGCTGTCCATCCACTCAAGAGTTGTTGGAAGAGAGGTTGCGACTGAAGACTGAAGCAAGAATGTTGTTGAGTATCTCTTCCAATGTTACCAGTTCACCATTTTTGTTTATCAGGGTCTACAACTTCTTGGCCTATATTTCATATAGGCCTAATAAAAATTAGGTTCACTATCTCATGAATGGAAAAAAAGAAATACTAAAATCAAAATGATGAGAACAATTCTCTTATTTGTGTAAAATCTGTATAAAAATCTTCCTAGTAGTTAACTGTTTATGTGGTTTCACCCCAGCCAGCAGCCAAATCCCATTAAGCTACTTGCTCACTTCCCCACCAGCAGCATCAAGGATAGAATTGGAAGGGGTAAAGATCAGAAGACTCATTGGTTGAGATAAGGACAGTTCAATTGGAAAAGCAAAAGCTGCACACACAAGCAAAGCACAACAATAAAAAATCTCACTGCTTCCCAAGGGCAGGCAGGTGTTCAGCCATGCCCAGCAGGCATGGGTCCATCACATGTAGTGGTTACTTGGGAAGACAAACACCATCACTCTAGATGTCCTGCCCTTTCTTCTCCCTCCCACTTCATATACTGAGCATGATGTCATATGGTATGGAATACCCTTTTGGTCAGTTTGGGTTAACTTTTCCAGCTGTTTGTCCTCCCAACCTCCCTTGCCAGTATGACACTACGAAAAGCTGAAAAGGCCTTGGCTCTCTGTAAGCCCTCCTTAGCAAGATGAAAAAAATCGCTATATTCTCAACCCTGTTTTCAGTACAAATACAAAACATAGCCCAATACTAGCCACTATGAAGAAAGCTATTTTTAGCCCAGCCAAAACCAGCACAACTGTTCATAAGATTTAATCTAGCTTTGAAATACGTATTGCCAAGAATTTCCAGAAAACTGTTCTAACATAAAACTGTACAGTTATCAGAAATGTTAAGTTTATTCCCCCTGTACCCTTGCCACCCACTCTAGGTTATTTATGTGCCCATTCTTGGGTTGAGGGTAGGTTAAAATGAAAGTACTTAAACACACCATCTGCATATTCAAAATACTAGTAAGTGATAATGTTAGTCCTGCTAAATGGGACAAAATAAGCCAAATTTTACTCCTATTCATATAGGACTGTGAGCAGATGACAGTCACAAGGATTCAGTCTACATTTGGTTGTTAAAATGATGTTTTATTCCTTGATAACTAACAAAGGCATTGTTTGTGAGTTTTGAGTCATTATTTGTGAATCACTGGAAACTAATCTTTCACCTACTGCTATATTAGCCTAAGCAGATAAAAGATGGTGGTTATTTCTTCATTCATTCCTTGATATTTTTTAAAAGTCAAATTATTTCCATAACTTTATGGAAAATTCCTCTATGGCTGTGGGTGGAAGGAATGAAGCTGGTTAAGTTATTCTGAATTCATTTCAGAAAACTTCTCTTTTGCTACATAGAAGCATATTTATGTTTTTAATTAAAAAATAAAGAGGCTGTAAATTGCTGGTCAATTTTACAATATTCTGTCACCTCCCATTAATGCAAATATAGAAGATATATTTCATAAAATAAATATATGGAACAAGGATTCATGCAGCATGCTGATAGTCTCTCTTTTTACAGTACCTAGCATAACATAGCTGTAACCTAGCTGATGTCTCTCAGCTCTACAGCAATATAAATGTTAATAAATTCCATCAGTTAAAACGTGATGTTCAGAGAAGGATTACTAAACAGGTACTTACATAAGCATTATCAGAGAGTTGTACCTATTTTATATAACTGATCAGTCATTAAGCACAATGGGGAAAAGAACAATACACAGGGGACTTACTTGGCATTTTGCTTTTTTATATGTAGACTAACAATTCGGATAGTATTCAGAGGAGACACAAAGATTATAATAATCAGATTTGCTTTTTCAGTGCTGTCACTGTTACTGGGTTAGCTGCACATCAGATGCCTCCTGGTTCTCTCCCTGTCTCACGTGGGCCTTCCTGAATGGCAGATGAGCTGCTCCATTGCCCCTGAGGTTAAATCCTGCAGATCTCTGACTCACAGCCTTGTCCCCAGCTGCAGAGGACTACCTGGCCAGCTGTGCCTCTGCAGCAAACCATGCTGAATTTAGTGCTTGGCAGGGACTCTTTTTTTGATTCGACTTCTGTAAGCAGATGCAATGACTCAGAATAGCTCTTTCAACGCAGAAGTGCAGCACTAAGACCATATGACAATAAAAGTGTCCCAAAATCAGAAGCAAATGAGTAAAGGTTATGTGATCTAAAACATAAGTAGGTCTAACTCATGTCAAACACTATCTCTGGAGGATTGAAAATATCTCTATTCCTCTTCTTTCCCTTCTGTCATGGGTTTCCCTGATTAGGTTATTTTTATAAGAGGAAGATCGGCTTCTGATGGAAGCCTCTGGAAGTTTCCCTCCATCCTATAGAGCAGAGCCAATGAG
>JAWWEE010000105.1:98171144-98206247 GCA_035221455.1 Xenops minutus
GGGGGGGAAGACCTTGAAGGAGTTTTGCTGGACACCAGGCGTTTGTTCAGGGTCAAACCACCACACCTTCCCTTTCAGCACTCTAGATTTTTCAGATGTGCAAAGCCCCTCCGAACAACTGAGCTCCTAGTTATTTCTCAGAAAGATACTCCAGCAAGGGATAGATGGAAAGCATTGAAAAATATTATTTCTTATACATTCTTTCCATATTAAAATATGTTTAAATCTGAAAAATTTGCTACATCGTGCCTTTACTGATCCCAAAAAAACAGTCAGCTCAAAAATCTAAGAAAATAGAATTTAATACACCCTACAAAATAAGATTAGACATAAACTTTTATACAGTAGGTTTAAAAAATGCCCTAGTCTTAGCATGATCACAATTCCATGAGGATAAAAGGTTTTGTTAGGTTCAGACATATGGTTATTCCAAATAGAAATTATCAAGGAGCATTAACTGACACGTCTGTAATCGCAAGACTTCTGTTCAGTCATGTACAATGCATGGATGTAAACCCACAAAACATGGAACTCAGGGTCTAGAAGAACCACCTCATCAACCTGGACAATTTCTCAAAGTGAGGAATGCAGCCTTCTGCAAAGGCCACAATAATGGACTTAAGCTGGCAAAGATGGGAGCAAAACACACATCTCTTGAGTTGTTCTTCAGGGTCCTAAACAGTGTAAGGCCAGAATGATTCCTTCAAGTTCTCTCTTGTTAGAGGAAGGGAACTCTGAAGTATCATTTACACAATAGCCCCCTGCACCTTATCACCCCCTGAAAAGTACAAGAAAAACCCAATGGATCATATTATTTAATTATGGGCCACCTTGACTTTTAAACTATTAGACTGCTCAAACAACGTCTATAGGAGAAAGCAGGAAACCCATTATTCATATCTGCACGTTTGGTACACCCAGTATCCTTTTTGCAAAAAGTGACTAGCATATAAAAATTGTGAATTGCTGCCCAAAAGGCAGATTCTTCCATAATTGATCATTAATGTGTTGCTTGTACCTTCTGAAACAGCCAGTATTGGCTGCTGTCAGGGACAGAATAATCTATTAGGCAAACTCATACTGATCCAGAGTAACATGGCGATTCCTAAATGTTGTTTTGGCTAAACTGAAAACAGAATATTAAGTATTTATTTAAAGAGATAAGAAAGCAGTTTATAATGAAGTCCTATTGAGTTCACAGATAAACATGTTTGCTATTATTGCTGTTGTTCCTTTGTGGAGGCTCCTGATGCTGATTGTAAGATCTAGCCATTTTTCATTCACTGCCCTTAGCTGTACCTCTTGTGCTATTGCAAACAAAAAACACAAAGCACTGACCCTCCAGAAACAGAATGTCATTTGGGATGACAAATTCTGTCATCATATTGTTGTAAAGACAAAATTTAAGAGAGTTAGAATAGATATGCAAATCACGATGACTAGTATTCCGAAACGGGCCTGCAGGAACATCAGGTAGGTGCAATCAAGGAAGAAAAATGTTGCTGTTCAAGGGATAGCACCTTGAATTTAAAGACAGGGCTCCAGCTGAGGGCTGTGGAATGCAAATTCCCTTGTTAAACTGCTCATTTATATATATATTTAAAAGCAGAGACTGTAATTCAGAAAAGCACCATACATATTCTTAAGTCCCTTTTTCCTGGGAAAGAGGGAAGACTGTTCACCACATGCCTTCTGTGATTGACAGCGGTCAGTGAGAAGAGTCTGCTGCAGAGTGAGAACAGTGTTCTAGCAGAGCTGGGGTATTTCACTGAAGTAGCTATGCTGGCAGTTGCTTCCAGTATTGATATAGTTATCCCTCCCTTCCACTGATATAACTAATTTCTTTTATAGGATGTGACTTTGTTAATTGTACAATGTATACACATCCAAATCTCACTGCAACCTTTCAAATATATCAGCATCTTTGTCCTAACAAAGGGCTGCAAGAGGCCTTTGCTCAAGTAGTTTGCTAGGTAAGGACACTTTCCAGAGCTGGCAACAAAGAAATAAAAGCAGAGAAATATAAATATAGTGTTGAATTCCAAGGATAAAATAAAAGAAAAATACAGCAGGCTGCTTTTCATTGGTGAAAATCTTTCAGTTGCCTGACAGAGTTTTCCTACAGAACAATAAAATACATATCTGTTAAAAGATATGGCCAAATTTGGATGATTTAACAGTGCCAAGATCCAAACCCTCCTTTTTTAACTGCCTGTTTGTCACATCAGTCCTGCCATACAGGAGTAGGGTAGATACCAGCCCCAGCCACGTGCCCCAGTGCACCTGCACACACCAGTGCATACCAGCCTGGACCCACCAGCCCGGGCACCTGCTCGGGAGCAGACACGCTTCCCCCTGTGGCACAGGAAAACAAGCACTGCACTCCTGAGACATGATTGTTTGGAAACAAGCCTACAAAATTAGCAGCGTGTCCTGGCCTTATTCCCGGTTTTCACGTGAGGTCCCTTTAGCGAAATGAAGTAATGGAGCAGCTTGGAGCAGCACACAAGCACTACTGGTGTGTCACACAGCTGCAGAAGTTCATCTGTGACATTGTAGGAATTGTATAATGCAGATCTTATTGGTTCCTTCTGGCTTCAAATCTCCAGAAGGGCCTGTGATTCACAGATAATATAGACTTTATTTAGAAAATAGCTCCCACTTCAGGAACAGCAATGACTTGGGTGAAACCGGCCATAACTGTATGCATGCAGTCACTATATTCTGCAAGTGGCTTCAAAGGCAGCATTAAAGAAATTACCATTGTAAAAATTCTTTTAGTAGTGTCAACAATTCCAATAAATTCCATTTACATCAGTGCTTTTGTCAAAGGCAATTAGTGTAATCTATTTTGTTTCCCTTTTAAGTGTGTATTTACCACAATATTTTTTAAATAAAAATTAATAAAAGTTTGAATAAAATGTTATAATTTGATTATTTTATGCATAGTTACTGGGTCTTGCAAGTTGTGAGGGAAGCTTCATCAGGTTTTAGTATATTTTAATATTTCAGCAATGTTTACAACTTTTTGTGACAAATATTAGTATCATTCATCTAACATCTTGAAGAGATATAAAAAAATAAAAAATGGAAAGAGCTCATGGGCAAGGAAAACACAATTTCTAAGGAAGGTGTGTACTCACAGAAATAAAAAAATAGTTCTAAAGAATAGATTTTATAAATTGGTGCAGTGTTTCCACAGTAGAGTTAATGGCATGCAGAATCACAGCATTGTTAGAGTTGGAAGGGACCATGGCAGGGCCACCTCAAGCAGATGACACAGGAACACATCCAGATGGCTTTTAAATGTCTCTGGAGAGGGAACCTCCACAACCCCCCTGGACAGCCTGTCCCAGTGTTCTGCCACTCTCAGTGTAAACATTATTCCTCATGATGAGGTGGAACATGTTGTGTTATGGTTTATGGCCATTATATCTTTTTCTGTCTACACATACAGTCAGACTTGGTATTATCTTTCTCTTTTTCCTACAAAGGCACAGAAACTTGCACAGAAATTGGATGGTTGGATAGTGCCACTGAAAGAGCTTTCTGCAACTGACCTGTCTGGTCTTGGACAAATTCTGGATATTCTGAGATCACAAAATAAGGACAAAATGGTAATATTCTGTAAAAAAGTACTATTTGAAGAAGGTTTTTCATAAAAGATAAGAAAATTTGCTTCTGCTTTACTATTTCAGTTTCCATATAATAAATTATATCCAACACAGAATGCACTGACCTTTTGAAACCAAACATTTTAATAACTTCCTGTGAGACTAGATAGAGACACATACATAAATATCCCTTGTGAAACCTTCCAACTTTGTTGACTCAGCACTGTCTCAGGAAATTTGTTCTGGAAGAATTTCTTAATTAGCTGTAGCCCCACATATCACCTACACCTTAGCAGGTGAACAAGGGAAATGACAGCATTCTCCCCTGCTTTGGCAGCTATATGCCATGCAGATGGATAAGCAAGTGGGCAATCAAACATAGTTTCATGCTTTTCCTTATAAAAAATAGTGATGAGTCCAAATTCTTCCCCAAATTTAGTCTTCAAATGTCTGCTTAACCTCTAACACAGTAAATCCAAGTCCTAAAGTCTCTTTGATTTGTAGTTTTCTTTGTCAAAGTCGAATGACAGGCAAGCCACCAGACCAACATTTTTTTTCTTTTTTTTTATTCCTTTTCCTTTTTCTTTTATACAGTAACAGAAAGTCTCATTCCCAGGGATATCAGACAGCTGAAGGTCTATGCAATGACAGAAGTAAATATTGGGACAGAGAAGCTGGTCTTTGGAAAGTACTCGGTGTACTGGAAAAAACTTGTCATATCATTAGACCCTTGAGGGAAAAGTAAGAGTGGAAGAAAACTGACAATGAGGAAGAACATTAGGAAGGAGGGCAATGTATAGTCTACCTTCTCTCTCTTGGGCTGTGCATATGAGACAATATAAAAATTAAAAGGGTGGGAATAGTTAAGATACCACAGCTCTTCACTACAGTGCGATGAAATTATCACACAGCACTGAGCTTAGCAGTTCCTCTATTTAGGGAAAAAAAAAATACAAAAGCAAAGACTAAACTAGTAAATTTGTTCCCCCTGAGCTGACAGATGGATGGATGATTTTACTGTAATTTCTGTGGGCTATGCCATTGGGAGACTCGAAAGAAATGCAGAAGTTGTGTAAAGGAGTGTAACATTATGGGATAGAAAGGATATGAATTATCTGGCTTCTTCACAGCACATCATCAAATAACAGCTGTCTAGTGGTGGGGTCACTAAATGACATGCTGAGCTCCAACATGCTTTCTCCCCAATTGTGAGCACATCAGAACTTTTAAATTATCATAGATGTCATTATATTTGATTACACATCCTATGAAAAAATGAGGTAGTAGAGTTTGCTGGAATACAGTACCTCTAGAAAAGTCATTCACAGGAGGTTTGAATTGAAGTTCCTTTAGTTTCACAAGCATGAAAGCTGTTGCAAAGTGGATCCCCATCTTCTGCTGTTGCCTTCTCCCTTGTAAAGTACAGAAAGATCACAGTTGCTGTAGCACTATATCTTTATGGAAGAGGGTGGTATAAATGGCCTCACCATGGCACTTTGGTTGAAAATATCATCGAAAATGCGAAAACACCCCTAAAAAATTCAAAGCACGTCATTACCATTTTTATCAGCGAATTTTGAATGAAACACATGGTCTCAGCCCAGACAGGCAATATCTAGAGTTTCTGTCTCTTTCTGGAGACCTAGATCTAATTTAGCACAGGCGAACGTATAGCACAGACTTAGCTTTTTATGCTCTCACGCTGTATTCACTCAGTTGTAAGAATGTGACAACACCAATGTAGAAAAGCCATAAAGCATCTGGCTTCTCTGCAGTCTATCAGTAAACTACAAATGTCATAAAAATTGCTTAATACTAGAAAAAGGACAGATACACAAAGTTCACATTTTAGTAGCCTTTACCATCTTGAGAAAGTAATATTGTTAGAAGAGAAAAGTGAATATCAGCCTTCACCGAAATATGAAGGAGAGCTTGTGATGGTAACATGCTCCCTTTAAAGTATTTGGAGATTTTAGTCTAAAAAATTTATTTTATCTTAAATGCCATTTAACTATACAAGCCTAGACATGTAGACATCTTAATTTTTATTTTTTTTTTGATAGCATAAAATTTAGGATTTGGCCTGACAGAAATTTTTTTCAATACCAGGATATTTAATTACACTGATACAGTTAACTGTTAGCTCTTCTGGTCTAACTCTCCCATGTGAGCAGAATTATCTGGAATATGAGTATTTTATACCTTTTCAGATAGTTTGAAAATTACTTCCCAAGTGGCAAACTGAAGTGATTTGAGGCAGCCCCAAGCCCATAGAATAAACTAATTTTAAACTTTTGTCCTATATGTATGACTTTCTCATGTAGAAAAGCCCATGGGACCAAAGTGCTCTAAAGTCTATTCCATAATATTTACTTCATCGTACTTATTCTTAAATGTTAGGAGTGTCCACACGAGGATTTAGCCCAGATTAGCAATTTCAGTCAATATGCAAGTACATATATATGTGGACAGTTGTAGATACTTTACCCTTTCACACCTGATTAAGACAGCAAGATGTTGTGGACTGTGGGTCCAAGGAGGAGATGCTGAGCAAATTAAAGGAGGGCAGACTCTGAAGAACAATGTGAAAAATCAATTAGGCCACCTAAAATGTCTTCACAAATCCAAGTTTTGTCTCTTGTATCAACAAGAGACTGAGTAAAGTAATGTAGTTTTTTACTTGTTTTGGGAATTTCAAGCCTTCAATAAATCCCTCATAGACACTAAGAAGAAAAATGGTTAGTTGTTGGGCAAGTGGTGAAGAATTGCTATGGATTAGACACTGGGAAAGTAACAAAACAAATAGTCAATTTTCACCTTGGCAAAGCCTCTGTGCTAAATCAGTGTTGAAAATATTCATCAATAAATCAAGAATTAAAGAACAGCAAGATGTAATCGCTCTTGTAATGCAAATAGCAATTAACGACAATATTTGCATTTGACACAAAGCTCTGAGGATAATAGAGGCTGGAAGTGTCTGTAAAGAATCCCACCAGTAGACAAATGGGAAGCACAGTGGCAGATAAAATCTGATCCCCAAATCATCATCATGCCTCGAGGGATTAGCTGCATCCAATGTTATTTACAGCTGTCTCCAAGAGGGGAATCACAGCACTCCTCACTGCCACCCACAGCCTGGGTCTTGTCCATAAGTCCTGTGGGGGCCCAGAGGCCACCCCATCACTGGTAGGTAGGCTTAAAAGAAGGAAAGAGGAAACACAAGCTTGGAGGGAGCAAGAGGGAATCCCCTGCCGTGGAGCAAGTTTACAGGCCACCCCTCCATATCCCTCAGCTTCAGAGGGATGCAGGTGCCACTGCTTCAGGCTTACTGAAGGCAATTAAGAAGAAATTTTCTTTTTGAATATATTACTCCATTAGGTGACTTTGATACCTTCTCCAGCATTAACTAGCATCAGCCACTGCACTGACTCAGAGGGAAGATCTATGCCATTAGTGCCACGCTCCTCTGATGAGGAGGATGACATGGAAATGTCCAGAGTCCTCAGGGACCAGCAAATTGCTGCCAGAAGTTGTTCTCATTCCAGCTGGTAGCAGCAATCCCAGACTCTTGCCATTTACACTGAGAGACATGCAAAGGAAACAAGTCAGAAGTCTTACAGGCTGGAAAAAGCTAAAGTGCATTTTCACCTAATCAAAAACTGAGACAAATTAATAATCTACAGTTCTTTTGGTGGTCCTTTGATTTGAGACACCTGATGAAGGTTACAGTTTTAGAAGAGAGTGCACAGAGCCTTTGAAAAATCCAGCCCCTAAGAAGGCAGCCTGCATCCCCTGAGGAAGGAAACCTCCTCCATCCCTTCATTACCTGCCACGTCCCTACTTATATATTAAAATGTAAATCAACACCCTGGAAAGGGAAAAATGTCAAAGTGCTGACACCATTAACAAGTATCTTGAGCTTACAGTGAATAAAATGGTCAAACCACAAATACCCCTGGTTTTGGGGATTATATCAGCATTCAAATTCTCCTGTATGTGCATCTGCATATGACTCTCAAACAAAGTTTACAAATATTCTGAAAGCATATACCATCTATAGGAGAACAAACTGCTCCCTTCACTCCCACTGCACATCCCAATGCTTCCATCTTTTCCCTGGCCAGCAAAAACAGGTTTCACAGCACTACGACTGCTCATGCTGACCATGAGGACATTGCTCCCTCATGCCACCGCCTCTGCTCTGGGCAGAGCCTGCCCACCACTGCAGGCAGCTCCAGCCGGTGGGCAGGGATCCCAGTGCTGCATGGCAATGGGGCAACACAGCACAGCACTGCCAGGGTGAGATGGGCAAGTTGACACCGATCAGGACAGCTGAGAGGTAGAAATTACAAACTTCATAGTATTGGATTGTGCTGGTCTTCTCCATAGGCCACATAGGGCAGGAGAGCAACAGGGTTCAGTCTAAGGTGGAAGACACTGAACACAGGACAAGTCGGATTTTAAGGCCCACACATCAAGAGGATTCAAAAGTGTGAGAGAAATACTAGGAGCAAGACTAGAAAATCTCAGGGATCTGGAATAGGGCAGTGAAGGTGAAGCAGCTCAAGGCTAATGGGGAGAAGGGAAGAAGAAAGTATAGAGGGAATAAGAGAGGATGAAACAAGCTTCTGTCATAGTCCAAATACTGTGGTCAGAATAATAGTGCTCTGAAGTGAGACTGAGAGTTTCTTATACAGCATTAAAATAAAGGATTAGATGAAGTTTGAAGAAAAATTCCAGAAAAAGCCATGAACTAAATGATGACCATCTATTTCTGGAAGGAATGCAGAAGAGGATGAATCCCTGACTGTTAATCATGATATATTAGATGATGGTGTTTAATTGAGTTCAGATTGAAAAAAGCAGATATATATTTGACCTGTGATGGAGGCAGCAAGGACTTACCTCACCTCTGAGCTATATTTTTAAAGCTATGCCTTAGGTGAGCCTTTACCACAGATCTCTGTCACCAGAGCATCAGCTGAAATATAAATATTGACAATATTTTTTTTAAGTGTTTTGACTTCAGGAACTAGAAGCAGTTCCTCTCGTTAATAATCCAAATTTTGTCAATTAATTTAGCAATTTCACAATCTTTATATGTGAAGACAGTATCTAACATAAATATGCAGTGAAAAAATAACCTTTTCTTGCAGAAAATGTTTTCCAGCATGCAGGAAAGAGAGATTTCCACTGAAGAACTCTGGTGGTTCCTACAGTTATTCCCCCAGCTGTGTGTTTCACCTTTTGCAGAGGTTACATCTCTGGCAGCAGAGTAAGCAGGAAAGGAGGACGTATATGCCTTGGCCAGCCCAGCTTGCATGGGGAGAGACAGGGAAACTCAGCTCCCACAGCAGACTTTCCCTGCAGCAGCTGAAGCGTTGACACGCGATCTCTTCTGCCAGCTCTGTTATGGAGAGGCGATTTCCAGCAGGGAGAAAATTAAAGATAGTTGGGGACTGAGCCATAAAAACCAGTTCTGCAGTTCATGGATGTTTGTTCTTAGTACTTGTTCATTAATTCATTTGTAGCTGTCATAACATTTTAGATGTTTGTTATTTTTTTATGAGTAAAAAGCCATTTACACTCTTCTGTCTAGATAGGAACTCCTCTGAACAGGTCTTTTCTATACACACATTTTGTTATAGGAAAATTCTTTAAAAATTAGAGCTAACCTTTGCCTTGCCAAGATAAAAGATGTTTTTAATGTATTATAGTCTCAATAGGGATGAGGTACTATTTATTTGGAGTCATCTCATCCAGTCTAAGTAATTGTAAGTGAGAAACCTAACACCAGGCAATTGATGGATATTAAACTACAATTCATGTGTCTACAAAGTAGTGGCAACATGGTTAAAAACACACCTTTTCCCAGGAGAGACTGTAGTAGAATTCAGAGAGTAAATTGAATTATGGCAGCTAATGAGTTACAGCGCTTCAGCTCCAGTAACTCTTTCTCTGCATATTCTCCTGCAGGGAAGGACACATGTCTCTCCTCAACCCCTGTGTCTCTCAATCCATGGCAAAACCTCTGCACAGCTGGAGCAGGAGAAAATAGACAGCCTAGGAGGACACTGGACACTACTAGACTGGCATCATGGGGTTGAGGGGGCTCAACACCTTGCTGAACCACCAAAAAAACAGCACCTTGGCAAGCCTTGTAATCTAGACTGTTTGGACGGAGCTGCACTCATTGGCTAGTCCAATTTCTACTAAAATGGTTGTGCCATTCGATTGAACTAGTTTACACACTGTTAACAGAGATTTAACGGACACCCCTAGGAGGTGGGGGAGAAGAAAGGTTTTCTACCATGCTTGGCATAACAAGAGCATCTGAAGGAAAACTGGGTAATGCCAGAAAGGAAAAGTGACTCCCCCAGTAAAAGTGAAAATAATCAAGGGACACAATGGATCTGTACCACTAGAAAATTTTGCATAAGTTGTCTTCCTCAAAAGTGCAAGCTGTTTTTACCTTGGATGTGGGAATTTTTGGCTGAAGTCTCCAGGCTCATAGTATACAGAAACTGGAGGACCCAGTGATTTTGTTACCTTCAAAAACTGATGTTTGTTCATAACTGAATTAAAAAAAAAAAAAAAAAAAAAAAACCAACAGTGATTATGAATTAATTTAAATATATCCATAATGAGTCAGCATTTGTTTAACTAAATATATACACATTAATATGCTAACATGCTTTTGTGAAAAATTGCAGAGAAGGAATTGCATTTATCACGTACCTTAATTTTGTTCATTTAATTGTCTCCACCACAATCCTGTTCACAATACAAATCCATATACATCATATGTGCTATAATATGTGGTGGCAGAGCACAGTTTTATACATCAGTCTTAAGGCTTCCAGCATAACTTAGCCAGTGTGGGAGAAAGAAATGTGGGGTATAGAAATGCTTGTCACACCCAGGACAGGAGCCTGGAGACAGGTGATGCTGGCACCTTCACTCCACCCCAGCTGGAGTTCCCTTAGGAGAGTCACTGTTTAAACAAATCCAGGAAAATCCTTCCAAAAGGCACTGAAGAGCTGAGGCAGACCTGCAGAGAAGGGGAAAACTGCAGCTCCTTTCCCATCATCCTGCAGAGCAGGGGCTGGGATGACACACTTGCTCGGCACTGCCTCCCCCTTCCAGCAGCGCCAGAAGTAGGTGCAAGAGGGCATCTCGCAGCCTGCGAGGTCCCCCGTTGTCAGCAGCTTTCTGCTCTGATAAAGGTCAGGAGTGCTCACTCGCGGGCCCAGCGCTGTGCCGCCAAGGTTCGCTAGCCAGACTCTGCTCGAGGGAAAGGCAAGAGGCACTGCAGGGCACATATGCTTTTGTTTATTGAACTCTGCCTGCCCGTGACCCACTTGCTGCTGCCGCTCAGACGTGCTTTCTCATCCCAAAAGTCCTGCATGGTATTTTTCCTCCATCAGCCTCAATTTCTGAAATGCATGCAATATTTATAATTAATAAATAAAATTAATGCATAAAGTTAAGTTAAATTTAGATCTGAAAAATATCTTATTTTTTTCTTTCTTTCTTTTTTTCTTTTTCTTTTTTTTTTTTTTTCTCCCTATGGCTATGCATCTTTTGGGGAATAGGAATTACATGGGATTTTTTTCTCCAGTTTATGTTATTTTTCCACAACAGTTTTGCTTTGGACTCTGGCAATCATACCCCCCAAAACAGCATTGCCTAGAGACAATTAGAATTTCATCCCCTGATTAGAAAATGGGCTGAAAAGCACTACTTAAGCTTAACTATAGAAATTCAAACTCCTCTGATATAATGGAAATAATCAGGTAGAGACAAAGTGAGAAGAGAAAGTGAGGAACAAAAGGCTCACCATTCCAAGCCCTTGAAATGGATATTTGGACTTATTAGCCCTTAACAGTTTTATGTGTGAAATAACTTTCATATTTACCACAGTAATCCTGTTTTTTGAGCCATTTTCATATTCTTTTTAGCCCCTATTGTATTGCAGAATGGTTAAAACAAAAAAGGTCCATGAAAACTATTCAAGACAATCCCCTTGACACTATTGTAATCTGCTGACAACTGCTTTGACACCTCTCATAAACTCTCAGTAAAAAAGGAGGAAGAATGTGCCACAAGAGCTTGTTAGTACCACTTTTAAAATTCTACCTGCAAACCAACAATTTAGAGGGAGAAGAGGAAAAAAACCAAAATTATTATTATTACTACTACTACTATTATTATTACTAATATTTATATTATTTATCCTCCAATGTAAATCCTAAAATCAGTATTGTGGAACAGCCAAAGATCTATCATTTAATCCTAACTTTTTTAGTCGGTTTAAGTATAGTATTTAATTTATGATAATACAGGACACCACATATGATAAACACAAAAGATATACCAGGGTAAGAATATGAACAATGGTTTAACATATTAAAGGCAGTTTGCACAATTTAGCATTAGGCTAAATGAAAGTTATAGGATTAAAAACTGTCAGAGGTGCAAGACAGAGATGAAGTGGGACTTTGGGTAAAAAGCAGCAGCTTGGATGACAATTGTTTGCCGTTATTCATCTGAGATAACACATTTATTACATCCAATTCACTTGTATAGACTGAAAGGTTATGTTTATTGACCAAGATAACTGAAAAGGGGTTCAGCTTTCCTTGTTCAATATTTCCTTGAAATTTAGTTGCTGAAAACAGGTTAGGTGACCATTCAACTGAGAAATTCCTTTGTTTCTTTAAATATTCTTAATTTTCATCTTCAGTATTTTCCTCTGTTTTTTACTCTTTCTTCTCTTTTGTATTCACATTATCATTATTGGTATGTATTTTTATCACTGTTGCATATTAATTCTCCATATCAAATCTATATTGCATTTCTCTTTATTTATCTACTGTGTGACAGGATTAAGTTGCTAAATAAAACTTCTTTCCATTGTCATTATGAAAGTCTGGTCTCTTGGTTTCTTGAACCCCTTGTTTCCCACATAATGTCTCAGGGTCAACAGGAGAGGGAAGCAGACATGACTGAAGTCGCTTTTTTGCAATGTTTGCATTGTCATGGACACAATAAACTGTCTTAGTGCAAAAAGAAAATTCCTCAGTCAGTCTCTGCTGCTCTCCAGTGACTCCTCTTTTGGGGAAGTGTAGGATGTACTTGAGCAGGGCATGAGCAGAATAGGATAGAAAATTCCCTTCAGGAACAGATACCACCTGTATCAGTGCCAGCATTTTATCTGCAAGTGCAAAGGAATGAGATCTAAGCCCAAATATTTTAAAGAGCAACTACAATGCAAAGTGCTGCTTTAGAAAAGGAACTGCAGTCCAGCCCCTATATGGTGGCGAGTTGTGAGATTTGCTGTAGCTTTCAAATAGTGGAATGAGAAGAGTCATGGAATACAGGAAGCATTCCTCACACACGGACATTTGCTTCAACAAAAAAATAAACAAACAAAACAAACAAAACAAAAAAAGTCCTCAAACATCTCAAACCAGTGAATAACTTTGAAGTCAGTTATTGTTTCTGCTATCACCACCTGAATATGCTATTTTCCCTCCTCTGTCGTTGCCCATTGTCACTACTGGCACAGAATGGAAAGAGCTGGAGAAAGCAGAACTAAGACAGATAAAAGGGTCAGTTTGCTGAGACAAAAGATGATATCACGTCGAGACAAATTACAGAGGTGCTGTGTCTAAATGTGTTGAAGCAATAACTGCTATACAACAGCCATATCAGCAGGGCTGCTCTGAGCCTCCTGCTCACGCACGCTGCATGCAAAGCAGGGCCCGCAGCCCGGCGCCGATTCAGGTCACACACAGCGCAGCTCCCCGGCAGCTCGGGAGACAGCTACCAGGCCACCTGCAGGCCATCCTGCTCCGGCACGGAAACAGCTGCAGAAGAAGTCATTGGAAGTGACAGGTAGCCCCGCGCTGGAGGGCAGAGCCCCAGCCCAGCTCCGCGCAGCAGCATCCGCATCCCCAGCACATGCCCGGCATACCCCCGGTGCATCCCCAGTGCATCCCCGGAGCATCCCCAGAGCATCCGCAGAGCATTCCCGGCGCATCCCCGGTGCATCCCCCGTGCATCCCCGGTGCATCCCCAGCGCATTCCCAGTGCATCCGTAGCGCATCCCCGGCGCATCCCCGACACATCGTCAGCACATCCCCAGCATACTCTCAGCACATCCTCAGTATACCCACGGCACAACCCCAGTGCATTCCCAGCGTATCCCCAGCACATCCATAGCGCATTCTTGGTGTGTCCCCAGTGCATCCCCCAATCTCCCAGCACATCCTCAGTGCATCCCCAGCATATTCCCAGCCCAAAATATATATTTTTTTTTTTTTATTTTTTTTCCCTGTTTAAAACCAGCTAGGAAAAATACAGAAGCTTTAAAAATTGCTGGTCAGATGAGCACCTTGAGATGTAAAGGGTAGTTAATACCTGTGAAAGATCAAAAAGTGCTAGTAGGCATGCTGTTAACCCTGACAGAGAGAAAACTGGACAGTTAGCACTCCTAGAAGAGAAAGTTGCCATGGCTCCCTGGAGTAATAGTCACAGAGGGGGAAAAAAATACATATGGATAGATCAGTCATGTATGGATATAGGCATAGATCAGTCTGTCTATCTCACAACACAATTTCATCAGCTTTCCTCTTTAGTTGTTCTTTGGGATGCCCCTTTCTTGAAAGAGTATCAAGCTTCAAGCGCAAATGGTTATATATAGCTTGTTAAGGTAATTATTTGACAGAATTTATATTTTACAATTATTTTCTGAAAAAGGGAGATCAGCCTCTTCCACATGCAGAGCTAGGACACTTGCCTTGACATTGTTTTTGCCCCAAGACACTAAGCCATCTTGTTGCTGGTGCCAAACTTAAGCAGATCTGATTTCCCATTGCTGTGCCAAGTTGAACGCTGGTGGCACAACATCCTGAAAAGGACCAGAGTTTTGTGAACTAGTTCAGAGAGTACCTGTGATTTTTAGTAGCTGACATCACCAAACCAGGCTGAATTGCCTTCACTATTAGAATTGTAAGGGCTAGAGTAAATTAATCTATGAGGTTGGGGCACAAAATTGGAAAAGGAGCAACAGACTACCAGAATATTGCTCACATGACATGGTTCTGACCAACTGAGACAATCTAGAGCTGAAATCTTCACCTAAATCAGTGATGTTGTCATAATCTTGACCCTGTAGAAAAGATAAGCACCCCATTTCCTGTGCCATGTGGTGCTACCCATATAACACGCAGGATTGCTGCGCAAGAGCAAGCACTGGGATGTATTAAGCACTTCTGATCTAGGGAGAAGCTTTTCCAGTTTTAAAACAGTTGAAGACTGGAAGTTCTGGGAAAGTTTTGAGTTCTCAGTAAATGAGTTCTCTTAGATGCACGTAATCTAAAAGATGTGGAGACTTTTTTTCTTTATCCAAAGACAGCCAAGCTATCTAGAATTATCCATAAATCCAGATGGATACTGCAAGTTCAAATGATGGATGGCAATTGGATGGATGGCAATTGTTGATTTAGTGTAAAAGGCCTCAAAATAAACTAATTGGTGGAGATATAAGAGATTTTTAAGGAGTTGAGAAAACAACATGTTTTATGCTTCATCTTTATGGCCCTGGCATATGAATTGTATTCTCCCAAATCTACGAAAATAGATACAAGTGTTTGATTCCCCAAAAGGAAAGTGAGTTATTTGCCAATATAGACAGGATACTTTGAGGACTGGAGAATTCCTAACACTCCTTGGAATACTCCATTACCCTTATAAGTGTTGTAATTATTTGGGGAGGGAGAAGAATATTTAATGTGCAAACAAAGAAATGGTTACATATTGTGATTGTCTTGGAAACCATATTTTTTTCTAGACCTCTGTCTTCCATCCAATCAAGAGCTGACAAGGGGGAATTCAGAAGTAATGAAGTAAATTTAACCAAATTGTTGATATATATGGGATGATAAGAATATTTTGAAAACAAATGCATAGAGCATTAGGTGCTTATTTTCCAAGTATTTCCCCTCAGTCTCTGTTCTTTTGTCTTATTCCATTTATCTTGAAACTATGATGATCAATATCTCTACTTTTAATAACATTCTGTATCAGAGAAATGACTTCTGTTTACTTTAGTTGAGTAGTTTTGCCAATAGAGAACCCTCTGGCATTGAATTGCCAGTATCAGTAATACACTTCAGCATAGATCAAGGGTTAATGAGGAAAAGAAAAAGCAACCAAATCTAGGAAACAGCATAGTAACAATTTCAAAGCAAGATGGAATATTAAATCTCATCCCAATTCTTTGAATCCTAAGATGGAATTATTAACACCCTTGGGGTTGTTAAAGCATCTGGAGAAATGATCAATATGAAGTGTGAGTATGCAGTATACCTATACACAGATTATAGATCTGTGGAGTGAAATGTTTCGCTTCTGTGGTAGATCTTCAAAAAAACCAATTTTTTCCTTTACAAATGGTTTCAGGCTTATAGTCACCTTGAATTGTGCAGGTTCTGAGACTGTTTTCCAAATCAGATGCAATAACAAAATATAACTGGAGTCTCTGCTTTTCAACTTGTGGTAATCAGAACATAAGACAAACAAGAGATCAATGATCCATCACGAATGGTCACATTCAAAACCTAATTTAAGACACCTGTTCAGGAACCAGATTCAGAGACCCTTCTCTTTGCCACTCCTATTGGGTGTAGAGCTGCCTTTCATTGAACTGAAGGAACTCTTTATATTTAGCTGTTGTATATCAACTCCCAGAGAACTGATTTGTCTCAGCCTTGGGGAGCTGGGCACTTAATTCAGCACATCGAATTTTGTGATTACAGCTGGAAGCTCAAGAGTTATTGGTGAGCAAGCTCAATGTTGTCATCCATCTACCTGCCTCTATGTTATCTCTGAGGTCTTCCCAAAATGAAGAAGTCCTCTAAATTTCAACACATGACACAAAGATGCACCCTGTCATTTGAAATTATGCAAAATGTTTCTCTTGTAACACAAAATACATCGCTATACAAGTCCTGTTGCATTAATGAAATATCAGTCGCAAGGGTAAAGGTAAAGAACAAAGGTAAAGGACTTGCATATTCTCTGGAAAACTGGAGTTATGGACTTCCTGTAATCTCAGGACTGTTTTTATTCACCTTAACGTTTTTATGTGACACAAGTAGATACACCATCTAAAAAGACTTATTTGTGAGTGTAACCCTGCAAGGGGCTGGGGGCAGCTGGAGAATATTTCAATAAATCGCTGCACTAAATTTTTAATTTTTAATACATTTTATTAGATAAATTATTACGTAAGTAGCAGTGCCTAATAGAGAATCTGGATCTAGATCTTGAGTTCTTATTTGCAGAAAAGTGTCATTGCCTTGACAATTTTGTTATATCATCAAGTGTCGGAATGATCTGACACTTCTAGCATGAATGACCTTCTAGCAGTGGAAGAGCAGGCAGGTTGGTGCTCGACATGAGACCAACCCGCGAAGAGAAGAAGCAAGAGAAGGAACCGATGTAGGACTGTGACGAGAAATGACAATTACCCATCTTTCCTGAAATTGCATTTATATAGTTTAACAGTTGTCATAATTACTTAATATTGTCGTACTGTTCTCCTCTGTATTGTACCACAGTTTGTGATTGGCTGATTGTACCTCAGTTCTTCATTGGTTGTGGTTTGCTGCATTGCAGCACCCCCTTATATTGTTATCCCCTCCCCAGTTTACCCTGTTTAGTCATGTTCCCATGACTAAATCCCATCCCATCTTTACCCTATAAGGTTAGTTCATGCCCAGGTTCTGCCTCCTTTCTAGCACCTTCTCTCTGGACCCTATATAAACCTGTCCTCCATTTTAATAAATGCCATTCTCCTCACACCCCTTTGAGAGTGCACCTCGTCCTTCAACCCTTCCAAGATCGCGGCAATCAAGTCTGAATAAATCATAAAATCATAGAATCATAGAGTATCCTGAGTTGGAAGGGACCCACAAGGACCATGGAAGTCCAGTGCCTGGCCCTGCACAGGACCATCCCCAAGAATCACACTATGTGCCTGAGAGCATTGTCCAAACACTTCTCGACCTCTGTCAGTCTTGATGCTGTGACCACTTCCCTGGGGAGCCAGTTCCAGTGTCTGACCACCCTTTGGGTGAAGAATCTTTCCCTAATACCCAACCTAATGAATTTATGAAAATTAAAATCATCCTTTCTTTCATCTGGAAAGTTTTCACATTAGTTTCTACAAAAGTTTTATAATTTTCCTATATTGTAAAAGCTGATAAGATTTCCTCTTGCTGATGAGGTCCATGAGATTTCAATCAAAAACACTTGACAAAGATTACAAATTAGAAATCATTCTGGACAACACTTACATAGTCAAGCTTCTGAAGCAAATTCCACCTTAAAGACAGACTAGCTTCTTTGGGTCTATGAAGATACTTGTTCATCTTTCAGTTGAGAAATGTTGGCAGTTAAAGGCTGTAATCAGAATTTCTTGGGATTCAAACACTGGATAGGCTAAACTCCATTTCCTTTGCTCTCTTACATTATAGATGTATAGTCTGAATTTTCATATACAGGTGTTCTCGACTATGCTGTATTGATCCTAGCTAATACTTCAAGAATCAAAAAATAAATGTAAAGTCCTTCCACTGGACAATTGTGTGATTTTTTGGTCTCATATTTGTGTCAGTGGTGACTTTTCTCATTATTTTATATGTGTACCTAACTTTTAATCTTTTTTTGTTCTTTGTTCTCCTTTTGTATGCCAAAGCCATGTGCAGACAAGTTCCACAGGTAGCAGCATAACTGTGTCCTTCGTTTGTTCATTTTTCACTTTATCCCTATCAATTTTGTTGATAGACACTTTTTAACTTTGTTCTTATGTAAGAAAGGCTAAACAGCAGTATTCAATTTACTTTATATCACAGTTAAGATGCCATTGAGATTAATAGGAATGATGCACATCCTTTTGAAAGTATTTTATCTCGGTCTCTAGGGATTTGTTCAAACGACACAACATTCTGTTCCCATTAGTAACCACAAAAATCAGAAATTTAGATTTAAGTGACAGTTAAGATTTTGCATAATTTTCTTTTTCCTGAGTTAGGAGAGAAATTTGTCAGACAAATAAGAAAAAAACTTGGGGGGTCGTGCAGGTAATCACAGCGTTACAGACATACACTCATACTTAAGACAGCTATGTTTTGATATAACCTTGAGTATCAAAATTCTTAGCTCAAAGAAAATGAAAAAATACAAATTTCAATAATGTCTTGAAACAAACTGTCTAATACTTCAGGATTAGCTTCTTTTACCTCTGAAAAACTTTCAGTTAAAAAAGGAAAGTGCAAGTGACCAAAAATTATTCTCAGTTGAAACACCTGGTTTCTTCCTGTTCTTGCCAAGAACCTGACTCATTCTCTTATCAAGGTCTTCCTGTTAATCAAAAATTCAAAATAATTCTGAAATAATGAAATTTTTTAAACAAAGCTTACTAATGGAAGCTCTCTTGTCAATGTTGTTACTTAAAAATATCAGATGGCAAAATGAAAACTGTATATCAAAAGACTACTGTTCATGAGACAGAGAAGTTTTTTTGCAATGAAGAATTAATACTTTTGCACTTGATAGAAGTAATGCATTTGTTTATGACAAGCAAACTGTCAGGATTTATTATATTAATTTCTTTGTTTTTCAGTGCTTAGCTTTCATAAAAGGTATGATACATGCATAATCATTCAGCAATTTCATATGCCTTCAATTAAAAATTTCTTTGCTTTTATGATTTACTGAAGATTTGAAAAGCAGACATGCAAAACTCCATGAAACCTAACAGCACTTCTCTTCTAGCAGGCAAGCAAAGTAATATCCGTAGGAAAGGGTGACATTCTTGCTACATTGAATTCACAAGCAAATTTCCTGGCAGTTTCAAAAGAGCTGCATTTTCTCCCAGGGGGTCCTGAAGTGGTGTGCTCTACTGCAGTTGTTTGTGCATACATTTCCCCTTCTCAATAGTTTTTCTGTGCTTATGGTTCTTGCAGTACCATAGTGGTCTCCACCAACTAATCTGGGTTTCACCTTCCACTTGCCCATTCCCTACCCTCAGGCTCTACAGCTCCCACCCTGACTGCAAATCCTGCCATCAGTCAGCACCTGGGGCATACCTCCTGTCCAACCGCTCCCTTCTGTGAGATCTTCATGAATGTGTACATTATAAATGTACAACTTATCAAGCACATGCATATTGCAATAACAGTATAACATTATATAAAATAGTTACTGCAGCATCAAAGTTATAGTTACAGTGACCTAATCTAATTTGCATTATATTCAGCCCAGTTTAGTGGCCTCTCACAAAATACTGGATTTCTTGTGCTTTGCCTAGTTTGTTAGTGCTAGGTTTCTCCAGTTTGAATACCACTGGGTCTACTATTGCTCATAGTCCAATTTGCTTGCCTGCTTTTTCTCCAAAGCCAAGGGATGCTTCTGCCTATGACCATATAAAAATATGTATAGATGTAGATTCTTTGTTTGCATCCTTCTCCTGGAAGCTGAAAATAATGGTCCAGCTGCCTGTCCCTTCTCATACTTCATAGCCTAAACTTTCACTGAGATTTCCAGGCACCCATGAGGACTGTGTTACCATTTCTTCCTTCAGGGACTCTTGAAGGTGGTGAATAATCTTCATATTAAAGAAATGAATCTACATTCTTCACTTTGAACCACAAGAAAAATGTTGTTAGGATGTTTCAATCCATACTTCACTGAAAATGGTTCAAAACAGTGCCAAGAGTATAGGCTACACAGAGTAAGACAGGTGTAAGCCAAACTAACCATCAGCATGGGAATATCAAGGTGAAGTAAAGCCTGTCAATGAAATGTTTGGTGTTTTCTGTAGATGTGTTGGGAATTGTTAGGATGGAAAGAAATGTTGTGTACATGATACCCACCTTCAGTTATGGCCAGTTCAAGTTTCAAGTTTTAATTTACTCAATAGCTCACAGTAAACTGTCTCACTTTCAACAGTTTTATTTAAGAAAAGTGAATTGGATCCAAATAATCCAACCAGAGACTATATCTTCCAGTAAGTGATTCTCAGCAAAGTAAGAGGAGTAGCTCAAAACAAGTATAACATGATGGATTTTTGAGCACTGGGGGAGTTCATTTGAAACTGAGTGATTTCCTTCCCTTGATTTCTAAGGATTAACTCTAGGTCTTCCAGAGTTCTTCAGAATGAATGCGGTATCCTACATCACCTATTAGGTTTGGGGGAGTGGTTTTCGCTTTTTTTAACCATCAATCCCAAGATTGAAAAGCTGACCATACGACCCCATGCTTCCCCTAGTTTTCCACCTGCAAGTCAGTTGAAATCCTTCATTTTTGTTCTTAGTGCTTGGCAAGTTTTAGGTTAAATGTTCTCCATTATCTTCAGTCTAGTGAATAACTGTTTCTTACATTTTTAATTTATTCTGAGACATCTACTATAAATAGGAACACTTCCATGATATTAGGAAATAAAAAGTGAATGAACAAATGCCCCAAATTCTCCTATAGGACACACCCCATTTCTATTACCAACTAATCTTACAATGCATAACATTTCCCTCTGTCCTCCCTTTTTTTTATCTTTGTGATCCCACCCCCTACTTACTTTAGCAAGCTCTACTTTGCTTTCACTATAGGTCTCCTGAATGACCAGTCCAAAAATCTTTCTTAGACTTGCTGCTGCTGCTGCCCTTGCAGGTAGAGAGTGAGAAGTCACGTTCACCATCCTTCCAGGAAATTCTGCAGGACTAGCAATCATTCACCTGGGTTTCTCAGGTGCAGTCCATCCTTTCCTTATTCTACAGCATGAGTGAACCCAGATCTCTCCCTTTTCCAGACTTAGGTGAGAGATAGGGGAAGCTGGATAGTGAAAGTGGAGGCAGGTTAGATGGTACATGGAATTTTTGCCAGATTCAAGTATGGCTGTAGGCAGATGCAGTGAAAGTTACAGTATAGATCTGCGAATCTTGAAAGTGTGTGTGCAACAAGGAGGGACTAAGAGAGGGTGAAAACCCCAAACTTCAATTCTTCCTTCTTAGCTTTCACTCTGAAAGCCAGATTGTGCCCTTTGGTTTCCCAGCTTACTCTTCCCTCCCTATCCTAAACCCTGTTCACCTCTACTCTGTTTTGCTAAGACCACAAAACAAGTTCCACTAACTTGGAAGAGAATTAAGTTTTATTCATAATGCTGAGATGACTCTGATGACATCTAGACACTCATGTGAAGAAGGGCAGTATTTAGCCCTTTGCCATTATCACTCAGAATCAAAAAAAATTATATATATAAATACCATCTGCCATGCTACAACAGCTGCTTGTTGCCTTTTTGCCCTCTCTGCTTATTGTCTGAAAGTTTAGAGGAAAAAACTCAGAACATATTATCACTGGAAAGAACCCCAAGGCCCTGTGCAGTGGTGAGCTCCCACAGGCAGGTTCCTTCAGCTTCTCTGTAAAGTAAGCATACAACACCAGGCATTGCTCATTGTTAAGTTCCTTGGTAGAGCTATTGCTTCAAGCATTCATACCTGATGTTACTTTTTCTGCTATTGACTTTTCCTTTGCTTTTTTTTTTTTTTTTCCCCCCTGAGAAGAAAACATTTCTTCTTTTGCAAAAATGAATGATAATTCTCCTTCTGCTCCTCCTGTAACTCAGATTCTGAGGTTCTGGAGATAACTGCTCTTAGACTTGTTACTGCTGTGTATAGCTCACTGCTTTTACCAGAGAGTAACTTGATAGAATTAAGCTTATGTGAAGCTTTTCCCATTTACTGTTATTCTGCAATGAGGTTCACTATCGCTCCCCACCCCAAACCCTGCAAATGTGAAAAAGTGCTCCTAAAAGGTTCTTCCTATTTCACTTAACCATACCGTTAAACTTTTCTTTTTCTTGCAAATCATCAGAGAGAAAAGGGAGAGTATAAACTAATTAATATCTGGCCATAAAATATCACAAAGCATTACTCTTCAGGATCTCTGTCAGGGCTGGTTGAGGAATTCAAAAATTTTTAGCAAGACAGGGACAGATGGATATTTGCAATACAATTGCTTTGCTTCTCCCTTCAAGGTAATCTAATTCATTAGACTTTTCTCAGTTTAAATACTAGATCTTTGTTAACCTAGCTTATTTTGACTGAAATGGGAGTTCCCATTAATAAGTAGCTCTACCAGCAGACTGGAAGTTGCAATACCCAAAGGAGTGGCAGTGATAAGTACTTGAAAATAAGCTAAAGGGCAAGAATTTCTTCAAGGCAGCATAACTGCAGCTATGAAGATATACGTGTCCACACACAAATATAAAAATATCATGAAACACCCACTGGCTTGAACGGGATAGATATAGACTATTCTGAGACATATAAAATACTACATTTTCACCAGGTCACCAGTCTGATGTCACCCCACTTACTATTATCCTCTGTGCTCAATCCGTGAGCCAGTTGCTCACCCACTCCATGATGTGTTTTCCTCTAAACTGGAAAATTTTTGTTCTCTATGTGAATGTTTGAATATAAAGTGATTAGGCAAACAATTTGACCCATGTGGTTATAATACGATAACCATTTGGCTGGGAGCCCATCAGGCTGATGATTTCCCTTACCATTTTGTAAAGTAAGATAACAAAATTCCCAACCCTTCGAAGGCCTTTGCCTTTTTCTTAATTTTAATAACCACCTATTCATCTTCTTATCAGGGGCAAGCACCCAAACTCTGATCTAATTTTCAAATACTTACTAATAATGGTAACTAAAGGTGTGGTTTTATTCTGGCAGAACTTTAATAGATATCAGAATATTAAGTAAATAAGGTCCCAATGCTGCCATGTAGAATAAAAGCTTTATCATTAAAAAAAATGAAACTGTTTGTTAAAAGAAATAATATTTCAAGTGCACATCTGACAGATTCTGTTTCAACATGACAAAATGAAACATGAGTTAATATTTCAACATATACTTTACAAAGGGTTGCACAAATTTTCTATGAGATAATCCTAACCAGAGAAACATGCCAAAAGGCAAAGCTTTGGCATTACCAGAGAACTGAGTTAATGATTAGTGAACTAATCAAGGAGATGGACTGAAATCAGGCTATGAAAAGTTGTGCATGAATATCTAAATTACTTACTAAAGTTCTGACTATGCAGATACCTGTAGCCAAATATCAAAGCATATGGAGGATGTCTGAAGATGACTAGCATGCTCTGAGTTGCTGATTGCAATCAAGTTCTGTATAACATCTTAAAAGCAAATGCTTATCAAAATTCAGTTCATGTTTTGGTGCTATCTAATGTTTCTGTCTTAAATGAATAGGCAACCACTCTGCACCAAGAAAAGGATACAGGCCAAGGTGCAATTGATTTCAGTGGTAATATACTCGGCATCTACAGAACAATTTGGGAAAAATGTTTATTGTCATATTTGTGCTAAGATCTCAGTTTGTGTGTTGCCTACTTTACTGATGTTTGGCTTTTCCTAAACCTTATCAGTGATGTTCTCATTTCCCACAAAATTCCAACCTACTGGAGACTCACTTTTTTTGCTCACCTTTGAGGTTGGCTCCTGATCCTTTCTTCTTCTATTTGAGTCAGAGTCTGGCAGCTTTTGACACTCACTATTACATCCTAATTAAAACTGACTCTATTGATTCAGCTCAATCCTTCAAGTTCTTTCTAATCAAAGACCTGGCAGCCCAAGCCAGACTTTACAGCAGCATGTTATCCTACAATCACACCTATGAGAGGAGGCTGCCTATAGAGGACAATGCAGAGCTACATCTGTGGAACAGTTATTGTCCACACAAGGCCATTTGCTGCCTACAAAGAAAACCTGAAGATTTTTGTGATGAAATGGTAGCTTTTTATGGTCAGCTCTTTTTTTTTTTTTTCCTATATGAGATTCTTATGTAATCTGCTGGATCCAAATATCTATGGCTATCTAAATAAGCACTGTCAAGCAATAGATATAAAATAATACATTGTACATAAAATTATATTTTTTAATTCAATTGAACCACCGTCTGTTAGTTCAGGAAATACACAGGAATAGACTGGAAAGACCAACTAGCCCATGTTTTCAAATTGAAGAAAACAGATAATAAACAGACAATAGAATGTTACCAACACAGGCAGGCTCTGATTTTGTTTATAGCCCACTTATGTCAATGTTAGCATCATAGATATAAAACATGAATTTAGTATGTGAACAGCACTATTTACATGTTGGTTTCTCAGCACTAAGTTATTATTTTTAAGATTTGCACCTTACAGAGGTGAGAGCCTTGTGTTTATCCTTTAGGCAGAACAAATGTCTGTGTGTGCCTGTGTGTATGCTATGTAGATAGCAGGTGGGTTTGGTTCCTAGCATTTTTTAATTTGATGCTTTCCTTGTAAAGTTAGTTGCCCATCTTCAGACACAGATAAATGTGAATTTTTGAAAATATCCCTCAGATCTCTTGAATTATCGTGTTTTTTCATCAGCCACCACCCTGATTCTGCAGCACATTATCACAGAAACAGTGGGAGAGGTAAGCAATCTCAAACTTCTCCCCTCTTGCAGCACATCCCCCAAGGCACATCAATCTATGTTTCCACATAGACAAAATAACCTGTGTGCTGCTGATCTGGGGATGATGAGATAACCTAGAGGTAGAAGGGCACTGCCTGGAGCTGCTTTGTTTCCCCAGAGGTGCCCCTGGTCACTGCTGTTCTCTCAGTTCCTCCTGTCCTTCCAGACGTGTCTGCCTGCCCTGGCCAAGTCAGCTGAGTGAGGTGGGCTGGAGGTTTGTTTTGGTCTTTTTTCACCCGTGTCAATGAATCCAGACTGTGCAGACAAGCAAACTGTTAGAAATAACAGAAGGCAGCAGAACTCCTAGAAAGTGGTCACAGGGGCAGACCCATGTGGCTGCTGTAAATGATGTTCTAAGTACATGGTGATGAAGCACCAAGAACATGAAGGAAGAGCTCAGGTCATCATGACCCCAGCACAGCAGTGCAGTCACTTCACATACAGAGGTGACTGACTCTAAGAGGGCTGAGATAACCACAGAAATGCAGTAATGTGGGAGATTTCTTCTTTCCTCCCTGCTGTCAGTTTGTATGCAGGCCCCAGGCAGCAGCTGTGATGTGCAGGAAATCCAGCATACTAGTGCAGTATCACTCTCCTTAGGATCCCAGCAGCATGTACCTATGCATGATACAGCCATCTCTCAGGCTGACCAAGCAGGTACCTTCTTCTTTGTCTCAGGAGAGCTCTTGATGACTGCTCACGACATGGAGTAATATCTGTCATTCTGTACTCAGCCCCAGAGCCAGCTAGAGCTATCATCTGGATGATTGAATTCAATCACTAATGGCCCATTTACCTTAAGGAGGTCATTCTGCAATTTCAGAAAGATATCTTGCCTTCAATGGAATGATTTTGCCAGGGAATATCTTGATAGCTCCTTTTCTGTTGATATGTACCAAGAAAAAGTAATTTCTAACACTAAGACTAAGCAAGCTCACATATCCCTCTTTGGAAGTATTAGACAGTATCAGGCCATGTGGCCACAAATTTAAAATCATTGCAACTGCTATCAGCATTTTCACATTAATGTTAACAGGACAGTGAGAGCCCATGACTTTTCTGCTATGCGTTGCTTTCTATTGTTCTACTATAAGAATTCTGCAGTTTGTTGATCCATCTTCTCTCTCCATTCTCTTCACTTGCATGTTGGTTTATTTACATGTTTTCATCTCATTTCCAGAACAGGAGTTTCTTATATTAGCTGATAACCCTTTCATAACTTCATACAGGATCTGGTGTTCTAGAAGGCAGTCTTGAACCTAAGAGGCTTCTGCATGCCTAAACAGTTTACATTCCTGGTCTGAGTTAATGCTACTGGATTTAGATGGACTGAGAACCACCTGAAATTAAACCCTGTCTTTTCTGAGTTTTAGAGGCAGCAGCAGATAACACAGGGCAATAACATTTCAAACACTGTGGGCAGTGTTTATTTAACCATGGCCTAGGCCTCTGCTTTTTGTGCTTTTGAAAATTTCTAGCTAAAATTTTACTCCAGACTGCTATAAAAAAGCTTTTATAAAGTGATCCCTCAGCAAGACCAGGTGCAGATATAGCATGAAAGGGAACAGGGGGTGAAAAGGGGAGAAAAAACAATTCAGTAAAAAGGAAGGGACTGGGACAGAGAAAACAGTTCAGTACCTCTGTAGCTAAGTCACTGGTGGGAGGGAGAAATCGCTGTGCCCTTCCCAGAATGACTTCTATATTTTTGTATGAAGGGAACTATATTAGAAGTTATGTATCAACAGCAACAAAATGCAATCTGACCCCTCCTGAAAGCCAAGTGAATTTCTTGCCTGTGAGATGGGTAACTCTTGCTTACCCTTAGAACCTTCCCTCTCCAGTCCCTGCAGCTGGTGCAGCCCTGATGAGCAGGGAAAGTGCTTCCTTCCCAGGAAAACACCCACCAGGCAGCTGGAGTACTTTCCTGAAAAGAAAGTAATGAGAAAAAAAAAAAGTGAACCTCAGCTTCTAACTCTCCGGGTAAATGTTGTGACTGTTGTCACTACTTGACTGGAAGTGCAGCATCGCACCTTGCTCTGCTCCTCTGGCGCTGGAACAACACAAAGCCCCTGCTTGGCTCCAACCACAGCTCAGAACCCTGAGGACAGGAAGCAGAAATAAAATCCATGCTCACAGCTCTGGGCGGGGGAAGGATGGGAGGAAGGACTTAAAGATTACACTCTACATCTAATTTCAGGCAACTGATTTATTTTTGGACTTGAACCTACTAAATAGCCTGTGCTTAATGCTAGTACCCCTGGAAAATAACACACTAAAGCAAAATTAAAGAGTTATGTCATGGTGAACTATGATCTGAAATATTCTGAAATCTTGCCTGCACAAAAATCATTACCACAGGCTTTCCCACATGGTAACAGAAATAGCTTTACTCCCTCCTCCCCTCCCCCCAGTAAAAATAAATAAATAAACAAGTTCCCAGGGTATCTGACAGCTTGACTAATTGCAGACAAGTTCTCAAACGAGGAGCAAAACAGCAAGATTTTCAATCAAGTCTCTCCACAGTATATCATTTTAATTTGAAATTTATTGGAAATAAATTAATGTAATTATCCACCGAATCTAGCATTCATTGGCAGTGAGAGAGACTTTAGGCCAAATGATTAAAATTTAGTATTTCAGAAAACAACACTTCCTGTTCAAAGCTGTTGAATCAGTGAATTTACATTAACAATCAATAGTGGCCTTGGGTTTAAGCAGCTAATGTTCCTAGGATCCCTCGCTACAGACATATGCAGCTTGCCATTTGACCACAGCCTTGATCTCAAAAGCATTGACCTTTTAGATATCTAACCTAATAGTCGTGGTTGCAGCCTGTGGCTAAGATTAAATCCTGCTCTGCAGCTGTCTGCTTGAGAAGCCCAGGCTCAGCCCTTCTACCTGGTTTGTGAACCAGCTGCAGTCCCCATAACATTTGCATGACACCTGGGAGTGATAAATGCATGTGAAAAACATTACTAATGTATCAGTCAGCACATTAGGAACTGATGAGGCACTGAAATGAAATAATAACTGTAGATCACAGCTTTCGGCAAGTTGCTGAGCAGCAACATGTTCCACACCACCTAAATTAAATCTAGTACTTCAGTTTAGATAAAAGAGGTCCTTAAGAGAAAAACTGAGGAGAGGGGAGAGTGGCTCAGGCTGCAGAGGTCTGCTTTGAAAGGGGAGCCATGTAAATGTGATCCAGTCCTGCTTCTGCCTGGTAAATCATGCATTAGGCTTACTCACAAAGCAATTGGGACTGACTCTGGTGTCTCCACATGCATTAAAAATTTCCAGTGAAACCCAAGAGGACAGAGGACACCCGTGACTCAGAAGGTGCCATTCTCCTTTCTGACTCAGAGCTTAACAGACACAGAAGCCTGATGTTGGAGGACACTGCTGCTGGACAAGATGCAGTGAGCTCAGAAGCACTGACAATCCCATGCCACAGTTTTAGGAGACTGTTCTCTTGGCTATCCTCATCACACTCCAACCAGAAATGTACATCCTGCAGACCAAAGTACTCCTTGCAGTTCTACTATAATGTTCTTTCTAAAAATGCATATAGCAATGCTAAATCTTTGCTGTGTTTAACCCTGGAGATGACTGCAACTTTAAACAGAGTTGCAATTCCTGTATGTTTTTTTAGAGCTTTTGGGACCCCTAACAGGTGAAAGAAGCTATACGGTTAAAATTTTATCCTATTAACAATTCCCAAACACTAAGAGAGAAATCATATTTTGCAATAATTTTGATGATGATAAGATCTTTAAATAGAAAGCAACCAACTATAGTACTTCATCTCAGGATAACGTTTATCTTTAAAAGCTTTGGACTCTTGCATGGCCAAGGAGTGATGTAAAACGTATTGCTGGATGGTTGGTGGGGGTATCAAAGAAACAGATGGGACCCTTTTCATCTCTTCTTGACACTCTTCTGAATACCTGGATATTCTTCCCTGTGGAGCTTACTTTCTAAAATCAAGCACTATGCAGTAGGTGGAGGAGACAGCAGAACCTGCAGGACCAAGTGAGTATCAAAAATGGAGTAAATATGTTGTTAGCTTTCGGATACATTTGATTTGGGATTTTGGAGGTTAGGCTTAGATAAGAGAAGCTAAACTAATATAAAGCCTCACCTTCCCCCAAGCAGAAGATAAGCCCCCAGGCACTCAGCTTCAATGCAGAGCACTTGGTCCATGAAGAATGAAACACTGACAGACACAAACCTGCAGCCTGACCTTTCCAACCCTCCAGCACTAGCAAGCATCCACCTCTGAAAGCCCCTATGCACTTTGAGATCACATTTCATTGTATGGATCTTCAGTACTTGTTTTGCATAGACATAAATCAGTTAGCTTTTCTCATGGGTCTGTGGAGTTTTGGGTTGAAAGAGCAATCTTTGCAATATCCACTGTGCTAAGGACTCCAGTCTTCCATCAGAATAAATGAGAATTCTTACTGCAAAGTCACAGAAAGAAGGGTTTGACAATGGAGTGACACCAGAAAAAGGTCTCTGTGTGTCCCAGCAGACAACGGGAAATTAAAGAGCAGCATAGAAAAGGGATGTGCCATCTAAAAAGTTTGGATTGAAGATGTCTCCAGGTATTGCATGAACTGTGAAATTACTGCGGATATGGAGCACACATCTTATTGCAAATGAAAGAGGAATTAGAAAGCTAGAAATGAAGATAGAGCAAAGGAAGCGTTTGTTTACAAAACAACTAAGGGAAATGGGTGAGCACAGTTAAAATGAGACTCCTGCTGAATCAGAAATGGCATATCTAGTTTTCTCAGTTGCTCAAGACAGAGAAATCAGGTGGGAAAACTACAGAGGACAACAGAAGCAACTGCTATTTGTTCAGAATGATGAAAGGCATCATGGAAATCAAGTTTCAATATAGCCGAGAGTAGGATGGAATAGAAGCAGTATGTAAACCTCAAAGAAGCTCATGATTTAGAAAACAGGCCAAATCCCTCTATGTATTCTTCCCCGACAACAACATAAACCCAAAGAAGAAAGTGGGTTTTCATTTAATCTGGTAAGAGTTTGGTCCTTGTCTTTTTCTAAGGAAATAGAAACCCAAACTACTATTCCTCTCACTATCGCAGTTAAATTGGTAATGTTTCTTACATAAATATTTGCTTGGAAGATTTAAGCTCTCACATCAGAGATGCCATGCCATCCTGAGGATGTGGAATGCATACTAAAGGCAGAAAAACTGATTGTAGTTGAGTATAGTGTGTTGTCAATGAGAGCTCCAGGACTCTGTTCAGAGCTCCATCAAAGACTCTTTCATATCCAGGTTTAAATTTGGGTGTGACTCAGAGTCTCCATGTAAATGAACTCAGTAAAATTACTGTGTGCTCTAGCTGGTTTGTAAAGTGTTCACTCCACTTACGATGGAAGTGTATAAAACAGAAAGGACAAATCATTGGTCATAGAAAATAGTTGCAAAACATTAAGTTTTTCTCCCAAATTTAAGAAAAATCAGCTATAGTGGTAATGCAGCCAGTAGATCATGTACAATGAATATCAATACTTGACTGTAAGCATTATGCTGCCATTCATCCATGACTTGTAGTTCGTAGTTGAAAGTGGATTATTTTAAATGTGATCTTGCTGTGGGGTTTTCCCCATTTGCAAAGAAAAAGAACAAAAGGTTATTATATAAAAACCCAGACATTTTTTTATAGTCATTTTATTCTGATCATCATTGTGCCTCTAATAGGCAAAATTTATTGGATCTCTTGATTGGATAAAAATGACCGAATGACATTGAAAATAATTATGTATGGTGTTTTAGACACTGTGTGGTTTTAAATAGCAGAGTGTCAATTCTTGGATGTCAAGCCAATGATGGAGAACTCTGTTGGTGAAAGAACTGTCCTGTCATGAGGCAAGAATTAACTGACATACTAAAAAGCTATGAAAACCAACAGTCATTGCTATAAAATCATTATGTAGAACTTCCCAGGATTTTTAATGAATCCACCAACCTTAGAGAAATGCAAGCCAGAGACAGTATTTCCCATGAGGAATGTAGAGGATCTCAGGGTGCTTTGCAAATCAGATGTATGCTCATTGTAGAAGCACCAGTGCATCTTCTGTGAAAATATCTGCTGCTTAAAAACATGCCACACATCACACAGACATTTTGGGCAGTAAATTAAAATTCATCCTATGAGACTGCTAAGACTAACCAGTTAAACTTAATATAAATGCACTACTCAATCAAGCTTTGCTCTAGCTTCCAGAGAAAATCCTATTTCTTTTGAAAAAAGTGTTTGAGTAACAAAATAAAATGCAGACACACAGTTTTAGTTCAGCCATTCATCTCCTTTGTGATATGTGCAGCTTAAAGCTCTGGAGACCTGTATTGACCTGTGGGATCCCCATCAGGACAGAATACAGTAGTAGCACAGAGGTAGAAAAAACACATCTGACTGCTTCCAGCTGTCATCTCTCCAGTCTTTCTGAACCTGCCAGCATCCACTGAACCATCCTGAAGCCAGCTGAATAAGTCACCATTTAGCAGCTCGAGGCCCTCCTCCCTCTGCTGCTCAGGCCAGGCCCCTGGGCAGCCAGATTGCAGTGATGCTTTTGAGAAGGGGTCAGGGCACAAGCTACTGCTACCAGGAGCAGGAGAAGGAACAGGAACTACAGCAATTATTAACCTGAACTGTTTGTCAGTAGCAGGGACAGCAAGTCTGATTCTTCAGTCTCGTCCCCAGCATCACAGCTCAGTTTCATCCCTCTATCTCTCTTTTTCCCATGGCAGCAGACACCCAAGTCCAACCCCTCACCCTAAAAGTAGAAAAAAAGTGCATTTTGGTTAAATTGCTAGAGAGTGCAATACATTTGTTGGTTCTTAGGAGGAACAGGGCATGAACATTTGCATATCTCCATAAAAAAGGCTTTGGCAAATGTCTCTGTAGAGTCTATACTCACATTTATTTTTATGTTAGGACATAACTGCGTAGTCAGTTGTGTGCCTGCCCAATATGATTCACTCTGTGAGCAGTGGTTGTATTCTCCCACCAGCACTATTCTGACTCTCTAGCCTGAGTGCAATGAAGCAGGCAAAGGAGTAAAAGCAAGCACCAGAGCTCCCATGTTCTAGTCTAACAGATGTGTGTGAAAGGATTTTGAACACCTCTTTCCCTTTTTTAACCCAAGCTAACAATAAATAAACCTACTTTATTGTGGAACCTGAACCAACAGTGATAAATCTAATCCACTTATGTCGCAGAATAAAAATAATTGCTGTAATGTTTTCGCTTCTACTGTTTAAGGAAAAAAAATTCATTACTTTAAATATTTGGCGTAGCAGAGGCTTAAGGTCTGTTAATAATTTATATTTCATAGTGAGAGAAAATTGATAACAGATTTTATATGGGTCATGAGGGTATGATCCGACTCTGGCAGTCAGGGTACTGAATGTGAAAATCATGCACAGCCACGTCCACTGCGAAAGGACAGCTCATGGTGGGCAACAAAGTGTCCTGCTTAAGAACTAGAGAAACAGCCAGTGGTGGTAAAAAGACAATGTCCCCTGAACAACAGTCAAAGCTAAACAGTCTGTATGAGCAAATATTTCTTTATGAAAGTGCTAAAGTAATTCCTTCCTGATGCATCAGTGAACTCTGCGAACAGCTGGAATTTGATAGCTTAAACAATAAAGATAGATTTTCTCGGCAAACAAAGGACAGAGCAGGGTTTCTTTTTCTAGAAATTCAAGATATTCATAGCCTAGTTGGGGAGAAAAGCAGAAGAGGAGATTCATTATATGAGATGTGCAATATTAATTGGGGGAACAGTTCTTGCATAAGCCATCCCTTTTGGGTTACTATCACTATGTATTTTGTGTTCTTAGTGAACATCCTTCTTGCATTTGTGACTATATCAAAAGAAGTCGGTATTTTCAGGCATTTAAATTCAGTCCTAGCAAAGCAATGTGGTAGGAATGCTAAGCCTTGATGCCCAGTCCATAATTGTGCCTAAGCAACAGCCAACACATTGCAAGGAAACCTAAGTTAGCTCCATATCAGAAGACTTTCCATGTATAGAAACTTACTGATGGCAGCACAGAACTTCTTCTCAACAATACTGCCAGGCCAGGACAGTCTCTCAGCATCTTCACACTGCAGTGTGTGCAGTGGTTTGCTATAACCATGACCTCCCTGAGATGCAGGATGAGCAGAGGAAGGACTCAGGAAAGGCTGAATCCTATGAATACAGAGAATAGTCTTACAGAGAAGTGAGATGGATTATCAAGTGACATCTGGAATAAAACTCCACATTTAAGAACTCCTATCCTTTCTTGTGTGTGCTCAAATAATAGCATTCTTATTGGTTGGCATGTTAATCACACATGTAAATTTAACACAAAGCATTACACCTTTGTGCTTCATGTCTATGTATATTAATGATGCCATGAAACAGCCAAATTCCTAATGATATCAGGACAAAAAAACCCAGTGATACAATTCAGAAATGCAGCATTATATACCAGCAAACCCCTTTACATCCTGTGCTACCACTACACATAGTGGTATTTTGAAACACACTTCTTACATAAGGAAGACAGATGTTTAAAATCAATTATGCTTAGATCACCGCTGTTAGAGAGAGAGATGAACAGATAGTTTTGTCCCTAGTAGGTGACCATATAGTGCCTATACTGGATTAAGCAGATTTGTTGGAAGACTCTAGCAGAAAGCAACCCATGACCTAAACCAGCTCAACCATTTAAAAGTACATTTTGTTACTGCAGAATAACCTCTATTAACAGGACACAATGCTATAGCTATTGTGGCTTAGTTTCCCTGGAAGGAATTGCCAGCTACTCTAACAACTTGTAAGGGAGACCTCACATAAGGCCACCAAGATCAAGCCTCTCTCAATATCATATACTCAAACTCAAAGTAAGTTCCTCCGGATGAGGTGGGCTAGGATTTCAGATTCTGCAGTGATTTATATTGCTGCTATATCAGTTCAGTACTTTGATCCCATTTTTGCCCTTCCAGTCCCCATGCAGCTCTGAGCAGTTCTTGACAGCAGCCCCAAGCATGAATACTTTGCCAGTATCCTTGTCACTCCCAGTTCCAAAGCACCTTCTGGCCAGCCTGTTTCCACAGTCCTGACACCCATAGGCTCAGCAAGCAAAATCAACAGTACTTGCTACACTTCATTAACTCAAAAAGCATGTACAAAATTGTTGACAAGACCAGGCCTTTGTTTGAAATGGAAAAATGAATCTCTGCAGCCACTTGAGGTGACTGGATATAATGGTGAAAACCAGGAGATAAGCACCTAGAAAATAACGCAATGAAATAGCAAGAAGTGGTGTGTAAGTGGAGAAAAGTGCACTGCTTTGGGAATTTGGGTTAAGATCTTAATAGTAACAGTATATTTGTGCTCTTGATATTTCCAGCTCACAACCCTAGACAGATGTGATATTGCAAACCTAGAGCCTTGTTGGTAGGTGTGATTACAGCTTAAGCCATGTCACACAATTCCCTGTTGCCCTGAACTAAAAAATTAACCCTGTTACTGCAAGACTGCAAGGGGTCAAAATGCCAGCACTAAAACAGGAAAGCCATTATAAAACACTGAGAGCAGGAAGTGTTTATGAGATATCTTAGAGCAGAGCTACACATACCTGAGTTCATTTAACATTGCTCAAAACTGAAAAGTTGAAGAAAAAGAGGAAAAGAGAAAAGGAAAAGAGAAAGAAAAAGAAAAAAGAGAAAAAAGAAAGGAAAAGAAAAAGAAAAAGAAAAAGAAAAAGAAAAAGAAGAAGAGAAAAGAAAAAGAAAAAAAGAAAAAGAAAAAGAAAAAGAAAAAGAAAAAGAAAAAGAAAAAGAAAAAGAAAAAGAAAA